>ML741765.1:54613-781617 GCA_009193525.1 Aspergillus sergii
AAGTCCTGGGGCTGCATTGATTGTTCCTCTTTAAGGGAGACCCGATACATGATTAATGACCAATATATACAGAAGAATTCTATGCGTGAATGTGATATTCTAGAATATAAAGTCTGAAACAAAGGGTGATTGATTGACTGGACAGCAATCTCTAGTGAGAACGGGATGGGAATCACTTGCAAGAACCACCTCTTCAACTCATGGATCATGTCTCTTCGTCAGAATCGAGGCCCCTGCTGCCATTGTCCCGTTACCCTGATATATGGATCGTAGTTTCCTTTCTTGTTTGGACACCCTCATGCTGGGATTTGTGGAGATGTCCAGTTTCCCTTTCAAGGGATGATGTGCTGCGAACCGTGCGGCAGGAGACCAAGAATACAGACCCTGAATTTGCCCTTTACAACGGCCTACAGACGCGGGGGTGCCAGGGGCTTTTGGCCGATAACTGGAAAGACGATGTCAAGGCACCGCTGGGGAACCCAGGCAACCCGGGATGAAGCTTGATAAATGGAACTTTGTGCTAATCTTAAATGAAGCACGTTTGGTTCGACCCGGTGCCAAGTGGCCTGAAGCTGATTCATACGCTCTATGGCCGAATCTGATCGCGTGGCTGTCGCAGCTGAATCACGCACTGTATTGGTGCTCCCATACAGATAGGCGATACAATCTATGGGAATGAGGGGTCGGGCATCATCCTCTCACGAGAAACTTTGCCTCGAGTCTCTCAGCATCGTGCGGAATAGCCGATAGAGGCGGAGAAGGTCACCACGAACACATTGGGCGGGGAACTATGCGTTGCGTAAAAATCCTCTATGACGTAGATGTCCCACTGCTCTGGTCATGGGAATTGGCCACTTTTCTGAAGGCTATGGTCGGTACGATCCTGCGGTATCATACTACCATATGACTCCTGAAGACATCAAAATGGTTCGAGGGCGTAAGTTACTAGAGATCAATTCGTGTATCTTGTTGGGACCGCTAAACGTAGTATCGAACAGGGTGACCCTGCGCTTATGTAAGAGCGAAAATTTTAAGTTGTCGCAAATCCCACTATAGGTATGTCTATGACAGTCACATGTTATGTTGATTGCAATACAGAGGATCAGGCTTCTGGGTCTACAATATATAAGCTTGATATTGAATGAGTACGCTGCTGTATTTAGGGTAACGAGAAGAGACGAGACACTCACCAATGGGTATCTTGAGGTTATACTAGTATACTAGGAAACGGCGTCGCAGGTTGCAACCATCGTATTATGGAAGATGATGAGCAACACTGACACGGCTCGATCAAGGCGGAGATGAAAATCAGAGAGAATACCACTCCCAATAGACTTATCTACCCACCAAGACAAAGAGAGCTGAAGGTCTTAACTTTCCATCGCATCTTCGGAGGATTCTTGAAACGTTTCTGGGAAGAACCCTGGCGGAGGCCAAATATCTGCGATCGAAGGCGGGTGAACTAAAGGTTGAGAGCCCGCAAGACGATCCGGATCATGACAGAAGGCCTGAAAGGTAGAGTCATCGAGGAAGCCAAAGTCTTTCAAGCCTGCTTCGCGACTGGTGGCCCATTCAGTGGTATCGAGATATGCGAGATCTTTGAAGATAGAATCTAGATCGCTAGTTGAGATTTGGCGCTCGGGGCTACCCGAAGATCCGGCGTTAAGGTCCATCATGTTTGCGGAAGATATAGAATGATCAGTGACAGGGTTCATACCGGACATTATTGTGTTCGATACGGAGGAGTCGGGGGTGGGTGGATTATGATGTGCAGGTTGAAGTAGCGCATCGAGGCTATTCGAAGGATTGGGTTTGTCTGGAAGCGCCGTCGTTTGGCTCATCTGTTGGTACTGTGGTTGAAGCGGCGCATCCCTTGAGGGGTCCGCATTCTCCATTTCCGTATCCTTCGGTGTCATATATTGCCCATCCACTGGAATACTGATGCCCAGAATGGAAGAGGGATAGTCGTAATCCATCAGGTGTGGGGGTTTCACCCTGACGTGTTGCATAGATGCCTCGCCATTTGTACTTCGGTAACATTCTGTGATATCGGACGCATACGAATTGGTAGGCCCATCGGGGACCATTGTCGGTAATTTGTCTCTTGATCTTTGGAAAGTAGCCGGCGAATATGCTGAAAACTCCTTGGAGCGACACCATTGTTCGATATTTGCAGTCAACGAACTATAAACGGGCCAAGAGGGGGAGAGCTCCTTCGTCCGCTGAAGAAGCGCTTCAGCCCATCGTTCGAAGGGGAAAGCGTCGGATTCAACATTATTGCGCAATGTAAATGCCTGTTTGGAAATTGTATGCAAGGAAACCTCGAAAATTGGCGGCAGGCCGCAGATACGAAAGTTATCAAGATGCTGTGATATCATTGGTAGAACTCTATATAGTAGTTTCTTAGCGCCTTCGATAGCAGGCCGTTGGGCACGGTGCAGCCCGAGTTCATGGGGCGCAATGCGCAAATAAAGCCATAACAGTGTGGCTATGTAGGTTAAACCCAAGTATGTCTGATGCGGGAGCAAAGCCGAGTGCCGTTCTGGATAGATACTTTCAGGGCCAATAAGCCGGCATCCTAGCGGTAAGCGATCGTCCCATTGTTTGAGCTCCAGCACTAGCTGCTGCGCAAAAGCGTGTGTGTTGTGTCGGACTGCAGTATCTTGAGCGATCTTGTTCAATACACTAGCCAGCTCAACTAGGCGGTTGAAGCAACTCAGGGCGAGAAGAGGACCACGCCGGGGCGGATTCTTCGCTTGCCCCGCTCCGGTGGCCGGTAGAACATCCGCCCATGAGTTCCATTCTTCCAAGCCGTCTTCTTCTAACAAGCCCACAGTGGCAAGGTCCCGTGGCTGCATGTAAGGTCTTCGGGACAGACGAAATGATATCAAAGAGTCGATAACAAAACACCCAAGAAAGACTGCTTTGCCTTGCCTCAATTCATCAGATCGTCGAACGTCTGTAGTTGTGCCAATGCCCATGGAAATAGCCATGCGGACTGCCTGACCCGTCAGCAGCCAAGCGGCAGTCCATTTCTCGAGTCCAATGTTCACCAACACCAGCAGGAGAAGTGCCTGCACATGTCCTAGCTCATAGTGTTCCACTTCTGAAGGAATCAAGCGCCAGGCAACCGCATAATACTCCTTTGTTTTGGCAAGCAGCTTGGATGATCCATTCTGTGGGTTTGTCCGTGACTGCGAGGTTGTATAACTGATGAGGGCCCACAGCGCAGCATGGTCGCCGGAACCTGGAACCGCCTGCGTAATGGACACCGGCGCCGTTGCGTAGAGGTACGATGCCCGGAGGATATTGTGTTTTGCTACGATCGGGAACCAGGAGTGGGTGACAGCAAAATACACGTCCAGCAATTGCGAGGCTTGAGGGGGTAGTTGTAATTCAGGACATCCATTGGTAGTGGTAAGAGAGGAAGATTGACTAGCAGTTGGAAGAGCTAATCGAGTTCTTTTAGCGCGAGGAGAAGAAGCAGAGGGCTCCACAACACGAGGGCCGTCTGAAGGTAGAGGATTTGGGCCGCGATCTATGCGAAACCCCCATTCATTCCCCGAAGCCTCTTGTTCCTCTCGCGGACGCTTGCCGGAACTTTGTAACGTGAGCGTATCGGAATTTGACAGCATTTTTTCAAGAGCCCCATAGAGGCGGCTCGTCTTCCAGGATTCATGCAGTGTTTCTGATGAGCCATCATCGCCCCAGAGACGCATAAGCCTATCTCTCCGGCCTGCCGACTCGGCTGTGGTGCCCAACAGTGAGAGCATTGTGTCTTCAAAGCCCTCAATGTTACATATCGACAGAGCCCAGAGCTTTTCCAGACCCCGGACATAACCTTCAGGAAGTCCGCGCTTCTTTGCATGAGGATCGTATGAGCATGTCTGGCCTGAAGCCTGACACGCGGAGCAAGCGGGACGCAGGCCGTCGCATTTGTCCTAAAGTACATTGCTATCGCGTCAGATTCGATGTCATTTTACAAATAGTGCACCGAGTAACAATATAAATCAAGCTAACAAAATTCCCAATACAAGCCTAGAAGGCAGCGAAAGTGACGAGTCTAGGGGAGAAGGGGGATTGTTGGCATGGTAGAGTAATATCTCGGGTGACGATACCCCGAGGGACCAACCAACCTTTTTACTGCGACACCTGTCACAGGCTCTGGAGACCCTCTTGCGCCGAGGAGCTCTTGGATCGGGGCCCTCATCCATTGAAGAGGGATTACTTATGGCGAAAATAACATGCCATGTAGAGTAGGACGAAGGAGAAGCGACGAGAAGGCTGATTGGGAGACCACCGATAAGATTTATGCAAGTTGGCGAACGACGGATTTTCAGTGGTAAACTCAATAGCGTCTGGAAGAGTAATACCGTGGGCACATAACCTTCCTGTTTATATACCCGTGTATATGCGACTTGGGAGTAAAACGTAGCAAGAGTGAAGAAGTTAAAGAGTTCCAGACAGTCAAATCTATCACCACAGCCACTCAAGGAGTTTGAATGATCGATCATTCGGGCTTCCTTGGTCCCTCTAGAGCTAAGACGAAAATGGCCAGACCCATCCCGAGGCAGGAAGTGGTCAACGGCTCTTGTAAAGACAGATGTCGGGGCGAATATCGGGAAGTGGATTTAATTGAATGATGGAGATTGAGAGACGGATGCCCTTCCGACGGTACCCTTCCGATACCAGTGGAGGATTGAGAGCTATTCCTGATTGGGACAGCCTGGATATTACTTCCCCCCACACGATGTCCCCACGATTGCTGTGTCTTTTCCTTTCCTTTCTTTTTTATATTTATGTATTTATATTTTTTTCCCCTTTGTTCCCCACAACAAAAAGAAAAAGAGTTAAGGAAAATGAAATAAAAATAAAGATAACACGACCTCACTCATGGGTTGAGTTTATATCTATTTTACGATTAAAGCTACGGACTTGGAATGCCTACTTTCCCCTAATCCAGTGCGAACTTCGCCACATTTCCCGGGGAATTTTCCCAATTGTTTTGCGCCAGGAGGTAAGGACCGCGCATCAACTGCCGATAATCGGTGATCTTTCTCGTCCGTATGTAGTACGGATTTCAGTGGTGGAGATTCCAAATCCCCACAACGCAGGGGTGTCCACTTGTCTAGTATCTACTACGAAATAAGCGATCTATACAGAGTACCACCGTCCATCACTCATTGGACGATTTCCGTTGGGTTCATAAGGATTTAAACTCAACACAGCCACGGCATCCCGAATCGGTAATCATCCACGTCTGTACTCCAAGAACAAGGGGAGCGAGACATGCCGTTCTCAAAAAAGAATGTATTTAAGTGCTATGTATCGAAATTAGCCGACCTTGTTATCGAGAACGAAGAAGACGGAATTACAAATATAGTGTTGTGTCCATTTTAGATCTCGACTTTGGGTTAGAAGCACCTTTTAAGCTCGGAGTCCAGAGTTCTACGATGGACGGGACCGGATCATTTAACCACATTACTCAACTCACCTATGCTAAAGCTATACACGATTACACTGGGATCATGATATCAGGTCACGATTGGGGCGGCTAAGACATTTACCGGAAGTTCTGGGGGGAAGGCGGTGACGTTCGACAGACCTCAACCGGATGGTGTACTCTGCCGCATCAGTATTGATATACCCGATCACTACTCCGTACCTTAAGACCGATCTTAGTGCTAACTGAGTGATCTTTGGCGTTGCTACATCCACCAACTACTGCACCTGTGCAACGGGCTTCTTCCACAGTCACAGCATGCTCGCTGTGAATCGTTGCATCGTCTCAAGGCATATGCGCCCCGATTATCTACTACGTCCTTATCTCGTTATCCAGCTCGTGTAGTGGATTCAGGTCACCATCTTAAGCCAACCTGCCCTCCAGCTGAATCATGGTTCCACTTATGATTGTTCGTTGAAGATAGTTAGGATTGCCGGACGTCTGCTTACAGTTCATCTTCCAGTGGGTTCCTAATTTAATTTACCTCCAAATACACAAGTCCAACAGGCATCATCTGTCGGCGCTATGTCTCAGTCTCTAGGCCGCGGGTGTCACCGTAACCTCAATCCCGATGCTTCCTTAGTACTAGTTGGGATCCGAGGTTGTGGAAAGCGCTCCTTGGGCTTTGTTGCTGCAACGGCGTTGAAAAGACGCTTCATCACCGAGGATCACTATTTCAAGCAGGTTACTGGGCTCACGCGACATGAGTACCTCAAGCGCTTCGGGGGCCAGGAGTTCCAGAAGCGTGATATTGAGGTTCTTAAGATGATGCTCGATAAACATCGATCGCGTTGCGTAATCGAATGCGGTCTGGGGAGCCTTACTCGTCCCGTGCAGGAGTACCTTCGTCTGTATTCAGTGACGAACCCTGTGGTGTATGTGGTTCGTGATATGGTCCGCATACAAACTCTTTTAGGGTTGGAAGATCAGGCTGTTAAATTGCTTTGTGAAGGAGACCCCCTGCATCGGATGTGCTCGAATTTTGAATTCTATAATATCGAGGACCGTTCCAGCATGTCACCTCAACTCGACGAAGTAACACCCGACCGTCGATCAGCTGGGTATTCGTTCAAGCTCAAAGAAGCCAAAGAGGACTTTACTCGATTTGTGCGTTTTATTACTGGTGCAGATGTCGACCATTCGAGTTATGACTCCCCCTTCGTACTGCTGGAAACCCCTCCTGAAAACCGTTCCTTCACACATGCTATCTTCGTTCGATCCTCTGAAATGCTTCAGGAGGGCGTCGACCTGTGCGAGCTCCAGTCAGGTGGAGATGCCATCGAGCTTTGTGTGGATCGTTGGGACACAGAGATGGCGAGTACTGTGAGCAAGCAGGTTTCTTTACTCCGCAGGAGTGCTCGCACACCGATTATCTTCTCAATCGACGCTTCAACTTCCGGAATTGGCAGTGGTACACTCTCCCCAACACAGCTGCGCAGCCTCTATTTCGAGATTGTGGAACACGGCTTGCGACTAGCGGTAGAATACCTGGCTATAGACCTCGATCAAGACAAATCGTTGTTGGTCGAAGCCAATCGTAATAGGGGCATGACCAAGATCATTGGCCAGCATATATTCAAACCTTCGTCCAGTGTAACATGGGATGACGAATCGTGCCTGTCTGTCTACCTTGAAGCCGAGAAGCTCGGTTGTCAACTGGTTCGCATTCTCAGAGTAGCAGCGGAGCGCGAAGATAATGCGGCTGTCGCCAAGTTCACAAACAAGATCCACTCTCTACCAGGCGAACATCCGCCTATCATCGCCTACAACGTAGGCAGCCTTGGACGAACATCTCAGGTGTTCAATTCAACACTCACTTCAGTCACTCACCCGGCGATTAAGCGCCCCACAGGCAATAGAATAGACCCTCTGATTACCTCACGGGATGCGGTACAGGCGTTGTTTCAAAGTTATGTCTTGGACCCTCTGCAGTTTTATATACTGGGGGCTAGCGTGGCCTACAGTCTCTCACCAGCTATGTACAATGCTGCCTTCCATCACTGTGGTATGAGCCACACCTACAGTATTCCCGAATCTCCCTCTCTCACGGCTTTAGACAAGCTAGGCCGAGACCCGCATTTCGGAGGTGCTAGTGTTGTCCAACCATGGAGGGTGGAGATCTTCCAGAAGCTCTCCTCAAAAAGTCGACATGCAGAAGCAATTGGAGCAATTAACACGGTCATGCCTTTGCGGGCGCGAGCTGATGGGACGATGTTCCCTCTGCAAGAGCAGGCTAGCCGTCGCAATCAGGCGGGACCCGTACTGGGCTGGTACGGTGAGAATACAGATTGGGTGGGAATTATGACCTGCATGAATCGCAATCTTTCCCCGCGTAATGCCATTAGTCCGTTGAAGACGACGGGTTTGGTAATTGGGGCGGGTGGCATGGGCCGTGCTGCCATTTATGCCATGCTTCGTCTGGGATGCCGCAAGATCTTCATATACAACCGCACCTTATCCCGCGCCGAGAATGTAGCCCGTCACTTTAATTCATGGGCGGCATCGCAGGTTGGCTCTACAAAAGTGGTGCATGTGCTGAAGTCATTGCAAGATGAGTGGCCGTCAGAAACTTGTCATCCATGTTTGATTGCGTCCTGTGTACCTGCCGACCCGGACCAAGATGAACCTCCCGCAAACTTCGAGATGCCGAGGCAATGGCTTGAAAGCCCTACTGGTGGGGTGGTCTTAGAGGTAGGTCTTCCTCTCCCTCCTCTTTCTCTATATTTCTCCCCTTCCACCCCTCTGCAACTCTACTAATGACCGGTTAATGATGAACCTACTGATTCTGGACATAGTTTGCTTACAAGCCCCTCGAGACCCCGCTGTTACGTCAGATGCGTCGTTTCCGCAGTGAGACTGGACGGCCATGGGTTCTGGTAGATGGACTCGATAACGTCATTGAGCAGGCTATCGCTCAGTTTGAGCTGCTGACGGGGCGGAAAGCGCCACGGCGACTGATGACACTGGAAGCACTTCGCAATTATGTCGGGGAGCACGGGCGCTTTGACGAGGAAACAATTCAGACGCGACTTGACGGGGTCCAGTAGCACGCGGTCGTGAGTCGGTCGTGAAGAGGCTTGACATGCATTGTCCATCGAATGTATAAATATGTATTTTGTACTACAGAACCATAGACTGTACACAGATAAAGTTATAATGTTAAGACCAACCATATAATTTCCAGTCTTAGACTCCTCCGGTACTCAGCGATCACGTGCGCCGAAGTGGACTGCTATCCATTGATTTAAAACAATCAAGACAACTACGGACGCGCGTCCAGACATCTCCGTGGAGTATATGCAACCTTTGCATCTGAGTACCGCAATGGCTCCCTGTTTTGCTCAACTGCACTACTGAAAATGGCAATTAAGAAGGTGCCGAGGCTCCCTTACCGCAGAGGCTCTCAATCCTCCGAAGATGACTTCTTCGATATCCCTGACGAACCATGCCTGGCAATCGCCAAACGGCAACTCCGACATATTCGGACATGGGTGGTTTTCGCCTTCCTCGTCCTTTTCTTGGTATGGCTCCGACGGGAGCGTCCCCAGCCCCAGGCCCTGCCTCACATAAATTACGATTTGGTGGATTGGTCCCGTTATGCCTATAGCCAGTATGCGACCTCTAGCGCCTATCTATGCAACGCTGTCATGGTGTTCGAAGCCCTGCAACGGCTTGGAAGTCGGGCACAACGAGTGTTATTCTTTCCTGAAGATTGGGATGTCAGTGTCGAAAGCGAGCGTGATAGGGATAGCCAGTTGTTGGCGATGGCAAGAGATAAATACAATGTGATGCTGATTCCCATCACCTTGGAGACTATCAAACCGGGGGCAGGTGCGTTGTGACAGCCGAAAATTTATGAAGTAAAAGCAAGAGCTAATGGGATTTACATTCCTCAACAGGATCTGGAGAATCATGGGATAAGAGTATCTCTAAATTACTAGCCTTCGGCGAGAGCGAGTACGATCGTATAGTCCACCTTGACTCCGACGCCAACGTTTTACAGAACATGGATGAGCTATTCTTCCTTCCTCCGACCAAGGTTGCGATGCCACGGGCGTATTGGGGGCTTCCGGATACCAAACAGCTGTCGTCTCTGCTGATTGTAATCGAACCGTCCTACAAGGAATACAATGCTCTGATGGAGGCGGCGCTTCCGGCTATGTACGGACAAAAAGCGGTCAATACATCATCGACACAAAGATATGACATGGAGTTATTGAACGAACGTTATGCCGATTCCGCCACCGTGCTTCCGCATCGCCAGTATGGCTTAGTGAGTGGCGAATTCCGCGCAGAGGATCATAGAAATTTCCTGGGCAATAACTATGAAGTTTGGGATCCGGATAAAGTGCTAGCGGAAGCCAAACTTGTTCATTTTTCAGACTGGCCTTTGCCTAAACCGTGGGTTTTGTGGCCGCAGAATTTGCTGGCTGAGATGTTGCCCAAGTGTAAACACAACCCTGGCACACCACAAGAAAGTGGGTGCCGTGATCGAGAGGTGTGGAAGAGTATCTATCATGACTTCCGGCGGCGGCGAAAGGTTTGTGCTACATCTTCACGTCGGCATATGGCTTTATTAACGGAGCAACTAGGACATCTGCAAACTTCTGAGTTATCCAGCCCCTGCTTGGCCTCCAACGGAGCATTCTGAGTCTTCCGGCTCAAATGAATCTGTATAATGCATATTTGATAGAGCATGATCGGCGTTAATGGGTTTCTACACGGGGCTAAGCATTACATGTAAATCAGATAGACTGTCACATTTTATGATAATAAATAGCCATAAATTCATTCCACCCTGCATTATAGGGGACCCGTGCATTCCCAACTGACCCAAGCCCAAATATGCTGCCATACCAGTTGAAACCTTAATATCCACCCTGTTCAACAAGAATGAGGCAGAGGTATCTAACAAACATGCCTGAAGATGAGACATACGGGAAAGGAGGGGCAACCGCTTCATTTTGAGAAACAACAAACGACCTTTTGCTATCCTTACCATATCTCCACCAAATCCATGATGATAGTAACGGGTCGCAGAAGATGTGGCATCGCAACGATCCTGTCGCTCGCATTATGCCATTTAGCTGCGAGTGCTTCTGGTCCGACGGAAAATCTATTCACTTTCAGCTGTTTGCCATTAACAACCCAGCGG
Source organism: Aspergillus sergii (assembly GCA_009193525.1). NCBI lineage: Eukaryota > Fungi > Ascomycota > Eurotiomycetes > Eurotiales > Aspergillaceae > Aspergillus > Aspergillus sergii. The sequence goes on from ML741765.1 coordinate 65,272, forward strand.
TCTGATCCGATCATGTCTCCGGGAAAGCCCTCCTCTCACACACACGTGGTTGTAGGGGGCACAGCTTTTCAGAGGCTGATGACAACCGAGACCGCGAGAAATGCCAACGACACAACCTGTGAGGTTGCGATAGACCGGAGCAATTACTGGATTCCTCAGTTATATCATCAGACGCGAGATGGGTTTGAAACAATCGAATTTGAGAACAGCGTGTGTTGTAAACTGTAGTGAAGGATTCCCGGACGGCAACTGACATAGCAAACCAGGCTATATATTATTTCAACAGAGCATGCGATTATTCCCCGAACGCAACATCTTGCGATGGTACAAAATATCCGCTAGCGCCGCCCCCCGGACTGCGCGTAGTTGCTGGGGATTTATTTCTCCGGTCAGAGGTTTCGGATCGAGTCGTTTAAGATGCAGGGCTGATGCTGTCATAGAACGTATAACGAGACGAATTTCGCACAGCGGGCCATCTCCCACATGTGTATGAAGGATGATGGAACTTCAAGCGAAACAAAGCATCTTCCCCAGCAATCATGTCAGAAATTGAGATCGCAAGTGTTCTTCCCCTCATGCTGGGATGGGAAAGCCCTCGATAGTCCAGACCATCAGAGCCACGTGAGTGAAGCATCGACGGTTATGACATGCCCTAGGCTGACATTGATTTAGATGGCCTATCCCGCGGTTGGGGATTATAATCAGGGTGTTTGCCCGGAGACCCATCCGGTGGCAGTGTATTCGATCTTCGTGGAATTCTTCTTTAACACGGAGCCCTTTCCGGACTATGAAAACTGGGTGTACGCTATGGGCGACCCCACAGGGTATGGTCTGCATGGAGACTTCCTCAATGGCTGGATAGACCAGAATGCACTGCAGAACGCTATGGCGACATGTACGGGCCTGGAGGGGCTGAACGATCCAGATTGTTCGATCACAAACAACCAAACAAGGGCACTGACTCCAATCGCACATTCTCTGGACGTATCTCCACCGTTGGAGCAATTGGGTCAGCATGGGCCTCTTTCCAAACTACCAGGTAATAATCCAATAACAGGATCACGCGAGCTGCAGTGAACCGAGGTGACATTGAGTTATCTGCTTCACCTTCTGCAAATAGCTTCAAGACAATTGCACACTTTCAAGTAGGAGATCTTGATTGACAATGCAGTAACACATTCCGAAGATCCATATTGGACAGCATGACTGGCCGTATATACCCACCAGCCTTGCCTGTGTTGTGATCGCTCTTCGGACGTCCCCGGGCTAGATGAAAAGAAGTAGATTGTTTCAATCCAGGCCACACCACTGGCAAGAGCTCTGCAAGATACGTGCTGTAGACTATTCATGAGTTTTAACTCCCAATGGCGCAGCGTAACCCGCCAATCAATTCACATATCCCATCCCCTTCCTCCACCATCTCCAAACACCGCGATCTTCCATTATACTTCCAAACTCCTTGACTGTCTCGACCTCTTGTAGGCCAGCGATAGAATCTCTACCCCCTTGCTCTTGTCGTCCATTACTTTTTTTACCATCCCACGGCTTCTCATTCGCATTCCCGTTTTGATGATCTCTCTCAAGAAGTCCAGGCCTAGCCACAAGCTGGAAATCCTTATACCTCAGATTCCGCACCACGCTCACCCATGCCTCGATAGCCTCCTTCTCTTTCGATTCAACATACATGATTCCAGGAATCCCACCAGAGCGAAGGAGTGCAAAGCAATTGTGGGCGGATGCAGCTTGTTTCAGCGCAACAACCTTCTTGCGAGAGGTAATGTGGTGGGTGCGGATGAGGGCGTTGTATAGCATTTTTAAATCTGTTTTTCTTCCTCCTGATTCAAGTATAAGGGACTCGGAGGGAGCACGGCAGTATCATCGTGGCTAGTAAGGTAATCGGGGCCCCCTACAAATTCCTGATGTTGTTGGTAGGTGCGGCGGGTTCTATGTAACTTTTGTACTTAAATCTACCCGTGATTTCAGTGGAGCCAGCGGATGACCAAATGGGCATAGCGTACATATATGGAGGTCCACCCTACCGGAGGACGTGTAGTTAGGGCTTCAATAATAAAAAATGGCCGCTTCTCGTATTTCAATGATATAAAAAGTAGTATACTTTCTGTGAAAGGTATTAAAGCAACCTCGCCCCCCAACGAAGCACCATGCTAGCATCTCTAGATACTACCACCATACTTTTCCCCCCTTAACAATCTCAAGCCATGTTATTATTCCCCTTACTAATGATATCCTTCCTATTGGAGTCCCATTACCTACTACCTACCTGGAGGTAGGAGAGTCGCGCTTCCGCTCTTGTCGATGAGATCTTCCTTGTATCCCCACCAGAAGATGTACGCCAAGATATGCCAACCCCACCACTCCTGCAATGATTGAATATGCAATCATTGCACTTTGAGGAGCATCGGGATTGCCTATGCCCGCTAAGTGGAAACCAAGACCTCCATTAATAGTACCAAGAGAGATCATCGAACGAGCCAGCCAGCGGTGTGCGTAAGCAAAGACACTCTTGCCGCCATCACGGCGAAGGTGTCGGTGTTGAAAAAATCCCATTGCCGGTTGGAAGAGAGTAAGGAGCACCACGACGGTAACACCAATGATGGGGTGCGAGTTCATCATCAGGTTCTTTTCAACAGCAAGTCAAAGACCTACACCCATTCCAGAAATGGTGAGGGCAAGTGCGAGGACCTGAAGGGGTGCATGAACTTTGGGGATGGAGATCGCGTAGGGAAGTAGGACAATCAGGGCAAGTGATGGAAAGAGTAGGATAAACACAATACCCATCATGAGCCCATGTGCGATGAGTATGTTAGGAACCCCAGTGCCGTCTATGGAAGAAGTAGTATCGCTTGAGTCTGTGGATGGGTCGTATGTTGAAAACGGATTAGTAGAGGCTGTCTTTGTGTGAGACAAATCGGCGCTTGCACCTCCATGTCCATCATGCTTCTGGATAAACTCAGTGACATTATCAGAATTCAGCGGCGAACCCTCCTTATAAGTATAAATCCATTGTGTCGATGAACTCTTCGGGTCCATAGACCCGCCCTGCCAGTCATTGCAGTTCTCGCAGAGCACATTGGCCGTCATCATACCGTCTTAGATACCGCTACCACCCAGAAGAGAAACCTGAGAGTCCAGATTAGGCACTGGCTGGAAATGACCTTTCCCGGAGCTAGGGGATAGCGTCACATTACTAGAGGAAGCCGAATAGAGGATGAACATATTAGCCCTGGCCATCTGCGATCCTTGGCCTAGGCCGACCCACTGTAGGGTACTTGGGGCCTTGATTTGAAAGAAATTGGGACCGAATCCAGAGGAGGCGGTGATGGTAGGAATGGCGACACTGAAAAATACTCCATCGTGGTCAAAAGGAGAAAAGGCCACAGGTCGTTGGCTCAAGGCAGTGCAAACAGTTCAGTTACCTTTGGTCAATACATGCGCATTGCTTGAATAAGGCTAGACAGACGAGTGAAACGCCGTGGACTTGGGGTCATGGAAGAAAGGGTAGTGACTGGACTTACAGAGCCCTAGCACTGCAGCATACAGGGGTACAGTGACTTGAGGTTGCATAGTCATTATTAGACTAGCGCTGCTCTATCATCCTGGTGAAGTTAGACAAAGAAAACTGCCTCTTTATATCATTCCACCCTTAGAATGTGCGTTGTGGCAGCTTAATTATTACGCTTTTGGATACTGATCACTAGGCTTAAGCCGAGAAACGAGTTCCTCATAGTCCGCTGCACAACCCTTGGTTGCCGCCGAACTCTTAGTATCAAGAAGGGTCATGGCCTATCGTTTGTGTTTTAGTAAATTTTAAAAATAGAGCTGTTCCGTCATATGGAGCATACAAACATAAGGGCGTTAAGTATAATCCAAAACTTAGAGAACGCTTGTATAGGGTGGCTTTCTTTGAGCCAAGGTTCCCACCCCGTATTCATGACCCGGAGACCCTAGTAAGCTAAATGAGGGATGATTATGATTTATGAAGCCGTGTGGGATTATATCTATATAACGTGCTGCCCGGAAAAGTGTATTTAACGGCTTTCAGTTCTGTTAAATTTCAACCGATTGATCTATATGACAATGAAGCGAACGTAGCGATTGAAATATACAGTGATCATTGTTAATTTTAAGTATAAACTGATTGTCCACTGACTGAGAAGGTGGCTATTAGCTCATCTCGTATCTGGCTGTGCCATGAACCTATCCGTGAGTCAGACCCTTGCGTTTAGGGCCTATAATTCAAGTATATCATAGATTGTGCCTCCTTCACTGTGATTAATGAAACCAAGGTTACCAAAACCTTAGTCCGTGGCTCTATGGAGACTACAAATATCTAAGAATTCTGGCAGTTATATAGTGAAATTGTTGACGGATACTATGGTTTGGGTCCTACACATCGATAATACACTGAGACATAGACGTTGGTTCGTTTTTGTTGGGCAACTGTTGATACAAGTCTGCCAGGATTCTTAGTTAGTGTTTTCCAATGTGTATTCCTGTATAGGTGGACTGACTGATAAGATATGAAGCCATGGGCCTAGGATTGGTAAAATAAGTCTGGATTTCTTGGACGGCACTGACTCAAGCATCTACTGAATGATGATCCACCATCATCGTCCAAGGACTACTTTCTTCTTTCTTTGTCTCGATTCTTGCTCTGTTTTTCAAAACCAAGACTAGCTGAATTTGTGACTCGTGAGAGGGAACTAACACGCAGGAGATGATCATTATATGTACAAATTATGGGGTCAAAAGTTGATGGACATGGTCAAGTTTAAAGCAACGAGACATAAGATCTGTCTAGCAGGGAAAACTGTGGGGGTTAATCAGTGTATCGATGGCTATGCAAAAAAGCCCAGTTCCATTGACCGCTGCTCTTTATCGAGCTTCATAACGCCTGGACACACCGACACTACATCCATAAAGGGCAGGGGATGTTCTAAGTTTTTTGTAGGGTAGGTACAGGTAGGTCTTTTTGACTGATAAGAAACAACCACAGTGTCACGGGGCGGCTCCCGGGCGCATTCAGAAGCTTTAACCGCTGCACTATCAGCAAAAGACTAGGATACAAAGCCAAAGACTTTGTACTGCGCTCACATATATAAGCTTAATCAGGCAGGCAGGCAGGCACCGTGACACACAGTAGTAACCACCAATCTAGAAATCATAAGAGTAGAAAATGATGGAGCAGGAAAACAATACGAATATGATATGTAATAGACCGTAATATGTAAAACTAGAGAAGTATTTTACTCTCTTTAGCCATGTTGTGTCAATATATTTTCCACAAGTCGGTAGTTATCTAGATATTATGATAGTTAATCTATGCGTAGCACAGCTATTGGCTATATATCTGGCATCTATACAGGGCTGGAGCTGTTAAATACGTATGATCGCTGACGCAAGGCAATTATGACATCAACTACTGTTGTCCTCTCTCTCTTTTATCTTATCTTATTTTATTGCGATGTATTTTTTCCCCTGATTAATTTTCAGCTGTAGAAGCAGAAAAGAAGAATCCGGACGGGGATCCATCTTGGCGAAAGATTTGCCGTAAAGGGTAAAGACTGGTAGCCCACCAATCCCGTTCAGGTAAAAAAGAGAAGGGGAAAAAGCACCAATTGGGTGGAAGGATCCTATTGGAGAACGTGCTGACCCTACTTGGTACATACGTAGCCCTTATTACCACGACCACTACGAGAGGTTATCTGGACATCTACAGCAATAGCAACTGAAGTTCTACCTGACCAGCCCTACTAGACCATCTTGAACGTTGATCCCAGGGATCAAATACTACCACTCACTTAGAAGACAGTGGAGAGGTGGGGCTCAATATACGCAGTATGATCACGGACCTTTTTTGCTCAGTACTGTTACAAGATGGAAAAAGTGGATCGCTGCATCTTGGCTGCCCTTTTTGCTGCCAATGAACTTATGAAGACAAAAAAGTCTGGAACGCTAGTAGGATAAAACCAGGTTCCCAGCCGGCACTGGCACCCATGATTCATCTCTAGCGAACTGCCCTACTCGGAAAATACCCTTGGTTCCAGTAGTATGCCGAGATTTTGCCTTCTCCGGCCTTACTGGCCAATCAGCCCTTATATAGCCATACGATGCGAGTAATTTTCTTTTACGACACCTAAAATGGTGGGCCCCTGGAGAGATGATCGTCGAATCTCTTTGCACCACTGTGCTTACAAAAACCAAAAGAATTGGCTTATATGACGTCCAATGGCCATGGGGCATGAAGCTTGGCTTCCTCTTTAATCTAGCACACGAGACCTGTAAACTGGTGCTGCCTGCAGTCTAGCCACACCGACTGATATATAAAACTGTCTTTGTGTGCGATGCTTGAGGATACATTAAGTTGATCACCCTACATCAGGCGTTTCTCGCGAGGTACCAGGCTCAAGATAGGCCGTGGATTCACCATGCCGGCCCATCTCCACGCTCACCCACCTGGGAGCACCTCCCTTGCTGCTAATCATGAAGCTGAGAGTCCATCGGATAGTGTATCCTCGCCTCGGGTGTTCTTGTCTCACGACGATGAAGATGCCATTGCGGAGATCCGTCGGACCTTGACTGAGATTAGCCATCACAACTCCGAACAAGGTTATCCTGAGCCGCACTCTTCCTTTGACAAATTTTTAGAAGCAGAGTTGCAAGCTGGCCGGAAAAAGTCCAATCTTGGAGTTTGCTTTCAATCGCTGTCAACATGGGGGGATGGGGAGGAGCACACTGATGTCAAGACCTTGGGAACGGCACTGTGGCGCACATTGACATTCCAAGATGTCTATGAGTGGACTATTCAGCCCTGGCTTTCAAGGAAGGAACCGCAGAGCGGACGTCCGTTGATTCGCAATTTCTCAGGCGCCGTTCGAAGTGGTGAGATCATGCTGTAAGTGCACCTACGTCTGTATAGCAATGTACCGAGTAAGATGTTTTCAGACTTATGACTCGACAGGGTGCTGGGACGACCAGGAGCGGGTTGCTCGACATTTCTCCGAACAATTGCTGGCCATCACTCTTCGTTTCTCGGAGTAACAGGATCTTTGGACTACTCTGGTCTCAGCCTAGAAGAGGTTAAAACCCACTATCGTGGCCAAGTGGCCTATGTCCCAGAGGACGATGTACATTTCCCTACACTCACAGTGCAACAGACGCTGGAATTTGCACTCCAGAGTAAGACACCCCAGAGATACCAAGACCGGATTCCTCGTTACCTTGAGATCTACGGTCGCGTGTTTGGTATGTCCCACACGATGAATACATTGGTCGGTAACGAATACATTCGGGGTGTTTCTGGCGGAGAACGGAAGCGTATTTCAATTATTGAGTCCCTCGCAACGGATTCTTCTGTTTCATGTTGGGATAATTCCACCAGGGGACTTGACGCTTCATCCGCTTTGGACTATGCTCGTAGCCTCCGAATCATGACTGATACTTGCGGCAAAGCTACGCTAATGACACTGTATCAAGCATCAGACGCCATATACGACCTGGTTGACAAGGTTCTTCTGATTGACGAAGGGCGCATGCTTTATCAAGGCCCAGCTCGGGAAGCAAAGCGTTATTTTGAAGACTTGGGTTACGAGTGCGCTGAGATGCAGACAATCTCGGACTTCTTAACGAGCATCACGGTGCCCGAGAGACGCAGATTCCGACCAGGTTGGGAGCAACGAGCCCCCAAGGGACCCATTGAGCTGGAGGAAACATTCCGCAAAAGCTCAGCCTATCAGAAGGTCCAGTATGATGTACAGCACTATGAGGATCAACGTCTTGGCGGAAAAAGTGTCCGGTGCTCGCAGATCGATTCGGACGATGGAAGTCTGGAAGATTTCAAGAAGGCCATTCAGACAGACAAGTCCCGTTTTGTCTCACCTAAATCCCCGTATACGATCTCCGTGTTCCGCCAGGTGGTGCTTTGTGCAAAGCGACAGCTGTGGCAGATCCGGGGGCATATGTCTCCTTTGTATATCAAGATCATATCGTCTGTTGTCTACGGGTTGCTGGTCGGTTCCATGTTCTATAACCAGCCGCAGACTACTGCAGGGATGTACTCTCGGGGAGGCGTCATTTTTTACTCCTCCATTCTGCTCGCGTGGCTCCAGATGTCCGAATTGGAAGAGGCAATGCAAGGGCGGGATATTCTCAGCCGTCAAAAGAAGTTTGCGTTTGTTCGACCCAGTGCTGTATGTTTGGCCAGAGTCATTACGGATTTCCTCATAGCAGCAGTGATCACGTTTCTGTATTTGATCGTGGTTTACTTTTTGTCTGGCTTAAAGTCCGATGTAGGTTGATCTTTTGTATCCGGTATGGAAATTCTCACTGACTGTTTCACCAGGCCGGGGCTTTTTGGATTGATTTCTTATTCATTTATCTATGTACCATCTGTCTAACAGCTCAGTTCCGATTGTTCGCCGCTGCATCTTCTAATTTTGAAGTTGCTTTGCGGTACTGTGGCGTATCTGTGCTGTTCTGCATAGTCTTTGGTGGTTATGTCCTCTCAGTAGACAGGATGATCAAAGATGTTCCTTGGGTTGGTTGGATAGCGGTAAGATTTCTGGAAGGATCCCATGTTGTGCTCGATGCTCATCCCCCTCTTTAGTATACCACTCCAGCTCTTTATACTTACGAGGCAATGATGGCAGCAGAATTTCACAATGCCAATTTCACTTGCTCACCAGAATCTGTTGTCCCTTCGGGTGCCAACTACACCAAGATTGCATATCAGACGTGCGGCTATGCGGGAAGCCAGATCGGAACGACCGTCGTGAACGGCGATGACTACTTAGCAGCCCAATACGGCTTTTCTTTTGGTCATGTCTGGCGCAATTTTGGAATACTGTGTCTCTTCACCGTGGTCTACATTGTCTGCACTTGCTGGTTAAGTGAAATCATGGAATGGGAGCCGGACAGTGCGGGCCCCATAGAGTATAAGAAGTCGCGGAGAAATTCAAGACGAACCCACAGGCAAGGACTGGATGAAGAAAGCAACCCTGTCCACCGCAATGTAATCATGCCTGATTCAGCAAACACTTTTGAAAAGTCTGGCCAAGCCATAACCGGAACCATGTCCACATTTACTTGGGACAATTTGGAGCTGTTTGTCCAAGTTGGGAAGGAGACACGAAAGCTGCTGAATGGAGTCAGTGGCTACTGCAAGCCTGGAACCCTGACGGCTCTAGTTGGTGCCTCTGGAGCGGGAAAATCAACGCGTATGGCTCTGTTTACTCCCTTGCATGTTCCCTTGCTGACGACTACAGTATTGACTGCCCTGACTCAGCGGCCAAATTCTGGAAAATTGACGGGCACAATGTACGTCGACGGACATGCTGTTGATGAGTCATTTAACCGTCAGATCGGATACTGCCAGCAAATGGATATTCACGATGAGAGCAGCACTGTTCGCGAGGCGCTTGAATTTTCAGCGCTGCTGCGCCAGAACCCGGGGGTGCCAGATAAAGAAAAGCTCGCGTACGTAAACACAGTCATTGAGACACTTGACTTAATCGAGTTACAGAACGCCCTCATCGGATCCTTAGATATCGAAAAGAAGAAGCGTGTCACTATTGGAGTAGAGCTTTGTGCGAGGCCTGAGTTGCTACTCTTCCTGGATGAGCCGACAAGTGGACTTGATAGCCAGGGCGCTTCTAGTATTGTTGCTTTGTTGAGACGGTTGGCAGACCAGGGACTGGCTATCCTTTGTACCATTCACCAGGCAAACCAACAGCAATTCGAGGATTTTGATCGAGTCTTGGCTCTCAGTCCTGGCGGAAGTACCTATTACTTTGGGGAAGTCGGGGAGTCCGGCTGTTCGATCTTCGAATATTTCTCCAAGAATGGGCATAAGCCGGAGAATGTGACCAATGCGGCAGACTACTTGATCGAAGTTGTCGTGGGAGGCATGAAAAAAGATACCACGCATCAAGTCAACTGGGCTGACGTGTGGAACCGATCTGCGGAAGCCGATATGGTCAAGAAAGATATATGCGACATCCGGAGTAAAGGAGCTGAGGCCGATGTCTCCCAAGATGCAAAAGAAATCTCCCAGCCGTCACTTTATCGCCAGGTGGGTCTTTTGACTAAACGTACTTTGCGGCAGTACTGGAGAAGCCCGGAGTACCCCTACTCCCGGCTCTATGCGTCGTTCCTGCACGCTCTGATCAACGGTCTCACTTACCTCCAGATTGGGAACAGCTCAACCGACCTGCAATCCAAGGCCTTCTCATGCTTCTTGGTTCTGATGCTGGTACCTGAGTTCATCAACGCCATATCTATGCGGTTTATCATGAATCGCGATATATGGAAGGCCCGCGAAGGTCCTAGCGGTGTCTATGGATGGGTTGCATTCTGTACAGCGCAAATCGTATCCGAGATCCCGTACGCTATTATCAGCGCCGTGGTATTCTATGTGCTCTATTATTTCATTGTTGGGCTTCCTTTGGGATTTGCAGCCGGATATAGTTTCTTGATGTTCTTCTTGTTCTTCCTGTTCGCCACGTCTTGGGGTCAATGGATCGCAGCGCTGAGGTGAGCATGCTTACAACTGGGGTAATCAAACGTAGATTCCATGCTAACAGATGGCCACAGCGCTGACTCTATGGTGGCTGCGACCCTCATGCCATTCTTCATCATCATGTGCGAGCTGTTCAACGGTATCCTTCAGCCCCACGAGAACATGCCCGTGTTCTGGAAGTACACCATGTACTATGCCACACCCTTCACTTATTGGATTGGGGGTGTCCTAACGGCTGTCCTACGCGGAATGCCCGTCATCTGCGACAGCAGCGAATTGACCATGTTTGAAAGCCCACCGAACATGACTTGCGCAGAGTATGCAGGGCCGTGGCTTGCAGAGCACGGCGTAGGCTACCTTTCCAACCCAGATGACACAAGCAAATGCGGATATTGCAAGTATAGCTATGGGGATGATGTAAGTGTTTGTTTTCACTTCTTCCTTTGGGTGGACGACAATAATGATCGATGCAATATAACTCTCAAACTAACGATGTTGCCTAGTATCTGTCTGGCATTGGCCTAAACTCGTCGAAGATTTGGCCGTACTTCGGCATTTTCTTGGCATTCGTGATCTCCAACTATTTGATGGTCTATGTTCTTGTATATGTGCGATCTGTGATGAAGCCTTTCTGGAGGCGTAAATAAGGCATTTGACGAGTTTACCTGTATATATGATACAGTGAAGTATATAAACATAATATCGGACCGTGCAAGAAGCTAGAGCCTCCAGGTCGGAATACTGAGACCTCGGCTCGTTACGAAGCCATAGGGTTTACCATGGATACACAGTCGCCTGGGAGACATCAACGAGCTAAGTAGTAGGAGAGGTCGAATATTATAATGTATTGATTGTCCTGTAGTTCCGGGTCAGGCATCGATCTTGAACTGCCTAAGGTTGGAAGGAAACCGGAAGTCGGTGATAATTACTTGAGTAGGATTCCCCGAGCGGCTTATCTCCGGATTTGGCCCAAAGCGTCAAGGCCGAAGGTGGATTTTGCTCCGATCGTGACTTCATAATAGAGGATCAGGCCATCGGAAAGGATTCTTCTTGATTACTATAATTATTATCAATCTGACAATGTGTGTTGGATTTGGCACCGAGTACTCCTTGCCTCTCTCTTGGGTGCCAGTATCTTAACGTATATCCCTGCGCATCATTGAGATATCTTCTGCTAGAACCAACAAATGTTCACGCGATAGAACTCCCACCACCAATATGTACAAAGATCGCCAATTAGGAAATCATAACGAACAAACATCAACATCACCGGACTCGATTTTAGTACCCCGACGGCGCCGACCGGCTCTTTCTTGTACAGTTTGCAGGCGCCGCAAGCTCAAGTGCGACCGAGCATTACCGTGCTCGCAATGCGTCAAGTCGAAGACCCCCGACCTCTGCGTTTACTCCGGACCCGCGCCAGGCCAGCCGTTGGAGACTCGACCGATTCGCACCGCTTCCGACCGGGCCAATGTGCCTAATAATCACACCAGTCCAGCCCATAGTGGGCTCTACGTCTTCGACTCGAGGCACCAGTCTACGAACCGAATTAACAAGCCCAAAGGACGCCCCGAGGAAGTGCAAGAACTCCGACATCGCGTGCAGGTGTTGGAAAGTGCATTGTCCAGAGCCGGATCGATCCAAACGCCGGACAGTTCGGCATGTGAATCTGTGTCAGACTACGGGCCCCGGGTCACTTCGGATTCTTTACTACTCAGTGAGGACGTCAAGTATCTACCAGGACGAGCATGTTTTAGGGGGAAAAATGGGAAAACCAGATACTGCGGACGTTGTCATTCAGCACTATCTTTTTCATTTGTAAGTGGCAACGAGTCGTGTAACGTTCTCGTGCTAAACAGCTACAGTTCAAAGACGTGGCCTCCTACTTTCAAGACCGACGCATGCAGAAGAAGTCGAAAAGCCCGGAATATCTCAAATTGAAAAAGTTCAGGGGCGAGATGCTATCTCGGGAGAAGCAAGATCACCAGAGGGCATACCGTGAGAAAGCTTTCACGCTGGAAGAGATGCTCCCGCATCGGAGAGTCGCCGATGAGCTAGTTAACTTGTATCTGTCTACATTTGAAACGACATATCGAATCTTGCACGTTCCAACATTTCTCAAGCAATATGAGACATACTGGGCTGGTACCGAAACCCCTGATATGGCCTTTATTGCCAAACTTTTGGCGGTGATGGCTGCCAGTAGCTGCTTTTTTAGCCCAACAACGAGACTCAATGAGAACGATACTTTGCACAGTGCGGCGGGAGGGTGGATTATGGCAGTTCAGTCCTGGATCTCATCCATTAACGTTAGCTCAACGATTGACTTCAACATGTTGCAGATCCAGTGTATCTTGATCCTCGCACGCCAGGCTGACGCTACAGATGGGGATGTTGTCTGGATCTCTTCGGGCTCTTTGATCCGCTCTGCCATGATGATAGGGTTGCACCGGAACCCCGCGCGCTTTCCAAAGATGACTAGGTTTTGGGCTGAGATGCGTCGCCGCCTGTGGGCTACCATCTTGGAGCTGGATCTGCAGTCAGCCTTGGACGGAGGGATGCCTCCTTCAATCGACTTAGACGAATATGACTGTGACCCACCGTCAAATTATGACGATGAAGACCTGACGGAAGATCTGACAGAGGACGTTATCCCGAAGGACGCAGCGATGATAACACGCAGTAGTTTCCAGGTTCTGCTGTCGCGGTCATTGCCGTTGCGTGTTCGAGTAGCGAAGTTAGTCAATAGTTTGAAATTCGCTTTGTCTTATGACGAGGCATTGCGCCTGAGCGAACAACTGGTTCAGTACCGGGATAATGCCTTGGCCTTGTTCCCCGATAACGCATCCATATCAATTTCCCCTGAGAGCCTGCAGTTCACGAGGTCGTTCTTGATGTTCATCATGGTCCGATTTTTACTTGTTCTTCACCGTCCATTCTCTCTCAGTGTGCAATTGTCGCCCAAATTTTCCTATTCACGAAAGATCTGTCTCGAGTCATCTCTGGAAATGCTCTCTCAGCTGGATGCTCCCGCTGTTAGCCTCCCAGAGGCACAAGCATGTCCACATCTAGGACAGCTTAGTGGCGGGATGTTCCGAGACGAATTTTTCCACGCCGCGATCACCGTCTGTGTGGAGGTTTCCCTCCAAGCTAGCGAGTTTTCGTCATCGAAACAGCCTCCTGGCCAGCTTAGCTCACTAAGTTCGCTAAATGACCTGGTACGGTCCCAGCAGGATGTCTTAGTCCGGGCCGTAGAGCATACGCTGGACACCTTTGGCAGCCGAATTTCGCCACGGGGGAAAGGGTGCAAGGCATTTATTTTCCTTGCAATGGCTCTCGCATCTGTCAAGGCGCGCCTGAATGGAGAGGATGCCCTAAGGAAGGTCGAACAGGTAGCTGCAAAATCCATCAAGGACTGTGAACGGCTGATTCGAGGGAAAGCCTGGGCCGATATTCGAAGAGAAGATGGTCCCGTTGTGGTAAATATTTTATGTTTCATGCGTTGGTTTCTGCTAATTCAGATATAGCCGGATACCTTAGCACCTATCCTGACCTCTGCGGCTCCCGAGATACCGTTTGATCCTGCGTTGGTTCCCTACGAGTCAGCCTCTGTTTCCGTAAGGATATCCTCACCCTATACTCTGTCCACTTTGTCGGGCTAACAGTCAGCGACCAGCCGCTGGACTTTGGTAATCTATTCGACTCGGCGGACTACGGATTTCCGGAACTATGGAATATAGACTTTTTAACTGGATTTTGAATGTTCTCGTGAACGCGGATGAATGGTTTACTTGATAGTTGATAGTTGACGCACGTGCGCTGGGCGCCTGATGAGTCATCGATGTCACTGGCCCGATCTTTTAGCATTGTTGTTGTTATAAGGGCCATTCTTTCTCCCTACCTCCCCTAGATCATACTAGGTACCCCTCCGAACCCAAACTCTGATAGAAGACAAGTTATATATGCTGAGCATGTCGTGAGTGTGGAATGATCTGCATTAATATATGTCGGTCGCTGCAAAGTTAACACTAACAGGGCCGTCTTGACTACTCTTGGTCTTCAGGCTCCTCCCGGGGAACAGGCCTCCAACCATGCCGTGGCCTATCTGCTGGCCAACTGGCTCATATCTTTTGGCGTATTTAGCACGCGGCGGGAGAAGTTGAAGCTCGGTATCGATCACAACCAGGCCCCTCGTGAAGACCTTGCCAAATTTGGAGAGGCAGCTGTACAATCAGGCAAGATCACACGGCAAACCTTGAATCGACTCAAGCGGCAGGAAGCCATCATGGCCAATTCAGCGGAGCATTACCCATTATTTGTAGCTGCAAGTATGGTCCTTGCCCAACATGGTGATTTGACCGCGATGCATACTGATCTGCCTAGTCCTTGTCGCTCTTCACGCGGGTGTGTCCAATGATATTATTAACCGCATTGGACTATGGTATGCGGTATCACGGCTGGCGTTCGGGTTCTGCTACAAGTACATTGAGTCTCTCAAACTGAGCTTTGTTCGTTCGTTCTTTTGGTGGTCGGGCAATATTTGCTGCTTCACCGCTTTTTGGTTTGCCTCGAAGAAACTGTGATCGTACTCAAATTTCAGGAATCTTCCTCTTCAACTGCGGAGACAACGTTTCCGCCATTACCAGCCCCAGGGTACGTATGTATATGTGTATGGATCTTGGATCTTTCCCTTGGTACCACCAAGAACTAAGATTACAAGGAATCATAATGCAGATCTGTTGATCAGTTGCGGATAAGTGGAGGTCGATACGAGCGTTTTGAACTTTCCAAGGTTTCCATTGAGTCCATGAAATTAGATCCTTTCGGATTGTGGGGCTGTTGTTTGTTGAAGGAAATGATCTTCTGTGGATATGGGCCACTGGTATGACTCCAATAGCACTTCCGATATGTGTCGGCTGGAGTAATTATTTGCCTCGGTAGGATGTAGAATGGTACCTGAATCGTCCCGTTAAGGCGTTTGAGATACACAGCTGGGCACCTTCGATTTTATTTTGATATAGTCATTTGTATTTATATACTATACTAGTGTTGATATTTAGTTAGTTTGATAGTACCTCCGCACTGCTTTCTCCTTGCTCTTGGTTGTTTAGTCGCCATTCACTAACGACGTTTACTTAGTAGTAACCGAATTGCCAAAGCCATCCCCTCCAGGGAAAATTATAGCATGCCACAAATCAACAAATCAGCGGCATTGGGGGACAGCGCTCAATTTCCCCACGGTTGTATAATGTCTAGGTGATATCACGTTGGGACTTGATTTTGCAAACAGTGCGATATGAAAGAATCCTATTGGTGGAAGTATAAAATCCCTCCCACCCGGCCAAATTCTGGCTAGCCTAGAGCTCCATAACAAACTATACCCCAGACCCCCAGATATTTCGGCATCGCATTGTGATCATATCCCCCGCGATGTGGGGAAGCATTCGATGGCACGATAATTCCGGAGGTGGATCCTGATATCTCGGACACAGATGAAGTCAGAAACGGAGCGATCTTACAGGCGGAGAAACTACTCGTTGGGTTCCTTGGGATTTGATTTGCTTGGAGGTTTGGGTGATAGAAGCGATTGACATATTGAGGCGTATAAAAGGGGCCTGTCTTCGGACATCAAGGGTGTACAACCGTCGAGCTGTACGGATCACATCAACTACCAGCAGCATGAAGTTCTTCCTTGCAACTCTCTTTGCGAGCGCAGTCAGCAGCATCGCGGTTGACCAGCTTATCCCCGGGGCACAGATCATCCCAGAGAGCGACACAAGGGCCTTACTGCGTGTTGGTGGCCATCATGACAAGTATCATGACCGTCGCACAATAACTATTCGACCTTCCCGGAATGATACAGATGATGTATCGAGGGACTTCCTTTGGGGTATCAAGCATGCTAACCACGGGGGACGACTTCTTCTCAAGAAAGGGGAGAAGTATGTGATTGGTAGAAAGCTTGACCTGACATTCTTAGACGACATTGAGGTGCAACTAGATGGAGAATTGAAGGTATATATTCTTTGGTGCCCTGAAACCATGTTTTGTGACAAGCCCGCTGATGTAGCAGTTCACGGATGACGTGTCCTACTGGCAAGAGAACAATTTCTATTATGATTTCCAGAAATCTATTACATTTTGGCGGTGGGGCGGGAAAGATATCAAGATCTTTGGAACTGGCTTGTTAAACGGAAACGGCCAGAGATGGTACAACGAGTTTGCAGGGCAGGAAATTTTGGTAAAATCCTTGAAAACCCTTGAATACCATAGGTATTAAGTGACCTTGCTAATGATATTAGGATCCCGACAATGAGTACTATCGTCCAATCCTCTTCCTGACTGAAAACGCAACCCGAATTTCTGTTGAAGGCATCACGCAGTTGAACTCACCTTGCTGGACCAATTTTTTCATCCAGTCAAAAGATGTCTCATTCGATGACGTTTACATCCATGCGTTTTCTACAAATAAATCAGTGGGTCTCTCTCTCTTGCTCCTCCGGATCCAACCCTCCTGTTTACTAATCGGCAAAGTAGGCCTTACCTAAGAATAGCGACGGCTTTGACTCACTTAATGTTGACGGGTTGAAGGTCACAAATACGCGGGTTGACGTCGGAGATGATTGCTTCTCGCCCAAGCCAAACACCACCAACATCTTCGTACAGAACCTGTTGTGCAACAACACCCATGGGGTTAGCATGGGCAGTATTGGGCAGTATCCAGGGGTAATGGACATCATCGAGCACGCCTACATTGAGAATGTAACCTTGCTGAATGGGCAGGTAAGTTTGGCTTGAAGATGGAACCCGGTGCGATGCCATTACTAATAACGGCAGAACGGTGCGCGTCTTAAAGCGTGGGCTGGCCAGGACGTGGGCTATGGTCGAATCAACAACATCACGTATAAAAACATTCGTATTGAGAATACTGACGCCCCAGTGGTCCTGGATCAATGCTATTTTGATATTGAGGCAGCGGAGTGTGCCCAGTACCCCTCCCAGGTGAATGTGACCAACATTCTCTTCGAGAATATCTCTGGAACATCGTCCGGCAAGAATGGAAAGGTGGTGGCCGACCTTGTGTGTTCGCCAAATGCGGTGTGCTCGGATATTCAATTGAAGAACATTGATCTGACTAGTCCTTCTGGGAGTCCACCAGAGATTGTCTGTGATGGGGTTCAAGGAGACATTGGGGTAGAATGTCAGGCTTCAACCGACTGAAGTGTAGACTAGTCATGCGAAAGATATGAATTTCAGACCAAGCAATATCAAATATCTTTCCATTTTTCCTTGGCTTTCTGATTTCTCCCTTGGCCAAACTATGTCTTTCCACTCTCTTTTCCCCATTTCATGTCGGCTTTGACACGACTCAGTTGCCGTCGCCCCTCCTTGGTGAGTGGTCGTTCCCACAAGGTACGTACCGATTAAACTCTTCCAATGTTCACGCGATACATACCACGTATAGAAAACTGCCGGAGCCAATGACAATGATAGTATAACGTTTTCGTCATCAGTCGTTCATTAATCCTTGCAATTGGTCGGTTATGGGTGAGGACCTTGTGCTCGTCGCGAATACAGGTACCTTGCAAGACGTTTTTTGTTCAGGGCACGGATGGAGTACCTTTGGAGCCGGAATGGAGACCTTGTCTCATAGACCAATCACAAGCACGATTATAAATTATATCTCTATGTACTCCGTATAGCTGTGAACCTTGGGGGTGAGTATCTATATCAGTATATAAATATTTGTACATAGTATCTGGTGATTGAGAGCTTTCTTCCTCTGCTTTTAACTCTTAGCTCCTTTATGACTTTAGCCCTATGCCACGAGACTACTTAATAACCTACCAGTATGACGATCAACTCAGGCCCAGAAACCCTCGCCTTTCCTGTGCCCAACAGCATCAATGGAGCCAAAGGATGTCGACAACTTCCAGTCACACTTCTCTCGGGGTTTCTGGTACGACAGGTTTCTATAACCCCTTTACGAGCCCCAGAAGGAGGCTAATGATGGTGTAAACAGGGTAGCGGAAAGACAACGCTCCTGGAACATATTCTACAGTCAGACCATGGATTTAAGATTGCTGTCGTTGTTAATGACATGAGCAGGTACATCCTTGCCACAGTATCACAATGGATACCCCCCATTAAGAAGGACACGTTGACCCATTCTAACCAATCGAACAGTCTAAACATAGATGCAACCCTCATCAAAAACCACCACGTGTCCCAAACAAAGGAAAACCTCATTCAACTACAGAATGGATGTATCTGCTGTACATTACGCGGGGACTTGCTGGAAGAACTAGCCCGACTTACGAAGCAGGATGACGTGCAGTATGTCGTGATTGAGAGCACAGGGATTAGCGAGCCAATGCAGGTCGCAGAGACTTTCACGGCGGAGTTCAGCGCTGCGATGCTCGAGGCAGACGTTGCTGACGAAGAGGGGAAGAAAATCCTCAACCAGATGTATCTATATCCCACATCCTCTGTGTCTACAGTCATCGATGAGTGGACTAACCTAGCGACAGTGTCGAATTAGGAGGCCTGCATAAACTAGCCAAACTTGACACAACCGTTACCGTCATCGACGCCTTTAACCTTCTTACCAATTTCGACACAGCTGAATTTCTCTCTGATCGCTATGGCGGAGAGGTTATTCCTGAGGATGAAAGAACCATTTCTGATCTGATGGTGGATCAGATCGAATTCGCGGACGTGATTATCATCAACAAGATCGAGACTGTTGACGAGAAGACTCGCGAGAGGATCAGGTCTATTCTAAAGCTCCTTAACCCAGACGCCAAGGTACTTGAAACAAGTTATTCAAAGGTCAATGTCAATGAGATATTGGACACGGGAAGATTCAACTTTCTCAAAGCGGCATCAGGCGCCGGGTGGTTGAGGAGTTTGCACGAGATGACCAAGAGGGAAACTGGCAATGGGGAAAGGCTGGCTCCTGTTCCCGAAACCATTGAGTATGACTCTCGTTGACTCCTTTCCTTCCAATCCATCAAGTCTAACAACCAAGCAGGTACGGCATCAACAATTTCGTGTACAAGGCTCGACGCCCATTCCACCCGCGACGACTTTTCAGTTTGATACATGACAAATTCATTATCCTCCAAGATGTCGAAACGCAAGAGGATGATGAAAATGAGGAAGAAGATAACGGAAATGAAGCCGAGGACGAGGAAGAGAACGAGGAGGACGACGATGTCGAAATGGAGGATTTTTCCCAGCCAGATCCCCAGGAAATTCTTTCAAACAAACGCTCTCACCCTGTCCTCCGTCCCGTTTTACGCTCTAAAGGCTTCTTCTGGCTCGCCACTCGCCCTTACCAATTTGGCGAATGGAGCCAAGCCGGTGGCATGCTCACCATTGGGTGTGGTGGACCTTGGTTCGCCGAGGTACCTGACGAGTCATGGCCGGAAGATGCAGATGTAAGAAAGTCCATTGAGGATGACTTCCAAGGGCCATGGGGAGATCGACGACAAGAAATCGTCTTCATTGGGGAGGGGATTGAGACGGGTGCCATTACGGACTTGCTAAACGAATGCTTGTTGAACGATCGGGAGATGAAAATATGGGAGGGTATTATGAAGAAGAAGAGATTATCCAAAGAAGAGAGGCAGGAAAAGATGATGCAGGCTTGGGAAGACGGATGGGAGGAATGGCCTTCCTTGGAGGAGGAAGAGGATGAGCCTGAGCAAGAAAAAGGAAAGCATCGGATCAGTGAGCACCTAGGGCATGTACATTCTCATAATCATAACCACTCCCACAGAATGGGAATAAAAGCTTAGATACAAATAACATTAAGATACAACTCAACTGCCCTATATAGCCTTGAAAACAAACCGTATATCGTAACATATCATTAACACATTACAAGAAAGGCATATCACCAGTCATCCACCCTACTCATCCTCAGATGCATCCCCTCCACCGGCTTAGTCGTCACAGCACCTGCGATATGAATTTTCTGCTTAGGGTTCTGCATCTCGAACCGGAAACGGCCAACGACACCAGCGACTGCACAACGCAATTCAGCCCGGGCGAAATCCTTTCCGATACATGAGCGCTGTCCGTGGAGAAAAGTAATCTGTGCGAAATTTGTCGACGCTCCGCCGTTATTGTTCGTAACAAGCTGACCATTCTTGTCAGTGTCGATCCACCGCTCGGGCCTAAACTCTTCCCCGTCATTGCCCCAGAACTCTGGGCTGCGGTTAATGGCGTATGGGCACAGAAGGATCCGGGTCCCCCTGGGAATGTGTTTCCCAGCTACCACGCTGTCCCGAACAGCTTCACGTATAGTCGTGGGGACAGTAGGATACAGACGGAGGACTTCCTGACACACCCCGTTGAGGAGAGGAAGAGTCTCGAGGTCGCTCCAGGTGATAGGATGGTTGCCGGATGGGATGCGCTCACGGATCTCGGTACGAAGGCGCTCCTGGACATCAGGATAAAGGGTGAGAAGATAGCAGGCCCAGGTGAAGGCACTCGCCGTGGTTTCGTGCTGCAAACCATGTTAGTTTCACGTGGTACTGTGCTCAAGATAGGGGCAGACATACCCCAGCAGCTAAGAAGGTCAGCATTTGGTCGATCAACTCGTCATCTGTGAAGTCGCCGCCCAACATCATGGTACCAAGAATGTCGGCCTCAAGCTCCTTGGCCGTCGCCTTTGTAGCTGTGATGGATGCCCGCTTCTCATGAACGATGTCTCTACACAGATCGCGCAGAAACCCGGTCTCATCATTGATTACTTTGTTCAAGCGCCAGGGGATGCGACGTGCAAACCATTGTGGCAGAGCAAAATTGACGGCCAAGAAGGCCATTTTCTCCTTGGTCGGTTCTAAGATAGCCAGGAAACTGTCAGCCACTTTATTCTCGGGGTTGTGCAGGGAGCGAAAGTCGCGACCCATGGCGGCTGGCCCGATGATGTCTAGTGTAAGCCGGCTAGTATGTGTCAGTGAGGTATACTCATCACGATATCTGAGCGTAAGGATACCTTGCCCAGACACTCATCTCAATCTTTCCCTCTCCGCTCTGCGCATTAGTACCATCCATCGGATTCTGTTTTATCTCTTTCTCCAGCTCATCCATCAAGAGCCCAGTCTTCTCCCACATCAATGAATATAGTGCTCTGATGTTCTTCACATTGAAGGATGGGGTCAAAGCGCGGCGCTGCTTTTTGTGCGCACTGCCCTCTGACAGAATTAGTCCGAACCCTATAATACGGGCGAGGAAGTCGCGCGCCCGCCAGGGCTTTTCAAAATCGTAGGTGTTGGTGCTCATAATGTCGAGCAAGGCCTGGTGATTGGTAGCCAGTAGGTAGCTACGATTGAGAATATCGCGGAAGTGGATTAGGCCTTCATTGGGAACTGTCTTCATCCACTCCAGCGGCAGACGGCCACGGGGATCATCAAAAACAATACGGGCATTGTTGAGATTGCCCTATCTCCGTTAGCTACTTGTCTCCAGCCATGGTGATAAATGGTGTGAGCTACCGAGATTGTTGGAAGATGGCGCAATGGAGTGACAAAATAAGGATAGATCAAAGTGTTCCAGATGGTTGCGAGCACAAGATTGACTCCCACGGAGCCCAGCGTAACAGTACGGAAGGTGAGATCCACGAAGACTGTGCGCTGCAGCAGGAAACCTTCGAGGAAAGAAAGGATAATGAGGGCGAGCATCAAGTCCATGATGGAGTGCAAATCCCTTAGCCGACAGTGAAAGCACAGCAAGCTCAGGGGCCCAACAATCCGGGGTAAGGGGAGAGAATTATATTACTGTGTCCACTCAATGATGTAAAGCTAACGCTTCTCAATTGAATGGCCCCACGGATCGACATATTGACCTCGGTTGGAGGGGCACATGATAACGCCAGTGCCTCAGATCTACTACAGTAAAGAGCTACCACTATTGACTACAAGCCATGGGCCGAAGTGGATGCCTAGTGGATAAGACAAAGCGACACATTCATGTTGAGGCTTCAAGTCATGTCTGAAAGTTATGAATGCAGGACCCATAGCCCTAATTCTGCGACTCCGCTGCGTGCGTCATGACCCTGTGATATTTTGGGGGTTTTACCATAACTATGACTAGCTCGAATTAACAACTGCACTTCTACGCTATAAGGACATAGGCGATCGGCTTGATTGTAGAAAAAGAGCTGCTGCAGTCATGGTTCCAGGGTCATGCAGGATGCATAAGACATAAGATGATGCCCTACGCGGGGAGCTTCAAAGGCCGCTACTCACCATCCATGTGAAGTTGTGAACCCCAACCCCAACAATGATGTGCAGGACAATGTCAGGTAGGGTAATCTTCGCGAACATGGTTCGGTGCTGTTTTGCTCGCGACTCAGGAGTCAGGGATTTATTCTTCGGTGATTTTGTTCTCCACTTGGTACAGATCGGCGTTCGCAACCCTTGCCGGATGGGGCAAAAATCGTCGCACTGAGACGAGACGCTGAAGCTGTTACACCATGTGAGTACCTCGGTCATTGGTCCTTGGCTGTGGTTATGCTTATATTCAGTATAGTACGTATATATAAACATGTACATATAAATTATAATGATCCGGAGTACTTCCAAGCGCTGTTCTTGTCAATATTCCGATTTACTAGTTCTGTAACCATGTCTCTCGATCAATCTCTCCAACTTCTTCGCCACTGGGGCCAGACGGCCCTCGAGCACCTCCCCCCTCAGGCACAAGATGTACTGCTTCACCCTTTGGTACCTAAAGCTTTGACAGCGTTTCTGGCTCTAGGCATTATAAGCAAGGCCAACCGCTCGCTGGGTTATTGGGCAGCGAATAACTGGCAACGCGCCAAACCCTGGCAAAATGAGCGCGAGCTGGTCTTGGTCACCGGCGGATGCAGTGGCATTGGCAAGCAAATAATGGAAGATCTCGCAAAGGCTGGGGTTCGAGTAGTGATACTAGATATCCAAGAGCCATCCTTCCAACTGCGTATGTCCCTGACTGCTCCAAGGGGCAATCGAGAGTATTCAAGCTAACAAACTGTAGCATCCAACGTCGCTTTCTACAAAGCGGATATCACCTCGTCAGAGAACATTCGCAATGTAGCGGAGAAGATCCGAGCAACGCACGGCGATCCCACCGTGCTAGTCAATAATGCGGGCGTCGGACACGACGGTTGCATCCTCGATGAACCGGAGGCCAAGATTAGACAAACCTTCGAGGTCAACACAGTGTCGCATTTCCTGATGGTGCGCGAATTCCTGCCTAGCATGATCAAGCAAAATCATGGACATGTCATTACAATTGCTAGCATGGCTAGTTTTGTGGCGCTAGGTGAAATAGTCGATTACTGTTGCTCAAAGGCGAGTGCGTTGGCATTCCACGAGGGATTGGGCCAGGAATTACGGCTCTGGTATAAGGCCCCCAAAGTTCGGACTAGGTATGTTCTCTTTTGTATTTTCTCTCTTTCTTTCTTTGCTTTTCTTCCTCTTTTTATGTATTCTGAATACATTCGGGGTGCCGGGAGAGGTGCTAATAGTTGCAGTGTCATCCACCCTCACTGGGTCAAGACCCCAATGATTCAGATCTTGACCGACGTGGGTCACCAGTTCAGAGGGCCCATCCTCACGACGGAAATGATATCTGCTGCTGTTGTAAAACAGATCCTCACTCAGAGCAGCGGACAGGTGATTATACCAAACCACTTTAGTGTGATTAGCCTGATCAGGGCATTCCCTTCCTGGTTGCAGGAGGCTGCTCGTGGAAAGGGGTCAAAGGATCTGAGGGTTTTGCGGGATGTACAGGAGGCTAAGGGCCTGTAAATGAACCCGAGCGTTGAATTAATTTAATGTGTTCATGCTATGTATATTCGAGTAACTTAGACATACCAATACCACTATATATTATGAAGCACTGGAATTTGCAGTAGCCTTGAGTGTAGTACTCCCAAACTATAACTGTAGACCAAAAATCCCTCGGGATCATGTATATGCCTAAGCCACGGGTGGCATTGTAGCCAGTCAAATGAAACTTCATAGCTAAGATACCTTGTACTGTAGAAGTGCGCGTGTTATACATTTAGAAACCAACTATATTACTCCGTAGGCTGATTCAGAAGGATGTTCGTTCATGAAGTTGACAGCGTATATAATGGAAATCATAAACATTCAAGTCGTATCTACAGAATCTCTCTCAACCAGCTCTTCACTCTCTTCCCCTGCTCCGTCTCAGTCTGGTCCCCGATATACAAATTGTAGATCGGGGCGACATGGCCTTCCCGCTGGCCAACACACAACTCCACATCTGGGAAGCCCTCCTGCTCAGGTTAGATAAAGACATCCCGTTGCTAACGCAGGCTAAAAAAGCTTACCTTTAGTTTCTTCACGAAATCCTGGATGATTGGGAAAAGAATCTCGCTTCCTCCGGCACAAACTAAAATCTTCTGCACCGGAAACGTGGAGTACCAGTCTGCTGGCGCAGTAGATAAATCGGTGTAGTAATCACGCTTGGCGGTACCCAGGTAGGCGCTGGCCCATGGTCCTGCTACTGCAGGCGTGATCAAATCCCCTCGAGAATCGATCTTTTGTCCCGAAAAGTCCGTCTCCATTGATGTCCACGGAGCGATCATGACCGCGCCGCGGAGGTGCTCGGAGAGGTTCACCGGGGTGATAGCAGGGTGGGGATGAGCCAAGTGGGACAAGACGCCGCCGACCAGGTTCCCTCCTGCTGAATCACCACCCAAGAGGATGTGGCCTGGTGAAAACTTGGTCTGGTCAACCACATACCGCAGGGCTTCCACGGCCTGGCGAATCTGTGTGGGATATGTTGCATGGGGGGCCAGTGTGTATGTGAGACTGAATACCGCCAAGGATTTATTGGCACGGCCACTGTCCGCGATTAGGCGAGTGAAGAAACTGAAATAGCCCAAGTTCGCTGGGAGGGCAAATCCACCGCCTGTGGCTGTTAGCATGCATAACAGGTAAAGTATGATGCTTGTCCCGTAATACAACATACCGTGATACCAAATCAGGACATTATCAGCATTGCGGTCTCCAATCCAATGGCCCAATGCACCATGGCCCAAGTCTACAGTGTCTGCTACCTTTCTGGACTTGCGCACATACTGATCATAGATCTTATTCGTCGGCGGCATCACATATCTGTGCGGTCAGTGATCGTCACGCCCGATAGACGTATTTATGAAAGGGAAGCTGCGTACTGCATTTGCGCAACGGAGAGTCGACTGGTTGCTTTCCGGAACGCGGCATATCCGACATGTAGGAGCCAGCTCTTGGGATAGGATGATGAACGCCATAATCCCGTGAACATTGCCCACACGACAGTGACACAAAGTGACACCAGGGCGGGAAGAAAGTCAAGTTTCTCCGCGAGGGAAAGGGGGATTGCAGTGTTGAGCATGGTGACTGGATTGCTGCTGGTGGTAGCCTGTCATACCGTCGTATGATCTATGTACCTTGTAGCACAAGCCCTCTCTATATTTATTGCGAGAATATAGGAAGGGGTAGAGTTTCACCTCATGTCTTCATGTGAGGGATCGCAACGATTACTGGATTTGGTAAGGATAGACCCCACAGACGATCTTCGGCCCAGCAGAAATTAGGCTGGAAATCAGATCCTCGGCCTTTTCCCCAGACTGTCGGTTCGGACGATCCCCTAAAGTCACTGTCACTGCCGAAAGCTTTGAAAATATAATCTCCGCCATCGCCTCTCCTCATTTCTGGAGCTCGCGACGATTTCTCGTTTTGGAAATGGACAACCGAGGCATGTGAGCCATTTGGCAGATGTATCTTACCGCATATCCAGAGCATATAAATCGGACCACAGAGCTCGTATGGATCTCCCTGCCACCTTAAAACACCTTGTCGATATGGAGCAATCTTATGATGTTATTATCATTGGTGCCGGTATCTCCGGCATCAACACCGCCTACCGCTTGCAGTCTCAGAACCCTAAGCTTCGCTATACGATCCTCGAAGCCCGTAACAACCTGGGTGGCACCTGGGATCTCTTCAGATATCCTGGAATTCGTTCAGACTCGGATCTCTTTACTTTTGGATTTTCATGGCACCCATGGGACCACGGGAACCCCATCGCCGATGGACCCTCCATCGTCAAATACATAGACAACGCCGCCGAGAGCCACGGCATCAAGAAGCACATCCGCTTCGAACATCGCCTTTTAGGTGCCGACTGGTCTTCGGCAGAGAACACCTGGTCACTAAGTGTCGAACATGAGGGACAGTCGAAGTCATTTTCGGCCCGGTTTCTCGTATTTGGTACCGGCTATTACGATTACCACACGCCATTGCAAGCCGAGATCCCTGGGCTGGATCAATTTCAGGGGCAGGTCATTCACCCACAGTTCTGGCCTGAGGACCTGGACTATAGCGACAAGAAGGTTGTCATCATTGGTAGTGGTGCCACCGCTGTGACTCTGCTTCCCAACCTGGCCCAGAAGGCCAAGCATGTTACCATGCTCCAGCGGAGTCCTACCTATATTCTTTCTCTCCCGAACCAGCACCGTTCGTGGTTGAGCTATATTCTCCCCGCGGCTCTCGATCGCAAAATCCAGCGTCTGAGCTGGCTGCTCAGCTCGCGCTTTTTCTTCCTCTTCTGTCAAGCCTTCCCGACCCTCGCCCGGTTCATCCTCCGCCTGTCCGTCTCCCGCCAGCTGCCCTCCCACGTTCCACACGACCCGCACTTCCACCCCCGATACAACCCATGGGATCAACGTCTTTGCATATGCCCTGATGGTGACTTCTTTAAGAGTTTGCATACCGGTCGCGCAGAGGTGAAGACCGACACAATCCGCGAGGTCACGGCATCCGGGGTCGTCCTCAACTCTGGAGAGAAGCTGGACGCGGATATGATCGTTACAGCCACCGGGCTGAAACTGCAGATCGCGGGCGGAGCCTCGGTCACTGTTGACGGAATCCCTCACTATGTTTCCGAGAAGTATATCTGGCACGGAATCATGTTGCAAGACGTTCCCAATGCCGCCTTTGTCATCGGCTATACCAACGCCTCCTGGACTTTGGGCGCCGACGCGACCGCACAGTTCCTTTGCCGATTTCTCCAAGAGTTGGAGAAACGAGGCGTCAAGGCAGCCGTGCCACGGTTAAGCCCCGCCACTGCCAAAGAGATGCAACCGCGCCGGTTGTTGAACCTCAATTCTACCTACGTGACCAAGGCAGAGCGGGACCTACCCAAGGCGGCCGACAGAGGACCATGGCTGCCAAGAGATAATTATCTCGATGACATCAAGTTTGCAAAGAAAGGCCGAATCGATGAGGACATGGAGTTTTTGGGCGAGAAGAAATTGCAGTAAATGTATATATAGAGATCTATTCGCGTTAGATGTTGTGATTCTTCACGTTCATAGTCATGTCTTACGGATGCCGAAATGTCATTTTCCTTTCTTCTACTTGTATATACAACAGAGCTTCTACGTATCAAGAGCAGATGTCAAAGCTCCCCTGACCTCCTGACATATGACGGCCGACTGAGATAACTTTGGTATATCCTCGGGATGAAACGGCTACACTCATGGATCCTAGGGCGCCACGGCTGTTGAGGAAGAAATGCCTCACCTGCCTGAGACAGGGCATGGATCTAACATTGACCCTGAGAATGGTGCCTAAGGTCTATCCTAAAGCTTGGAATGGAACTAGAAGAGGAGCTAGGGCCTCTGGCCCCGCATCTGCATCTGCCCCCCAAGCTTCCAATCCCCGGGAATCATGGCTTCGAGGGACCTGACATAAGACGCTTACCGTGGGACAGCAACCCGCCCATAACCACTTACATCACAGCGAAGTCACCTCGCAGCGCCGGGAGGTCTGGTCTACAATAACAATAGGCACTTTCCAGAGTCTTCCAGGCGACGTTACCTTGATGACTGAGAATTCTCACAGAACTTGCCTACATCCTGTTGTCGGTAATGTAACTTTGTTGGCACGCTGGATGGTTGAAGAAGCACCACCCAAGGGTCGTTATTGAACTCTTCTCTGACCGGCAGTTTTGAAGAGGGAGAAAAGAAAGATGCAGAGTCAACGAATCCAATCGGTGGCCGTTTGGCTTCGACCCAAAGAATCAACCCGCTAGGTTCCTACGGGAGTCCCATGCCCAGCCCTATAAAAGGCAATAGGTCACTGCGTTAGATTTTATGTTCCGGCACACAACAAGGTGACCCCAGCGTTGATCCAGCGATATAAGCAGCATTCCTGTATGGACCATGGTTCCCATAGTATACATGATATGCGTCTCTTGGAGACAGGCTTTCCTGGGATGGGGAAAGCCGCGAATCAGGTATCAATAGCTAGTAAGCGCTTCTGCACCCCGCCGAATCAACTCTTGTCAGCTTGTCAATCAGCTCACGAATAACCTCATCGAACAGGTACCGCAGAAGCCAATATCACGGGTATGAAAGCTAAAATGAGGCGGTCATGGCTTCCCTAGACATGATTGCGTTGAGATCAACCACTGGCAATCTCCTATTCGCTCGAAAGATGACATCAGAATAAGTAAAGGTGGTGCGACATGGGTCGGGTGGAATGTCTCTGCCTTCTAATGCGAAAGGCATAAATTTGCTTTATTTCGGCTGATATGGATGAGATGCAGCTGCCAATCACCCTTCCACATGTACATCTTCACCGCCTCTGTGATGCATATATTATGCTCGTGAACTTGAGCAATCTCCTCCAAATAACACCAGTGGCGTTTGTTCTCTACACTGAACGATATGGCTTCAATCACCGTGGTACAGCCACAGTTTCTATGGGACCTAGCTCCTACTTTCCCTCAGCTATCATCATGCTTCAAACACCCCACAAATGAGCGGCAACAGCTGAGCTGGGAACACATCGATCCGTATGAGGCATGGCCCAAATATGGCAACGCGACCCCCTATGCCATGTGCAATACCGACCGGTCAAACCTCGCACGCTCACAGCCTGTCTTGAACGCGATGCCTCTAACGGAAGCTACTTTACCTATCCAGAAAACCATCCAGTCGATCAATGGCGAGCTCAAGGGAAGTGCACAAAACACGGCCGTCTCAAAGCCAGATGCAAAGGAGGCTTCAAACACATTTACGAAGTACGGCAAGATAAACAAAGATTGGAGGGCAAGACGAGACAAGATCCTGCAGCGTAATCGCCAAGCTGCCAAACGGTGCCGTCAGCGAAAAAAGCTCGTAGTAGAAGAGATCGAATCCCTTGCCGATGCGCATGCCTGGCGGAACAACGAGCTTCGGATGCAAATTGAACAACTGCGTTATGAGATTCTGGACCTCCACTGTGAGATACTGAAGCACGCACAGTGCGATGACGAGCCAATAAAGCGATATCTTGAACAGAGGGTTAGGAAAATTTCGGGGGAACATATTGTCGACTCCGCTAGTTCTCAGCCGATAGACCCGCGGCTATCTTTACCTTCCCTCGCATCACGACCCGAGCAACACTCGGCAACTAAAACTATTATATGCCCTGAAGACGAGGCCTCCCAGTATGACTCGCAGGGCTTCGGTGCCGAAATTCTGCCCTGTCACCATTCAGCCTCAACTTCAGCTTCTTCGGATGGACAGACTGTGGACCACACTTTGTTCGAGATGATTAGCTACTAGGTGTATTGTCGTCATCAGAATATGGGGTTCCGAGATGCTCTTGTATGATTATCCCCATGATCACAAGTACCTCTTGGTACATAAGATCTTTTGATATGTAGGTCAATATCAGTTGTTGGACAGAAAGACACACAGGCTGAGAAGAGATATAAGGGAAACGGAGGAGCCTCACATGGTCTTGCCTACGCTGGTATGGTTTTGAGTCAAGGCCTGTGCAAGGTGGAGGGAGTGACTAGGATCTGGAACACAGACCATTATAGCATTGGCTTTCAATAGTGTACAAAAAAAAAAAAGTTATGAGCGTTTCCTAAACGTCCATCGGGTAAAGGTCGCCGAGGTAGGATCCAAGGATAATCAGATACATCTGTGTAGGTACTGCTTCTCAAAATCTATATCATAGGATTCCATCGGACACTAACAATATCTTGTTTATTACAAACAAATAGGCCCGCTCTCGTGTCTCTCTGCCTTCGAACGTCATAGAATCGAATAGGTATACTGGACAGGGCAGTGCCATATCACTAATACTTCGTAGCGGTTCCTCCTCTTCATCGGGAGATGATGATCACCGCCAAACATCGCTCTGCACAGCACTTTTCACTCCGCAAGTCGAAGGAACGGTATAATTCCGGTTGGGGTCACTCTCCCACGTAACCGCCCCGTTCTGAACGCGAATAAACTTATATTCGAACGACTGTCCAGCAGGCAAGTTTATTGTTCCCGTCCACAAGGGGTTATCAGTAGTGTAGCTGTCCGCGTTCAATGCGGTCGCGCTGCTAGGATTCCAGCTCCCAAGCTGAGAGATCGACCCGACAATCTTGATAGACTCACCGTAGACCGTAGTAGCTTTCACCGCGAAGGTCACCGACACAGTCGTCGGCACCTGGCAGGGGCTGTCTGGCGCGCCTGGGTATCCGCTAATGGTCGGCCAGGATGTGATAACCACGCTGCTGTAGGTGCCCGAGGCGGAAGTCGTAGAGCAAGCCGACGGAATGCTGGTGGCAGCGGTCTCGCCCCATGGTGCAGGAACGACCGCGTTTCGTCGGTTGTTGGCCGTGAGAAGTGCAGCGTACGACCAGGTAAGATCCCCGGCGGAGGTCTGACTTCCGTCCGTCTTGGTATATTGCTCGGACATGGAGCCCGTGGATGCAGCGTAGGTTTGCTGCGGTCATTTTAGCAACACTAACCATTAACGAGAGTGAAGAGGGAACTTGACGTACGACGATCTGCACGTATCCGTCTGCATAGGCCTTGACAGCTGAGACGATATCCTTATACACCGTCGTGGACGACGCGTAGGTCCCTGTCGCGGCAGAACTGTAAAGAGCTTTGAAGAATGGCAAAGAAACGTCCGTAATGGCCAATGATCCAATTTTGTCCCACTGGTACAACGCGTCATACAACTGCTCTGCAGCGGCCAGGGTGGTCAGGAACCAAGGATTCCCGTTGTAATAGCTGTCTTCGGGGTAGCGACCAACAGCAACAGCTTGATTTTCAGCACGACCGGAGTTGATGGCATAGATTGATCGGAACGAATCCGTTACTACCTTATGGTTCGCTAAGGCTCGCGCCGAACAGGGCTGGAAGGTAGCATCATCACACGTCGCTTGGGGATCGAACGTGTGGATACTACCCAGGACAGTGTTGATGTCTTTGCCCGATCGCCCGCCACCGAAATTCGCCTGAATGTAACTCCCGGTCCAGAAGGATTGTAAATAACATCGGACTTGGGGCGCTTGCGAGTCACAATAGGGGCACGAGGAACCGACAGTCTTTGCGAAGCTGCTGCCTTCTACCAAAGCGCGATGAGAAACTGCAACGGTAAAGAATGATGTGCCTTGGACTTCCTCCCAGAGATCTGTGAAAGTTAGCTACTGATAGCTGCCGGCCATCTCTCTGGAAGCTCACCGAACCCGGATTGGCTCCAATACTGAGCCACATAGGATAGATCATTCCTAACAACAGGCCATACCAGGTCCGTCGCTATGCTTGTATGACCATTTTCCTACAAAGTAAGCTACGCCCATTGTGAAGACGAATGGAACTTACAACTAGCCATTCTCCAAATGAGATCATAGCGGTCGCGCGCAAAGCTGGTCCGTCACGCTGCGGCCGACCCCATGCGCCGGTAAATGCTGTCTCGTCGACATTGAACTTGGGCTCGCCCAGGCCCCCACTGGAAAGAGCACCAGAAGGGTTTGAGATGCCTTGGATCCGAGCTTGGGAGCTAATGAACTCCTCGATGATAGGGAGAAGATTGGCATCTCCGCCTCTAAACAGATCGACCAGAGTTTTCATGACGAGACCCGAGTCACGGGTCCAGGTATAGAAATCTACGGCCAGTGAGTGAAATGAAGGATTGCAGAAGGCAAGAGCACGTACAATCTGGGTCACTTGTGCTGGGGCTTGCAATCACCACCCCTGGACTTGCGCCCTGCGCCGACGGGCCATCTGCGCCGATATTATTCAAGATTGCCTGGCGGGAAAAATTTGCTTCGGTGTTCAGCCAGGTATCTAGACCAGTCTCCTGTCTGAGAACAGGTTGGACCGCGAGAACTGAGGATCCGAGGGCCAAGGCCCGGAGACAAGAGGAGAAAGACACCATCTTGCTTCGACTTCGTTTGCTGATGTGAAAAAGAATCCTATCACTGGGAAGATGAACCACGATACCTTTTATAATACCCTGAGTATTGTAGCGGCGGAAGGGTTCGGCTCGTTGGTGTGCTTCACAACATCTTTGACTGACCTGAACCAAAACTAAAGGTGCGGAGCGTCAGCCAATACTGAGAGCAGTCACCAGATTAAATTTCCGGAAGTCATTCGGCAAGCCAAGACAAGTTGACTATTTTCTAATAGTCATGCAGCTGGCTGGAGCCAAGACGTCACCACTTCCAATCACGCTGCTCGTTTCAAGACAGGAAGATGCAGCCACAAATTGATTTCGCCCGTGAATTCGCCGTCCCCTGTCTGAAGAACATCTATAATGGGCTGGTCGAAGGCCTAGATTATAAGTAGACCATGATATAGTAATTGTGGTCCAGTCTCGCGCTCTCCTTGCATACTCACATTTCCACTCGCCTAAAACATTACTACTTTCCCTACAAAATCCACGACGTAGATACCTGGTTTTACCTCCCATGAAAACTGCAACGATATATAAATCTGAATACCCATCGCAGCTTAATCAAAATCGATTCTAAGTTTCGAAGACATACATTTGGTGGTGGTGGCATTTCTCAAATCGATTCGCGATCGAAAGCAATTCTCACCTAGGGCTACTTGAGAGAACAACTTTGCTTCAGCGTAAGCTCTTCTATCCTTCGTCAGGTCATATAAAGCCACGCCTTCTGGTCTTACTGGGCAATATTTGAAGCTATAATAGCCAGGATACTTAGACAGTCTACCATTCTAGTGTATATATATGCTTTGACAGTCGACAGTGTTTCCGATGCCCAATAAATCGACCCCAAAAGGAAAAAAAAAGCCTATTCTTGGAGCGCCAACTTTTCGCCTCGCAGCTTGTACAACTTCTCTCCCTTGTATGCTGAGATACTATCGAGATGTTCCTATTCTACTAGCCAACCTGTGTCCCTTGAAACGATTATTTACGGGGACTTGGACCCGTATCTAGAAAAGCAACCTCTATCTCAAACTCCACAACCTAAGAAAGGAAGGGAAATACACAGTAATAGAAATAGAGCAGCTACAGAATTCTAGTCTAATCTATTATGTGGTGGCGCACGAGTCACGCGTGATGAGTTTCCTGTCGCCTCAAAGGTTACGGGAAATTGCAATTTCTCTAGGTTTAATCGGAACTAAATGGAAGACTCTCACATTCCCGAAAGAGGTTAATCATAAATAGCTCATACTTGATCCAGTCCCCGTTTTAATTAAGAGAACTGGAGCGGCTCCGGGTGTAATTCTATTCCTAAAGTTACTTATATATGCTTTTTTTTTCTGTATTCAACTCGAGGCTATCTTCCTTTTACCGTCCCAGATCACCCATACAGAACCCGATGTACCATCTCTATAGTGTTCAAAGGGATGCGGCCTCCAGCATATCAAGTGCTACATGTACAGCAGCTTATACATCAAGGCCCCGTAGGCGCTGTATGCACTAAGGTTAGAAGCTGGCACATAAACGGTTGGGCCCGTTGATAGAGCCTACACGGCTCAATTTTACGGTATGGCTCATTACTAGTACATTGGGAACCTATAGGTTTCGAGAACAATGAAGTTGCTAACTGTCTCTACCCACTACCTATACCTAAAGCATTACAACATCGCCCGGTTAATGGAAAAGTCCAAAGGTTACCAGTAAGTAGTATTGAATGCGTCTTGATCATTCCTTAATACTAGATTTCGAAATCGACTCGACCCTGTATATATTCCGTTCCTGGGGTAGATCCTCAAATTGAACGGCCCTGATGTTGATAGACACGCAATTTCATCTCTGGTTTGCGGGACTACCTTGCCGGTGAATCTGACACCGGGCCAACATCGCTCTATCATTCCTGGTAGTGCTACTATCTGTCCCTATGATATGGTAGCGGTCAATTAAAAACCATGCATTTGAGAAAACCGGTACTCTGGCCCCGTCATGCTTAGGTACTAGAGCATATCTTCTGTTATGTGTATGAGTCCGAGTCAGTAAGGCATTAATCGGTCATAGCAACAACGAATATTCGTAAAACTGACTAAGCTAGCAAAGTATATCAAATCCAATATCTACATGTTGGCCACATGTCCAGCACGGCCCGAACCGGATGTATAGCATGGCTGTGGCAATGCAGAGACCACAGATACTGGCGGCT
Source organism: Aspergillus sergii (assembly GCA_009193525.1). NCBI lineage: Eukaryota > Fungi > Ascomycota > Eurotiomycetes > Eurotiales > Aspergillaceae > Aspergillus > Aspergillus sergii. Next base: position 100,247 of record ML741765.1, read on the forward strand.
GTTTGAGTATGGCTTTGCAGTCCAATATCACACTCGGCCAGTAGCCAGAGGAGCCAAGTTTTATTAACAGTAAGGGGTTACATTGGTGGTGGGGATGACCTATCCCCCCTATTCTAACTTTCGAGTTGGTTACGCTGAGCAGATGCCAAGCGCAAGAGACCTTGGGGGGTTAAGAGTGGGGAGGTAAGATATCCTGCCAACAAAAAAGACGGCAAGAGAGGGGATACAAGTATACATGGTACTATTCAATCATGTTCCCATAATGCACACGCTATCTGTTGTTGGTAAAATGCCCAATGCCGTCAACTGATCTTTTGCTGGATTATCCATACGCAACGCAGAGTGACATCAGACTTCAAAGTATGTTTACCGGAGTCTCCGGATAGTCCTCAATTATCACAAGCATCTATAACTTCATGCCCAGTCGGCTATTCAGTCAATGTAAGAATGCCTGATTGACTAATCAGAACAATTGGGAAGGCGTAGGTTTGCGCTACAACCTAGGCAAACCCATAAATATGTCTAGCTCATGATATGCTTGCCCCATTGAGTTTCATCTCCGAAGAGAAAGTTCCATCTCTTGGCAGTTCCTGAAGAGATGGTGGATCCTCTGAGTCAGGGCTTTAACGGTGAGGTATTATGCCGCATCGTGCCCAGCCCTAATTCATTGGTTTCCCCGCACTATCATCCACTCCCCCGCGTTCTATGAGGTTGACAATCTGCAACCTACAATGATCGCTCGCCAGTCATCTAGCGCCATGGATGATCTGCTGACTTCTTCAGTGGGTACCATGACTGGCTATCTGACTGCTCACTGTCCACCAGCCTCGGTTCACATGGAGATCGACTTGGGCTTCTTTGAAATCAACACTGAAATAAACTTCCACCTTCTCGACGAATCCTTGTCCATGTACCTCGTGGTCTTTCTACCAGGGCAGGCTAGTTGCTTCTATGGGCACAGCTCCGTCTGCCTCACCGCTAACAATGGCGACTTACGCGGGGTTCCAGCGTCGTATTTTGCGATCTATATACGATGGTGTACATTCGTTTGCCGAGGAATGCCAAGGGGTCATTATCAATCCTGAAGGAAGATAGAGCCTTGGGAGAGAGATGGTGATTATTTAACGATGCCAAAATTTTAGACTCGTATACATGTATAAATAGACCGTTCTTCCCGACCTCGTTAGATGCTAATCAAGGCCGTCAACATGATCTTCAAGCCCACCTTACTCTTTCTTTTGTCTCTTCCCACCGCACTGGCAGCTCCGGCCAAGAGGGACTCCCCGACGGTGACCATCTCCTCCCCCTCAGCCACAATAGTGGGGAGCTCTGGTAATGTGGAGAGCTTCAATGGCATTCCTTTTGCGCAGCAGCCAACGGGTTCTTTGCGCCTAAAGCCACCCCAGGCTCTAGAATCCCCTCTAGGGACACTCACGGCTACTGGAGCCGCTAAAGCCTGTCCACAGTTCTTTTTCACCACGGATACCTCCCAGTTTCCGAGCTCAGTGCTCGGTCAACTTATTAATATTCCGCTCTTCCAAAAGATCACCAATGCCGGGGAAGATTGTTTGACTCTCAACGTCCGTCGGCCGGCAGGAACAACCCCAGAAAGTAAGCTACCCGTGCTGGTATGGATTTTCGGCGGTGGGTTCGAGCTTGGATCATCAGCCATGTACGATGGGGCGCCCTTAGTCTCTAGTTCAATAGATTTGGACATGCCAATCATCTTCGTGGCCATTAATTATCGTGTTGGTGGGTTTGGTTTCCTGCCCGGAAAGGAGATCCTCGAAGACGGTTCTGCCAATTTGGGTCTCCGAGACCAGCGCCTCGCCCTGGAGTGGATCGCCGATAACATCGAGGCCTTCGGTGGTGATCCAGAGAAGGTAACCATCTGGGGTGAATCGGCGGGATCCATCTCCGTCTTTGACCAGATGATGCTATATGATGGAGACCACACCTACAAGGGCAAGCCGCTGTTCCACGGCGCAATCATGAACTCCGGGTCGGCAGTTCCCGCCGACCCAGTCGACGGAGTCAAGGGGCAAGCCGTCTATGACGCCGTTGTGGCCAGTGCTGGCTGCTCTGATGCTTCCGATACCCTTCAATGCCTGCGAGAGCTCGATTACACCGATTATCTCAACGCCGCCAACTCCGTCCCTGGTATATTGAGCTACCACTCCGTGGCCCTGTCGTACCTCCCTCGCCCGGATGGAAAGGTTCTCACCGATAGCCCGGAAGTCCTCGGCAAGGCAGGCAAGTACGCCTCGGTGCCTTTCATCATCGGCGATCAAGAAGACGAGGGTACGATATTTGCCCTGTTCCAGGCCAACATCACCACCACGGACGACGTCGTCGACTACCTATCCAAGTACTTCTTCTACGGCGCCTCACAGGACCAACTCCAAGAGCTCGTGGGCACATATCAAACGATCACGGAGGACGGTTCTCCATTCCGAACAGGCATACTCAATAACTGGTATCCGCAGTTCAAGCGACTCGCCGCAATCCTGGGCGACTTGACCTTTACCCTCACCCGGCGTGTTGTCCTGCAGATGGCAAATGACATCAAACCTGACGTTCCCAACTGGTCATACCTCTCCTCATATGATTATGGCACCCCAGTCCTGGGGACCTTTCACGGCAGTGACCTCCTACAGGTCTTCTACGGTATCCTGCCAAACTACGCATCTAGGTCGACACATACCTACTACTTCAGTTTCGTGTACGACCAGGATCCAAATTCAAGACGAGGCGACTATATTGAGTGGCCGCAGTGGAAGGAGGACAAGCAGCTGATGAACTTCCTTGCGAATTCGGGAAAACTACTGAAGGATGATTTCCGGTCCGATACGTATGACTTTATCAGTAAGAATGTGGCCTCATTGCATATCTAGCGGACGGTCGTACATAGTTTGACGCTCTGTTAATGATGATGAGTTATGTATATATGAGTATAATGGCAATATACCCGGAACTCGCTAGGTTAGTTGGTTCTTGATAATCGAAGCATTGATGCTACATGACAGGCCTTAGAAAATAAAGGTAAAACAGTCACAACCTGCCTCTGAACCTTAACTTGAACATCTTCAAAAAAAACTATATCGAGCACCGTATGTGGAGAGGTTAGTGGATTAGATATGTTTAGTAGTGGCCGCATGTTAGCGCTCGAAGAGAGATCTACGAGACTAATATATTTAGTTTGGATTATCGCCTTTTTACCGTATCTACACCGGTAGGGTCGACGCTTACATATATCGAGGTAACCTAAGTTGATGATGCTTTGGAAAGCACGACATAGATACGGTGCTATGATATTTCCTTCGTAACAAATTAACTTCTAATTCCTTTTATGTAGCCCGCTTGCAATTGCAGCTTGGACAATATATGGTATCACAAATTAACCTCTATGTACAAGGCCATCAATCTATACATTACAATAATTTTTGTGTCCTCATGATCATCAGAATCAAGCCCACGCCGACCAGCTCAATCCATCCCGGTACTGCAGCCCAACCAGCGGGCCCTCGTTGGAAAGAAGATATCCATCCAGGCAATGGTCATACGACACCTTAGGTTGCTCCTGGTAGAAAAGATCGAATTGTGGATGAAGCGCGTCTTTCAGACTCTGCACGGAATCGTCAGGGTGAATTACCTTCCACGGCTCGATACAGGTGGGACCCTGGCAGGTCTTCAGAACGAGAAGTAGAGCATCGAGACGGGTGATAACCGCCTGCAGGGGCCGCCCGAGGAGCTGAGAGGTAGTGTTCTTGGGTGTGTAAATGTTGTTGATTTGGTAAGGATCGGCCTAGGCTCATTAGTATGATTCACTGTGGATGAGTTGCAGCGACGTACTGTTAGGTCGTAGAGCTCGTGCTCGCCATGACACCATACGGAGTAGTAAAGATTATATCCCTCGCCGAGAATACGGACAGACTTGTAGGTATTGTTCGGCATGCTTGTAGCCCCGTCCGGACCTGTTAGGTGACTCGATTAGCACGCATCAAGGGTGTAACTAGTCAGCAGGAAATGCCTTACCGATCCTGGAAAAGTCACCCTCCAGAACGGCGGTGCCCCAGAATTCCACAGTAACATGCTCATGGGAAATTGAAGCCGTCTGTCTCTTGATCGGCAATGGCGTGCCGTCGAAATCGTCGCGCAGCGGCAGACCGGCTAATTCAAAGAAGGTTGGGACCAGGTCGATGTGCGTCGAAACGCTGTCCTCGGTCTTTCCCTCGGGGATTCCCGGGCCTCGAATGAAGAACGGGACTCGGATGTCTTCTTCAAAACCAGTAGTTTTGCCTGGGGGCATACGGTGCTGACCGATGTGGAATCCGTTGTCGGAAGTGTAGATGATGTAGGTGTTGTCGATCTCGCCACTTTCCTCAAGGCGAGAGACCAGTTTCTCGACCAGTTCGTCAACTCCTTGCAGGGCACGCAGTCGCTGGCGATAATAATGGTCTTCGTAGTCAATTACGGTTTGGTTCTGCAGCGCAAGGTTGGATACCCAGCTAACTCCGGTGCGCTGAAATTGTCAGTGAGCCCCTTCCTCGGTTTAGAAAGAGTAGACTTACGTTGAGCGGGTTGAAGCTTGGAGTCCGGGGTACCTTGACGCCCTGGAACAAGTGCCGATGGCGAGGCGCAGGGATCGGCTCAGACATGACGCTTCCAGCAGTGCCCATCGTGTTCGGATCAATGTTTGAATGGGGAGCAACCGGCGAAACAGCCACGAAGAAGGGTCGGTCACTCTCCAGGGCCTCATCCAGGAGTCCCAGAGCCTTCTCAGTGATGACATCGGTCGTGTAATGACCGGCGTAGTTTTTGGGGGGTTCGCGATTACGCTGGTAGGTGGAGTTGTAGTAAGAGTAGGTGTGCGGGTCGAGAAGGAAGTCTGAGCCGTTGAAGCCCTTGGGAAACGGCTTATTGTAGGTACTGAGACTGTGGGCGTTCATGAGCTTTCCAGTGTAATAGGTGTTGTAGCCGGCATCCTGGAACCACACGGGGAACCAATTGTCATTGAAGCCTTGCGAGATGAACTTGGGATATCCGCCTATTACAGTTAGTCTACTCAGCATGGGATGGGATGAATAGTCACGTACCCCAGGGTGGGCTCACATCCGTCACATTGGTATTATGAGCCTGCCGTCCTGTCCACAGACTGACTCGCGAGGGACAGCATAGAGCCGTGGTGACAAAGTGATTTGCGAAGTCGGTGCCCTTCTCCTTGATTAGACTCAGGATATGCGGGGTGTATGCAGTCGAGTTCAATTGGAGATCTTGGTCATCAGTCATAATGAAAAGGAAATTGGGCTTCTTGGCGACATTTCTCTGCAATATCTGTTGCTGCGGGAAAGCCTCTGAAACCGCCAGAAGGCCCGACAGGGCCACAATGCTTGAGAGCTTCATGATGGCTGGACTGAAGTTGTAGCTGGCATGGGGAAGCTGTCTGAGATCTGCAGCTGGGCTCCGTAGATATATCAATCAGCTCAAATGCGGGGAACAGCTCATGAGTCCACGATTGCGGTTGCGGTTGCGGTTGCGGTTGCGATTGCGATTGCGGGCGACGGGATGATGCCATCCAACGGTTTGCCGAGCTTTTGCGAGCGCCGCGCGTCTAGGGACAAACAGATACTGGAGTGAAGCGAATCCAGGGGTGCAGTTGATGTGCCGTATTGGGTAAATTAGAGTTCAGACCCACCAGGTTCGGCTGTAGCTATCGGGATGAGATCTCAAAAGCTGGTGCAGGTGCCAGGTGCAGTTGGTTGCCCATTGGATATCGACCATGACTCTAGACAAGTATATTCTCACCATGTGGTGATGCTTCAAGAGCTTCATTTTAGCGGATATGGCATCATGATCGTCCAATAAAGGAGAGGGGGTCAATTGATGATCGTCACTTTTCGGCCGGATATGAATTTATTCATGGAAATGTATTTTGCACCGAGTTAGGGTTGTCAAATGTCACGTCTCACATCCGACCAGCCCCTACAACCTCAATGCTTGTTATTCTCAATTTGCAAGAATGATAAGCTTGAATATCTCCAGATTCAACTAATTGACAAAATAAACCCGAGAGTCCACTATTCTCATACAGAGAAGGTTGTTGAATAAACCAAAAGGTCCTTTACCCCACAGTGGAGATTCCGCTTCAAATTACGTGCTTGGCTCTAAGATGAGCTCATCCTTTAGAACATCTTTTTTTCTGGTCTTTAATCGTGGAAATATTTGCACATGGTATGATGCTCATGGCAGAGAGGAATACAGTACGTACAGTATATTATCAATGACGATTCACCATCCCATACTGTTGAATCTCATCATGGAAATTAGTAGCGCTCTGGATCTGTCAAGCTCATCGAACCTTTGGGGGAAACCAAAACAAATTAATTTAACTACTCACGACCGTCCTTCCTTTTTTACGTTTTTTTCCCCTTTTTTGTCTTCTTCGAGATCGTGTGCCATTATTGTCCTATACATATCACCATTGTTTTGCTACTAACCAGCCCATAAATAAGCCATGCCGTCTCCCCTTGGAGAAAGGATGTGCACGACAGAACTGCTGATTACTGCGCCCCGGACATGAGCACGGTCAAGAAATACGGTGAAGGATCATAATCAAAAGTTGAGAGGCGTCAATGCACCGAGCATAATTGATTAGGTTACATAACTAGCATCACATTACATCTCCACGTAACAGGGTATCTGGCGCACCGGTCCGTCCGTTTACTTCCGGGCATTCTCCTCGTCCAAACTCACGCCACTCTTTTCGGTATATTTGCTCTGCGGCAGGTTGTTCAACTCGTCTTCCCTCTGATCCAGCTTGTAGTTGCTCAACCAAAATCCAATGGCACCGACAAAGGCCAGGATCGTCACCACCATATAGTTATACACCAGCAGGGGATCCTTGGACAAGCCGACAAAGGCCTGGCCGATGGCGGAGGAGAAGGCGTTCATGAAGAGCGCAACGGCCTGTACGATCGACCGCATGTTCTTGGGGGCCTTGGTGAAGGCATACTCGAGGGAGGTGATAGAGGCAAAGATCTCCGAGATACCACCGAGGATGTAGATAATCGCCTGGGTCCAGACGGAGATAGGCGAATACTTTCCATACTCATCGAGACAGTAGTTGGCCTCTTTGCCGCAGGGGCCTTTCACGTAAATGTAGTGTTGGATCACCGTGGCGGCGATCATGGAGCAGCCGGCAACCACGAACCCACACGTGATTCTCTTAATGGGCGTAAAGTTGAATCCCAGGTGTCGCAGGCCAGGGTAGATGACCCGGTCAAAAATAGGAATGCAAATAATCAGGGCAAGGGGGTTGAGGTTATTGATGATGTCGTTGGGGACACCACCAAGGTGCATGGTGGCCGCTTGGGATGTCAGGTTGTTTAACATCTGGTTGTATGCGAGCCCTGGGCAACTCTACATTAGTATGGGTGAAAGATAGAGGCAATGGGGGAAAGACATACAGAACAGAGGGTACCACAGAAACACTTTGCACGCTTTCAGCCCACGAGCAACTTCGTCGACCCATTCGTCGTCGAAGGTCATCCACTGAGGGCGATTAGGACCCAAAGCACTCGGCTTGACTGGTTCCCAGAATGGCTTGTCATTGCGTTTGAACCTGGTTTGTCAGTATACCTTCGGCCAGACAGGACATGTTGGGACACCTACAGCCGAACCGGGTTCAACGACCACCGCCCCTTCATCGCCAGCTTCCAGAGCCGGAACGCCTGTCCGTAGACGGAGCCTTGTGGTTTCACCCGGTAGTACTTGTTCCGGCAGAGGAACAACACCGTCGGGCACCAAAGAAACAAGCATGTCGGTAGGAAGTACGAGAGCCAAAACCCAACATATCTCTCGGCATAGACCATGCTCACCTGGCCGGTGATGGAACCGATGTTGACCGTCAAGTAGTAGTACAGGTAGATCCGCTGGATGGTGATGGCTGGGTCCACGATCACCCGCTCCCCGGAGGCAAGGGTCTTGATGTATGGATATTCCTCGCGATATTGCTCGGCGATGAGGGGTGAAATGTTCGATCTGATTTGCATAAGTATCTAGAATCTCGGTGTGACGAGGAGGATTGGGTGAGGCCTTACTTGAAACCGCCCGTTCCCACGCCCATGATGATCAGACCGATCGAAAAACAGGCGATCGCGCCCTGGGGGTGGGAGATCACGCTGGGAATGGCAGAGATGACCAGAATCAAATGGCCAAGCAAAGCGGCAGCGATGGAGTACATGATGGTGCGGAATCGACCCAAGTATTGATCGGCCACGAATGCACCAGCCGTGGGCATGATGTAGGACCAGAAGGAATTGACTAGACGTTCAGGACCCACTCATTCTCTCGAAAAGGACATGCGACTTACACAAGGTCAAACCAGTGGAGGCCTGTTGGCCCATGTCCAACGCTCCCGGCACTCGTGAACTATCATAGGTCGCACCGGTGGAGGAGCCTGCCGGCATGGGACGCTGGATAAAGTTGACGACTAATGCATGTCAGCACGGGATCTCAAGGATGATGTGCCAGCGCGGAGAGACACACAAACGGCTGTGGTTCCATAGTAGGAGAATCGCTCGCACAGTTCCACAAACGCCACGGTATATGAGGTCCATGGGATTTGTCCGCACACTCGACGTAGGGTTCTCAGTTCCTCGTCGGTCGGATAGGTCTTTTGGAGATCGGTATCATCGGTGGTTGCGCCAACAACTGTGGTCGCCGGTACTTCTTCTATACTCGGTGTGATGGCCAAGTCCTTATCAATGGAAGGAGCTTTTTTCTCATTCAAATGAGCATCATGAAGGTTGGCCGTCGCTTTGGCAACCTCGACCGTCTCCGAGGGGTCGGAGGGATTCATGATGTCGAGTCGAGTCACGCGCGCAGACTAAAACGAACACAGAGGGGAAGGAATGTGTATGTGTATAGATATGTGACTGTGATAGAAAAGAAGGGGAATAGAAGACGGGGAGAAGATTTGGGGCTTTTAATACATGCGGTGGTTCATGTGGGACGAGAATTAGGATTTTGGGGGGAGGGGAAATCAAGTGTTGAACAAGGTCACCCAAATAAAAAAAAATATATAATATTTATGACTACTATTATTATTATAATAATAATAATAATAATAATCATGAAAAGAAAAAAAGCAATTGGGATGATTTATCGCGTGCCATGACCCATGCCGGTCCAATTGCCACTCGTGGTTTAGATTACACTACTACTGTACTTCCCTGCTACATACTAGTATACTCGTACTGAATCTCTACATCCATACTCCCTCCCTACCAGTAGTCTGACATTTACAATACGATTTAAGGCCAGCCACGGAGGATTATCTCAAACCGGTCACTGGTCCTCAACATAAGACCACCCGTTGATAACCGGCCTTATAAGTTTATGCCAGATGAATGAACCTTGACTATTGAAAGGTGTGACTGGACGAGAAAATCAATGGTCGTCTTGGCTATGGCACTTGGGTTCGGAACCAGCCGACCGATAGATAGAGAACTGAAATGAAATTACGCGAAGATAAGCGGACATGTCTGAGCGCTGAGAAAGAAGCACAAGCGGAGTATAATTCACCAGTCGCGGGAATGAACCATGGCTTGGCGGGTTTCTTGGCTGGCAGGTTGTAGTGCAACCTCAGGCCCTTGGCACACCAATCATCCATGGTTGTTCCAGCTCCCTATCTCACATTCGTAGTACGAGGAGATAAAAGTGCAAACCTGGGAAGCAGTGGTATGTTTGCCATGCGGCTGAGTCAGCCACACTTACCTTTTCCGTGTATCTACCCCGGACATCAGGCTTAACCTCGACCACGCGATGTTACCTTGCTAGAAGCTAATTCTGACATTCCAGTCAATCAGAATTGATTTCGATTCTGGTTACCCATGAACTCTGTATCTCCCATCTGAACACTAAACTGTCCATGGCAGGTAAACTAGCTAGCTAGCTACCCTTCCCGATGGAAGGGCCACATGATTGGAAATGACTTGGATTACACCATTTTCGTTCAGATTCTCGCTTCTCACCTCCGACCCCCACCCGTCGGATTCCCGAAGTTAGCCACTCTTACATTCTCTCGGCATGGCCTTGGCAGGGAAAAGGTAGTAACCAGACCGTTGATGCCATCCAAAACATGAGGACATGGATATCATGATACACGATCACCAATAGAGGTTCAGATAAAGTCAATAGATAGACTACTGGGGTGCTTTCTCCATCCCTGTCCATCTTGTCGGTTCTCATTATTAACAGAATGCGACCCGGGAATCTAATCTAATCATTTCCCCAGACTGAGGGCCGCTTATTATGTAAAAACAATCCGGTTGACAGGAACCATCTTTTCGCCCCCCAGCTCTCACCAGCTTATTAGGTAACGGAAATGAGATCTGATATACGAGAAGTTTGGTACGAGTACTGAGTATATATTCTTTAGGTACGGGATGAACCTCGGCACCCTCGCCACCATGTGTTTTCTTTTCTCTTTGTTGTGCCGTCTCCCGGCCTTGCCGACCTTTGTGGAGGACACACCATCCGACGAAAAGAAACTCTCTTGGCCATGCTTAGCCATGTCTTCTTCCTCCCCGTCGAAGTGGAGTTTACCCCATTGGGTGGTTGATTGGGTGTCACTGGCCGCTCGCCAATGAGATCGAGTGCATTAGTACACCGTACGGGTCCTTGCTTCAAGGGGCGCTCAACGTGGCGCTTGGATACATAACGAGAAGATAAGGTTCGGTCTCGCCGGTTCTTTGTTTTTGTTGGACTCCCTGAAAGCCCGGTCTCTTGTATATGTAACGTTTCTAGGGTGTTGGTTGGGTAGTCATGCGGGGTTTGCGGGGAATCCCTGGTCATCCCTAGACCATCTAATATACGACGTATGTACATCATGGATACTGGTCACCTTTCGAACGACGGCCCCAACAACTTAAATCCTACAGTGACCACTACATTCGACGCCAATCCTCGTGTTTCTTCTCTATTGCATTTACCTAATGACGTCGTATCGATCAATATACTCCGTCCGTACCCTACGAGAGATTCCTCTAAATTCTCAATCCTCTCTCAGTACAGCTCCTTACACTACGCATCCTGATCAATAACGGTTTCTCCACAGCCTCGAAATCTTTCTCGTCAGTGAGATATTCGCATCAGGTGTGACCGACGCTATCTGACTGGTACCCGCTCGATCGGCATTCATGGATCCTCAAGCGGAGATAGTTCGCATCAAGTATGGTTACAAGATTAGAATGATCAGCCGTACAGTGACTCGCAAGGGTGAACTAGGCTCGTTCCAGACTGCCACTCTCCATTGATGATGGCGACTCTTCAGAATGTGGTAACGAAGTACATTACTTAATGAGTAGCAGGGCATCTTCGCTACAAAAACCGTACCAAGGCAGAGCAAATCCCGTGAGGAACGGGACGGATACAGCAGATAAGCAACCCAGGCAAAAAACAAACAAAAAAAGAATGACCGACGCAGGGGTCGAACCTGCAATCTCTTGATTCGTAGTCAAGCGCCTTGCCATTGGGCCAGCCGGCCTGGTTGTTGGAGATTACTTTTTAATCTATAATTATCAAGCAAAACCTGCCTGTTACTACGTATATCCATACAATTTTCGATTCAATGTCCGTTATTCTTGGTTTAAAAAAAAATCACTGCCTATGAATATATTCTCGTCATTATATATAACATATTATTACGATCTAAGACGCTGTTCTGAGACTTAGAACGTTAACGATGATGGCAGGGAACCCAAAGGGCCAAACCAACCGGTTGCAAATATATATCTTTGGATAACAAACTAGCAACCTTGGTCAATCACTTTACTGCCGTTTTAACCATCCATATATTAAGTTTCACGTCGGAATATCAAAGGACCCCCGCCCACGTTACTTCATAGAGTTTCATGTTGTCAACTGGGGTAATTCGGTTAGACTTTGTTGTGAATGATTCTCAGATTACCGTTTCCTGGGAGTAATGAAGATAAAAGTAGGCATCAATCTGAAGGACTACAGAGCGTCTATGACCCCTAACAGCTGTTCTTTCAAGTCATCTCATCCTATGCTGACATAGGAAATAACATCGGATCGTCCAACCGTGACTGACAAACGTACAAGGTGCATGATGACCTCAGCTGGCTTCGAAGGAGCAAATAGACAGATATATGCAATCCAGAAAGAAGCTTCTTACTCTAATTTAGTTTTCTGCCCCCGCTTTCTATACGTAGAGTGGTACTAGCCCATGGTATCTAACTCTAATTCACCTTTGATAGCAGTAACGAACCAGCAACATTCAACAGTTTGGAGCTAGGTAACCAAAGTTCTAGCGAGATGGTAAGACTAAGCGCATCGGGATATTCCCTTCCTGCCTGCATTTGAATTGTCGAAGAAGCCAACACAACGACGTTAATAATGGAGAACCCATTCTTCTTGGCTCAACATGAGATACCGGTAACTGAGTCTCTCCACTTGTCATTATCAACTGCTGCCAAGTGAAGGTAGGTTGAGTCGAAGCCGAGTCTTGTAGTTTTCAACAATGACTGAAACCGAAGACTAGGTATGGATATGATATGATTGTAATATATAGAGACTGAATCATAGCCGAGGATATAAATACAAGGAGCACGGAAGAACCCCCATGCCGATGACTAGGGAAAGAATGCGGGGAAAAAATGGTCAGTGCTCTTCATTACCCCAGGTCTTTGCCGCATTAGCGATTCTTGTGGAGATCGCATATCTATCCATTAATAAGAGAAATGTCGGTGATAGGCTGCATATCGCCTCTTCTGGCCTTATCCACGAATCACCGACGGGAGGAAGCCCCGAGTTGGGAAGCTTTATCAATTTTAGATCGTCCGTCGCGTCGGATGGGCGATAAGAGTCCGTGTCGTTCCGTCGCTTCTCCTCACTCTCTGCATCATGGATATGCTATTGTCGTGGCTTCACTACTGCCGCCATGAATTCCACTGGTCGTGTATGCGCGCGATGCGCAAAGATTGTACGTTTGAATACCGAAACTCAGATAGTGTGATCGCCGCTAACAGTCAATAGAAACAGCGCTGTGACGGGGGCGCCCCCTGTTCCCGCTGCGCCCGTATGTGTATCGCACCCTTTAATATGGAATGACTGAGTTAATTTGGTCTCCTCTTAGGCCTGGGGCATGTCTGTGAACCCCAACGACCGGGCGGAAAAGTAGACCCCAAAACCATAGCCCATCGACGTCCTCGAGCGTCCCGATCACGCGGTGGTTGCCTGTCCTGTAAGGCGAGGTAAAACAACCGATGCGAAGCGACAGCTGCAGCATATTAGCGCGGTTATTAACTTCAGCAGGAAGAAGAAATGCGACGAGATCCACCCGCGATGCAGCGATTGCCGCCGCCTAAACCTACCTTGTCAATGGAAAGCCTCCCCGTCATTCCCCAGCTCCACCGACCCGTCGCTTCCCCCCTCTTCCGAAAGCAGTCTATCTCTAGCAACCCCAGATCCGATATCCCCTTCCGATCCAGCTGTCGATGATCCGATAGGAAGCTTATCCCCATGGCTGGCAGTGGAGGAGATCATCATGCCCGTCGCATCACCCTGCGGATCCGCCAACCCTTATCTGCACAATGACGAAGAGCGCTCGCTATTCAATCACTATCTACACATCGTAGCGCGCTCACTGTCGCGGTCCGGTGATCCCGACGGGAATCCCTTTCTGTCAATCTTGTTACCGATGGCAGCCAGTTCAGACACAGTGACTAGTGTGATTCTAGGCCTGAGCGGTTGCCATTGGAAACGTGTTTACCCGGCCATCTGGAATCGCGCATTAGCGCGCCAGGGCAAAGGTATGTATGATACCGCGATCAGGGTTCATGGAAGCTAATCCCAAAAAGCATTGGCGCAAGTAAAACAACTTCTATCAACGGCAGGCGGCCAATCAACGCTGGAAGCCTGCACAACGGTACTACTCCTCTGCCTAACTGAGCTATGCGATGGTGGTTCTCATGCATGGGAGTGGCATCTGAAGGCAGCCAGTGCGCTCCTCGCTTCAGTAGGAGACCAATCCCTTGAAGGGACATCGGAAGGGAAGTTCTGCCTCCAGCTGTTCCGGTATCTGGACTCCATGTCGACAATATCCCGCTGCAAGCCCCCGCTCCTTCGAGAGGGTGCGAAACTCACTGACCTTACTGCGGATAAGTCAATTTGCAGTTTCTCATCTGCCCCCGTAGATGCTGTCTCTGGGATGGCCCCAGCGTTGCTCGAACTTCTAGGTATGGTCAACTTACTCGCGGCACATCGTAGCCGGCGCGTTGATGACCTCTCCGAGCTCGGCTTTCGAACTGCTGCATCCCATGTTCAGTCTCAGTTGGACTCATGGAGAGCGGATTATAACAGCACCGCGGTTACGGACCACGAGACAGATCAAGTTACAACGGCATTTGAATGGGCGGTTCGACTGCGCCTCCATCAGGTTGTTGATGGGTATGATCCGCACCACGAGATGGTGGAAACCGCGGTTTCTCCTATTCTTAAAGCTGTGATGGCCATTCCATATGGTAGTCCTGTAGAAGGATGTTTACTTTTCCCGCTGGTAATTGCTGGGGCTAGTAGCATAGATGTTGAGAGACAGATGTTGGTCAAGGAAAGACTGATGGTTATGGAGAATACTTTGGGATTTGGACATATTTCGCACGCTCGACAGTTACTGGAGACCGTATGGGCGGATGAGGCTGATAGGAATTGGGCAAGGGTGAGATATAGCCTGTTCCCCGGGATGGTATTTGTATGAAATGTCGCATAATTAACGAAGTGATGTGATGGAAATCATATATTGTAAATGGTAAATACATAAGACGTTCAGTTCGATTCATTTGTCTACTGTGCAGTCGCAGCGACTAACTCATCCAAATGCTTTTGCATATCGTATCCGCAAACTTCCTCAATCGTCAATTTCCCAGGCCGATCTGTCGATGAACTCCACCCAATACGTTCGCTGAGATCTTCTCGAGCCCTGAAACTAGCATCCTGTACGCGGGTTGCTCTCGGCTTGCGCAGCTTTTCGTATAAGCTAAGTCCTTCGGTGACGCTGTATTGTTCGCGGAATGTGCGGTGGAAAACAAGGCCTAAAGCGCCAGCATCTTCGAACGCCATACAAGACCCTTGGGATTGATCCGGCATCATTGGATGGGCTGTTTCTTAGTACGATCTCATCTTCCATCAATATGAGGAAAAAAAAAAAAAAAAAAAAAACATACCAGCATCCCCAAGAAGACAAACCTTACCCTTAACCCAGTACGGGTAGGGCTCATGCCGGTACACTACATCGTTAGCACAGCTGCCTTGAGCAGAAAGGGAATAGAATCCATACATCGCCACATTTTTATATCCTCTGCATTCAACATCAACTTCTTCATCCTAGGATCCAACCCAGGGAATGTGTCCACCAGTTGTTGGGGTGTAGCGGAGATATTCCATCCATCTTCACGGAGTTCATTGTACTCTGCCGGGTAGAAGCAGTAGCAACTTACGACCTCGCCGTTGCTACAGGGAGACATGACAATCTTGTCGATGCCAAACCCGCCCCAATACTCGATGGCTTCGTTAGAGATATAATCGTCGAGTCCGAGGGAACGCAGTTTATCGGCCCCGATGATGCATCGGTAGCAGCATGAGGTGGACATTGTAAAATTGGGGGTTATTCCGATTAGGTTACGAGAGGAAGACTTTCTTGTTTAGTACTCTGTTAATGGTAAATGGGTAGTTGGGACAAGAAGACGTACGCGAATGCCATCAGCAGCGACGATCAGATCGGCTGTCGCTGAAGCTCCGTTTTCGAATTGGATGATACCTGCTTCTGCGTCAAGAGCAGTGGCTTTGTGATTCACTTCGAGTGTACACTTTGGTCCTTCGCCGGGCTCTTCGAAGGCAGACTTGAGAAGTTCTTTGTGGATGTCAATCCGATGGAAGTTGTTGTAATCCTTTTTTAAGTGACTTATCAGCAAAGCAATATTGTTGAATATGGAAGGAAGGCATACAGTCCCAAACTTCGACTTATAGTCTCCTAATCCGTACTCGCTTTTCACCTCTCCAGTAGACCAATCGTGCATAATCAACCTTTTCAGAATCACCTGGGGCCGTTAGTATTGGCTTATTTATCCTGGACATAGGCTATCGTACCGGCTTTGCGGCCTTGATGTCCACACCCCATTGCTCGAGGAATCTTGATCCATTGGAGGCAGCACTCAGCGAGGCTCCCACCTCACCTGCGAAGTCGTACCGTTCATACACCGTCACCGAATGTCCTTGACGCCGGAGGGCCACTGCAGCCGAGAGGCCGCCAAGACCGGCGCCAATAATGGCAATGTTCAGAGGAGAGTCAGTGCGAGAGGGCATTGTCGTGCTTGTTCTTCTTGATCCGAATGATGATCATAAGTCATACTCTCGATGGCTCTTATATCTTTGCATGGCTAGTGAAGTGACGTCTGCCGTCATCCATATCCATAGCAGCGGCAAGCTTCATCCGACGTTATCAGTGCAACTGCCACCCCGGCCTATCTATGCGACGGATGCATAACAGTCCCCACTTACGGCTATCGTTATCATCCTGGGAAAGTATAGACAGTCAAAGCACTAGTATCAATGTAGTTACACTTAATTGACTCCAGCTATAATCCCTTTAAGATCATGCCACCCTCAATCAAAACTGTTCAAATGCAAATACAGTGAAAATGACACCTACCAACGAAAAAGACATCGGGATGAACGGCAAATTGTCCGGCGATGACTACGACATCGGAGATCTGCACGATGACCGGGCCCTGCTTCGGAAAGTCGATTGGCGAATCCTTCCTGTCATGTTTCTAACGTACTTCCTGCAATTTGTGGACAAAATATCCCTCAATGTAGGGGGTCGCTACCTCCTGACGTTCAGTTGTGACATACGCTGACTTGACGATAGTATGCGAATGTCATGGGCCTTCAGAATGATCTACATATGAGTGGAAACGACTTTTCATGGTTGGCAACGGCGTTCTTCCTGGCGTATGCTGTTGCCGAAATCCCCCAGGGTGTGTGTAGCATTGCTAAAATGTTCAATTCTATGATACATGCTAAGATCCACAGGCATTCTCCTTCAGAAATTTCCTATCACAAAGGTGCTTGGGGTCAATGTACTTCTCTGGGGTGTGATTCTGTGTTGTTCAGCAGCCGCACAGAATTTTGCTGGCATGATAGCGTTGCGTGTTTTGCTCGGAATGCTGGAGGCTGTTATTGGTATGTCACTGTGGTTTCACTTCGGACCATCCCGCTAACTACTAGGTCAGCACCGGCCCTTACCATGTACACGAGCATGTGGTACACTCGCGCCGAGTCCACACCGAGATATGGCTTCTGGTACTGCGGCTTAGGCATGGGCCAGATCGTTGGAGGATTGATTTCGTTCGCTGCTCAGCACGCACCCCCGAATATGTCCTTCCATGGGTGGCGTATCATGTTCGTTGTGATAGGCGTGGTTAACGTAGTCGCTTCTATATTGGTCTTGTTTGTCCTACCGGAAAATGTTGAGAAAGCCAAGTTCCTCAGTCAAACGGAGCGCGACCGAATTGCACAACGTCTTCGAGATGACCAAGCTGGAGTCGGCCAAAAAGTCTTTCGCTGGGGCTCGGTAATGGAAGCATTGGGTGACCTGCAAAGCTGGCTTCTCGTCCTACTGACTATTTTGATTACCATTCCCAGCGGTGTTATTACCACCTTCTCATCCATCCTGATCAAAGACTTCGGATATACGTCTAAGCAAAGTGCGTTGCTCAATATGCCCTCGGGGGTAGTTAGTATTGCGGCGACGACTCTTTCTACATGGGCTATCGCTCGTGGGTTCTCGCGATGGCTGGCTATTGATGTATTGTTAATTCCGACGTTGCTGGGTTCGTGCTTAATGTCGTTCCTACCCAGGAGTAACCAGGCAGGATGCTTGGTGGGCATCTACATGGTCAATACGGTACATTATATCTTCTTGCCGACTGGGTGATAGAGAGGGGACTAACTGAATTAGACTGTGGCTCCATTGGCACTGATTTTCGCTTGGACCGGAGCGAACTTCAAAGGGTACACTATGAAGGTATATCTTCCTACCCTTTCTAACACGCTGGACGATAGCTGAGAGTTCCAGGTAACCGGCAGTTCTCTTGTCTCCGCCGCATTCAGCATTGCCAATGTTATTGGTCCCCAAACCTTCCAAGCGAAGGATGCCCCTGCGTAAGCACCGCTACTAGTAGCTCTATGTGCCTCTAAATCTAACTACATCAGGTATATACCGGCCAAAATAACGATTGTGGCGGTCAACGCCGGTGCAATAGTGGTATCCACTGCCCTCCGCATTGTCTATGGACGACGAAATGCGAGAGCTGATCGTCTGGGAACCCCGGCGAGAAGTCGTATGGAGGGGAAATTGGCCAACGGAAGGATGGCAGAGGAAGACGTGCAGGACGACGTGAACTTTCGATATGTGTATTAGCGGCTACTCAATGTACTAGGGATGGATATCCATAATGTTTGTTACTATCACTATTGAGAATTGTCCACCATTAACGAATGATCCAAGTAAACACTAAACGCAATCTGCTCCCACGTATCCACCCTTTTGTAGACTGGAGACTCCACTCCACACAGACCTCCGAAGTAAGTGGCCGATAAGGATAGTTCAATCGGTGGAACACTAATTTCAGATAAGTGGTAAAGCCGCCTTCCGAAATTTCTTGCGTCGGATTCATGCATGAGACGATCTATTTAGGTCTCCGCCGCTCTAAACCCACTTATCCGACGGACGTTGGATAACCACTGAGATTGCCCCAACTTGGCTGAGTATTAAAACCAGGAAATGCCCGACAGCTCTCACAGACAGCATCAGTGAACTTTTTTACTCTTCGAAAAGCCACAGAATTAAGCATGTCTAAAATTCTAGTAACAGGCGCCAATGGCTTCATTGCCGCGCACTGCATCTCTCTCCTTCTTTCCACAAACCACCACGTCCGCGGCACAGTCCGCTCCGAACAAAAGGCGACCGCGACGCAAGCAGCCCTGTCTGCAGCAGGCGTGGACACAACGAACCTCGAACTGGTCGTTATCAGCGACCCGACTGATATAACCCAGTTTGCGCCTGCTGTGGCCGGTTGCAAGGGCATCTTGCATCTGGCGAGCGCGTTCAGCTACGATGCCGCTCCCGAAGAATTTGAGGAGAAGCTTCTTATCCCCGCCCTCAAGGGAACAGTTACCGTATGCGAAGCTGCCTCACAGTATCCCGAAGTCAAAAAGGTGGTGATTATGTCGAGCTTTGCGGCGGTTTATGATGCGTCGTTGGGGCCGCAGCCCGGGAGGGTGTATACGGAGAAGGATTGGTGTCCGTTAACCTATGAAGAGGGAAAGAATGCGAGCCTTGTTGTATGCCTCCATTTTATCTACCTTCCTCTGTCTGCTATGACTAGTTTGGATCTAGCACAGCACTAACCATCACAGCCAATTGCATACCGAGCGTCTAAAGTGATAGCCGAGAAAGCAGCGTGGGATTACGTTCGTGACCACGAAGTCAGCTATCAGCTGGTTACATTGTGCCCAGGAATGGTCTTCGGCAAGATGATTCATCCGATCGAGTCGTTATCGCAGTTGAATGCCAGCAACCAGATTGTTTGGGATGTGTTGAAGGGCAATGGAATCCCACCTACAAAGGCACCTGGTATGTCCGCTGGTTTTGTCATTCCAACAAAAGTATTATACTGACGGGTCCATTTTAGTTTGGATTGACGTTGAAGACCTTGCCCGGACTAGCCTCCAGGCCCTAACCGTGGATCTACCGTCTCACCAGCGCTTCCTGGTGACGGAGGGGTCGTACGACACGCAGGAGATAGCCGATATAGTCCGAAAGGCGCTTCCGGAGAGTCAGGATAGGATCGCAGAGGGAGAGCCCGGGAAACGAATTAAGGATACGCATTACTCGTGCGATTCAGGAAAGGTGCAACTGATGTTGGATGTGAAGTTTAAGCCGTTGAAAGACAGCTTGGTAACGTTGGCGAGACAGCTGTATGCGTTGGAGCAGGCCTCTTAGATGGGCGTCTAGGATATACATATTGAAATGAAATGCGAGGTTTACATAATGAGGATATTTTTCAGGGCCGTTACACACTGAAGAAGTAATCATTTTAGCATACAGGTATAAATCAAAATGCCGTCTGAGCTTTCCTAAACACCTGGTGTAAGTGGCACCGGTTTAATCTCATAAATCGTATCTGGGCAAGTAATGCAGACTTAAGATGAATATGGAATCTAGAAAAATCTCTTGCTGTCGATGTTATCTCTTAACCACTAATAGTAAATAGCCGCGTTCCATAATAATCCTGGACACGGACAATGTTACATTAAGGGTATACATCTTATTTCAACAGCAAAGGCAAGGTCTAGCCAATCTACACTTGGGTACTGGGTTTGTTTGCAGGACGAATAATCAGCCTTTTAGCCCATTCAGGTATGCTTTCAAAGCTACGGTTGTATCCATATACCGATGCTATATTGCACTAAAGTCATCAGTCAAAGTACACAACTAAATCATGGTCGCAATGAGTTACTAGGAACTTAGGAGCACGGGGCTGAAGGAATGCATCGATAATTCAAGTATTCTTTCTATATCAGATTCAGTTGCTCTTGCTAAAGGAAAATAATACAATATGTCTAATGTAAAGCAACCCGGATATGCGCAGCCGTCTTGTCTATAAACTCCTTCGCCTGCCATAAGTCTGTGCCACGTCTGGTCAGCATGGGTCTTCAAAACACCCGGAAGGAAATGGGCCGAAAGAAAAGAAGATATTATCATACCGTTATCCATATGCATAAAAGGATGTGGGACGCCTTCAAACCTCTTAAGCGTAACTTCATTGCCACCCTCCACTAGCTTCATTGCGTACGCCTCTCCTTCATCTCGTAGCGGATCACAGCCAGCAGTGTAGATCACCGTCTTGGGTAGGTTGGTGAAACTAGGCGCATTCATCGCATTCGCATACCAGCCGATTTTCTCTAATTGCTCCTTCCTCAAGCCCACATCGCTGGAAAGGCTTTCCCATTTGAGATTATCGAACCACTTCAACCTGGCCCAGTTGAGAGTGGGCGCGTGCTCCATCTGTTGGACAGAGGGATATGGAGACTCGCTTGCAGAGGCGTACTTGGAAATATCGTCAATGACAGGTGTGCCCACTGCGACGAGTTTCAGAGGGATGCTGGCATCCCTTGCAAGGTGGGCCACGATAAGGGCGATGTTTCCTCCAGCTGATACGCCGCCAAGGGAGATGCGGGTAGTGTCAATGTTGAACTTGGAAGCGCCCTGTGAATGAATGTATTCTAGGGCCGCAAAGGAGTCTTGGATGCCAATGGGAAACGGCTGTTCTGGGACCAGCCGGTAACCAATGTCGATTACACAAACGTCCGCTTTGACGGACAGATGCTTACAGATATGAGCTTCAGTGTCGAGGTCGCCAAGGCCCCAGCCTGCGGTCGGCATTAGTCTTCTGCTAGATTGCGCCTTGAGATACAAGAGATGGAAGGAAAGCCTACCGCCGCCATGAAAATCAATATGCACCGGCCAAGGCCCGGGAGACGAAGGCTCGTATACTCGCACTGGAATCAAATCGCCATTATATCCCGGCACGGTTGCATCGTATATTCTAGCTGGATCGGGGGCTGGCCCGGTACCATAAGAGTATAGCACAGAATATTTTGATCGAAGAATGGCCAAGTCTATGGGCTTGTTGGGGGTGTTGGCGACATTTTCATTGTAGAGTTTGATAAAGACAGGGTCCAAATGAGGCAGGACGGACGGGTGGATAGGGTTCAGGGCTTCGTGTGCTGTCATTTTTGCTTCTCTGATTGATTTGCTATTGTTATCGTATGGTCGGATAGTGTGAATATACCGATGATTTATACAGTGATTCGGCTGAACGTTTTCTGAGGCGATCGGCAGTTTCCGACGGCAACGTCAAGTCCTAATCAGAAGTTGGAAGGTTGAAGCCAAAGCCCCGCATCGCGTTCACTTATCTATGCGACGGTCCGATCGTCGGATAACCTTCAACTTAGCCGACCCAAGGGTCCTAGTCAAAGATGATAGTGATGTCAATGGCAATCCTAGTAATAGTAATAAAGACAACACGTTTACCATGCCTTACACCTCCACTACATCTCAAAGATTCGCAACATCATGGATCCTGTTCTTATTGTTGGCGCCGGCATTGTCGGCTTAACCCTCGGCCAGGCTTTAAAGAAGGTTTTGCTCACACCTATCCTCAACATGGGCTTGAAGTAGACTTATATTAACAGTGAATAGAAAGGCATACCTTTCGAAATATACGAGCGAGACCCCACACCTGATGCTCGTGGTCAAGGCTGGGCTATAACCCTCCATTGGGCGCTGGAATATCTTCAGCAGATGCTCCCCGCAGACGTTCTAGTCCGAATTCAAGATGTCCAGGTCGATCCGGACGTTGCCCTGAATGATAACGGGAATTTTCTTTTCATCAACCTTGCCACGGGAGAGCCGAAATTTAAGATCCCGCCCTCTGTGCGGTGGCGCGTAAACCGGGAGAAAATGAGAAAGGCCTTGCTCCACGGAATCGAAGACCGGGTACATTGGGATCGAAGAGTGGTGGGCGTGGATCTAGAGACTCTACCAGAAAAGGTAAACTTGAAGTTCAACGACGGATCCTCTGTGACTGGAAGAATGGTCGTGGGGGTCGAGGGTAGCCGGTCAGCGATCAGACAAATGTTGAGACCTGATGCGTATAGTAACGTACTGTTGCCAATCCGATTTACAGGAGTAGCTGTGGATCTCTCCCCGGAGGACATCAAACCGCTTCGGTCTATGGACCCGCTTCTGTTTCAAGGATGTCATCCTGAGACGGGGGCATTCTTCTGGTTTTCTATGCTGGAGACTCCGCATGTGAATGGAACAGTTGGGACAGATCATGAACGGTATCGAGCGCAGATCTGCATGTCCTGGCCGGTACATACCTCCGCTGATGAGGTAGCTGATACTGATGAGGGCCGTTTGGCCAACATGAAGCGCCGGGCTGAAGGCTTTGTGCCCATTTTAAGAAATGCGGTACAGAAGATACCCGAGGGGACTCCCGTATTAGAGATCAAATTGGCCGACTGGGAATGCCTGGACTGGGATAACAAGAATGGCCGTGTGACGCTGGCTGGAGACGCCGCACATGCTATGACAATGTGTAAGTTGCGCATATCTGTCTGGACAACGAAAGGATGCTGACCATGACTAGATCGTGGCGAGGCTGCAAACCACGGACTTCTGGATGCATTCCATCTGGGGGATGCTATTGCTCAAATCTACTCTGGACAAACTGGCCAAAAGGCTGCACTGGACGTGTACGAAACAGAGATGAGAATGCGTACAAAGCGGGCGGTGCGATTAAGTCGACAGGCATGCCGTGATGCGCATGCTTGGGAGCAATTAAATGAGCACTCGGCGATATTGACAAAACGATCAGTTGTCGGCGAATCGGCACGCTTGGCGTGACTGTAGCAAGATCTTTAGGTTTCTTTCGTCCTATAAATTATGAATATGTATTACTTTCTACTTAAGCTCGGACATGAATACGCTTTAAGCTATGCTTTGTTTTAGTCGATAAAGTTGACTACATGAAATCCCCCAAGACAATAACTCACATTGAGTAAAAGCAGATGTCAGGTTCGCGTAAAGATACCTGTTAGAAGCATATAATACCACAGTATGTCCAGGGAAGTACCCCATTCCTGTTTATATATGGTGTCTAAAACCTAGGATATAATGGACACTATAAGACTACTATTTTTATCCACCTGGACTGATGCCTTTAACACGACCTTTACATTCATTCATTCAGCAGTTATCTACCATGTCTTCTACCGACGCTGGACGGGGAAACTTTGCCATCCTACCACCTGCGCTGCGGCTTTGTATATGGGGTATATGCCTTTCCCTACTGTAGTATCAAACCACGAGAGGCTAATAGCAATCCGGCTGTACCAAAAGCTGACTATAACCATTAGTTAGTGATACCTGTAAATACATGCATGGAACAGGTTTATGTGTGATTATAAGAGCACGCTCCCGACAACGAAAGACACAATCAATCCGCTCACAACATTCGCCATGAACGACACTAGCAATGAAGAGGTTGTTCCACTGAAGGCAAATATTGACTCAAACGATGAAGACTGGCAGGCGCATGACAAGGGTTCCTACCGCCCATGGCGTCAGCGCATTCGAAAATGGTCCCTTTTCAGTACTTTTCTCTTGCTTGTCGCTTCACTTGCGCTATACCTAGTTATGTTGTTCAGTGTTAGACAAAGGGAAGAGGACATCGGGTATCGCCGGGTATACTGTATGTATTTCTAGCAGTCTCTACCTATTATACGAATTAATGTCGGCTAACAAGTATTAGCCCCGTTGTGGGACGTCGTGAAATACCAGAACGTTCAATTCCACGCCCAATTTGGCAGCACGTCACCCTTTAAGGGGCCAGTACGAACAGAGCTAAACAAAGCATGGGAAGATGTAGTAAGAAGTAAGTGAACGAACTCGGCTCGGCCATTCCACCTTAGCTGATCATATCTCTTACCAAACTTAGCGAATCTCATACTCATTGACGGACACGAAATGGACGCTCTTGGTGAACCAAAAGAAAATGCGACCAAGCTTGGAAACAGATACTTTGCGCTCGTAGAGGTTTTCCACCAGTTACATTGTGTCGAACTAGTGCGCAAGTTTGTCCATCGGGATGATTACCCGGACGAGATGGCGTTCGAGGATCCCGAGGCGGACATCCTTGAACATGTAGGTGCGTATATGCAAGGCTGAACAACTGCTGTCCTTGGCTGATGGTATAAACACAAACAGATCACTGCATTGATCTTATTCGCCAAGTGATCCAGTGTACTGGAGATGTGGGACTAGTGGTGTTTGATGACATGGGTCCTGGAAGACCCCCTAGGCCAAGATTCTCCAATAAACACATGTGCCGAGAATTCCGACCAATACAACAGTGGGTGGAAGAACATGATTGGGAACTAGAGAGCTAGTGGTAATGATTCTTTGTTTGTCGGTAGACCGTCTTTGTTGTGCGAGTCTACTCTGGCTGGCATAGCCTAGTCCTAGGCAACACTGTTCATGCTTGTTTTTTGTTGTTTTGGAATCCCACTTTCTTGCTTCTGAGAACAGTTTAAAAAGGTGTTAATTTAACTTGCTGTAGGTGTACACATCAAATCTTACCGTTCCCCAGTTTTGTTCTCTAGACTACTAATCTCGATGACTGCTCCTTCCGCCGTTAGCCATCTGGCCCTTGCTGGGGAAATTTTACGACGTGAGCTGGCTTTGGAGGTGACTGTCTGTCTTTCTGCAGCGTCTTTGGATGATCTCACTGATCACTACAGGTCTCTAACATAAGCCACCTCGGTTATAGCCGAAGCAACTTGGTCTATCAAGTCGATCTTTCAGAACCCACCAGGGAAGCCTACCATAGCTCTCGCAAGCCAGGAACTGTGGCAATGCCCGAAAATACCAGTCGTTTGATGATTCGATTTTTCAAGCCGTTTGATACTTTCAATGAGGGCGTGCGTGTCGAGAACAAAGTAGCCGCGATGACGGTTGCTCGGTCAGCCCTAGCAGACTCAGCTCTACACACCATCGTCCCGCAAGTCTACGGTTGGAACCGTGGCGAGAATGAGCCAAGTGGACAGGCATGGGTTCTTGAAGAATACGCTCCTGGAAAGAACCTTGGCGATGACTTTCCCACTCTTCCTTCCGATAAGCAGCAAGTCCTTCTTGCTCAACTTGCAGAAGTCGTCAAGGCCTTCCAAGACTACGATTTCCCTGAAACTGTCCAGGGCTTTGGGGGTTTGGCCTTCAACGCCGATGGAAACGTGTGTGCAGGTCCTCCAAGCTTTCAAGTAGTTGGAGGCCCTTTTCTTTCACATGCGGACTTCTATAGGGGTCTTCTTGACTGGCAATTGAGCGCATCCGATCGGTACGAACTGATCAAAGGTTGGCGGGCTAGTGGCCTGCGCGATCGGTTGGACCGATTTGTGGCCGAGGGACTCGATGGAGCTCTCTCAAAACTTCCCACAGGTCGTCCAACCTTCGTTCATGCGAGTCTCGGTGAGGAAGCACCGATTCATTTCTTTTCACTTTTTGCCTTGCGAAAATAATCCTGTCCAGAAGCTAGATCACTAACCTGGAAACATAAAGAACTTCTTAAAACCCTCTACGACCCAGAAACCCTTCATATTACCGCCTTGCTCGACTATGGTCTTTCCCATATCTCCATTCCTGCTACTGAATATCTCCACTCCTTCCATAGCATTTCTGGCGCTCTTACCGCGCCATACTCCGAGGAGACAGGAGATCTCCGTGAAGCCATTCTGCACGGATTTCCCGATGCAGAAAATCTGCCAGCTTCTAAGCCGATGCGCCAAGGTCGGGCAGAGTTTGGCAGTGGCCGCGATATCCAGTGGGGTCTTGCGAAGGCATGGAACCATGAACTGGTCAAGGTTGGAGCGCGGCGGCCGGCAACAATCGACGGGGCAGACGATTTCTCTCGGGTTCATTGGTTTATCCAGGACCTCGCGCCGTGGCACTTGTTTGACCCGGCTGTCTTAGAGATCCGGACTACTGAGCAGTTGGAAGAAGCTCGCAAGGAAGTTGAGGCGACACTGGGGAAGTACCTCGATGGTTGGGGATTCTAGTTTTTCTGTTAGCTCTAAGTACGGTGCTGTTAGGAATTATCACAGCATGACCATAGAATTTGACTGGCTTCTAGATGGGTTTGCACGATAAGGCATCTGGTTGGCAACAGCTTCATTAGGGTCAGAGGTGTGACAGTGTACTAGTTTGAACACAAACTCATTGTCTTAGCCCTCGAGCGCTCTATGTAACAAGCTCCAGAATCGAAGTAACTACCTGCAACGCAGTACATGCAGTATTTGTCAATGATAATCTTGTCCTTTTAGTGAGGCACATAACATATTCATCTTATCCTTGTATATTATCATGTTCATTCCCCAGCGGAGGCATGGACATGGAGAAGCTACTCAAGGGGTATTCTGCCAGAAAAGATTGTTTGACACGTCAAAAGACTGCCAGTTTCGAGACACAATCCGATGAAATGCTGATACGTAGATACCCTACCAAGGGAAAGCTTTTGGGACTCTGTGGAGAGTGAATCACCACAGTCCCTCTGGAATGTTCTTTCACCCACTGGAAAAGTGCGATGGCAAGGTGAAACCCAGGCCTTGCGAGATTGTAGACGATATGAAAAAGGGTTTGCTACTACTATCAGATAAAACGCTACAAACCGTCGCTATGCCGGCGTACCATGCAGAAAGCTGTAGCTAGGTGGTTCTTTTCACCCGCGAGCCTTCCAGATCTGGTCATTTGTGAAGCTCGGCCAGCGACCTAAAAGCCATTGAGAAACAGACTCAGAGGAAGCGAAAAGAAGCAAGTGGCTCAGCTCAAGAAAGAGACTGAAGCTGATGGGTATGCTTAGATAGCACTACATTCGTCCTTCTAGAGTAGTCCAAGTGACCGGTAGCTTGAGTCAAGAAAGGAACATTATTTTACCATTGGTGGGAATTTTCTTCTCGGGGCTATAGAAGGTAATGAGGGGAAAGCCGACTCGTTGTCCCAAGTAAATTGAATCTTCGGCGTGTGATAGAGAATAGTATTCGCCTGAGTAACTGATCGACATTTGCGGGACACGTTGATTATACCAACTACAAAGCAGTGACTCGGAGTATCACATGTATTAATTCGAGCGATGTGAAGAAAGTACATAACTAAATTCCCCAATTTTGATTAATTTAGACGCTCCGAAGCGAGAAGCCAACGTCTGCGGTTGATCACTGAGCGTTGACACTGTTAACATTTGACTTATGCATGACTTATGCACCTATGAACTCAAAGTGGCCAGCCAATTTATGGGAAGCACTCTACATCTCACCATGACGATGTCCTCGGTCCTTATCAAATGCGCCCTTATCCTTGCTAGCTTCAAAGCTATTGCATTTGGCCGTAGAAGTAGTAATAAAACATGTGAAAGAAGTCAACGGCATCATCCCTCTAGGAGAGACCCGATATCTGTACGCATTGCATGACCAGTCTGAACTACCAAAAGGGGGGTTAAGCTAGAGATGTAGTTCCGTCTGCTATGTACTTTCGCTATAATACGTTGGGACCTCGGTCTAGTCTGGCAGGAGATATGGTAATTATCCTGCGGCAGAGAAGGTAACCATTTGTACGTGGCAGCACCAATATGGCCCGTGAAGACTACCATGATTTTGACAGATTAACTTTTATCAAGCTAAAGACACCAAGATTATAAATATAGGCCCCAAAGCTACAATGGACTAGCAGTATCGGTGTAATATCATATCTATTTCAGTCAATGCTATGTTCTCCGCTATCTCTTTGCCAGAACTCATTAGCCTTAATCTTGGCGAGGTCGTGTGTTGAATTGTTTGTTTTTTGCGAGTAGCTAACACTGGCCCGTATCACTTGACGTTACAGGGATTAATTACTCAGGAGAGAATCATAGCTAAAATTCCATCGCCACCTATAAGGTGGCGATAGACCCTCAAAAATTCGTAAGGGTCTAGAAGCACCTATAGATTTCAGCCTTCAGGAGCTTTTGAGCACAGCTCAACGGGACAAGAATAGAGCACTAGATCGGTTTTGAACGGTGTTCAATTTCGCCTAGGCCACCAGTTCTTTTGGTTCACCCATAGCAGCTTCTGATCTATCCCCTGACCCGGCTGACCGGGTTCTTGGCTACGACGTGCGAGTCCGTGTGACTTTCCTCCCCGATTATCAGGAAGTGAATTCCGATGTTATTTACGGGAGGAAAAGGGACTATCCCTGTTGCGGCAGCTGATCCAGCCTCTTGGGTGGATCTTCAAGCATAGAAGGCGAAGTCGAAGGGTGCTTAACGCCGCATAGCAACTCAATTGATCCCCTTTTGAACCTGTCAGGATCATGAGCATCTGCCCTTGGTCCCTTGCATTTGTTGCTCCTTACTTGAGCCTTAGAAGACTTGCGTCTCCCTCGGCGATCGGCGATTGTCGAAAATAGTAGCATCGTGCGGGCGTGCGCGGGGAGATAGCGGGCCGCGGCTTGTAAACTATCTTGCCTCCATCACTCGCCTAGGCTACTAGACGCATTACTCCGTACACCGGGAAACACTAGCCTCTGTTTTCCTCACAGTAGCGCTAGCGCCTCGTGTTCTCTCGGGTTTCCCATGGTTCACCTTCCGAGGTTATCCACTGATTGAAAGCTTCCTGATTCAGACTGACAGGAGTCCACTCCGGATCAGGTATGTGATGTGCCATGTCCCCATGGCTAACTTTTTTGTTGTCTGCCGGCATCGGCCGTTAGGGTTTCATGAGAACAAACCTGAAACACGTTGATTGTCTAAGGATGGTCGAACCAAAAAATGACCGCCTTTTTGCTTTTATTATCTCTTCTTAAAAGTCATCATCTTTTTCTTAGAAGAAAAAAAAGAAAGGAAAATTTTTGCTTTTTAGTTTTTGCTGTTTTGGCGCCGTCCAACTTGGGTCGTAGTCTCTGTAGTCCACTTCCAGTACTTTTAGGGCTTCAAGCTCTGAAATTTCCCAAAACGGACATTATATCGGAACATTCCCGGCTAAACAAATCCACTTCTCCACTTTAACCTGTGGAAAAAAAAAGGGGCAAAACTACCGCCGTGGCAAATTAGTGGTCGGCAAATTTAGCTTGTTGTTCTCCGGTCGGCATTTCGCAGACTCCAGAGGGCTTTTTTAGGCGGACTTCCATTGGTCTTCTCGAATACTACTCCTGCGCATGGTCCTCGCAGCAGAAGCGGCGCCGTCAGGCTGGGATCAATAGACATTCTTGGCACGGAGGAACGTTATCCGAGTATTTCGGGGAGGAGGTTCGAACCTTTGAGAGAGAGCTCCCGGTATAATCCAGCAAGGCATCAGAGGCGGAACAAGAACGGACATTGGCCGATGTTTCCACCAGAACCTCTTTCCCATAGTATGGTATATAGATAATGAGCTCAGGGTCATTGGATTCTCGCCGTTATGCTGGCTGCAATCAAACCCTACTATCGCTGGGCAGCGGAGATTGGCGATCGACAAAAGGCAATCAATCCACCCTTGTACAATATGCCTTGCCTTGCCCACGGAATTGCCAGCGGCCCAGCGGTTGTAAAGATCGTCGATATTTAATTGCGATGTCAGAAGCTAACGGGGTCCACTTTGCTTCAAGTGGAGCAATTTGCCTATTCCTAATCGCGCCTTGGAAGTAAAACGCAAAAGTGAAATTGAATCGACTCGAGCCATATACCAAATCCCATTCTGAGCCTCTGATCCCCACAGGAGGAGGCGGGGAAAACTTATCTGTGGCGGTTTTGCATCGCGTCTCGACTTTTCTTTTCTCTTTCATCATGGTGTTTCTTCCATCACACAATAACTACACTACTTATGCCGATTGACAGTGACTTAACAGTGGACCATGGCCATATTCGCTGACGATGCGCCCCACGTGGCGGGGAGTGTCATAATGCTTACGGCGGTTGCTTTTATCACCTATGCTTTGCGAGTGTATTGCAGACTGAGCAGAAGGTCCTGGGGCGCAGAAGATTGGATCATGACCTCCGCAGTGGTAAATGCCCCCTTGAGAGCGCTTTTCAAGGAGCCCAATTGACATTTTCGATGACAACAGATCCCCTTCTGTGTGCTCACGGCAGGCTGCCTCGGGGGCGCGTTCAATGGGATTGGTGTTCACAATACTCTGTTGAATGAGCCTGAGAATAAAAGGTATCAGGCTGAAGGCCAGAAGGTGCTACATATCCACCATACTCTACCGGCAGTCTGAAGCTAATTGACGCTCTAGTACTTCCTCATTTTCGAATGTGGCTATGTTGCTGCGATCATTCCGATTAAGCTCAGCATCAGCTGGATGCTAATCCGAGTGGCCGAGGGGAGGAAGTTGTACATCAATATCCAGTACGGTGTTATCGCAATGTTTGCGACGATGAATATAATTGCCCTGATATTCATCCTCATCAACTGCACCCCGCCTGAGTACGATCAATACACCCCGTCTGTGCTACAAACCACATTGCTAAACGAAGTTCCAGGGCTGCGTGGAACACGAGTCTTCTGAAGAAAGGAGCTTCCTGCCGACCTGCCCATGTTCTCACTGACATCTACTACGCGACCACTGCTGTGAACATTGTCACTGACTGGGTAACGGCCTTAATGTTGGTCCCAAATCATACGCTAGTCTTTGAAGGAATGGAAATACTGACCTGAAGATAAGGCCTATCCCGCTGCTGTGGCGTGTCCAGCTAGACCGCAATACGAAAATATCTATCATCGGGCTGATGGGCTTGGGTATACTGTACGTACCTGCTGCCACTTTGCTGAACCGGTTGAACAATGAGACACTAAAACACAGCAGGGCCTCCCTCTCAGCCTGTATCCGGCTCAAGTACACGGTCAACCTCCAAAATCAAGCCGACTTCCTCTTCGCGGTCGCCAACGTGGTTATCTGGGGTTTTGCAGAGAACGCGATCGGCATGATCGTCGGCAATATCGCTACACTACGTCCACTGTTCCGCAGTCTTTTCGAACGAACGGTCCGCAGCAAAGGATACGGCAGCCATTCTCACCGGACGGGTCCTTCGAGATTCGCCGCCTCATACGAATTATCCGGGCACGGGAAGAGTGCCAACAACACTTTCACCACATCGGTGGTTGAGAGAGGAGTTCATGGCAAGAACAGGGATAGCTATAGCCAGCTGAGCGACGGGGACAGCCAGAGACAAATTATCCAGAACGACTGCCAAGGACATACTGATATCATGGTCAGTCGGCAGGTCAACATCACGTACGAGTGACATTGAATGTTGCGCGTACGGATACAAAATTGTATATAATATAATAACAGGTATTTCCTTTGTTTATGAGAGTTCACTTATGATATATGACGGATCTCCGGATACTAGCATGGCTGCTCCTATTTGTATACATGGGGTGTCCGCCATCTATCGCCAGATGCAATTGAGGTCAATGATCATCCCGTCATAACGGACAGGTCTTATTCTACACTACACCAATGCGAATGAGAGGGAATATAGTTATCCAAGGCAGCTTATGCGAGCCTAGCAGAGCATTAAAAACAGTTCGAAATAAGGTTCACTAGCATCTTTAGTGGTGCAGATATTTTAAGCAGATACCATTTTTTATAATCTCCAGCGGAACCTGGGATGCCGCCATTCCAGATCCTCTATCTGTCGCCCGGTCATCCCATCAAACATCCGGCCAACATCCTGTGTGTCTCGTCTCTGATTGTCCCAAATTGACCAGAGCCAAAGACAGCCTGACGTTACAAGAATTGTTGCCCCCGTGGCTAGGTTGAGGCCATTGCCGATATAATAATTGGGAGCGTCGAATGGCAGGAAGGACCAGGTCGCGACCAAGCCACCAATATTACCCAGCATCACCACAGTCCCGATTGCTGACGCACGCGCCGTATCCGAGACGACATTGGCTGCTGAATGGGCATTGCAAAGGACACCCACAGGAAAAGAGCCGAAAGCAATCAAGAACGTGGCGCCGTAACGAACGTGGGGGTCGCTACTTGCCAGAAACATCACATACCCAGCCATCATGAGTGGGGGTGTAAGAACGAAGAAGAGGAGTCGGCGATTGAAACGCGAGCTCAGGTAGGGGATTAAGAGTGTAGAGAAAGCGCCGATAATGTAGGGCGGCACGGTGTAGAGCTGCTGGGAGATGACGCTGTGGTTCGGGTAGATGGTCCTCACAATGGTGGGCGCAAAGAAAGCCAGGCCTTGGACTGTCACATTTACAAGAAGCATGATCCAAGATGTCGCCAATGTGACGGGGTTGAAGATCCCGCGCATGGTCTTCTTCGTGTCGAGCTTGTCCAGGACCTCAGTCACGCCTGCATACTCTGACTCGGAGCGGATTCGCGCGATGGCCAGGTCTTTCTCCTCCTGCGTCAGCCAGCGGGCTGTCTCGGGTCGATCTGTGAGGGTGAGGAATGCAAAAATAGCAACCCCGATAGTTACAATGCCTTCGATGGCAAAGATCATGCGCCAATCTTTCAGGCTGCCAAAGGAAGGAAGTTTCAGGATGCCAGAAGCAAGTAGGCCACCGAAGGCACCGGCTAGAGGGGCCATCACCATGTACATGGAGATCCGAAAAGCAAGTTCCCTTCTCCGATACCATCGCGACAAATAGTATGAGATGCCAGGGAGTAGTCCTGCCTCAAAGGCACCTAGGAGGAAGCGCACCCCCGCAGCACTTGATAAGTCGTGGACGAATGCCGTGCACAACGAGCATATCCCAAATCCCAAAGTCAGGGCAGGAATGACCCAACCCGGTCCAAGCCATTTGCAGGCGATATTGGAAGGGATCTCGAAGATAATATAAGAAATGTAGAACACAGAGAGTAAGGTGTTATACTCATAACCTGTCAACCCTAGGTCTTCTTCCAGCCCAGCCAATTTCGCATTCCCTGTACCATGCAAATTCGTTAGTGTCACCCATCCACGTTGCGCAAGGATTTGGCTCTCCGTCAAATACGGGACGAATGTAGGGTGTCTTTACCAATATTTGCTCGATCAATAAAACAGAAGAGGTACATCAGGGATGCAACAGGGACGATGTAGAGGTCAATCTTCAATCGCAGCCGGGACTCAGCAGCAGGGTCCAACTCCACTGTGGGCTGGGCGGATCTGGACATACAAAACCTTGAGTTAGCCAAGGTGTCGTCTGGAAATAAAAGACAATGACCATACCGATCAGTTGCAATAGGATCATAAACTTCCGTAGAGCCGGTACTGTCATCCTCGACATGCTGGGAACCAGCCTTTTCCTCAGACATAGCGAGAAAGTTATTGGACCTGAGACTTGGTGACAACCGAAGCAAAATCAATGATAAGATCGACTAAAAAAAATGAAAACGAGAGACCGACAATTTGGCTGGGTACAGCATGCTATCGAAATGGAATCATCATGCGCAGCAAGTCTCCGCTTTTTGTAGTCATAGAGGCGTAGTCGAACCCATGTCATTCCCAAGTCCAGCTCTAGACTGGTTCATGCGGGGAAGATGATAACCCCAGTCAGAGGTGCTTAGAGGAACCAACCACAACTGAAAAGAATTCGGCATGGCTCGCGAGTTAACCAGTGAAACGATCTAGTATCCCTAGGATTGTGTGGCGGAGAGCGGAAGAGCTTGGCATGAATGTTAGGGTGAGGGCATAGAGAACAGAGTTCGGCAAGAGAGCAACTTATAAATGCCGGGGTCAAGATATGGGGATGGAGTGCCCACCAATGCGAGTTCGGAGATTTCCCCATGATTCAAATAGTCTAATCCCCGGATGCGGGGATCTCTTGGCTTCTTGCATCTAGTATCTTAGTCGCCTTCGTTAAGGCCTGATTATAGCTCTTGCTATGGGGCGGACTCTGTTTCTTGGCTAAATTAGCCCTTCCTGGGCCCACACGAGGGCAAATTGAGTTCATCATATCATGACTGTCGAGCGATATGAGTAGATCTAGATCGTCGAGGAGGGTATTCGAAATCTTGCAGTCAGAAATAACAAGACGTCGCCCCCGGTGGGTAGGAAGATATGGTCAAATCTTCTGTCGCGTGAGTAGGTGAACCTTTCTCCTTAGCTTAGTCTCTTGCCTGTTCCACTCGCTAGGTTATGAACCACTTACGGATTAGCAATTCACGTTGTATAAGTCATAAAGGTCATGTAGTCTAGAAAGTTACGCGGCAGCATAGGGATTAAAGAGCATATACAAATCAAAAAGGAAATTGAGGCCGCTATATATGAAAACAAAATGTGGCTCAAAGGAAGAGCCTCTTTTGCCGAATATTATTTAGAAACGAACCAGAAGCTACCTTGACTTGCATGCGGTGGAAGAAGCCTTCAGGGAGTTATCCCTGGATTTTTTTGGCATCCGTACAAAGCCCCTGTCACCACAAGGGCTGGTAGGACTCCTCCTTGGACGATGGGCCATGTGGTTTGTCCAGTGCAGGAAAAGATGTAGAGTGAGTCTAAAGGACAATTAGGACGGCCAGTTGAGTGACATCAAGAGCCTCCAGCCTAGCAGCATCTTGTCATAGCCATTTGCAAGACGTTAGAATAGGCAGACTAATATAAGTTACTTCTATACGTGCATGTAGAGGACGAGTACTATCAAAGGATCTATGATATATTAACCTGTCACTTATGTGCAAAAAGACGGGAATTCCTAGGTGAATATGAGGGAGGTCGAAACCTCAGCTATCAGTCATCCTAGTAGTGTCTTCGAATATCTTACGGTAGACGATTGACCTCTAAGTTGGTCTGAAACCAATTGTGAAGTCGGCAGTCGGGGGTACTGACAATTGCCGTGAGCCAAGGTGATGGGTGTACTTCCTATATCGCGATTTAGGAAGTATAAGACACTGAATGCTCTTGGGTCGATATGCGCGAAGTAGCAGATGACGCATGACTTGTGAAGACACGTTTCTTGAGATAATATGACCAGATATAGGGTACCGTCTAGCCGATCACTGCCAATCAGAGTGGAATACGAAGGACTTTCATCCAATTAAGCGCCGGAAGTCCTGATTGCTAATGCAAGGTTCCCACTTGTCCGCGATTTTATGTTATGGACTCGGTAAATTTGCGTGCGCCTATATGCCGACAACTGCCTCTTTCTTGAATACTTATTTTTATATTTATATTAATTTTATTTTTGGTGTCTTCTCCAGATTTTCCAAGTGGAGACTACTGTCGTTACTCTACGTCAGCGGGAAAGCATCAGGATCCCAACAGTGGGCCTTGTGGGGTTGTGCTGTGCGGGGTTTCTCCATTCTTTTGTCCCTTGATATTGCTTTATCTTATAATAATCCGTAGCTGTAGCGATATTCAACCACTGAGCCCTTGCGGGGCAACGTTGTCACCAAGTGTATCGGATGTTGTCACCCCTTGCCAACTGCCGACCCTGCTTGTTACAGTTTGCTATGACATGTAACCTGCTCTCGTTGAGACGATGAACGATACGTGATGGGATCAGATAAATATTGGTTGCTCTTCCCATCGTATTAATCTCTCACAAGGCAGCCAGATAGACCCCATCATGACGCTTCTTGCCGAGATCTTCTCGCGCGCGTCGCCTGAGCATGCGCTATATATCCTCCCCTTCATTTCGCTGATTTATATCGGCCACTTGTACTTCCACAACGGTCTAAATCGCTACCCCGGCCCCTTTCTGGCCAAGTTTACCGACCTCTGGCGGTTCCTTGATGTATGGGGCCGGCAGCCTCATGAGACGCATATCGCACTACATCGCAAGCATGGCGATGTTGTACGCATCGGGCCAAACACCCTGTCCTTCAGCAGCCCGGCTGCAACGAAGGTCATTTATGGGTTGAACAAGGGATTTACCAAGGTGAGTGTCACCGGGTAGTCAGACGTTACGCGGAAAGTCTGACCATACTGCAGTCCGAGTTCTACCCTGTGCAGATGACGGTCTCCAAAGGCGAGCCGTTACCGTCCTTGTTCTCGACCCTAGATGACAAGTTCCATGCGGAGCTCCGGCGCTCGGTAAACCATGCGTTCTCGATGAGCTCGCTGGTGCAGTACGAGCCCATGGTTGACGAGACCACGCTGCTCTTCCTGGACCAGACCGATCGCCTCTTCGCCACTGGGAGCAAGGTCTGCGACTTCGCACGCTGGCTACAATTTTTCGCATTTGATGTCATCGGCAGCATTACCTACAGCAAGCGCCATGGCTTTATTGAAAAAAATGAGGACATTGATGGTATTGTAAAGTCCCTCGCTCGCATTTTCAATTATGCCGGGCCTGTCGGTCAGATGCCTTGGTTGGATAAAGTATTCTGGAAGAACCCGATCTTCGACGCAATGCAAAAATGGGGGCTGCTGGATAATTCCCACCCAGTTGCCATCTTTGCACGGCAACGTATGATGGAGCGCATGTCGTCAAAGGCTGCGATCGACCCAAGTTCTCGCAGTGACCTTCTTACCAAATTCATGAAAGCGGGCGAGTTGCGCCCCAACTTCATGACAGAGAAACGAGTCCTCACCATGGCTGTCTCCATGGCTTTTGCCGGGTCCGAAACGACTGCCATCAGTCTTGCAGCCGTATTCTACTATCTGCTGAAGACGCCCGACTACATGCGACGGGTGCGGGAGGAGCTGGACGAGGCGATCCGGAACGGTACAATCGAGAACCGTCCAAGCGGACTCGTCTCATGGACCGAATCTCAGAAACTTCCATTCCTCGACGCTTGCATAAAAGAGGCGTTTCGTATCTTTCCAGCCGCTGGTCTTCCCTTGGAGCGTGTTACTCCTCCCTCCGGTGCGGACATCGCCGGCCAGTTTATCCCGGGGGGCACAATCGTCGGCTGTAGTCCATGGGTGATCCATCGTCGTGAGGACATTTTCGGGTCAGATGTGGACACGTACAACCCCGATCGATGGCTAAATGCCTCGGAGGATAAGTTAAAAATCATGAACGGAATGATGCTCCAGTTTGGCGCTGGTTCTAGGACATGCATCGGAAAGAATATTTCCTTGATGGAGATCTATAAACTAATCCCAAGTTTCCTAAGACGATTTGACGTAAGGATTCAAACTACAACGTGACAGTGAAAAGAATCATGCTAATATCTGAATGCACAGGTGCGATTAGCATACCCCGAGCAGGAATGGAGACTATGGAATGCCTGGTTTGTGCGGCAGTATAATTTTAACACTGTATTTACTCCGAGGAAGATTGAGGTACAGTAGTCACTTTATCCTAGAAGAATGCATCAATCATGAAAAATAAATTTCTATATTTAAATAGAGCTGTATATTCATAATTTGACGCCCCTCTCCTCCACCACAGGCATGAGGCCCCATTGAAGCGGCACACAACATATTATAGCGTAACATTTCGATTAGATATGGCATATCGTCATTAATAAGCGTAAGGCCGCATGGTACATTA
Source organism: Aspergillus sergii (assembly GCA_009193525.1). NCBI lineage: Eukaryota > Fungi > Ascomycota > Eurotiomycetes > Eurotiales > Aspergillaceae > Aspergillus > Aspergillus sergii. The sequence goes on from ML741765.1 coordinate 138,338, forward strand.
GCAGCCTGATAGGTCCATGTCAATCGGAACCCGCAGATGGACATTCTTCCTTGTCCAACCCTAGCAGTATACGTCCTGGGCCAGCCGAATGCCATTTCGTTGGCTGTTATGGCCGCCCTTACGACGAGGCCTTGTAGACAGCATCAAGCTCAACAGGATCACAGCTATCCGGGACGTCGTCTCCATTGCTCTTATTATGGTAATACAGACCAGGAAGGTCGCCGGCGTCATCGCAAACTAGAAACAGAAGACAGTTCATTTCACAATTTCTATAACTCTTTTCCAAGATGTGGACACTTACGTAGCCATCCACCCCAATTCTCATTATCGGTAGCCAGGATATTATCACTGGTAAAAGTGAAGCCTGTACCCCCCGATGAAGGGCTCACGCTAACCTCCACCTCACTCTGGACTTCGTTGTCAGAGACGAGAGCCAACGCGTAGGGAGCTCCATTCGGCGCATTGTAGCGCACGGTCCCATCCAGGAAGTAGAATTCGGCAGCGTCGGCGGCATCGCGAAAGACAGCCTTGCTGTTCAGTGGGTCGACGTGTTGTGTTGACAGGTAGAGACCGTTGTGGCTTTCATCGGAGGCATTTGAGCTGACCAGATTAAAGATCTTTGGGACAGGACTGGCGGTGACCGTGGCGGCCAAGAGAACGATACTGATGAAGGACTTCATGACGAGGACTAATAAAGAGTTGCAAATTGTTGTGGCACGAACGGCGGGGGGGTACGATGCAGCTATTTATTTGCTGGAACGAGCGTGGTGATCACCGTGTGGAGTTGATGCGACCCTTGGCTCCAATATTGGCTACCAAGCAGGCTAGCAGCTGCATTACGGGAGTAAGCAGTGCTGAGTGGCGAAGATAATCAGACCCACGCCTTCTATTACATCATGGATCCGCCGTGCAGGTATGAACTCTCCCCAGTTTTTCATGGACCATGGAATGAATGGCCAATGCGGAATTCCCGCATAGGTTTCGAAGTAGCGAAACGGTTGATTCAATCGGCTTTTTGAGCAGCTAAGGTGCAGCTGTGTGTAGGGTCTCTCAGAGCCTCCCACATGATATTGATTCAGGGCTTGCGGGACGGCCCTAAATAGTCGCTTCTACTTAAAAGTATGCGGCTTCCAATCCCGCCGATCGGGAGATAATGCTATGAATTAATTTGTGAGCTTTCTTACTGGCGATATAGCCTTTCAACCCTGTGTGTCCTTACAGGGCTTCTGACCCTTGCGTCTCGGCGGTCAGGGAGGATAATCAAGTCCACGCTGAACCCTTTCATAGCGTGAAAATGATCGATTTTTATTACAATTCCTGATGCAGATCTCTAATAATATTCTCCATGCTTACTTACACTCGGCACCCGCTGGACAGCAAAAGTGCAAGGCCAACTAGTATAGATTTAGTACAAATTTGTGGTACCAGGGAGACCAACCGGCGTACAGAGAGAGTTGCAACTTGTGGGGTAAAATGAAGCATCTTGGTAAGCGGTATTCCGAATGTCCGAGCCCTGATTAAATCCGAGGGCAAAGAAATCATGGTCACTAAAAGTCCGCCGTTCGCTCCACTTTTCTCACGTCTAGTCTCGTTTCCTCCAACGTCGAGGATTAGCTCCTGCACGGTTTAGATGGCCCTTGACCTAGCAGCCTTTTTGGGTGCAAGATTGCCATGCCGATTTGCCGGTAGCGGCCAATAAAAGCAGCCATGACCCTCCAGACACAACGTTGAAAGAAAATGCAAGAAAAACCAAGCTGCAAAATGAGATGGGGATGACACACTTGCCTGAGACTGACCACGCACGGCGTGCAGATGAAGAAAAGCCTGCACATCATCTCGGTCCGGACCCAAACTTGGTTGGTTGGGAGGAAAATGACCCAGAGAACCCGCATAACTTCTCGACGCTATACAAATGCTGGATTACTTTCCAGCTTGGCATGCTGGCCCTGAGTGCCAGTTTAGGCTCGAGTATCATCTCCCCTGCGCAGACTAAGTTGGAAGCGTACCTCGGTATCAGTAGTGAAGTCAGCATTCTCCCAATATCTCTTTACATGTAAGGCGCCTCTACCGGACCCGCAGGCATTTCCTATCGGTCAAATCACTGATAAGGAAATACAGTCTTGGCTTCGCTTTTGGACCACTATGTTGGGCGCCTATCTCGGAAATCTGGGGACGCCGCTGGTCGATGCTCCCGGCAGTTTTCATGCTGGGCATTTTCAGTATCGGTACTGCAACAAGCAAGAATACCGCTGCCGTTCTCGTCACCCGGTACTTCGCAGGCGTTTTCGGCTCCGCTCCTGTTAGCAATGTATCGGCAGCCCTGGGAGACTTCTTCCATATGAAGGCTCGCGCCGTTGCCGGCACATCCTATGCCATCTGCGTCGTGGGGGGACCAACAATGGGACCGATCATTGGCGCTGCCTTGACCAACAATCCACGCCTGGGTTGGCGCTGGACAGAGTATATTGAAGCAATCATCGTCTTCTTCGTCTTCACAGTAACCTTCTTCTGTTTACCGGAGGTATATGGCCCCGTGCTTCTACATAAAAAGGCGAAGCGCTTGCGCAAAGAGACGGGTAACCAAGAGCTATACCACCCACACGAGCATATGAAAGTCGATGCGTATAGTATTGTCACCAAGCATTTCTCCCGCCCGCTTGTCATGCTTGTGACGGAACCAATGGTTACGGTGATTGCGTTATACGCCTCGTTCACTTATGCTCTACTCTATCTCACCCTCGAGGTGTTCCCCATTGTATTCGACGAAATCCGCCAGTGGAAGCCGGTGGTTGCCACGTTACCTTTTATCGGCCTCTTTGTTGGCGTCCTCCTCTCCGCCGCATTCGTCATTCTCGTTGGCCAGCCATATTACATCCGAAAATGGGAAGAGGGCGGCGGGAAACCGGTCCCGGAGGCACGTCTGATGCCCATGGCCGTTGGGGGGTTTCTATTCACAGGGGGTCTCTTCTGGTTTGGCTGGACGGCGGATCCGTCCTATTCCTGGGGTTTACCCGTCGTAGCAGCTGTGATGTTTGGCTGCGGATTCTGTATCATCTTTGGTCAATGTATCAATTTTCTGGTTGATACATACGGGCCATACGCTGCCTCAGCCACTGCGTCCAACACCTTCTTGCGAAGCGTGCTTGCGGCCGCGTTCCCTCTTTTTGCGAAGCAGATGTTTCACAATCTGGGTGTGGGACCGGCGATGTCGATCCTTGGGGGTATTGCGGCGGCACTGATTCCGGTTCCTTTTCTGTTCCGGATCTATGGAGTGCGGTTGAGAAAGATGTCGAGGTTTGCGCCATTTAAAGGGTAATGAATAAGGAGCCGAACAATTTTAACCTTACAAATATGCCCAGCCACCTGATAAGGGACGCTGTGACCAGGAAGTATCTGAAGGCCCATGCTCTTAACCATCAGCGGTAAAGGCAGCTGCTCAACATATGTGTGCCAGGAAGCTGCTTGCACTTGGAGCATTACCACTCGCCGGGGGTGATTTGCTGTCCTCTTCTAGCGACGGTCCAAGAGAAAAACCACCTCCAGGGAAGATTTAACCCTTAGCTGGCGATCTGATTAGCTTTGGTCAGGCTGTGTGGAGGTTCTTACTGTAGAATCGATATTGGCAATCCACATATACTAGTTAATAACATGCATATCCGATAACCAAAAGTATTGAATTAGAGCTGTTAATATCCCCGAATGGTGTCCTCACGGAGACTTACAAGCCTATCTTTCACATTGTATTCCGCCGATTCAGCTCGGTGGATTTGTTTTTAACTCTCATGTCAGTCACCAGGATAGCATCCGCTACCGACAGACTTGGAACGAATACCGAGGAGGGATACTCCGAAACGCACCTTGCCAAATCGAGAGACCTTATAAGCATTCCCTCATCGACGAATGTACCATCGTCTCCTTCCCAAGTATTTATTGCGGCATAGGCACACTAGACGCTACTCGCCTCTAGTCCTCAACGCGGAAACCATCGCTATCAGGGTCTTTCTTTATATTTCCCTTGTGCGACGTACGAACACGAATCCTAATCGATAAAACCGCGATCCCCCAATAACAGGGATCTGTATATCCATACATATTATTAAATGCTCCGGAGGAGTTCTGTCAGTTGAAGAGTGAGCACTACTCGGGCGTGTTCAGTGTAAGTCTATCCTTTCCAGGTTGTACCGCTACCAGGGCCTACAATTAGTAGGCGAAGAATACAACACCTACGACTCCGCATAGTGCAACCATCAGGTCAAGGTCTACGATCTCGGTGTACGTCGCATCATCTTGTATCCCAAGGAGTGCGTTACCTAACTATTATGTCCCGACCGAGCCCTCACAAACCACGGAGCTTGCGCGATTCATCAATATACGGTCGTCTTATTGAAAGATAAAGAGTATCTTGGTTGATGTCAAATTCAAATTATGCTCGAATATCCGATACCCTCATGTGCAGTGTTAAATCCTGTCGCTGGTGATTCTTTTTTCTCTCCCTCAACAGATGTTGTATGTATAGATGATGAAGATGCGCTCAGATCGCAACTGTCTTCAGCGTTGATTGAGGGGAGAAAGGCAACCTTTCGGTGCAAGCGAGAAGTTGGAGATCTCGGTCTGTAGAAGGCGAGCGAATGACGATCTTGAAATTCTGGTTTGCATCATATAGCTTCGATGACCTAAACCGCGGAGCACCACTTCCTTTCTCCGTAGGAAGGAGAGTGTGCTTGGCATTCATTTATCGACAGCTCGGGCAAACACAATCTAATCATGACATCTGCTTATCTAAAGTTTGGAGGCAGTGGAAACGCTATTATGGCACACTATAGACCCCAACACAGTCTGACATGTTTTTAGTCTACTGTCCTATTCCGATGCAGATATATATATCTCTATCTATTTATCTATATAAATATATATCGAATGTATCCACCACTAGCTATAGCCTTATAGATCTTTGCAGAACACTCAAGGCTCATCTTATATGATGTGAAGTTGGGGCACAAAAATTCTTCAATGGCTACTTCGATAAGCTCGTAGCGACATCAAAAATACTCATCTTTTCGCTTACGTTTTTTCAAGGCGGGCCATAAACTTTAATTAGTTATTCTTGCCCTTGGTCACATCCAAAGACTTTTAATCCTCCAGATTAAATGGGCTTTCCACTGTTCGAGCCCGAGCTAATTTAGCTCACGAGACAGACTCAGCCCTAGTGTGATTTGACGTGGTTCTCAACCAACCATGTGTCCCTACCGCGCACTCCAGTTGGAACTAGATTAGTTGAGATCCACACATCCTTCATCCACCTCTGGACGGATTGATTGCAACAATATTTTGGTTTCTTCGCAGGCGGTGTGCTCTTGCTCACATACGGAGTCTGCATGATCCGTATACACTTGGCTGAGGCCACACGTCCTGCAGATTTCCCAAGCAAGGGGGCCCCCGCTCAGAGCTGGACGTGTCCATGAACGGCCTGATCTCAACGTCACCATGGAATTATAAAATCAGATAGTATAGGAAACCACCGGTGAAACCCCGGCAGCGCAAAAGCTCCCGTAGCGGAAAATCCCCCGCGCTATTCGTAATCAATTCCGCGGCGCCAAAACCCTTTGCACGACCTCACCGTCCATGACCATCTCAGGAATTCCTCTGCGCAATTCTTCTTCACGGCGCAAAATGGAGAAGACAGGGCCGATGGTGGCAAGCGAATGCGATGGGAGAATGGATGACAAGGTCGCACCCACGACGGTTCAAGCGCCCCGCGACAATGAAGCCCGACCGGAAGCCTTTTCATCCACGATTCAAGAGATCCTGTTTGTCGCGGTTGCGACCATGGCAATTGCCATGTCATCTCTCCTGACCGGGAGCATCACGGTGCTCACGTCCCAAGTTCAGAGGGATCTGAACATGACCACCGCGGAGCTGACTTGGCTGACCAGTTCATCCTCGTGCGTCGTCTATTCTTTACTGTTACCGTCCATGAGTGTCCTGTGCTAATGAACTACCACCAGTCTGGCTTCCGGATCTTTTCTCCTGTTTTTCGGTCGTCTAGCAGATCTCTTTGGCCGGAGAGCGCTTTTCATTGGGGGCATGGCTTTTTTCGCCGTCTTCGCGCTGGCTGCCGGGTTTTCCAAAACGCCCATGCAAGTCGATATTCTGAACGGTGTCATGGGCCTGATGTCGGCTTCCTCTGTCCCGCCCGCGCAGGGTATGCTCGCCAACATCTACGAGAAACCATCGAAGCGAAAGAATAGGGTCTTTGCCTGTTTCAGCGCCGGAAACCCCTTGGGCTTCGTCTTTGGCAGTATATTTTCGGGTATTGCTACGCAGCTGTTCAACTGGCGAGCCAGCTTCTTCTTACTGGCCATCATTTACGTCGTCATTGTGGCCATTGCGCTGTTCACCGTTCCAGTAGACAATACACCCACGGAAAAATTGTCCATCGAGGCCGTCAAGAGGTTCGATGTCGTCGGTACTATCTTGACCATCGCTGGTATCGGCTTGTTCTCTGCCGCCCTGAGGTTAGCCATCTATCCAAACCGAACAGGGCTCTTGCTAACACTCTCTCCCTAACAGTCTTGGCTCGGACGCTCCCCAAGGGTGGAAGACCCCGTACGTCCTCGTCTGCCTCATCCTGGGTGTCCTCCTCATGGCTGCCTTCGTCCTCTGGGAGTGTTGGTATGCCTACCCCCTCATCCCCATGTCCATCTGGCGCGACCGTGACTTCTCGCTGGTCATCGCTGTTCTTCTGCTCGGCTTTCTCGCCTTCCCGATTACAACATTCTGGATCTCGCTCTATATGCAAGAGATCAAGCATTACTCTGCGCTCCCGGTCGCCGTGCACATGCTTCCCATGGCGATCATGGGCATCATCGTCAACATCATCGCAGGACTGATCATGCACCGCGTGTCCAATACCCTTTTAATGCTCCTTGGTGCCACGTCGTATGTCGGATCCTTCCTTCTCATGGGCCTCCAACACTCGGACAGTAGTTACTGGGCCTTCATCTTCCCCGGCTTGATTCTTGCGGTGGTCGGCGCTGACTTCGAGTTTTGCGTGGCCAACATGTACGTCATGAGTTCTCTGCCGCCGGAACAGCAGAGTATCGCAGGTGGAATTTTCCAGACGGTGACAAAGCTATGTGTGGCCATTGGCATGGGGATCAGTACCGCCATCTTTGATGCAGTTCAGGCCAGAGGGACGGCGACAAGCGGGTATTTCAAGAATGATCCGATCGAGCCGTATAGTGCAACATTCCTGTACAGCGCGGGTATTGCGGCCCTCGGTATTCCCCTGTGTGCGTTTCTGAGAATTGGTGCACAGGGACATGGTGGGGATGGGAAGAAGGGGAGAGACGACGAGAAGGTCTGATGCTCATGCTTATGAATCAGTAAAAGTTTATTTGCCAAACGGTTACATCCTGGAAGATCAAAAGGCTCGTCTTCAAGCTTAATATACTAAGGCCGAGTGGAAAAAGGCTAGGGAGATATAGACCGAACTAAATTAGACTAATAGAGTGGGCAATGTCCGTCATGATCTAGAAGAACTGTGTTGAAGACGAGAGTATGATCTGCACATATTTGAGTAAGCTCCTGTCAGGCATACTACTAGACAATGTCAATTGCGCGATTTTCACGCATCGAGCGATCTGCTGCAAGCACAATCGATAACGATTGAATAGCATCATTCATATGTTGAGTGAGATCTCGATCCTCACGAATGGCATCCAACAGAAACTGCTGCTCCCGTGCACATAGTTCGTAATGGTCTGGTTCACCCTCCATTGATAGGACCTGATCTCGGGCACGCCCGTCAACCACAGTACTTATGCGTAGATTTGACGTCCTTGTGTGGCTGTTTATATCGGCCGAGGCCCCAGCACTGTCGCTGCTCTTATCCTTCTCATCCATCACAATTGATACTGAGCCACGTGGGCCCATCACATCTTTCACGAAGTACGCTGTCTCCGAGATCATTGGACCCCATCCGGCTTCATACCACCCGACCGATCCATTGGCAAACAGCACCTGAAGATGACCATAGTTGACCTGTCCATCTGCCGGAATATCATCGCAGAGGCGGAGGCCCATGCCACGCACTTGGACCGGCTTGCTGCCAGCAATTTGCAACATCACATCCACATAATGCACGCCGCAGTCCACGATCGGATTTTTCACATCCTGGAGGAGACGTTTATGAATGGCCCACGCGTCGCCAGTAGAGCGCTGATTCAGGTTCATGCGCATGACAAATGGTGGACCGAGCTGTCGAGCGCGGTGGATGAACTCGATCCAGCTGGGATGATGCCGGAGGATATACCCGATGACTAGTTTGCGATTCGTTTGCTGAGCTGTCCTCACCACACGTTCCGCATCTTCGACTGTTGTTGCCACAGGTTTCTCTACAAAAACATGGGCTCCAGACTCCATTGCTGCCACGGCATAATCGGCATGCGTTGCCGTGTGCGTGTTGATCGATATGACATTAGGCTTGAGTGCGAGGGCCTCCTCGAAGCTAGATAGGAAGGGATAGTCCTTGAGTGCATCCGGTCGGTTCTTAATTGGACTGCGGTTGTAGAGGCCAATTATTTGAAAACCTGGGTTGCGGTGGTAAGCCAGGGCATGGCTGTGGCCCATTTGCCCCATGCCAACCACCACAACCGACAAACGCTGATCTGAATATGCTTCCATTTCATATATCTTTTGACTAGATATCCGTTGGCTGAATTACTGTAGAAGGAAGAAAGGTGAACGGAAGATAAGAACCAACACGCTGCAGTTGGAGAGGTTATTGTGATTTGGCCAAAGCAGAACGATGGGCCATCACCTGTTCTAGGCAGCATTTACGACGGATGCAACGTTAGAATACTTCTTTCATGTCACCTTACACGAGGGGGATATGTAAGATGAGGAAGTGGAGTTCTAGATGGTGTTGTGATTGGCTTGTCTATACTCCATAGTTGGCGCCATAATGCCATCTCACTTCGCACATCGTACATTGTATGACTCATGTATCCTTTCAAACTGCTAAAGTACGGTCAACATTATTACTGAGTTTGGAACAACGAGCTCTTGTCCCAGGGGCCAAATTTACGGGGGCATACTCGTAACCCTGTCTTGACTGCGCCGATGGTTATAGGATTGTTGCTCTTACGGCGTTTGAGTTTGGGAAAACTCTCCCAGTTCCTGCTGACTGGGGGCGACTTCTTACGTTCACTTCTTGCTGAGCCACCGGACCCGTGCCGTTGCGTTGCGTTGCAGTTATGCGAAACGTGAATATCTTAGTAGCGTAGGGTTGCGTGAGTTGTCGACAGACACTCTTGAAGGCACAAGACCGGAGCTTAGACAGGGCGAAGTCTGAATATACATGTTCAGGCAGCCGGAAGACCAATGGATATACTCATGTCCATCATGGTGTGTCGGTTCATTAGGTTGAGAAAAGGGCGAATGGCCACAATCCCCAATCGAATGATATTTCCTTCCACGGACAGCCCAAGAGGTCTGAAGTCAGGAACACAGCAGGGTCGCAACCTTTAAATAGTGTGATGCCATACACTTTCGCTGCATTAGGTGTTTGCGTAGACTTTGTACCTTTCAGCAGAACTGTCGGGCCCAAAGCGATTATATGATTTACGATATTTCATCGAACAATAAATGTTTTCGAGGATCACAAAGAAGAAATCCGATGACGTAGAAGATCATGGCTAAGTAAACAAAAAGAAACCATAGACAGCGCACACAAATGTATGTACATGCTTAGACTGTCAATTTACCAGGGCTCGCTGGGTTGTCTACCAGATGAACTGCCTGTTTCAGGTCCAAAGAATTCACAACTGCAAAAGCTTTCCCCCTTTCTCGTGCAATAGAAGATCTAGTTCGGATTCTCTAAATCCAGTGGATCGGAGCAGATGGTGAAAATTGGCTTTGCCTCATAGATCCAGTACTGTGCAGCAGCAGCGATTATCAATGTCTTGTCTCACGGTGAGCTCCTTTGGCTCCAGCGTCTTTTCAAGAGCATCGACTGTATGCAGTAAGGCCCTGTCATGAGCGCTTAAAAGAGATGAAGCCAGAAGGCGCGCTGTAAACGCTTGGTAGTTTATCCACTTCGTGGCGACGGAATCAGACAAATACTCAATCTCTGATTCCCGAGCCCATAAAGCTGTGGGGTTGATGATCAACAATCGTCATAACTAGTACCAAGAGTCGTGGTTATGATACTTACAGTCATGGATATCGCGCCAACACCGCGGAAAACCAAATTCTTTCTCGCCCGGCCAGTCCATTTCATTGGGCTGTGATGGCTTCGGGAGAGAAAACAAAGCTTCAATCAGATCTATGATGCGATCATGTGCTTCTCCGTATTCTTCTGCTATGGATAGGAGCATCGCCCAAACCCTGCTGCTTTGAGTGGAATGCCATTGAGGCGCGGTGGGGGCTGTTAAGCTTGAGATTGTGTCTTGTAGAGGGAGATTGCCTTCAAGGTAGGACTGTAAGGTCGCGAGTTCGGTGGGATCAAGAAAAAAGAGGTCTTTGTCGTGGGAGATACGGGTGAACCACTCTGCGTACTGGCTCGCCATGATGAATACCGTCTGATGCCATTCAAGTATTTTCCTCCAGGTGCATATACAGAAGCGAGGTGCGATGCCGCTTCAAGATATAAGATGATCCGTTAAATAGTCCGAATGATAAGGCATATCCCTGGGGCTTAGATCCTAGTTGCAGGCCTTAACTATGCTGACTACATGAGGGCTATTTTCTGTCCGTATGACTGATCACAACCAGTTTCGGAACTCACACCTTAAATATCCTCCTCTGCTGACATCGCTAACGTAATACGACCCGATTTTCATGGAGTGATTTGATTGTTACCCTTGCCATAGAAGACATTCGTGATAGTTTTGGTGGCTGCATGTCTGAGTCTTAGTCAGATTGATTATATGAAACATGAAACATAGAATGATCCAGGCATCCAACTGCAAGTCATCGCTGCTAGATAAGCCATTGAACCAGGATATCTTACTCTGCTGAAATGCGGGGAAGAGGGGCGAAGACTGTGGTTTCCAGACAAGGTCCAACTTTAATGTATCGCTAGTGATCATACCTGATGCCATGGCACACTGACCTGGCTAGCCATTGCATTTTTCACCCGTTCCTAATCAATGGAATACCCACTTGTGCAATTATTCTGATTGCAAGAATTCTGCAAAAGTTGTTCTGTCCTCCGGTTTGAACGATAGCCCAGACTTCAACCTGTCAAAAAGCGCAGCCTTCTCATCTTCGTCGCTGAGCTCTATCCCACAGCCATTTCGCGATTCCAGGATATAGTCATTGAAGGTATCTACTACGTATCGAAGTATCCCTTCTTCGCTATCTGTCTATAAATGTTCCCCTATGCTTCTGGTCATCCAATATCGGTATATGTTCTTTCTCATGAGTAGGGTTTCCATCCCGATTGGGCGGCAACGTCAGGGATCGTTGTTTATGTAGCTTACTCCTACGAGGTACCTGACCTTAAATAGATACATAGCAACACTCAGTCCACCCCAAACAAACTCCCCGGCCAAAACCTTAGAGCATTTGCTAGGTGTCATGACGGCAATAGCCAGTCTAATGATGCACAGATGAACTGATAATGGGCTTATATGTCCAAGGAAGCGGGACCGATAGAAGCACCGGACAGAGGCACAATAATGTGAAAGCATTACTTTAGCTCTACCCAGAATGTTGACCTGGGACTTATTGAGCTTCTAGACTGATAGTTTTGCACTGGGATCTTTGCCAAATTGGATGACGACGACCGTATTAGGTCAATATCGAAAGTGCATATTGGTATTGGATTTTTCCATAGCTAGTGAGGATGAATCCACATATTTTGCAGCTTTAGAAGTGAGCTTGGGGGAGCTGGTACACGAGATTGTCGGCATTTGGAAGGCAGTCTGCGACTGGATATAAGATGTGAAAATCCTCGCATGGTCAGCTGCCCCGCTTCTCAGCTCCTGGATTGCTCCAGACCATAATGGTTTATGCTACTCATGGAATATAAATGCCGATAGAGTAGGCGGGAACCCCCGCATCGTGGATCTACTCCAGGATAACGAGTGAGTTACGATGCCAGCGAAGACTGCAGCTGATATGTAGTGTGAAGATCATTACCCTTTCTAGATGCATTCTCGCCGGGACTTGCCATATTAAGCGTGAACTCCGGCGAACTTTACTCTCCCTAGGAATTACCCTACTGGAAATTGATGCATAGCCAATAGTAATGGATCCCACAGGATATGCTATAAAGACACCCAGAATGTCGACGAAAAGATAAATACAGAAAGAAGGAGATCTACTCATCTCTAACATCCACGAGCCAGGTATTCATTTCCCATAATCCGGACAAGATGTATAGCTTACTTCTTATCGTCACCATCCACTTCCTCCTCATCTACTATATCGTTATACCAATTATCAACTACTTCCGCGACCCCAAAGGCCTCCGGAAGTACCCCAACCTGACCTTTGTGTCCGGCATCTCTGACATCCCACTCATCTACTACTCCCATAAAGGCATCCGTTCGCGTGTCCTCTTCGAAGCACACAAAAAGCATCCGGTCCTCCGAATTGGACCCAACAAACTCTCCTACGCAGACCCCGTTGCCATAAAAGACATCTACGGACACGGTACAAAGTGTACCAAAGATGTCTTCTACTCAGCATTATCCGGCTCACACTACCACCTCGCAGACGTAGTAGACAAGGAAGACCACGCTCGAAAGCGCAAAGTTCTCTCCAGCGCCTACGCCATCAAGAACCTCGAAGATTGGGAATATAAGGTGGCCGATATGACGCAACGCATCATCAAAGCATTTGACGAGAGATGTACCAGTCCATTGCCTAAGGGCCAAAATCCAGACCCGCAGGACCTTACGATCGATTATCGCATGTGGACGAATCTGTACACCATCGCCGCCATTGCTAATATTGGACTCAGTGAAGACATCAGATTCCTGGATCAAGGCAATGATATTATCTCGTCGGAGGCAAAAGACGGGACTGTGAAAAATGTTCACTTTCGGGATTGTCTGTACGCCAATGCGTCGGCTACTTCGACCCTAGTATGGGCCTATGACTGGTACGAGGCCCTGGTCCGAGTCAGTAAATTGGTGTCCTCCACGTACCGCCAGAAATGGAAGTTGGCTGAAGATTGGGACGGGATCGTGAACAACCGAGCGACAACCCGGTGGAAGCGATATCAGAAAGGAGAAAAGCTCGATGACTTCTTCTCCGCGCTCATGGAAGACAAGGCAGGTGTTCCTAATAACCTCGAATGGGGAGAAATTGTAGCTGAAGTGAGCATCATGATGAACGCGGGCTCCGACACCACGGGGATTTCCCTGAACAACGTGATGCTTCTTTTGTTGAAAAACCCGCACTGCCTGGAAAAGCTTCGGGAAGAGATCGACGGTGTCCTAGAAGACGATGAGGTTATTGCACCTTATGACAAAGTGAAGCATCTTCCCTACTTGCGAGCTTGTCTCGATGAGAACATGCGCTTGTATCCACCTGTGTCATTCCACGTTCCGCGCCGGACACCTCAGGAGGGCACCACGATTAGAGGTGAATTCGTGGCAGGCGACACTTCCGTTGGTATTTCGGCGTATGTAGTTCATCGCAACGAGGACATATTCCCAGACCCAGACACATATAAGCCTGAGCGCTGGCTTGGTGATAAGGGGCGCGATCTTCAGCCGTATTTTGTTGCTTTCAGTGCGGGTGCTAGAGGGTGCATCGGTCGTAATATCAGTTATCTGGAACAGACTGTTCTTCTAGCTTCACTTGTGCATCGCTTCGAATTCGCCTTGCCATCGCCGTCCTGGGAGCCGGTCAGACATGAAACGACGAACTCCAACTCCGGACCTATGCCGCTCAAGGTGTGGAGGCGAGCAAATAGGGTATGTGAAGATAGTTGACCAGCAAGTGTGCGATCAAAGCTCTAGTTCATAGATTCTTCGTTCAATCCAACATTTTTCTGCGTTTAGGGCAAGGCAATGCTTATTATGCCAATCTCAGGAAACTGCTCAACCCACTTTCTCAAGTATAAAACCATCATAAAGGTACACGCCATAGCTGGTAACGCATATACGAAATCAGTAGCCCTTGATTAAAGGCATTCCCTGTAATCGTGAGACGATCTCACTAAGTGTTGAGCAAAATCCGAGGTTAAGTCCGAACTTCGAACTTCCCATATCTGTATAATGCACTTGTACTCCGGCTTATATATAAAATTTAGCAACCTTTCATGCCTTTCAACTGTAATGAGAATGCAAAACAACTCAGTAAGCCCAGTTCCCTTATATTCGGATTCTCTGTGGGAGACTAAAGCGAACCGGAATAGATTAACGGACTTTGTTCAACAACTTCATCGCCGGTCGCAAAACCATAGTACATCTTCCACCACAATATGCAGAGTATTTTAAAGCTGACCATGACGTGAGTTTCACGAGGCTAGTGCATAATTATGAGGTACGATCAAGATAGGAAATACCAGAGAGATCTAGAGGCTACCAGGCCAATAGCACGACTACCGACATTGATTGAATTTTTCCATTAAGATCACGTAAAAATAATAGGTTATGCAAGATTAATTTACAACTATAAGCTGCATTGCGAACAATGAGCCAATAGAGTAAGAGCCATAGTTTCCGCGGAAATGTTACTTGATAGCTAGTAATAGAGAAAGCAGTCATATAGTCTAATACTGCAGGTACTAGGTAGATAGTTTTGATGGGTGAATCTAAATGGACACACGACTTACTACTCAATAGTACAAGATATCATATAGGCAAACATTGTATATGTACAATTCTCACCTTGTCTAAAGGTAAGTTCACAAAATAGTCATCGAAATATATAGGTATCATCATGCACAAGAGGCAAATGTTGGACACATTTGATCGTTAAAAAATCTTTAAAAAAAAAAAACATAAAAAGAAACAATCTAAATAAGGAAGCTGATAACTGTAGCCGCGGCACAGATAGCAAGGCTGGGTCTCCAAGCAGGAGCAGAATTCTCCTCATCCTTGTCGGACGACGACGAGGTGCTGTTCTCCGACTGCTTACCGTTAAGATCACCAGGACCAAACGGCTTATATCCACCGCTAATGCTGGATGATTTCTTGGTGGAATCCTTGACGCACTTGCTGTCATCTGTGTAGGCTGACCATGCAGCTTCCCATGCGCTTTCAGGTTCGAGCAGCATTTTGGTGGTGTAGAAGATACGGCAGTCAGCGTCTTCATAGATGTACTGAAGTGGGGTGCCTGATTCATCACCCTTGCGGATCTGGTCTTGAACCTGAATACGACTGCTGGAATCGCCGGCACGAGTGAGAAGCACGTCGGGGTTGGCAAGGTTTGTGAGGGATTTGTCGTCGAGGGTATCAATGCCCAAGGGAGCGGTGAGGTTCATCATTGTCTGGAGGGAAATGGGAATAGTGTTCAGTGGAATGACCTCTCCCCCCTTGGAGCCACCAATGGTCTGCATGGCGCCCTCCTGGGGACGACCGCCAACGGCAATGGCTTTGACGCCGGCAATGTTCTTCAGCTCCTCGTGGAATGAAGCGCAGGAGGATCCGCAAAGGCCATCAGAAAACATGACGATGTTTTCCGCCGCAAACGGGGGGTCTCTGGCGGGAGGGTTCAGGAATTTGAAGCCTGTCTGATCCCGGATGCTGACTGGGTTGCTGTTGGACATCTGTGTCATGTAAGCTGGGAGTGCTCGTTGTTCTCTGGATTTCTAGGTTGTACTTACGTTGTACCTCATGATAGTTGTGAATTCATCATCATTGTACTTGTGAGGGCCGTAGAACTCATCCCATGATTTGAAGTTATCGCCATTAACATCGACAAAGTTCCAGTAAGCCCAATACCTGACGAGGCCAATATCGGCAAAACCTGGACAAGTTAGCATTACTTTAATTCACTGCGGAAGCGTTCTGCTTACTCTCTCCAGTGGCCTTTTTGATCAACGACTGCACAGACTGATCCTCATAAACTGAATTGACAGCTTCACCAATGAGCTTGTACTGCTCCTGCGCGCGATATCTCTGAGCGCTAAACGGTACTTCACCGGGGAAAAGTTGCATGAATGTATCGAGGAGAAGGTCGGTGTCACCTCCACCGTTCTCTCGAAGGTCAATGACGAGCTTCTTCTTGCCCGCGTCTGTGCAATTGCCCAAAAACTGCTTCACAACATCCTGGAACTCGACCGCAGCATCTCCCCTCTCGTCCGAGGATGTGTCAAAGGTAACAATCTTGAGGACAGCGACGTCTTCGAAATCAGATCCGTTCATAAAATAGCCTGCGACCATACCACCACTGTGTTCAACAACTGGCTTGGGGTAGCCGTCACTAGGGATGCTTTGCCTTTTCCAGTGATGAGGAGCTCCCTTGTAAGGCGTTTTCTTCATGGATGAGGTCATTGCCTGGATGCCAGCAAAGCTACCAGTGCAGAGTTCTTCAAAGAACGACTTTCCACTGGTTACTGCCGTCAAGTTTTGGCGTACCTCGGCGTAGTTCTTGATAACACGAGTGGTGTCGTTTTTAAAAGTGATATTCGTCGTTGCTCCTTCATAAATGCCCAGACCAGTGTTAACAAAGCTGCCCACTGAGGCGGCTGCGTTACCTCTCCACATGAGGCTGTTGAACCGGGCGTCGGGGTCGATGTACTGCTCCTGGGCGGCTATCTTGTTCAGATACGTTTGCGCGTCTTCGCCATTGATTTTAGCGATTGGTGAAATCTCAATGCTATCGTCGGAGTCTTTCTGCACAAGATCCGCGACAGCATAGGTTTCTGGCACACTGGTTCCGTCCTCAGAGACGGTGGTCACGGGAATCACACGTCCAAAAAAGAAGACTTGGAGAATATCGGGCACATAGTTGAAATGGAAGTTGCCTGTCTTCAGGGTCAACTTGTTGATCGCGAGTTGCACGTCGTATTCACTGTCGTAAGAGGAAAGGTTCTCTTTGATCTTGTCCAATTCCCCAAGGAGGTCAAGAGAGCCCAGTTCCCATGAGTCGGGGGTGTTCTTCAGATAGCCAGTCTCCGAATGCCACTCCCACAGGACCTTGAGCTGATCAATAAGTGTCTTATCTTGCTCCACAGCCACTGGGACGGATTTCAAGCACTCATAGGCGGTCTGGGCTGGGATGACCTGATTCTCATCGGCGAGTTGGCTAGCGAGAGCACACGGTTCCGAGGTGTTGGACGGTGAAGCACTAGAGGAAGTGGATGTACCGCTCTGGGCAGCAGCCAGAGCGGCTGAAACCAGAGTGATGCCGAAAAGACGCATATTGTAAACAGCGCTCCAAGTCTGGTTTCTCGGAAGCTGCGGAAGAGTGTTTCTTGGGAGTTAACGATCAAACAAAGACTGATAGCGTGACAGAGCGCACCATTTATAACACGAGGGAAAATAGTCCACCATATTCTTGGCAGCAGGGAAAAGAGAGGCGCAGCCTAATCAACTCTCCGAGGACAAGGCTGCGGAGGTGGGTCGGATGTTAACTTTGGCTGGGGCTCTCCGAACGGTTTTCTTTTTTGGGAACTTGCGAACCCTAAATCACTTGTCAAATCTTCATGATATTCTGAATACGACGTGGGCGCTAGGGAGAATGTCCCGGTACAATTAGCACTGCCTATTAGCAAGCTGAACCCGACACAAACAAAAGAGCGTAACTACTCATAAGCTTTTGATTATTTACTTTTTTTTCTGGTCGATATTATAATTCTTTCTTGTTGGTCACTTTCGTGCCTACACGATAGTATACTTGAGTGTTGATCTGGTTCCTTTGCGGCGAGGCTCACTCCGATTGACCCTCACATGAGGCTATGGTGAATCGCTGACATCTCGTTCCAAAATTTCTATCGACAAGGCATTTTTCCTAAGGAAGTAAAGCGTCCTAGGGCAAACCGACAGCTCACCTTCCTGATGGAGCATAACGCAGGGACTCAAGGGACACAGGGACTTATGGTCTGGAAATCCAGGGTCTCTGGCCCCCACGGTCGAATTTTAGCAGAAGCCATCATTGATCCACTCTCTGAGGCCCTCAGGCGTGATTGCTCAGTGCTGCCTGCTGCTGGATCCATGGTACAAAGGCTGTGAAGTCTTGGCATCGTACAATTCAATCTCTGCCGTAAGCTTGAAAATGATCCTAGAATTAGGGGCTGAACCAGGAACTATTTTTGTTTCTGGCCCAAAGACCGACTGTACTCCGAACTAGAGGATTCTGGAGACGGCCGTTGGCTCCGTTACCTACGAGGCAAATCACTTTTATGTTACGTTGTTCACTTGTGGACCTCTAAGGAAAAGGTCATGACACCTGGCAGCGTTCTTGACGAACAGAGATCAGTTGAGCAATTCCATGGCTCCGTGCGTGGAGGCCCAAGTCATCGACAATCGTAGAATATGAGTTGGGGCGTGGGTGAATGCCAAGAATGCAGCCTGGAGGAGTTGGATGATCCTGCTTCTTGAGTGACAAATGGGAACCGTAGTTCTGTGGTGGGGAAGAAATACGGAAACTTGGCAACGAAAAAAGACTCAATCCTCCATTGACGGAGTACATCAACAGTGGATGCGTCGATGTAATTTGTTGTATATGTTTCCCTGCAATTTCATGTCCTGAACCCAAGTCATTCTTTGGTCTGTTGGATCAATTACCGCTGTTTCGGCAGTTAATCAGTGAAAAGCGCTTGGCCATGCAGCCTTCCGTAATCTAAGTTTCCCCTATTTCTTTCTTTCTCTTCTGAGGCTGAGTATACGAGAATGTCTCCAATAGAGGGAATTTGCAAACCCTCGGCCAGATCCTGTTTGCAGATGGATATCGCATCACGTGCTAGGGCTTGCTCCTATACGATGACTCGATCATGATCTCGGTCGGAATTCTACAGCGAATTGATGACAGAGAACAATAGTTACAGCTTTGCATGACTAAAGATGGACCGACTCCTCAAAGAATACAACAAGCCTGCGTTTTTCGCTTATTCTTACCTCTTATACTCTCTGGACCACTAATCTCTGGACGGCCATAATGATAGGCTGCCAACACATCTTGGCTCAGCAGTATGCCGAAACATTACATCACGAGACTGTACACACTGTCGCGATTTAGATAATACTTGTTTGGCAGAAAAGCAATTCAAAGCGAACTTGACTCTTTGATCTCGATGAACCCAGATTAGGTCACGCAAGAGCAATGCTGAACTGTGAGTGACTTATTACCTTGATGCGTCGGGACGTTTATATCGCCGAATACGAACGTAACCAAGTCTCTGGAGGGCCAATGGACTATAAATATGTGAGCACAAACGCACACTAAGACAAACACCCCGAAATGATGTCTTTCCTTTACCGCTGGTTCAGCCCCTCGTACGATGCTATTCTATGTCCAGGCCTCCCTTTGAGCATTCGCTGGCGCCTTCTAGCATTACAGCCCGTAGTATTGCTTACAAATGCAATTCAATATTGGCGTGGTATACGCTCAAAATATCCCAGGACCACCATCTGGATTCCCTTGAGGCGTGCCCCGGGCCACTCTGTTCGCGCTATTGTATACCGCGGGGAATATCGGTGAGATGTTGATATCACCACCGCCCCGGTCTCTGCCGCGATTCGGTCACAAAACGGCGTGTTGCCTTCGAGGAGACCTCCAAGGAACCCGCCGCCGTGGATGTTGAGATGGAGAGCTCGCGGTCCATTCTTTGACGCTTCTTCGAGGGGGTGGTATACGTTCCCTGTTGCGCACAGGGATGTCCAGATGTAGCTGAATGGTTGATTGAAAATGCGGGGAGACTCTGGGGCGCCGATCCGAGACTGATGAGTGTGAGCGGATTCTCAACTGGAGGGAATCTGGCCTTGGGTGTTGCGCAATGGTTGGCCCGATCGGAGTTTAACGTGAAGGCTGCAGTGATGTTTTACGCACCCGTGAGTTATACCTCCGTCAATAGGTGCCTGTTAGATGCTTGAATGAGATGTATCTTGACTTATCCACAGGTTGATCTGCGGCTGTCACCGTGGGAAAAGCCGAAGCCGGCCAAATATCCTGAGAATGATCCTCTAGCTTTTCTTTTGCCATTGATGGACGCATATGCCGGTTCAGAGCGAGAGAAGTATCGGGATAACCCAATACTCCATCCAATCCTGGCAGATATCGAGTCATTGCCACGGAATATGCTGTTTCTTTGTGCGAAGGTCGATCTTCTTCTACATGAGCAAACAGTGTTTGTGAATAGACTGAAAGACGAAGCTGCGGCCCTTAATCGCAAGATTGAGTGCCCACAAGAAACATCACAATATCATTCAAGCAGTAGAGAAGACAGAGTATCTCTAGCGTCAGAATTTGAATCAGCTGCTCGAAGTCCATATAACATTGAGGGCATGTTCTTCGACGATCAGATACATGGATGGATTGAGAGTATGTGGCTATAATTTTGCATGCTGTCACACACACACACACACACACACACACACACACACTAACCATGATTGCTAAGCAGTACCTTCAATGCTCATCGATATCAAACTGAGAGATCAGGTCTTTAATGATGCAGTGCGATTTTTGGACAAAGTCTATACTTCCCAAGGATAAGCTGGCTTTCCTTTCCAAAATTTGACGATCGGAGGTAAACCGGTAATCTCTTGTCCAATCCTTCATTCCCCTCTCTATCATATGTACATAGCAATTTGGGGTCTCCTCGCTCACAATTACATTAATTACCAAGGTTGTGGCTCGGTATCTAGTTGGCTATCCGGGACAACGCTATATTACGACGAACATCATAGCGAACGAGCGCTACAATGCAAGTACTAGCCACGTCAGCGACAGCATGCCCGCAGCCCTACATGCAACTAAACTTATTGGCAAATCACTCACAGACCAATGAATCGAACACATACTGCGCAAGGCTGTGACGTGGGGTAGTAGCCTTCTCTCGCGCCTCGGCGCTTGCGGTTCATAAATGTACTGCATTGCAGCAATACCCCACCCATACACACACACTCTCTCTCTCTCGCTCTCTGTCTCTCTCTGTCTGTCTCTCCCTGTGCAAGCTGCGAAACTCATCATGGTACGAACCACCGAATACAAGGCCGAGTATCATCACTTCATTCCGCGGTTTCTCCTGCGCCAGTTCGCAGCTCTCGAGCAACCCCCACCTTCGCGTCGCCGGAGAGGAAGAAGGCCACGCAGCCAAATACCACAAGGGCAGTCACCCAAGGACCCGTTCGTCAACGCGATAGACTTGAGAAAGAATGCCCTGGTCCAAGTATCGGTATCGCGCGAGTTTGGACTTGTGGACATGTACCGCGATCAAGGTTACCAGAACCCAAGGCATATCGAGGATAATCTCGGAAAGTTGGAAGGTCATGCTGGTAGAATTATCAAAAAAGCGTCAGATACATTCAAAGTCGGTCAGACGCTTGAATTAACTCGCCGTGAAAGGGATACTATAAGGAAGTTCCTCTTCCTGATGAAATACCGAAACTCTACTTTCTATGCTCGATACAACCATGACAGCATCACGACCTATGATTCGAACGACAAACACCGCTTGGAGAGCTACATGCGGGAAAGGAAATTCAAATCGCCTCGTGATATCTGGTACGCCAATCTGAAGACATTCTTGGATCTAGAAATGGATCCAGACATGCAGTGGATCAAGAAGGTTCACGAACGGGCGTTCCCAGACGATGCAATGATGTTCATCGATCACATGCAGTCCAAGTTCATGGCATTCTGCCAGCCTTCATCCGAGGAAGACGAGTTCATATTGACCCATAATGCGTATGGAGTCTTTGAGGGCCCTTCAGATGTCCAGATTGACCCCGCCACCGGGGGAGCAATCGAAGGGGCATACACGGAATACCATAACTTTGCTCCGATTTCTGCGAAACTCATTATTATCTTGAGAAGCTCATTGCTTGTAGACCCCTCTAAGGAAGGCGCAGAGGATCTCCAGGAGGGGTGGGAAATTATGCGGGAGGAAGTCAGAAAACAGCATTTGTTTCCTGATAAGGCCGCCGTCTCCCTACTGGAAAGCCTTCCTATAAAGAAGTGTGGGAACTCGTACTCGATTACCATCAATGGGAAGCTCGTTTTAAAACCGAACCGAGGCCCTCGGTCTGAAGACAGGTTCTACTTTACCTGTTTCCACATATCTTCCTACTATGTCAATTTGATCAATAGTATCTTCCTGGAGCAGGCAACTAAAGGGGACACTATAGTCTACAGATCTAAATCGGCTCTCAGGAGAACCCTCAAATCATACCTCGAAACCGTTAGGGAGGGTTTCAAACTGGTAACCCATGATGCCAATGACCCTCACCTGGCATTTCTGAAGAAGCTAGAGAAGATTGCAGGGCAATTAGTTGGGAAAGTCTGCCCTAGGTACAAGGCCATCGCACTGCCAAAGCCCCAGACCCATCTGTCCCAGTGGGTTGCACACCTAGTTGGGTTGAAAGTAATGGCGTTGTCAGGCAAATCAGACGCGCCAGAAGTATATAAGCTTATGAAACCAGGTAGTTTTCTTTTCCCCTTGAATAGCTTTGCAGAATACGATCATTAACTTAACAATCATTTGCAGATGGGGGATTAGACACATATTTTGATGATCTCATGCAGTCGCAACTTATGGTTTTCTTGAAGATCAAGATAGATGTGATTCTGAGCCGTTCCAAGTTAACACAAGATGACAGGTTGGAAGTTAAGTTTCAGCTGCAGCAGCTATACATGACATTTCCTGCACAGCGCGTCTGGCTGTACGCGAAAATTATGCGAAATCTACCCAACTTTAACGAACGAGACTTCAAATATCCGATCCGTGAGCTGGAGGTCAACGGGCCTGAGGATGATGTTGCGAAATGTGAGTTTACACAGTCCAAGTTTCTACTAGTAAATATTTATTCAGCTCGATCACAGTGATTGCTCTATATCCATCACGGGCAGATGAGCTCACAATGTTCATGTTTTATAAAGCCCAAATGACGGCTTCATTCCTTATATAACTAGTCGAAACAATGTTTATCCCCGGAAAGCCTCTCCCTTAGGGAGATCCATGAACCCATACATGTTCATTTTGGGTGCGTCTTCCTGAACCTGCTGGGCCCATTCCCCCAGGTGCTTCATGAAGAGCGCCAGGTTCTTTTCGTCACTTAGATCGAGTGGCTGCTCATCCTTGCCCACTTGCTTCATTTGCGTACCCGCGGCGGCGCTCGTCAAGCCAAAGTTCTGCTGATCAACCTTTTGCTCAATCACGCCAGTTACTCGGCCCTCAAGGATATCGCGAGGAAGGTTAAATTCTTGGCAAGCAGGTCGAGCCAAACCGACACCATCCACCGTCTCCAGTGCAGCCACCATTCCCGAAGCCGTCCGAAGACCGCCAGTAACGTAGCTCTTTGTCTTGCTCAGCACAGGGGTTATCAGGGATGCAAATTCCAGGAAGAACGCCTCTCGGTTCCTGGTGGAATCCCGCTCGCGCGAGAACGCAGGTGCCTCATACGTCCCACCTGAGAGCTCCACAAAATCGAACTCATTTTGTTCCAGAATCTGACACAGTTGTTGAGCTTCAGCCGGAGTAAATCCCTCAGCCTGGAACTCAACCGAGTTGATTTTAATACCCAAAATAAACCCTGACGATGACGGCAACTC
The DNA here is from genome assembly GCA_009193525.1 of Aspergillus sergii. Lineage (NCBI taxonomy): Eukaryota > Fungi > Ascomycota > Eurotiomycetes > Eurotiales > Aspergillaceae > Aspergillus > Aspergillus sergii. The sequence continues at coordinate 162,017 of ML741765.1, forward strand.
CTGTCGAATAGACCGAGCAACCTCCACAATCAGACGTGCCCGATTCTCCAAACTCCCACCATACTCGTCGGTCCTCTTGTTCGTGGTCTGCGACAGGAACTGAGCCAGCAGATACCCGTGCGCGCCATGCAGCTGGATTCCATCGAATCCCGCCTTGTGGAGATAGACCGCCGCATGAGTCCATCTTTCAATGAGATCCCGGATCTCATCCTTAGTGGCAGCATGTGGTTTCGCAAACTTCATCTTGAGCGCCTCCGTCTGCAGCTGCACATCACTCGCCGATACGGGATCGGCTTGTACCCGCTCTTCAACCTGGCGACCGGGATGACTGACCTGCGCGACAATCAGACTGCCATGTTTCTTCGACTCCGCCGCCATGCGAGAGAATGCCTCAAAACGCTCCCCATGGAAAGGATTCTCAAGATCAATGATGGGGTTTCCCGGGGCCTCCAGCTGATCATATGCGAGCATAATATTCCCGGTGGAGATCATACCATAACCGCTCTCACCCCAGCGCTTGTACAGGTTGATCAACTCATTACTGGGAATTCCGCGCGCTTTCAGATCTGTTGGGGACCAGGACGATAACCGCTCCGTCATGGCGCCCTTGTAGAAACGGTTGGGCGCGGTTCGCTGGCTGAAGGCGAAGTGGAGCGGCTCCCCCAACGGGGTTACATCTACCTGGTCAGAGTGGTATCTCGCAGACATATTGTCCCTGAAGTCGTATCGAGCTCCCAGAACGGTATGGATATGAGATCAATGCTAGAGGAGAGTCGTGAAACCGCACAATTGCAGGGAAGTTGGAAGACGTTGCCGCCATTTTGACACCAGCTATACTAATCAAAAAATGAGATTGATTTCAAAGCACGATGGGTCTCCAGTGTCCCCATTCTTGGCCGCGGAGCGAATGATCTTTTGCAATTCGATCCCACAATTCAACTCTTGTGCCGAAGTTACTGCATTTGGACTGCATTGCTTACTAAGAAGGAGAAGTGTGACTGCCCAAGAGTTATGCAGGATGGCGTTAAGCCTAATCTAGTAGAGCCGCCCGCCTTACTCATGCCTTACTAATCCCCATTATCGAACAATTTGAGAAAAATCAGTCACGTGATGTATCGATAATTTGCGACAGTTTCACATTTGCAAGAGTGGGAAAGACCGTCTAGTTTATATAGGAATCTACTCTCCAGGTCTAAAAGTACAGAAATTAAGCGTATCCATCACAATGCCATTTTTCTCAACGGCTTTTTTCCTTCTTCCCTCAAGCTCATACCCCGCCTTCACCAACACTCTTTGACTGCCATCGTTCCCATCATAGACCTCCGCCTCCAGCCTCAAAACATGTGTAAAATTCTCAAAGGCCCAAGCAGTCATTGCAGATAGTGCTTCCGTAGCAATCCCCTTTCCCCAGTGATCTTGGCCCAGCCAGTACCCGATCTCCATCGTCCGATAGTACACATCGTCCCTAGCTTTGAATCCAATAGCTCCGATGGCGACATTATCCTCCCGCCGACTAATCACGAAGTCGAGGATCGGTGAGCTAGAGGTCGCGATTGAAATCCAGGCCTTAGCATCTTCGATGGTGTAGGGGTCGGGGAATCGATTGCGTAGCCAACGGGCGATTTCGGGGTTGTTGCCTTCCTTGGAGATGGCTTCTACGTCGCCTGGGTAGAAAGGGCGGATGAAGTAGTTGGACAGTTCAATGATGGGGGTCGGTGCCTCCATTCCTTCTTGAATTATCTTCTTAGTGTGTTGGTATGTTTAATATGAATGCAAAAGGTGCTGTATTGCTGTATACTTTGATTAGTGGTTATGCCCCAAGATACGTCGTGAGGAGTTGTTGCTCACATGACAGGTACGCTCTATGATCTTGGATTTCATGACCCTTCGGTCGATTTTATTCTATTAGAGTGCAATATGTGGAGGTCGTAGGAGCAATGTTAAATCTGGAGCAGGAGATGCTGGTCCGCTGAATGGGATCATGGTTCCTATATATATATATATATTGATGTTCTGAGTCAGACTGACTCACTGCGTCGCGGAGATCTTATGATTGTTAGGCCAGCCATATTTTATGCTATCAGTTCATATAACTTACACTGGTGTTGGAGGTCCGGTGCGAGTAAGCGCTAAGCAGATATGGCGATGCTTTGACCAACAAAGTTCCAAAAAAGCTTCGAGTGGATTCTCATTAACTCCGAAGTACTCCGAGATAAAGCCAGAGTACTCGGAGTACACTGATTTGGTGAATACTTGAATGATTAGCGCTCATATTGACAATACACTAGGATCGAGTAACAATATCCAGCTAAGAACGGTGGCTTTCAAATAGTGTGGTGCTTGAAGTTGTTCATTAGGACTAATCTAGACTGTGAAGATCTCCACATTTCCGCAATGAGTGGAGATCTGGGGAGGGAAAAAAAAAAAGACCGCGCCAGAAATATGTAATTATGTCATAGTCGACTACTCGTAAAAGGATTCCTCTGAAGCTTTTTTTCTTGCCAGTGCCGCGCTGCAGCAGGCCCACCAGGGTGGTACTGTGCATCACCAATGTAACTTGTCCAGTCGATGAACCGGGGTTGCTATAATTAACTGCCAGCCAGCAACAGGGAGTCTAGGACGCATCATCCAGTGGTGAGAGTGGAGATGGGACGGAACTAGCAGCGTATCATAGCCGCATTTGGGGAGCACGGATCCAATTTTTCTGTGCATGGGTCGTTGAATAAGCAATCAGTCCCCTCCAAAAGACCCCTGACTCCACGATCGACAGGGAGTCAGGGTTCTCAGGGCCTTTCGTTCAGTCCAGTTCTTCTCCCATCCTGTTTGCCCGTATGTAACCTCAACCCTAGTCAGGTGACATCCGGCAAAGAGGGAACCACCAAAGTAAAAGCCCAGAAGCGGACGAGGCAGAGAAAACACAGACAGAGAAGGGGAAAACTAAGACTTCTCTTGGATGACGCACAGGAGGGAATGATTGGTGTCGTTTCACCAGGGCCGATCTTGCCAAGGCAGCGTGGACTCCAGTCGACTCCATAATGATAGGGACTTAGTCAGGTCAAGATGGGGCCATGAGTGCGCTTGGCACGGGTCACTTAAATTAAGCCTTGCGGGATGCAACTTTTCCCTCTCGCCAACTCTCCTCCAAGCTTTTTTTTTTCGATGTCTCCGGTCACTGCTGTATTGCTTACTGCCTGACCGATTCAATCCCCCATAAACTAAACTACCGGAGAGGATGCACTACCTCACCAGTCAACAGCTATGCGCCACCTTGTTATTCCTCTTTCTCCACGCCCAGACCGCGTTGTCGGACTTGGGTATTGTCGCCAATAATGAGGGTATGCTTCTTGTCCCCTCCTCACGGTCGCAAAACTGCCCGACATGCACTCCAGGTCTCTCAGTTCTCTAACGCAGAATTCTAGATTCATTAAAAAAGGGCGCCCAGGAAATTATCCCTCCCATGATGGAGTTCTACAAGGAGAACCAGACGGAGGGCATTCCCGGCAAGCTGACGGACACTTGGTATATCGCCGGTAGTATGTTCATGACGTTAATTCAATACTGGCAAGCCTCGGGCGACGACAGTCAGAACGCGGTGGTGTCGCATGATCTCATGTTCCAAGCGGGCGAGAATTATGACTTTTTCTCTTCAAATTACAGTCAATGGCTGGTACGTCGCCATCGTCGTCTGCCTCGGGCGCAAAATCGCTGACCGTCACGTGCGCAGGGTAACGACGATCAAATGTTCTGGGGTCTGGCAGCTATCACGGCCTCCGAGGCTGGATTCCCCGAGCGCGATGGAAAACCCTCGTGGACCTCTCTCGCGCGTGCGGTCTTCAACGAGCAGGTCGAGCGCTGGGACGGTCAAACCTGTGGGGGTGGTATGCGCTGGCAGGTCTGGCCCTACCAAGCTGGATATCAGTTAAAGAACGCCATCTCCAACGGCGGTCTGTTTGAATTGGCAGCGCGATTGGCTCGATTTACCAAAAACGAGACCTATACCGAATGGGCCGAGAAGATTTGGGACTGGTCGGCCAAGTCGGGGCTGATGGACGTCAATAAGTGGGTAATTTACGATTCGGTCAACAACGACGATCAATGTAAGAGTCCAGACAATCTTCAGTGGACCTACAACTATGGGACCTATTTGTCGGGAGCAGCCTTCTTGTACAATTACGTAAGTCCTTCTCACGTTGCCCATGGGACCCTTGAAGTGCTCCCTAACGCATGCCATCCCGCTAACGATCCCGTAACAGACCAATGGTGATGAAAAATGGCTGAATCGGGTCAACGGTCTGCTCGGCACGACTCTCAAGACGTTCTTCCCGGAAAAGTATGGCGGCAATACCATGTCCGAAGTCGCATGCGAGCCCATCATGTCCTGTGACAGAAACCAGATTGGTTTCAAGGGCTACCTATCCATGTGGTTGGCTTTCACCTCCATCCTCGTGCCGTCCACCAAGGATCAGATCGTCCCTAAGCTGCAAGGGTCGGTGGAATCCATCTCCAAGATGTGCAACGGCCAATCCGATGGTCAGAGCAACCTGTGCGGTCTCACCTGGGGCGCCAACACCTTCGACGGGGTCAAGGGCCTCGAAGCGCAAATGTCGGCCCTGGGCGGTGTCACGGCCAATCTGATGCTCATGGTAACCGAATCACCCAACACGATCGATACGAACCCCGACGCGAAGGAACACAATGTGCCCTCCTCGGGAGAGGGTAAGGATCCCTCTAAGCCGAAGCCGATCACCACGGCGGATCGAGCGGGCGCTTGGATCCTGATGGTGATGATGATTGCTGCAGTAACGGGGTCCGTCGGCTGGCTCGTCAAGCCTTGAGTCGAGCAAGTCTAGATTTATAGGGCTCGGTTGCTGCCATGGTTGGTTGTATGTATATAATATTTTTCATTTTCATGGTGTTTGCTTGGGAGAGGGTTGGGATCTGTACATCTGGGCATTGATTGCCTTTTCCCCGTTTTTTTTTTCTTCGGATTTTCATTTCTCTTTTCTTAACGGTGCGGATTGCCATACTACCTATACCACACACTGGCCCCTCGGTGCCTGCGGCACGCGGAACGAACTAGATGTCGGACAGAAAGCCCAGAGTCTACCTTGAATCTCTAATAATAAAGAGTTTATGAACCTGATATATACATCCCATTAGTACGGGTCATACTAGTCAATAGTACCGTACATCAATGGCGGAATCTATACACCACCAATTCCTCCGGCCTTTCTCCTTTTCAAATAATACTGCACCCCCAACGCGGCCGTCAATACCCATGACGCCCCAGCCAGGGCACAAATAGCCGTCAAACCATGCAGATATCTCGGTTGATCCGATGTGCGGAAAATCTGTGACCCAGAGATACCGGCGCAATTGGCCGCCATAACGATCAAGCTGTTAATCACCGTTAGCCAATGCCAAGCGAAACGAGGCAATCCACGTGCGGAAAGATAAAACATACGCCATGGAGACACTCCGCTCTTGGGGTGTTTTGCAGTAGACGGATAACCAGCCGACGTTCAGGATGCTGTTGACCTTGTGAGCATTCAGGACATGGGAACGGGGGAAGGGAAATGAACGTACTGCATGCTGGCATAGATTACATTAGCCACGGCTATGACGCCATACTTGTGCCAACGCGACGAGGAATAAGGCATCGTCCGCAGACAGGCGTATGAAATCACGTTCCAAGTGATGGAGAGGAGAACGAAGGGACCTCGGTGGCCGGTGCGATCTCTGCTCAAACAATTAGCTCATTTCGAGGTATACGGATGGTCGAAGAGAGGCGCTTACGCGAAATAAGATAACACCAGACACCACACCATGCTGCAATAAATCGGCACGGATGCCAACGCATTCGCCTGAATGGCATTGAACCCGAACGACTTGATCATGCTTGGCGTATACTGCGTCAGACCTTGGAACCCTGACATGGCGACGAGGGTAATAAAGAAATGTTGGAGGGTGGTCGGTTGGCGCACGGTATTCCAGATATCCTTAGCCGTGATCTTAATGTGGCCGTGGGCTTTGTGCGGGTCGTCAAGAAGGACTCTGTTGCGGATGATGTGGGACTCGCGTGGGGTGAAATAGCTCCAGCGTTTGAGGCCGACAAGGGCGTAACCATTTCCTGCCTTGGGTGGGACGAGGAGAGTGAAGATGATGCCGGCGAAGATTGTTATTAGGCCTTCGACTATAGAATCGGTCAGGAGGTGGTGCTGCTGGGGTTGGCCCTGATTCACGTACCCAGGAAGATCCATTGCCAGCCGGCAAACCCGCATTTACCGTCGAGTTTTAGTAGACCGGCGGAGATGAGACTTGACGTCGCTGCTGCGAACATCTGTCCAAAGAAGAAGAGGGTGGTGCGGAAGCTTGTCTCGCCTTTCTTGTACCATGTCGAAAGATAATACAATGCGCCTGGTCCACCCATTAGTGCTCTATTATCCTCAGTCAAGTCTTGGGCAAACATCCGTACCAGGAATGAACCCGCCCTCCAACAATCCCAGCAACAGTCTCGTTACTAAATAAGCAGGATAGCTCTGCACGAACGCCTGAAAGGTCGCAACAAGACCCCAGGCGAACAACTGTATTGAAAGCCATACCTGCGGGCCGATCCGCTGAAGGACGATATTCGAAGGGATTTCTGTGATGACGATACCGGCCGAGAGCAATTGTGTGCCAATATTTATTTGGTTCGTTGTTATCCCCAGGTCCTCTGTGATAGTGGACGTGAGCGCGGCGCTGATGTTTCCGCGGTCGACCTGGAGGGCGAAAAAGGCGAGACCAAGAATGGGGAGAAGGATAAAGTCAATTCTGTATTGATAAGATAGAAGTGTGGTGGTTAGTCATGGTCATTCAGCTATTATCTGGAAGTATATATGCGGTTGCTCACTTTCGACGAAGCGCATTCTCCTCCTTATCATCCCAATCTTTGATGATTTCTCCATCCGACGACTCCTGATCCGTGGAGATTTCAGTTATGATCTTTTTCTCCGGCGGTAGATCATGATCGAGTGATGAATGTTGATCGGGTAAAGACATCATAGCATTAATATGGGGGAAAAGAAAGTTAGGGTAATATTTCGAATTTACTACTTAGAGTAATCCCCCGAGAGCAATTTTCTTTTTTTTTCTCTCTAATCTCATTCTCATAGAAATTTCCCGACCGCCAGGTACATAATATTTATAGGTTTTCCGCATTATCTTGGACAAGAACATTGTGTCTGGGCTAGATTTTATCCACGATATGCTGCGAGACTGGGGCTTGATGGCGCAATCAAGCTATCTACGCGTCAATGCCGACCAACGTCCCTCTAATTCCCCTAACGCCAGCCAAGCGAAAAAAATAAGTTCAGACAGCAGATAAAACGGATAACTTGATTCCGTTATGGCCCCTTTCTATATTTTGATTGGATATTCTGATCAGAATAAATTAAACGAACATGCACCCACCTTGTGGTTCCTCCGTCGGCAGTTCAACCACGTAATGTTGATAATAGCCGCTCTACAAGAGGGGGTATATCATGATTTTAGAAGCTTGAAGCAATGTAAAAGCAGAGATAAAAGTCATACACAACATGTCAGTTAGGTAGTTATTACATTTTATTAACGTTCATGCAACACGATTGACCAAAACATGATGAACGGTACACAAAAGCTGAAATAGAGAATGTACATCCTAGTTCACATCAAACCTGTCAAGGTTCATGACCTTCGCCCAAGCGGCAATAAAGTCTTTTACGAATTTGTCCTTTCCATCACTGCTGCCATACACCTCGGCGATGGCGCGCAGCTCGGCGTGAGATCCGAAGACAAGATCGGCCCTAGTGGCAGTCCATTTCTTCGAGCCGGTTCTGCGGTCGGTGCCCTCGTAAATGTCATTGCCATTGCCAGATGCCTTCCACGAGGTGTTCATGTCGAGGAGATTGACAAAGAAATCGTTTGTCAGCTGGCCCGGCCTGGTAGTAAACACTCCATGGGCCGAGCCATCGTAGTTGGCATTCAGAGCCCGCAGACCACCAACAAGTACCGTCATCTCAGGCGCAGATAGAGTCAGTAACTGCGCCTTGTCAACCAGATAGTGCTCAACTCGCACCCGAGCAGTGGATGTGCCATAGTTCCGGAAGCCGTCTGCCACCGGCTCCATCTGATTGAATGACTCGACATCCGTCTGGTCCTGCGAAGCATCCATGCGTCCCGGCGTGAAAGGCACGGTGATAATATGGCCGGCATCGCTGGCAGCTTTCTCGACAGCTGCGCAGCCAGCGAGCACAATGAGATCCGCCAAGGATACTCGCTTTCCGTCGTTCTGGGCGCTGTTGAATTTGTCTTGGATGTCTTCCAGGGCCTTCAATGCCGCCTCAAGCCATGGCTGGTTATTCACTTCCCAGTCGCGCTGGGGGGCAAGACGAATACGTGCACCGTTGGCGCCGCCGCGTTTGTCACTGCCTCGGAAAGTCGATGCTGAGGCCCAAGCAGTCGAGATGAACTTCGAAGGATCGACGCCGGTGGCGAGAATATCCCGCTTGAGTGCGGCAATATCGGTCTCACTAATGACCGGATGGTTGACTGCTGGGATGGGATCCTGCCAGGACAGCTCTTCAGCTGGGACCTCTGGACCGATATAGCAAGCACGCGGCCCCATGTCCCGATGTGTCAGCTTGAACCAGGCCCGCGCGAAGGCTTCTGCAAACTGATCCGGGTTCTCCAGAAAGCGGCGCGAGATCTTCTCGTAAGCAGGATCGAATCGCAGAGACAAGTCAGTGGTAAGCATCTGTGGTCGGTGCTTCTTGGTTGCATCGTATGCATCTGGGATAAAAGCATCTGCGTCCTTAGCAACCCACTGGTTCGCACCCGCAGGGCTCTTGGTCAGGACCCATTCGAAGCGGAACAAGTACTCGAGAAAATTCAAGCTCCATTTGGTTGGAGTCTTTGTCCAGGTTACTTCCAGACCACTGGTAATGGTATGCGCGCCTTTTCCGGAGCCATGGCTGTTTTGCCAACCCAAGCCTTGTGCCTCTAGACCAGCAGCCTCAGGCTCAGCACCAACGTGGTCCGAGGAAGCCGCCCCGTGTGTCTTTCCAAAGGTATGACCACCAGCAATTAGCGCAACAGTTTCCTCGTCATTCATTGCCATGCGAGCGAACGTGGTACGGATATCCCGAGCTGCAGCGACTGGGTCGGGGTTCCCATCGGGGCCTTCCGGATTCACGTAAATCAAGCCCATATGAGCAGCTGCGAGTGGCTTTTCCAGTTCGCGAGAATGTATATCGCGATGGGGTTCTTCGTCGGCGATAACAGCACCATGCTTGGAAGATCCGGCAAAACCGTGGGAATAGCGCACATCATTGCCGAGCCATGTGGTCTCACCACCCCAGTAAACAGATTCGTCCGCTTCCCAAGTATCCTTACGTCCACCGGCAAATCCGAATGTCTTGAAGCCCATAGACTCTAGTGCCACGTTGCCCGTTAAGATCATCAGGTCAGCCCAGGAGATCTTGTTACCATACTTCTGCTTGATAGGCCAAAGCAGGCGGCGAGCTTTGTCAAGACTCACGTTGTCCGGCCAGCTGTTGAGTGGCGCGAACCGCTGTTGACCTTGTCCACCACCACCTCGGCCATCAAAGGTGCGATAGGTACCCGCACTATGCCAGGCCATGCGAATGAAGAGGCCACCATAGTGACCAAAATCCGCTGGCCACCAATCCTGCGAATCAGTCATCAGGTCTTGCAGGTCCTTCTTCAGAGCATAGTAATCCAGGCTGTTGAAAGCCGCAGCATAGTCAAAGTCTGGATCCAATGGGTTCGAGGCCGTTGTGTGCTGGCGGAGGATGTTCAGCTTCAGCTGGTCTGGCCACCAGTCGCGGTTCTGGGTGCCACTGCCCGCAACGTTGGGCTTCGGCGCTTGGTTATGGAAGGGACACTTCTCTGCCATGATGGGCAAAACTGGAAGTGTAGTTGTAGTGTGTTAAGATTGGACTTGTTCGTTGTACAAGAAAGATGTGAAGAATTTAATTGTGTCACGACATTTCAGCAGCTGGTAGTGAACAACCATGGTCTTTATATATTGTTTCTTCAACACCATGAGTATGGCTTCATTAGTAAGGCGCTCTAGGTATTCTTCACCTAAGCGAAAAGCGGGGTCAATCAAACCGGCACTGCATCGAATTCTCCTTTCTCGCTTTCAAGGCCTCTTGGTTCTCGACCATACATGATCATTCGCCGGGACATCCTCCAGCATTCCGGCGACGTCATTAGCTGTCTCACCAGAAGGAATATTGTGTCGCCTGACAGTATGGTAGTCAGTGCTGAGGATCGCTAAACCAATGAACGAATAGGTCCAGAAATTGCTCTATCCAAGGACCAATGAGCTAAGACTTGTTGACATAACCACGAATTCGATTACTCTGCAGATGACTGATCTGCAGTATACCCCACCTGCGATCTAGATGGCACAGATCACAAAGATTTGGCATCAAGTGCCGGTTTTCGGCATGAGCCGTAGCAGTGGTGGGAGGTTAAGTGAACGTTTAGCAAGCATCGTGGTCTCGAACCGATTTTTAATAAGCAGGACCTGATTTGCCTTCGAAGCGGATTTGGGGTAGGATTTCGCCTAATTGGGAAAGTCTAACTCGATATAGTCAAGGGCAAGCTGGTCTTGGCCGCATCTAGATATAAAGTCTGGTTTGGACCTTAACAACCAAAATCTACCGAGGTAAAACCAAGTAAAAAAACGAGTCTAATCGAGTAATTCTTAAGTCTTCGCATATACCCTTGCAGCGTGTCAATAGGTCTTGCTGCCCATCTACTATCCTCGGTAGCGTGCGAGACCCTCGGTAGAATATTTGCTACTCTTAGAATAGTACTAACCACCATTGCCATCATAGGTATGATTCAACCGGGATGCCTAGACCATGCTCAGTGTGAAGACAACAGTTCATACAAGGCACTTGATTTGTAAACTCCCATTGTAGACGGAAAGACATGGATCCGAAGTATCTGGTTCCTCGTCAGGAGAACAGCTGATCTGAAGGGGCTGGATTACGAAAATAATGCCTTCGGTCCCTTCGGAGCCCGAGCACTTTGCTCCCTGGAAAAGTGGGCTGATCGAGTCGGTATGATGTTGGCTTCTGGTGCCTGAGCCTTGTTCGACAGGGAGTGGGTTACGGCGGAACCCAATGTCACGGCATGAAGAATTCTACTATTCGAGGTGGGAGACCTGTTGACTAGGTAAGAATACATGAGCAATTCATCTTTGTATAGCGATGACTAAGTTCCTCTGTTTGTGGTCGTTGTGGCCCCGGCTGTTGCTATGCGCCAAGATCTCTCTTTTGTTGCTTTTCATTTTGATATAATTACTATATTTAGCCAGTCAGTCCTATAACTTCTTTGATGACATAAATCATGGTGATAGTGATAATCAGAGCATGAGCTCAATTTCTATGACACGGAAAGGCGCGGAATGAAAAAGCCTTTCCGAAGAATAGTTTGGCCTGCTTTCTTTACTATCCTGCAGCTTGTAGTGGAGCTAAGCTTTATACAAGGTATCCAAGAATCCTTCTGCGAATTGATTGACCACGGTCCTATCCGCAATACTTCCCCCTACACCATAGAGCGCCGCACTCTTACCACGCTGCCGTACGATATGTTCCCCCTTCTGCTTCTGCTCCTGAATCTGAAGTAATATCTCACTGATGACATCAATCAAATCCGAAATGAGACCATTTACGGCTTCAGCCGTGGGTATGGTGAATGCACAATGAATAGCCGGTGGAGACTGCAACGCATTCAGGTGCCATCCCCTAGCGTCCATGGCGTCGGCAATATCATATGTCTCGATTTCATCATTCTTGCTTGTGAATGCGATGACGCTAACCATGGGATACCCAAGGATCTCAATATGGGGCTTCAAGATAGGGTTTGTGAGTATGGCAGTCTTGAACTTTTTTGCAGCTCCCACAATCTGGCGGCAGCTGCTTATATATCCAGATTCTCCCATTCTCATCAGTGTAGCCCAGGTGCCTGCGATCAGGGAGCCAGGACGAGAACCTGCCATAGATGGCGAAGCATATGCACCACCAGACCAATCGGGAAACAAGAAGTATTGATAGTTTCGGTATGATCGATTGCGATACAACAAGACCGAGCTGCCTTTTGGAGCAAAACCATATTTATGCGTGTCAACACTGATGCTGGTGACTCCCGGCTGCCGAAAATCAAAGCCACCGCTGTTGTCGTATGGAGAGGGGAAGCCCGACTTTTGCAAGAAAGCAATAACAAGCGACCCCAAACAGCAGTCAACATGAAGTGGGATATCATTTTCAGTTGCCAATCGTGAGATCTCTGGGATATCATCGACAATGCCGTGGGGATAGTTCGGTGCAGACGCGACTAGCAGAACCGTGTTACGATTGATCAGTCGACGAATTTCGGTAACAGATGCTTTATATTCAGGCGCCGGGCATGAAACAAGATGGAGTTTGATTTTGAAATACTGCGCAGCTTTGAAAAATGCCGCATGAGCTGTACTGGGGATAATCATCTCCGGATTTGTGACGCCGCGCTCAGCTGCAGCTTTCTCTCGAGCAGCCAAGCATGCCATGATGATGGATTCTGTGCCACCGCTTGTGGTTACTCCAGCACCATCTTCGGGGCCGTGGAAGGCGGCTAGGATCTGTATTTTCTTTCGTCAATCACCTGCTGTAGAATTGCCCTGATGCTCACATACCATTGCTACTATTTCTGCTTCCATCTTTCTAACTCCTGGAAAGACATCTGGATGGATGGGATTCGAGACACTGAATTTGCCAATGGCTCTAGTTTGCATCTCCAGCAGTTCGTTGCCCCCATGGTATACTGCTCCGCTGACCCGGCCATCCTCCCATCGCGTATGGTCTAAGTTGTGGAGTTCGTCCAACTCCGCTTCGACTCTCTCGACACCCCATCCTTCTTTAGGAAGTGATAAATTCCTTCTGGTATCAGCTCCATGCCGAGCCAGTTTCTGCACCATCGAGTTTGATATTGCCTCGATATCTTTATCCACTCGTTTGAATTTCCGGGGAGCTGCTCGTCTTTCTAGAGATATCCATCTCCGGCAGTATTCCAAGGCATTTGTCAGAGTTCCAGCAACACCGTAGCAAGTGACGTTCTGATAGACCGTAAGGACACTTCGTATGATAAAAATAGTACAGACTAATCGAGAAACAATATCGTACTTCGATGTCCCACTTAGTTGCGTCAGGGGCAACCAAAACGACTTTGCTGTCTGATTAAGAGCATACATGGTAGCTCCAATGAACTAAGTGTGAGTTAAGAACATTTAGAATCAGGAGTAGACATGGAACTAGCGATGTCCTGCTCCCAATGGATTAAATAGGTGATCGCACTTGGAGCTCTTTCGTGTGATCCCAAAGCCGAGAGCCGAGATGAGCGAACTCTACTAAAAATCCATCTCCGAAGACCGAGAAAGGAGTTTCAGTGGTTGGCAGAGGGAACTTTGGCCGGATAAAAGCCATGTAAAGTTAGCTAGAGTTATGCGTCAATCACTACTTTCCTGAAACTCGACGTCTACGTCCATCTTTAAATTCGGTACATTCAGGGACTCTCACAAGACACAATGCCTTTCTCTCACCACTCGCACTCAGGAGAATTCTGTCCTAGCCATGCTCAAAACACCTTGGAGCAAGTGATACAGACTGCCATATCACAAGGTATGGAGGTATTTTGCTTGAGCGAGCATATGCCGCGCTCCAGTGACGAATTATACGAAGAAGAAGTAGGCCTCATTGATGTCTCTCAGTTTGTATTTTATCACCATTCTGATTCATGTTAGATCGAGGCCGGCGTAACCTCATCATCTCTGGTCAGTAATGAGGCAAAGTACTTTATGACAGCGATCCAGCTGCGGAAAAAATACGCCTCGCAAATCAAGATTCTCGTAGGATTTGAATCCGAATGGATTCGAAGCGACACTTCACTGAGACTCATACATGATTCGCTGTCTAGGCATCCTTTTGAGTTCTTTGTCGGGTCAGTGCACCATCTTCATGGGATCCCTATTGACTGGAGTCGAGAGCTGTATTCAAAGGCACGAGAGGTTTCAGGCGGAACAGATGAGCGTATCTTTGAAGACTATTTCGATGTTCATTTTGAGATGTTGCAAAATCTGAAGCCTATGATCGTGGGCCATTTTGACTTGATCCGGCTTCACTCTGATAACCCAAACGCATCCGATGGAGGGTTTCGAAGATGGACAGGTGTCTGGCAGAGATTGAAGCGAAATCTAAAATTTATATCAAGCTACGGAGGGCTTCTAGAACTAAATTCAGCTGCACTGCGGAAAGGGCTTGAGATGCCGTACCCAGCAGCGGAGGTTTGCCAGGTATGAATTATTGCCTTGATTCAGACTCGCGTTAGGATCCCATATCTGAGAAAGAGTCAGGAATTTCTCGCCTTAGATGGTCGATTCTGTCTTTCTGACGACAGCCATGGTATAGCTCACGTCGGGGCCATGTATCAGGAGATGTTGAAGTACGTGGAAGAGCAGGGAATTCAGAAGCTCTATTTCTTGGAGTTGGCCCCTGATGGGACGAATGAGGGGTTGGATCTAAGGTTTCCGCGGACGTTGGTGAAGTGTCGTTCCCTGGCAGAGGTGAAGAAAATGGCCTACTGGAAGCAATGAACCAATTACGGGGAATGTGATTGTAGGAGAGCCGATGGATGGTCTTAAAGATGGGTGGCGGGAGCTTCATGGTAGAGGCCTGCAGCAGAAAGTATAAGGGCCATTGGCATGACAAGCGTAAGTCAATATGATAAATCCACAGTCAAGACAGCGAAGCATACCACGGAAGTCGGGTTTCGATATGCGGGGTATTCTAGTTCCATGAAGACTGATAGGAGGATAAGATTAACGTTCAACTGGAACTCTAAGGGTCTCTTGAAGTATTATATCTGCGCCTGGGGAGCTTTCGTGGTTGTAGTGGGCCTGAGTCTTTCTCAATTCTTAGATTTTATCTCTGTCTTATCCTCATTCTCAACCGCCCTTCGGCAAATTGAAACCATGGTCGACAATGCGGATATAAAGTGCAAAAGCCCAGAGGGTAGCAGACCGGTCCCTTGCACTGGTCCGTCTTCTTTTGACCTCGGCCCTGGGTATCAAGCGCCCATCGTGAGGAAGGTTTACAAACGCCGCTTCATCGGTGTTGCTCACCTGGCCCTCCTCAACATCGTCGTCAGTTGGGATGTAAGTTGTCGGCTGCCAGCAGCATTCAAACAGAAATATTGACCGAGTAGTGGGTCACATATCCAACAGTCCCAGTAACATCGGCCGAATTCTTGGGTGTTAGTGTGAATGCAATCACTTGGCTAAGCACGAGCACTCTGTTCGCTTACTGTGTTAGCGCACCGTGAGTCTCTCCTTTCTGGCGCGGAGAAAATGGTCCAGTCACAGTATAACTTTGCCAGCTTTGTCTTTCATACAGTAGAGCGTATGGGCTTGAGAGGATCGAATATCGTCGCTTCTGTGCTCCTGTTAGTTGGGAACTGGATAAGATATGCAGGTACAGTGTCAGTAGTCAAGAACTATGGGGTTGTCATGTTTGGCCAAATTGTCATTGGTTTGGCTCAGCCCTTTTGCCTCTCGACACCTAGCAAGTTCAGTGACAGTTGGTTTACGGACCAGGGCCGCACCAGCGCTACTGCTATTGCTACCCTCGCTAATCCTCTGGGGGCAGCTCTGGGACAGTTTGCGAACCCGTACCTCGCCAAGATACCTGATGACTTACCTAGAATGGTCTTGATCATTTCTATCATCGTGAGTGACGCCAACTTCATTTCAGCATTCCAGACGGAATCGATCCTCCTATATACTAACAACGCACGGCTCAACAGTCCTCAGTGGCATCAATCCCTTCTTTGTTCATCCCATCAAAACCACCGACTCCACCATCTGCGGCTGCAGCAGTAAACCGAACGCCTCTACTGGTGGCATTCAAGGACATTGCTAAAAAGCGAGACTTTTGGCTCTTGTCCCTGCCATTCTCTATCTATGTGGCATTATTCAATTCCACTATCACTCTGATTAACCAAGCAGTCATACCTTATGGCACCACCGAAGAGGAAGCGGGCATCGCAGGCGGAATTCTCATCGGTGCTGGACTTCTAGGAGCAGCAATCATATCCCCACTGAATGATCGGTTCAAGTGGTACATGGGAACCATTCGAATCCTTTTCCCTATCACCTGTGCTATGTACATATCGCTCGTCTTCGCCCCGGCGAGCTCCTGGGGCATATGGCCCACGTATCTCGTGTGTGCAATCTTGGGTTTCTCATCTTTTAGCCTCGTTCCAGTCCTACTGGAGCTTCTAGCAGAGCTGACTTTTCCCCACTCCCCTGAGATAGGCAGCACCATCTCCTGGCTTGGTGGACAGATATTTGGTGCGATCTTCATTATTGCCCAATCTGCGATGATTGCCGGACCCACTGGCAATCCACCCTACAATATGCACAAGTCTCTTGTCTTCTCGGCTATTTTGAGTGGAGTATTTTTGCCACTGCCACTGCTACTGAATCTGTTTGGAGATCGGACAGTACGCCAGCGAGAACAGCTCCACGATGCAGTCATCGCAACTGCCTTGGGTACGGTTTGAACCAGTCTATGTATGTAGAGAATGATCCCTAGGTATAACAGGGCATGTAGCCAGATTCAATGAAACAGATGTCTGCAGAGGTTGTATAGAGAATGATGATGAGTCAGATTATCGCATTGACGCTGGTGGATAATAGATAGAGCTGCGAGAGGCAACGGTTCCCTTAGTAAATTCCTTGTGTTCCCCATGCCTTTTGTTTTTCAGATGATTATTGTCCAATTCGGGAGACTGGCACGGACTTCGTGATCGAGGAGCGAAGTCCGAGTCCCGAGTTCCGACCGTTCAAGTATGACGTCCGCTATCAAAGCGACTTCCGAACTTTCATTCCCCACTTCACCAACAATTCCGGTTCATAATGCTGCAATCGCGGCTTTCGCATGTCTGCGATGCCTGTAAGGCACGCAAGGTCAAGTGTCATAGTCAGACTTAACGCGGAAATTTTCCTCGGATGCGGAAGCTAAAACATTGCATGTAGAGCCATCGGACCTTTCGGCGGACCCTTCTGCAGCGTGTGCGAACTGTCGTGTACGTGGCAATACCCACCTTGTGATGCAAGTTGCTGATCTTGTGTTATAGAAAAAAGGATATGATTGTGTCTACAGCCCCTTGAAGAGAAGATTCAAGGCTCGGAATAATACCCCGAGGCGGTTTTTACCCGCTGGATGCCTCCCACTGGAGGAGACAGACAGGGTAGAAGGACCAACATCACTGTTAACAGCTTCGTCCTCTGGAAGGCACCCAGAAGATGGGGGAAGCAATTCTGGTGCCTCGCAATTCCAAGGTTTGATTACAGATGCATTATCTGGCCCTCTTTACATGGACCAACTACTTCAAACCCGGCAGCCAACGGGACGTACTCAAAATGCTTCATTTCTCCTCGGAGTGAGTTCTCGAAATCGACTCTCTACACGACTTGATACTTACCAGTTAAGCTAAGGCCAACGAGAATCATTGTATGCGATGGAGTAAACCGGAACCTTCCTTTCCGTGCTGTTTCCTAACTTGATACTAGTGGCCAGCTCAAGTATGAGTTTCTTCTCCGACAGCCGGCTAAACGCTCTTTCAGCATGTTTAGGTAACGATGCCCTAAAGTCACTTATCGCACGGATATCACACATGGTCAAATCTCGCGTGGAAGTCCTCCATCGCAACCTTGGGCCGTCCAGTATATGGAACCAATCTGGTGAGGTTCCGCGTCTCTCGCCGGATAGAACACACCACCTTATTGCTAGTAAGTCATCGCTCCCATCGGAAGGCAAGGGCCGGTAATAACATTCGACTGAGTTCAGTGTTTTTCGAAAATATTCATCCCTTGCATCCATTTCTGGACCGCCACGAATTCGAGAGCAGGGCATTTGCGCCCACTTTGCAGGCTGATCTTGCCAATGGTGTCTCGTGGACAGCTTTATATTATACGGTATTAGCTCTAGGTTGCGAATTTGACGGTGGAGGCTCATTCGCACCGGGCGATGGGGAAGCCTGGAGTCTTTTTAAAGTGGCACTTGATCTTTACCCGAGAGTCTTGCTGCTAAACACAGACCTACTAGAGGTCCAGGTGAGCAAGTTTATACTCTTTCCCATTCTTACTACGCCTTCCTGACAGTGTGTAGGCAATTACGGCCATGGTAGGTTTTATTCCTCCGCGTTCTCTTTAAATATTGCAGAATTACAAAACATAACAATTGCAACAGGCCGTGTTCTGTCTTAATTTGTCCGGCACACAGATACAAGGAAAGATTATATCCGAAGCGGCGCGCGTTGCCCAGCGAGCATTCTTGAACAAAGCATCTACGAGTAGCGACGCCATAATTCGTAGCCGAGCTTTCTGGGTGGTGTATTACATTGAAAAAACGGTCACTTTTCATCACGGAACCACTTCGGTAAGATCATCCCTTCCTCCCAAGTATCTAGCTAACAATATCGACAGTTTATTGTGGACTGTGACATTGGCTCGCCCATCCCTATCGTTCAAGAGGCAGTGTTCGGTGACTTTGACTGGTTTCTCACCTCCGTAAGGTTTGCAAGGCTCTATTCGCGCACCTTCACCGACCTGTTCTCTATAAGCGCAACGAATAACTCAAAGACGGCATATCTTGCCAAGATTAATCAACTAGAGAGGCTTCTAGAACAGCAATGCCGAACAATCCCTCCTCAATTTCAACCTGGCACCAAGCTGCGACCTCAAACATTCTCGCATCCATGTGAGATTGCGGCAGCTCTTCGGGTTCACTACCACTATCATGAGCTCAAGATTGCTCTTCACCGCTTGAAGCTTCACGTTACTCGCGATCAATCCTCCTCCCAGTCTCCATCAGACATGATCGATATGATGAAGTCAGCACGTGCCGTGATTGATCTCACACGAGTCATTTATCAAGAGCCATCCACCCCGTTCTTGTAGGTTATTCCCTCCGTTATGTTTGTTTTCCTTTGTTGATATGTCTAGTGTCATGATTTTCATGCCCCTAACGGCGTTGTTTATCTTGTTCGACCTTGTTATTCATTATCCTGCCCATCCCGATGCCCGCAGTAACATAGTCTTACTTGAAAGTGTGACTGGCTATTTTAGTGCGCTTGAGTATGCGACTAGCGGATATCTACCAGGCTCTATGCTGATACAGTTTGCATCCATTGCGCGCGCATTTCATTCGTCTTCTCACCCGGCCCAAGTAGAAGATATCAACAACGGCAACAGTGGCATGGGTACCACCCTTGGCCACCCCTCGCCTGAAACGTTGAACACCGGTTCCAGCACCAATAGCCAAATTCCCTGGGAGGTGAAGCCCGACTTAAAAAAACCCTAGAGATATATTAGATTGTCTAACGATACGTTCTCCTACCAGGTAACACCCGAGCCGATGAGCGACGAACCACCTCAAAGATCTTCATATTTTCCTCTAGATATATCTATGTTTGCAGATAGCAGGCTCACTCCTGGCCTGGAGATCATGGACCTCTTTGGGGGCCCACTGCCTGGTGTTGATTTCTTCTCTGCGTCAAATTGAACCGTTCTATTGAATCGACGATGGGTTTTGTCACTGGGATTCGCTGGTGATCGCAGTAGTGTTCGATCTCCTTGAATCAACAGGCTATTTATCCCAATCATTCTCAGCTTTTACTATTCCACTGAATGGAAAGATAATGTTTTTTGATCCTTAATCCACAAAGTAGAAGGCCAAGCTGACGAGGTGATCTACGGAACCTATATACACTCAACTAATTCGCAGAACCATCCAGTGTATGGTACAACTCTTGATAATGATAGGCTCTACAAGTTCTAAATGGAGAAGGATAAAGACCCTCCGGGTCTAAAAATATCTAGAGTATTTTTGGTATAAGCTTCTCCATTATTCAAAGGTAACATTGAAAAGGGGTCTATAGTTTGCATGGTCGAGTTGTTCTAAATGGATAGAAAGAAGGCAAAATCCGTCAAAAGATTTTCAATTCCCAAAATCTTGTTCTACTGCTCTTTGAAAGGGTTGGCTATGATCATGTTCTTATACTAGATATTCATAGCTAGTTTTTATCAAGTATCCAATCAATTTACGGCTATGAAAGTTTGATACACCCCCGGTGAAAGTCACCGGTATCCAGAGCAATCAAAACCACCTTGCCCTATCTCCATTATGGCTGAGGAACAAGCCGCTAGAATCAGCATCCAGACGCTCAATCACCTGGAGACTCTTTCTAACACTCTCTTCAGGCTGAATCTGCGCCTTGAGCTCAGGCTCAGCTAGCTGAAACTGCTTCAGCATGACCTGTAGCGCTTGTATTACCTGAGTGGGTTTCTCTCCTGCGATGATATCAGTGTCTACCATTGCCGCAGCAAGACAAAAGGCCACCTACCCTCCCATGTGTCAACCCATCCAGGGCTTAAAGCCAAAACCTTGATGCCTCTCGGCGCAAGTTCTGCTGCGTACTTGGCGACTTGGACATTCATCCCGGCTTTTGCGATAGAATACGCGACACTATAGCTGACACCAGTCGTATTGATAAAATCCAAATCCGCCATGGCGCTGGATATGTGCACAATCTTCTTCTGGCTGCCTTTCTCGATCAGGGGCAGGAAGGCGTTTGTCGTCCATAGTCCGCCGTAGATACCGGTGCTGAACGGCAGGTCAAACATTGCACGAACGGCTTGAGCATCAAAGGGAAACTGAGTCGGGCTGAAGGACGCGGTGTCCATATCGATGGCGTTGGAGTTGTGGATAAGCACGTCTAGCTTCCCGCCTGTCACGGCGGCTGCCGCTGAGGCAGCCTCGAGAATGGACTTTGGGTTGGTAACATCACCTTTTATAACGTGTAAATTAGGGTGATTGGAGGCGAGCTTCGATATGTCAGTTGATTCGGGATCTCGCACAATAGCCAGGACCGTATTGGTCGTATCGGCAGCGAGTTGGCGCACGAACTCGAGGCCAATGCCTTTGGAGGCTCCCGTGATGGCATATGAAGACATGCTTTATTTTTATTCAAGGTGAAAGATACAGTCCAGTGATGAATGGATTTGACCTACTGATAATGCCATTGCGATGTTCGTGGAATTTACTTCTCTTATACAAATAGTTATACATTCGGCGGATTACAAATCACACCGACCGGACGATCCGGTTTTCCCGGTCCAACATCTTCGACACCAACCGGCCGCTCCGTTTCCTCCCGGGCTCCTTATGCCAAATCATGAACGCCACAACATCTGCAGTCAAGAGGAGAGCATGCGTGGCATGTACGGCTGCCAAGGCGAAATGCACGCCGCAGGCCGTCAACTTATGCCAGCGGTGCGCTCGTTTGGGCAAGTCATGCACCTACCTTGACCTTCCGCAGACGAGGCGGAAGCACAAGGCTGCACCGAGGTAACCCTTCCCAACACACATGGCGCTTATGGTATTAAATATGAATGCAGCCGTGTGGACGTGCTCGAGAAGAAGGTCGACCAACTGATGTCGCAGCTGGCTGCCTTGACGCGACAGAACGGGCAGACATCGCCCGATACTTCTAACCGGCTCACCATCGACTCGGGTCCATCTCGTGATCCCGCAGTGGATTCAACAGACATTGCTGCAATGCTAGATGCTGCTAAGGACCCGTCCCATGGTCTCGATCCGCCGACTAGCTCTGTTCTGGAGAACCAGCCATCCATCGTAGATCGAGGGCTGTTGAGTGAGGTCGAGGCCGAATGCTTGGTTACGACCTTCCAGCTTGACTTTGTGCCAAAGTTTCCCTTTGTATTGATTTCACACGGCGAGACAGCCGCTCGTCTCAGGGACCGAGAGCCTTTTCTCTTTTTGTGCATCGTGGCCGCGACCATGGGCAGTGCGCACCCTCTGCGCAAAACTGTCGCCGAGGAGATTATGAAGCACGTTACGTTGAGGATTGTGGAAGGTTCCGAGAGGAATCTCGAGTTGCTTCGTGGTCTGCTAATTCACAGCGCATGGTACTCATATCCTGCCGAAAAATATCACCCGCGACTGTTGTTGTTGATTCAGTTTTGTGTTTCTACTTTGTATGATCTGGGACTTCACAAAAAGCCTAGTCTGAATTCAGATGAGCAGCGAGCGCTGCTCGGTACGTACTGGCTGTCGGTTGGGTGAGGTTATCTGCGCTGGTAGGATGCGGCTTCGGCTAACTATATGGCAGTTTCTGTGGTACACTCGGCCGGCCGATTATCATGAAGCATGACGGTCGAATCGATGAGTGCATTGAGAGTATAGCATCCACTGAGCGTCTATCAGATCGATGGATTGCGCCATTTATCCACCTACA
Source organism: Aspergillus sergii (assembly GCA_009193525.1). Classification (NCBI taxonomy): domain Eukaryota; kingdom Fungi; phylum Ascomycota; class Eurotiomycetes; order Eurotiales; family Aspergillaceae; genus Aspergillus; species Aspergillus sergii. Next base: position 184,424 of record ML741765.1, read on the forward strand.
GTCTTTCTTGGCGACAATGGATGAAGTTTACGCTTCGATGCAAGCAAGCGGTGGAAGGGCGCTCGTCCAAGTGACGCGCGGCTCTCTACAGCGGCAACTTAATAGCGTGAGGGCATCTGTAGAAAAGGATCTCGCGAGCTGCCCTTCATCAACAGGTATGTCTTGGATCTTAAGTGGTTGATGGAGATTGACCAACCGTTGCAGGGAACGCATTACGCACTGAAATCAAATATCTGGAAATACGACTCGAGGAACTAGCTCTTCGGGAGGAACTTTGGATTGCAGAGCCTGCCAGTGCAGTCCGAACAACCATGCTGATGGGTATAATCCAACAAAGCAAGGAGCTCATTCAGACGACCACGAACCTATCAGTGTCGGAGATTGCCCAAATGACAATAACTACAAGTGCTCGTATATGTGCCGCGGTAGGCTACATGTCCACTGCAGTACTGACCCTTGTCAATCTTATTAGTGGCCCCACCGACTCTGCTATGGAAGCCCAGGTGCAGGCCGTTGTTGACGCAGCAGACTATCCCAATCTTGTCACAGAGCTTGCCAACGCACTGGAGACAAAATTTGAGGGAATGTCTGCTGCAGACAAAGAGATGGATATTGTGGGGAGCCTTTGCTCTAAAATGCGGCTGCTAGCACGTTGTTATCCATATCAAATCCGGGCAATTGTTGGAAGTGCGCCGTCCCAAGACGCAAGGCAGGATACATCCATGATTGCAGTTCAAGCCAATGAGGCTACTATGACACCCCAAGTCTGGCCGTCTATCTACGGCGATCTGGGCGATGTATTCCCTTTGGACGACATCCAGTGGGATTCACTATTAAGCAATTTCACAGGTTTTAGCTAGCATAGCTGATATGTTATGAACAATCGATACAATATTACATGATTTTGATGACAGACGATCAAGGTTTCCGTAGAGACACTCGCCTACTTCAAATACATAAAAGATCATTCCAGTGAATCGTTGATACATTAGAATCCACAGTTATAAACCCTAGTCAAAGGATACTCATGATACCCGACCCCGACGGGTGAGACGGATTCTCCGATATAGGACCGGGTCGGCCGAGTTTCCGGTTGTAGAAAAAAAGGGCTAGGGATTTTATTGTAGTAGATATTTGACTACGGGACAGCTTCCCTTGGCAATCGCGTATTCAGACAATAGTAGTTACCTTTTGTTGTTAATAAAAAAAAATAAAAATAAAAAGGTCGACTTCGCTGATGTTCATGTCATGTGAAGATACCTCGTGATACTGGAGCCCTATAAATCATTCCAGCCTCGGCATACTACGTTGTCTCCCTGGAAATTTTCTGCTAAACCTTTCGTTTTCACGAGAAATGGGCAGTTCACCTCAGACGGCGTCTTCCTTCGCCACGTGTACTATCGAATTTTGTGGCTCAGCCCAGGAAAAATACTCCTAGCGAAACTCTGCTGTGTCAGAATCTTAACCCTAAGAGGCAAATGGAAATTTTGCTGAGGCGAAATCTGCTGAGGCGGTAGCGCTTGCGGCTAAAAGAACGTTGAGAAAGCGAAGTTAAACCCGAAAAAAGAACCCCCAAAGAAGTATCCGATCGACAGGGCAAAAGAAAGGGGGAGTTCCTGCGCGGACCACCTCAGGAGAGCTGTATTTTCCTTTAGTATATATACCTGTCTAATCCTTGTCAAGTCCGATGACCTATCAGTATGATCCAGCGACTTTTCCATTTTCTTCAATCACAATTGCAAACCCAACACTCAACCGTTTCATCGACCCGAAGAAATAAAATTAAAAAATGTTGGTGGAGAAAAATACTCGACGGTGGCCACGGATTGGCCCTTGTCAGACCATGGGTCCACCTGAACCAGTGCCTGGATCGTCAAATAGTCGCATTGCTAAACGGTTGGACAGTCTTATCAGGGGAATTAACTCAATACTTCTTTGAGAAGATTAGCTTTAGGGAATATGCCTCAAGAGGTTCCGTACCTTTTCTGGAAGATTTAGGAGACAGGGGCCAATTGACCAATAGTTGATAGGAGAGTTAGGGGCAACATGAATTAGGGCTTGATTGTAATTCTAATTTATTTTTGTAATTCTTTGTTCCCTAGAAGCTATTGATGCCGACTGTCTTTTCCCTTTTTTTTTTTTTATTCTTTCACTACTGCAGTTGTTTCCTGTCTTCGGTCTTTTGTCCCTTTTCCTCTATAAGCAGAGGGATTCAGGAGATTTCTCTGTAGTTGTTGCTCAAAATCTAGCTTGAGCGTGCTGCAGCAATGGCCGAGTTGCACAACAGAAAAGCCGAAAAGGTATGCGTTCATCTTGTATTTGGTTTAGAAACAAAAGAATGAGGCGAGGAAGCAGGGAACCAGGCGCAAGTCATTGCTGACACCCTGTTCTATAGGCTATCGAGAAAGACACCACTCCTACCCTGAAAGAGCTCAAGGATGCGATTCCCAAGGAATGCTTCGAGTCCTCGGCTGTAACATCCCTCTTGTACCTAGCTCGCGATATCCTGTACTGCGCAATTTTGACCGTCGCTGCCTTTCAAATCCACCGCATTCCCTCCTTACCGCTGCGTATCATAGCCTGGACGACGTACGGTTTCTTCCAAGGTTGTGTCGGCACTGGAATATGGATTCTTTCACACGAATGTGGTCACGGAGCTTTCTCGCCTAACCAGAGGCTTAATGACTTCGTCGGCTGGGCTGGGCATTCATTCCTGATGGTGCCCTACTTCTCCTGGAAGATCACCCACGCCCGCCACCACCGCTACACCGGTCATATGGAAAAGGATACCGTGTATGTGCCGTGGACAGACGAGGATCTCGCACAGCGGAAGAACGTGCGGATCGAGCAACTGAAGCATCTCACCGAGGAGACTCCGATTGTGTCTTTGTTGCAGCTGATCGGTCACCAGCTGGTCGGATGGCAAATCTATCTGTTCCTGAATGCCACCGCGGGCTCCAAAAGTCTGCCCGAAGGAGCAGGCAAGATGGGACCTGCAAACCATTTCAACTTTATGGGGCCACTCTTCACGGGCTCCCAGCGGGTTTCTATCGCTCTGTCTGATTTAGGACTGTTAATCATGGGCTCCATTCTGTACTATGCGTCTACCCAGATTGGCGCCTGGAATGTCGTACTCTTGTACTTTATCCCCTATCTCTGGGTCCACCACTGGCTGAGTATGTCTCCTGCAACCTCATTTACATGATTTTCTTTTTCGAGAAGCTATTATCTAACAACAGCCCAGTCGCTATCACGTACCTCCAACACACTCACCCTGAAGTCCCACACTACACAGCCGAGGCCTGGACCTACACCAAGGGTGCGCTCGCCACTGTTGACCGCACAATCGGTTTTATCGGTCGTCATTTCTTCCATGAGATCATCGACTACCACGTCGTCCACCATCTCTTCAGCCGCATTCCATTCTACAAGGCCGAGGAAGCAACCAAGGCCATCCAGCCCCTGCTTGGCGAAAAATACCACGAATCTAAGGACGAGAGCTTCCTCTATTCGCTGATGACAACATTCCGCAAGTGCATCTATGTTTCTGCCAAAGGAAGTTCCCAGCCCGGTGTTTTGCATTTTGTGAGGGCTGATGATAGCAAATAAGGAGTCTAAGGGTCCCTGGAGGGCTCTATTGCTCCCTAAATTGAGGCTCTGAGAGCGGGAAGATTTTGCAAAAATAGACGATTTATAAAATAGAGGTGTACATTTGGAGTTTATTGTGTCATTGCGATTGATACCGGCCCACTTGAGGTGGATGTTTGAGACTTTTGTTTCTAATCACTTATAGACGGTCTAATTTATAGGCAATCGGCCAAGATACCAACGGGAGAAGTATTCGGAACTTGTGCTTTTCTATTATTTGTGTATATGCATAGATCCCTTCAGAGTCGGGTACAAAATCTCATAATTTGTAGACGTCTTAAGACGGGAGTTTCGATAATGGGACGTCTGTGCCTCCTACCAGAACAACTATCATCGTTTTTATTGGAAAGACGATCGTAGTCTGATCCTTTTGCCACTTCCGTGGGAAATCCAAGCATTATGTGGCTCGAATAGCTATAGCCAATTACTTCTATGGAAGTAATGTCTTAACTCCGCATATGTTGATAATTATACCCTGCAATCAAGTTATCACAGTTGAGTAAACTCGGGGTTTGGTCAGAGGAGTCCCGATTAAGGTTATCGGGGGCTTACTAGCACTGGACCCAGTAGTGAACGATGGGTCTCGTTTCCTTATATAATTGGGTGGAGATTTAGTTCAGTTTGTGAGCATGTAATCACTAATTGAAGGGTTGACTTTATCTCAGGCTCCAAATCCAGACTGACATTTCTTCACTCGTCACAGCTTTTCGAAAGTCGGCGCGCGTTTCTCTATGCCAGCTGTTAAAGCCTTGGACACGTCGCCTGGTTGCATAGCAGCACTACTCCAAACAGCCGTGTAGCGGAGACCTTCGGAATGATAGCATTCGTTAGACCACCACTGGGGTAAAAACAAAAAACCAGACAAGCTAAAACGGAAGTACAAGCACCAAAAGACTCCTTACCTTCGGCAATAGTATGGTCTCTGGACCAATTCAACAGTTCTTTGGTCTCTTGCGCAGCAACCGGACTCTTCTATGCAATAAGACTGGCAATATCCAAAGCCGCTCCCACCATTGCCTCTTTCGAATCATGAATCGAGTTCACGGACCCCACTCTGAGAGCCTCTTCTACGCCAAAGATCCTCTCTGAGAGTGCTACTTCCTTCACCCAGCCAAAATTGCCTACGATCTTGGGTAGTCGGTTCAATACGCCAATCTCCGCTGCCATACCAATATCGACCTCCTTGACGGAGAAACGAACATCCCGAGTACATATTCTGACATCGGCAGCCGCAGAAAGGTCGATCGCACACCCGTATGAATATCCATGCATGGCAGCGATGACAGGCTTCTCGCAGCTCCATCATTTAGCTTTTCGTGAGGCAACCCGACAGATCGGGGTTATTCACTAATCCGAATTAATCACGATGTCTCCGTGATGTACCACCAAATCGAGCCGGTCAATATAAACAACTGTTCAGTCCAAGATAACAGCTAATTGTTAAGGTAGGGTTCCTTGATAGACACCTGATTTCGATGGCTAATCGATAAGCTTATCGATAAGGCGGCCAGACCGTCGACCCTGGAGCCGGCAACCAATCAAAAGCAGACCATTAGTCTCCACTCCGCAAAAAGTCGGACTTTCAATTTTCAGTCCGGGAACTATTTTGTATCTCCGCAAAAACACGCCAGCTGAAGGGCGCCCGTTCTTTCTTTTTTGTCGTTTTCGGTGTGGATCTTTGCTTTATTTCTTTTATTCAATGCAGCAGACAAAGTGAAAATTGAATTACAGCACCCTCTTTCTCTCACCAAAATGCAGAACATCGCCCACAAGCCGGGGGACGTAGCGCGAGAATCGCTCGCGTCGCCACTCCCGACGGAGGCCTTGCAAGCAAAGCCCAGTGTGTCGTCTTTGGGATCATGGTCTCATTTGATCGCTGGCGCGTGAGTGGTCCTTGAAGAAATATCCTATGGCATATATACTAAGACTCGTGTCAATACAGCGCAGGTGGAATGGTCACGGCGGTTCTCACAAGCCCACTCGATGTCCTCCGAACCAGGTACGATACAATCGCAGAAATCTTGCTTGCACAGGTTGTATCAGAGGGTTAACACAATTTGGCACCACTGTAGGTTACAGACAGACTATTACCAAACCCAAGCAGCCAAGTCTCATCCAGTTCCTACACAACCCCATCTTCGTCCATCATTCTATCGCACCTCCCTCCTTCACTTCCGTGACACTTTCGAAATCCTCTTCTCCATTCACCGCGTGGAAGGCTGGCGAGGTCTCTTCAAGGGTCTCGGGCCCAGTCTGACCGGAGTCGTTCCGGCCAGCGCGGTCAAATTCTACACATATGGAAACTGCAAGCGGCTTCTTCCTGAGATCATCGGATGTGAGAAGGATTCATCACTCGTGCACGCCCTGTCCGCTGCATGCGCCGGAATTGCCACCGGTTCAGCCACAAATCCGATCTGGGTGGTTAAGACGCGACTTCAGCTTGATAAGGCTGGGGCCCGACGATACAAGAACAGCCTGGATTGCGCCAGGCAGGTTTTGCAACAGGAGGGACCAAAGGGCTTTTACCGGGGCTTGTCGGCGAGTTTCCTGGGTACAATTGAGACGACACTGCACCTGGCAATGTATGAGAGGTTCAAGTCAATGATCTCGAAGAAGATTGATCTCAATGAGAAGAGCGATACAAACGGATTTGTTCAGGGTCTTGCCATGAGTGGAGCTTCGGGTTTGTCAAAGTTGATCGCGTGTTTAATTGCCTATCCCCATGAGGTAAGCTCCGGGACTAGTCTTCTCAGATCAGGATGTTTCATCTAACTCGTCGCAGGTTATAAGAACTAGGTTACGACAGGCTCCGATGGCGGACGGTCGCCAGAAGTACACTGGAATCCTCCAGTGTGCGCGGTTGATTCTAAAGGAAGAGGGTGCTGCAGCGCTGTATGGAGGCTTGACGGCACATCTCCTTCGGACGGTTCCTTCCGCTGCTATCACAATCGGCACCTATGAGCTGGTCCTCAAGGTCCTCGAGCGTCGCTAAGCTCGTGTTTCAGTGAGGCCCAGGCCTCGATATTCCCTTCTCATGTATTATAGATGTACGATAGACCAGGTGCAATGACACCTTGTAATATAATAACGACATTAAAGATAGAGGACATCGTTGATAATCCTTCAGCAGGTCAGGTCTGACGGTGCGGGTTAGTCTGTCAACCGGCAGATGCCCCTTCGCAATAACCCAGACTCCTTCATGAATACCGACGATAAGCCCTACTGGGCGAGGAATACAGGTGAAACATCAGTACATGTTGGCTACCCACACATTCCCTCGTTCACTACGTTTAGCCAGTGACCCCCCGATATTCTATGTGGGTACAAGGGCTCCATAGCTTGGGTTTGGCATACAACCAACACGCTGTCCAGAAGATGAGCAATAGATCTACGCCAGTCCCATCGAGATAGGCAGAACGCCATCCCACCATACGCGCAAAGAGATATACGAGGGTTGCGACTCACGGAGGCGGGGACTTTGCATATCGCCAGCCCCTCATATGCATGATCTCCTGGAAGAGGGGCCCATTCATGTGCGTCATTATACTCTTAGGGTAAGGATCTCCACCAGTCAACAGAGTCAACAAAACAGAGACTTGTCGGAGTCATGGAAAGGGAAGCGGGGCAGCATAGAAGGAGCAGAGCCGATCTGATGTACGACGTCAGCTGCATTTTGACCTGGGCCTCGAGACCGAGATTATCCGAGGGACACAGCCAATGAACCGCCAACCATTGCACCTTGCACTACTACTAATAGGACAATAAAGGACAAGGGGATGATGGTCAACTTTTACCATTGTCCTGTTTGATACACCCATCGATTACTACGCTGAACTTCACACACCATGGCCACTCAAACGGAGTCTGTAGTGGAAGTACCCATAACCAAATCCACAAAGCCCCTGGAGAAGTATATCCATCCGCCCGAGTCAAAGCAAGACCGTGAGTAGCCAGAGATCCGATCACCAAACCACAAAGTACTAAGACGGCCTAGTGAAATATGCGGACTTGGTCACGATTGACCTGTCGGAGTTTGATCGCCCTGGCGGAAAGGAGAAGCTCGCAGCGCAGCTAAAGGATGCTGTTCACGAAGTTGGTATGTACCGATTCTCTTTCTTACCTGTCTCATCAACTCCACATAACACCAAGCTGATGTATAGTTGAACAGGCTTCTTCTACGTAACCAATTTCGGCCTCACCCAAGAACAAATCGACCGGCAGTTCGCCATTGCGAAAGAATTCTTCTCACTCCCAGAGAAAGAGCGCCTTAGTTTCCGCGCCCCCTTAGAAGAGGGAATCTACAATGGCTACCGACCTCTGGGTTCGATTGAGATCCTGCCCGGACTTCGCGACAACATCGAATTTTACAATATCATGAAATTCCTCCCCCAGTACGATCGGACCCATCCAGACGTAGTGAGACGCTACTGGGATGAAATCGAGAAGTTTCACCGCCACTGCCACGAGCATATTGCTTATAAACTCTTCCGGCTGCTTGCAATCATCCTGGAACTCCCAGAAGACCAGCTTGTGGATGGACATCGCTATGAGGCAGAATGCGACAGCGGTCTCCGCTACATGTGTTACCGGGCCCGCACACCCGAAGAGAATGAGAAATACAAGCATCTCTACTCCCGTGGACATACCGACAATGGCACCATCACCTTCGTCTTCCAGCAGCCCGTCTCCGCCCTCCAGGTCAAGAAATACGATGACTCAGAATGGGAATACCTCCCAATCCGTCCCGGCACGCTGTCGGTGAATGTCGCCGATATCATGACCATGTTGTCGAATGGGTGGTTGAAGAGCGGCGTGCACCGCGTCATTGTGCCCCCTGAGGACCAGCAACACTACGATCGGCTGGGACTCCTGTACTTTGTACGGCCGAGCGATCGCTTGAAGTTGAAGAGTGTGGATAGCCCGTTGCTTCGGAGAGAGGGGTATCATAAAGATACCACCGACATCGATATCCCGGCGCCTGAGTGGACCCGGACGAGGATTAAGAAAAACTGGACTAGGTCCCCGACGGATTTGGGTGAGAATGTTACTATGGGGGGATTCAAGGCAAAGGTTTTTTACGAATGATTGGTCGTATCGTATCGTTGGGGCCTTGCTCCACGGATTATGCTCGGTTTTTTTGCTTCAACTCAACTTTTACTTGACCAATTATAGGAACTGATTCGAGAAACTCGCTCAAATGACCACTTGTAGTCCCATCGTGAGGGGGTGCTTGCCACGATGCATAGTAAATGTGCTCGAAACTTGGTGACCATGAAGCTCAAGTGGAGAAGTTCGGATGAATTACTTGTTTAATAATGATCTCGAGCGCGTACTCCGTAGTACTCTGTAATGTGTAAGAGATCCACCTGAGTCGTGCAGAGCGCTAATTGCCAACTTTGTAACCGGGCAGCCAGCGGGACCGTTGATATTTCATATTTAATACAGTTTTAACCCATTGGCGGGCCGCTCCAATAACTTTGATCGGCGCTTTGGCCTCATGTTCTCAGGTCTCCACAACACATGTCGCATTCTTTGGTGAAGAATCCACCACTGGGCTCAACTTTAAATGCAGCTAAATAAGCAGAAAGAGGGGTTCTGCATAGACAAGAAGAGGGGTAGACGGGAAGAAACAGGGGAGTAAATTGTATACTCTGTTGACTAAAAAAGCTACTATCCGTGCACAGATCAGGGCTCAGCTAGCCACCATCTCCAGCCAAACTTACAACCGATTCACCCTTGTCCTCCCCGCCAAGGCAGACGCACGCAGCATCTCATTGGTAAGAATCATCACGCCCTCATCAGCCCCGATCCCAGGCTTCGAGAGCAGGAAGCCCGGTTTGGTGGCCAAGGCGACATGCGCCGTCACCCGGGCAGAAACATCAGTTTCATTGGCCGAGCCCCCAAGACAGCAGCCCACGCCCTTGTCCTGACAATAAAGTACGGCGTCAATGCTGTTCTGTACCCCTCCCAGGTCAGGCATCTTGATCTGCACGTAATCCACGGCCCCCGCATCAGCGAATTTCCGGATATCCTCGAGCGTATTGCACCATTCGTCGGCGACAATCTGGACGTGGATCGACCGCTTTCGCAGGAGTTGCCGCAGATTTGCTAGTCGTCGGATTTGCTCGGACTGAGTGGGTTCGATGATTGGGGATTCGATGAGCAGGTCGTATGGCTGGGCGGATCGCTGTAGCTGGCCAAGGAAAGCCACCAGGGTTTCATTGTCGGGGAACAGATCACCGATTGTTCCGTAGACGTCGAAGTGAAGTCGAGGACGGTATCCAGGGCTTCCTCGCTCTTGGACACGTTGAGATACTGTCTCTATGTAGTCTATTAGGGCTTTGCCTTTGGGCCCTATGTCGTGTACATGCACGAAGGAGGCATGGGGGAGCATTGGGACTCGTTTCATAATCATTCGGTCCAGTTGCAAATGATCGTTCCGGTGACAAGAGGCCAGGATGTCAATCGGATGACGTGATAGTGCGGTCCCCCATTCGCGCGATATAATCTCAGCCATGGTGCATCGATGCACCAATGCAGTAGCCGCGAGGAGCGCCTGCGTAATCCCATATCTAACGGCGGAATGCAATCTGGCATGCTGCAACTCCAGCCATGGTCCGTCCATTATAGTTGCATTTTTCCGGAATTGAGTAACATCGCATGCAAGGAGTCGAGGCTTGACGACAGACTCTAAGATAGGGAGATGCTCTTCGGCGATGAAGAGGGGGTCCCGAGACGCAGCTCCAGAAAAGATAACGTCGGCACAGTCGCCAACTGCAATTGTACCGTCTGGGAGATGTATTAGGATAGAGATAGCTTGACCAGCTTGTACCACGCTCTTGAAACCGGGTGTTTGAGGGCGTATATTGTCAATTAATGGATCATATGTTGGACTCTGTCGGACTGCTTGGAGGTCTTTCACGAAATACCCGGAAAGACCGACAACGAATTGAACATCAGATGGGTACATGGTACTTGTTACAATTGATAATACCTGATTCTAAAGGTCTAGTACGATGTAAAGTACCTACATATATACCCCCAGGGGAAACCCACACAGTAATTCAGTTTGTGTGGATCACTGTCCACCGGTAGGAAGCTGGACATGGAGATGTGATCGGCATCAAGATCCTGCGCCTAGATTGACCCCATGAAATTAGTGCTAGTATGCAGCTTCGACGATGTGCCCATCCGGTGGAATCGTTGAACGGCCGGGTATAGGTAGTCAATGTTCAAACTACACTACTAACTTACACTACTCAGGTCAGGCACAAAGACAAAATGATATGGTCGTATCGTCAAGGCAGCGTTATCCGAGCTGCGAATTTTTACTTTTGAGAAGTTGGAAAGTATTAGATACTTTGAACATCGAATAAAGCTTCGTTGAGGTCAAATATTAATTTATGGTACTGGTACGCGAGCGATTGAGGCGAGTGTTTGAGTATTTCTGGGTGGGCTTTCACAAGATTGATAAACGGGGTGAGAGGGGAAAGATGGAAGAAAAACAAAAAAAGAATGACCGACGCAGGGGTCGAACCTGCAATCTCTTGATTCGTAGTCAAGCGCCTTGCCATTGGGCCAGCCGGCCAATTTGTGTTTTCATGAATGCTAATTAATAAAATATACTATTACAATCTTTTATAACCGCATCTGAAAATGCGAAATATTTCCTACTGAGGTTGCACTTGGACAGGTCCTTCACAGACCGTAGTCTTACAATAAGCCGGAATCTAGCACGGTGCAGCAGCTATTAACCTTCAATACAGCTTACAAATGATTTGGTGGTGTAATTTGGCGTATTTTTATGAGTTTACCGAAAAGGTGAACTTTGTTGAAATTATATATATTTCAACTATAGGGCTTATTTTAGAAACCCAACTATCCTTTGGCAAATGCGTCCAGGCCAACTTCCAGCCTTAGAAAAGACGCACAATCCAAGATATCTAACGAAGCCAGTAGTAGAAAACAACAGGAAAATCCTATTTCAGAGCCTTGGCATGCCTCAAACAGGGTTCATTGCCAAGTTTGAATACGAGCTTCGATATAGCAGGTGAGGTACCTGGAAACAGAAAGAATATGAACTTATTAATTATGGATTTCAAATCAGCGTTGAGCCACAACAAGCTTCACAGATAGAGCTTTCCCAGGAACTGTATGCATATAAATGGGGTTGTGAGGATGGCCTACTCTCAGCCTCCCAAGGAAACAACACAATTATCCATACCTCACAATGTCGAAGCACATAAGCATATTCGGCCTCGGTGCTATGGGAACAGCTCTCGCAGCCAAGTATCTCAGACATGGCTATAACACAACCGTTTGGAATCGAACCACTGCAAAGGCAACTCCGCTCGTTGAGCAGGGTGCCAAGCTAGCCTCTACAATCTCGAAGGGGGTAGACGCCAGCGACCTCATCGTTATATGCCTCCTTAACAATCAAGTTGTCGAGAACACTCTACGGGATGCATTACACATTCTGTCCAGTAAGACCATTGTCAACCTTACCAATGGGACACCAAACCAGGCTCGTAAGCTCGCAGATTTCGTCACCTCCCACGGAGCACGGTACATCCACGGCGGCATTATGGCGGTTCCCACCATGATTGGCTCTCCACACGCTGTCCTGCTTTACAGTGGAGAGTCTCTTGAGCTATTCAAGAGCATCGAAAGTCATCTGTCTCTCCTTGGGATGTGCAAATATCTCGGCACCGATGCAGGGTCTGCCTCTTTGCATGACTTGGCTCTGTTGTCGGGAATGTACGGTCTCTTCTCCGGGTTCCTGCATGCGGTTGCTCTGATCAGGTCCGAGCAGGATACCAGTACTGCCGCTACCGGGTTATTGCCGCTTCTGACTCCGTGGTTGTCGGCAATGACGGGATATCTTAGTTCTATCGCGAAACAGATCGACGAGGGTGACTATGCCACACAGGGATCTAACCTGGGAATGCAATTGGCCGGAATGGAAAACATAATCAGAGCTGGCGAGGAGCAGGGGGTCTCCTCACAGATGATCCTTCCGATAAAAGCGTTGATAGAGCAAGCAGTGGGTGAAGGGCATGGGGGTGAGGATCTATCAGCGCTGATTGAATACTTTGAGGCGGGAAAAAATGTGGATTAAGGAATCGTTAGCATTCTTCGTTACGTCAAAGCTATTTTATTACTCATCGTAGTACTATATGGTAGCATCTAGCAAATGATCCTTTCGTTTCATTCCATACTGCTTTAACTTCCGCGCTTGGTAAGCGGGCCCCCTAATCTGCTTCCCAGGACGAAGGTGATAACGGGCCAGAGAAACTCGGATATCTGTCTTCGCGAAGGTGAGATATGCAATGGACGGTGGGGGTAATAGGATGTAACACCCCCTATCGCTGATAGCTAATACATTAACATGGTGAATAAGTATTTGTTCGAATGGCCCTGGTCATAGGTTCTAACCCTGAGATATAAATTGAAGGGAGATTGAAGACAATTGATTATCCAAAGCCTAGTCTAAGACCACTAGAGGATGATTACAAGACAAAAATGATCTTTAGGCCTTTGTAGCAACTTCATCTCATCCTTGAATTACTCTGAATACGTATAGTAAAAGCCTACAATCGTCCCGCCTCGCACAGATTCAACAACACATCACTAATGCGCCTTCAATAGCGCTAACCCACCATCAAGTGTCACCTCCGAGCCCGTTGTGAAGGTGGCCTCGAACGCGAGGAACAAAACGGCACGCGCAACCTCGATCGGTTCTCCAACCCTACCCAGGGGTGTAGTCTGAATACCCTGGTTTTCGAACTCCCGTAGATCATCACTCGAGGCGCTTGCGACACCCATCGTTGGGGTCTTCACAAAACCGGGAGAGACCGCATTGACCCGAATTTCCCGATTAACTAGCTCTGCTGCTAATGTCTGCACGAAAGATCGGACGGCAGCCTTGGAGGCCGAGTACGTCGCCATGCCAGGGATGCCGACTTGGTTTGCGACCGAGGTGGTGAATACGATGGAACCGCCATCTTTAAGGAGAGGGGTTAGCTTTTGCGCGACGAAGAAGGCACCGAATACGTTAGTGTCGAATGTTCGTCGAAAAGACTCCTCTGACACAGTAGCGAATGGCTCCAGAGAGGCATAGCCAGCGTTGACAAAGAGAAGATCGATGCTGTGTCCAGCACCAAAAAAGGACTGCACCATCTGAACAAGATCAGATATGGCAGCGGTTGAAGTGATATCGCATGGCACAATCTCGGCCGTATCTTTTAGTTGTTGCTTTGCTGCTTCAATGGGTCCAAGGCTTCGACCGGTGACGAGGACTTTCGCACCCTCGTCAACCAGAAGCTGAGCTGTCGATAGGCCGATGCCATGGCTACCACCGATGACGACCGCGTTTCTGCCCGAGTAGGATACCATTTCTTCTATTCTGGTAGGGAAAGGAGTCCAAGAGATCAAAAAATAGTAGATTTCGTTTGTGTCAAGTGTACCTGGAGAGTTGCTGAGATGGCTTCCTCGATAGAGTTGTTCCCTCCATCCCCCGGTCTCAACCCTACCTTTATACCTCATGGGCTTGATGGTGCTTCCTATTGCCTATACAGATCTCCAGCAAAATCGCAACATGAACGACATCGTGCTTCGTATCGAGTGACGGGCCTCGTATTCATTCTTGGCATCTGTAATTGAAAACGCTTAGCTGCCAGCAGAACCTTCGCGATCATTGATAATCTTGATTATAAATACAAATCTGCTTAAGGTGACATGACTCACTAATGCTCGCGTTTGATAGTGATACTACAATTTCCAAGCAATCTTCGATGTACTTCTACGCAAAAGGTTTGAAAAAAGGAAGGTTGTTTCGTCGTTAGATCTTAGCATTTAAGAAAACTTTTCCCTCTGGCTCTCAATCATCAATTGCTAGAGCATTTAGCTATGTACCATCTTTGAATATACGAGAGGGCTTCATGAGTCTCGTCAAGCTGGGGTTTCCCAGCGAAGGGATGCCTTGCACATTGCGCCTTAGCAGATACAAGACGGACGGTTGGCAATTGGTAACAGAAAGTATATGTGGATATAAATCATCAGTTCCACACTACTAGAAGCTTACTCCGAGTGTGGGTACTTTAGAATGGGATTGGATGGATTTGCGATTACTGTATCTTTTAAATTCTTCTAAATAGCTCATGGATGCATTGTGAATATACAAGGCCTCAATATGGTGGGCTCCTGACATGGGGAGTGTTTAAGTGATTAATATTGTATTTTGGTTTGGTAAATGTATGGTTCTAACTAAAAGCGAGTGAATGAGAAATTAAAAATACAAGACTGATGTCGGCCACAATTAAGACTTCCTAAGTGACCCTGATTCCCCGCCACTTAATCTAGCAGCTAGCCAAGGGCTCCTTGAACTTGCAGGTGTTGCTAGGGCCGGAGTGAGCCTTCTTGGGCTCCTTGCCGTTGTTGTCAGTACCCTCGTACTCGACACAGATCTCCTTAACGCTGCTAGCACAGCCGTCAATGGTGGCCGAGTCGCCGAGGTTAGGGTTGATGCCGACAAGGGTCTTGCCATTGCTGGCCTTGACACCGCTGATCTGCACGGTACGCTTGAACTGCTTTTTGCAGTTGCCACAGGAGCGGTACAGCTTGCCGAAGTCCTGGACAGTGAAGTCCTGGATGATGGCAGAGCCGCCGCTGTTGTGCTGGATGACCTTGTCATCGGCGCCCTGGGCACCACCGCCAATGACCTTGTGGACGCCGTTGCCGGTACCCTTGAAGGTGAGGGCATCTATCCATGTTTATTAGATTGTTGAACGCTATGAATAGGAGAGAAAGGAGATGAGATGACGAATAAACATACCCTCGCAGACCTTTTGCCACCAGACATTCTCAATGGTACAAGAACCCTCGCAGTGCACACCTTCAATCTGATCGGCACCGATGATGGCGTTGCGGAGAACACCACCGTCAGCGACGATGAAGACGGCGTCCCTGTCGCCACCCTCCTTCTGACCAGTACACTTGACACCACGGCCGAAGGTCTTCATGCCACCATCATAGGTACCCTTGACGTAGTAAGGTTCCTTAAAGGTCTGGCTACCCTTGGAGGCGGGAATGGGGAATGCGGCGCGCTCGTTCAGCTGGTGGAACTTCTTGTGCGAAGAGGCATCGTGAGGGCTGGCCAGAGCCGAGGTGAGGAGGAGGGGAACGAGGAGAAGTTTCTGGTACATGGTGGATGCGAGGAGTGGTTGATAGCGAAGAGAAGTCTAATTGATCGTTGTTCTGCTTGTCTGGAAGACTCTGAGGAGGGTATTGCTGCAGAATTTATACTTCTTCCAGGGGTATACAGACCAGGGAGCTGGATGATTAGATACGAGTAAACAATTTAATCGTCTTGGTATGTCTTGTTTCAATTTACCACACACGGCATGGCCGAAAAACCGGGTGTAAAGGCGAAACAGCGGTCAGGTTGAAGCTCTCCTTAGAAGTCCCCTAGAACATGGCCTTGAGCTCTTTGGATGGGCTTTGGTATGGGTGTCTCCACTCGGACCTACATCCACTGAGCATTTGCCGACCTTCCAGTTGGCAGGGTCTGTTGGCCCTGAAGGATCAAGGCTTATTCGAGTATCAACCCGCGACAATTGAGGTTTTTCCGGACATCCGATTGGTGGCAATGGGTCAGTAGTTTTGGTCCTCAATAGCTAGTTAGTGCCAAACGGGTCAATTCCGGGTTCGTATCATAAAAGAATCCAAAGGGTCCTGACTCCTGACTCGGGCTGATCCCGGATCAACTCATGCCAAGTCTTGTAGTGATAGGTCTCTCACAATCAAGAGCTGTAATATTGCGGCGTGGTCTGCCTGATTAGGAAAGGTTGAGGAGGACCCTTGTCTTATAACGGGCTTCTTTGGCTATTTAGCGATATTAGCGACCCTACTTGTTTCACTTTAACGGAACCTTTTCTGTGGCGCAGCAAGCTCGAATATACAGCGACTAGTGACGGCGGTACGAGCATTAGTTCCACCACCAAACTAGTGACCGTGGAACGGACAAGTTCTGCCGCAAAGAAAGACGTTCCGCGGTTCCATACAACCTATGGGCTAATGGATATTTTTTTTGTTGATATAAGCTTTATATGTATGATGGGAGTTCTGTTACTGCCCAAACTACCAACCTACAGTGATCTCCGGTCCTTGATATCATCGGGAATGGGCGATAATCCCAGGTCAAATCCCGCAGGGTCAAGTTACCGACAATGAGCCAAGAGATTCCAAAACTTGCCAAGCCAGCCTTATGTTTCAAATCGGGTCGGGGAATAAATAGTTTGGAATGCATGGTCCAGCGCCTAATGGGCCTTCCGGAAGTTCCTGCGCGGAAATTTGTTAATTCGCCGTGGTATCGCCGTGATATTGTAAGCTTGTGAAATCAGCATCATCTGATAACCAATCGGTCAGTGGCAATACGCCACACCTATATGCTATTGCTTTAAAGGTCACGGAGGAAATTATGCTCATGAGAGCAAATTACTTGCACCTGTTTACCTTATAGGTATCGATTATTTGGCATTTCTGTTCTTTTCCCACGTTTGCTGTAACTCCTGGAATATCAAGCAAATGCCTAACAACAATACTAAAGGGTGACAGTTGAGTCAATCTCGACTAGGTTCTGAAGATAGCTACTTCCACAGGATAAAAACAACGAGTGGTGACTTTATCATGGGACAGATGTAGATTGAGCAAAATAGTTGAAAAATGAATGTTCGGAATTCGGGTTACTTTGCCTTTTGGCTACAAAAGCAAAAGATGGCAAGAGGAGCCAGCTAGCAAGCCACTTGGCACTGTTGACCCTAGTTTACGCCTCAAAGTTCTGGGTTCTGCGGAAGAGGACAAGCCCTTGCTATTGTTGTTATCACCCATCTGAATTGACAGAAGGTGTTGGAACATGCCAACCACCGTTACTCATAAGGTGGCATTAACCACATCATCATGGAAAAAACACGCTAAATGCTATAGCATCTTACATTGGACCCACTCCTTACTCTCCTGAAAAGTTACTACGTCAGAGCCAGGGCTTTTCCTTCACTCGAGATAGCCCATAGCAACTGGTTGATGGAGCCGAGAGCCTTTTCTAACGGCAGCGGAATGGTCGAACTTCCAGAGGTTCAAGCATTTGGTCAATCCGCGTCAGGGGTCAATGCAACGGGATGTATGTTGTTGCTTCTTCGGTGACTTCTGCATAACCGAGAGATTGAAGGGCAGAGTTGAGGGACACAGCTCTATTTGAGTAGAAGTAATTAGATCAACAATTTAAATAAGTCCCATGGAATAGGTCCTAACTGATTTCAAGGCCTTAGTATATGACTTCTGTTAGCACAATCAGGTAAACTAGGATTTAATAGTGCAAACCACCAAAGAGAATGAATATAGAAGATCTATATCGTCTTTTCGGTGCATCTCTAGATTTATCGGAACCTCGGAAATAACTACTTAAGCTATACTCAAGGTTCATGCCAAGAGGAGTTTAGCAGCATTGACTGAACGCCTAGCAACACTGACCTGGACGCTCGGATTGTTCGGAATGATCTACCACCTGGTACCCTTGCACCATAGTAAAAACATGATTGTCGCGTACAGAACGCGATAACAACACTATTCCGTATCGGGCAATTCCGGTCTCTATCTCGGATTACCCGACTGGGGGCGGTGAACCAGTGCAGATCGTAAACTCCATGACTTCAGCTTCCCCTCCCCATCTCTATCTTTCGCTGTTTTTCTTTCTCCCGGGTCTCAATCTCTTCGTCAGACCGAGAAAAATGTTCCTCAACATGTCGACTCTCCCTAGGGGAGTTCTGAAACCATATGCTGCTGAATTTCTTGGAACAGCCCTCCTGATTGTCCTTGGAAACGGAGTGGTCGCACAATGTCTCCTATCTGATTATCAGTATGGCACTTGGCTCTCTATCAACATGTCATGGGCAGCCGCTGTCTGCATCTCCGGCTATCTGGCCGATCCCAGTCCAACCATTAATCCCGCCGTCACCATTTGTACGGCCCTCATTCGTCCTACACCAGGGCAATGGAAAAAATTGCCGGGTAAACTGTTGGCCCAGTTTCTGGGTGGTTTTGTTGGTGCGGCCCTTGTGTACATCAACTACCGGTCGGCCATTGAGTCCTGGGATCCTGAGTATACCATTCCAGGCGGATCAATTTTGAGCCCTCAAGGACACCATTCAGCAGGCATCTTCTCGACTTATCCTGCCTCCACTTTGGGGTCGAATTGGGAGGCTGCCTTCAATGAGGTGCTTGGATCGGCGGTGCTCATGTTTGGAGGCCTTACCATTTCAGACCCGGCAAATGCGCCTCGGTTCTATTCTCCTCAACTTTCTAGTTTTCTACTCCTTCTCGCGATTGGTGCTTCTTTGGGTTGGCAGACCGGATACGTACGTGCCTAATTGAAAAATTGAAAGACAACAAGTACTTGGATTATAAACTAAAATTATGATTTAGGCTATCAACCCGGCCCGAGACTTCGGCCCGAGACTGTTCTCTGCCATCATCTATGGTAGAGAGGTTTTCACTGCAGCCAACTATTACTTTGTCGTCCCTCTGTTCGCCCCAATAATTGGCTGCATTGTGGGAGCTGCAACTTATGACACCCTCCTCTACGAGGGGGAGGGCTCTCATATTACGGATGCTCTCGACAAAGTCGGAGATCGGGATGGATCTCTCCGATTGGATTGAGTAAGCTACATGACCGGCGACCAATGTCTGGTGAACATAGCGGTGAAGGAATGACATGTTAGTTTAACGGGGTTTGGAAGATTTTGAGAACAAGGTATCGATCGGGTATCTTCCTCAGGATTCGACATGATTTTTTGTATGGATATTACTGCACTAGAGGTTGCTTGAGTTGTTATTATTAAGTACGGTGCTGCTGCTGTATAGATGACGGTATAGAATATAGAATTAGATTGTTGAACATATGTTTGTGTGCATACACGCTTGTGTACGTGTTACTTCTAGAGATTTTCCTCATGTAGGTTGAAGCAACGCACAAGAGTGCTGAACGTATGACTGAAGTGAGGGGTAGTCTATATGTGCTGTACCACCAATGACTTTCATCTTCTACCATGCTGCTTAGAAAGTAGACAACTGTATCCCGAAAGAGACACCACTGTATTCCTAGAAACACACCGGATGCTATATTGCCTTGTTTGACTCTGGCTAGTTTGACTTATTGACTTATTCTACCCACAATCTCTTGTCAACTGCCGGTATAATTGATTTTCTTGTTTATGCAATTGCCTCTGCTTTTGTAACCCAGTCAGGTCAACAAGTCTGGTATGTTAGGAGAGTCCTGGAGTTCTGGAATGCAATGATAGTGACATCCAGTGTCAGGATGCGGGTGCCTGTAGCATAAACTATTCATTGATATGTACATGGGTGTACAAGATCGTCAATACCAGCAGTGTCACTATCTCAACTTAGCAAGCTTAGTTTGACTCATCGCATCTTTCCGGATATTTCAATGTGTCAAGTGCATAGTTTGGCGATGTATAAATGCTGTTAAATTGCTTGGAGTATTTATAGTAAGCTCAGCGAGGAGACAACCGTATACATAATTTCAGTGCAACATATGAAGCCAGAAAGTATGGTTAGTCGCACACAGTCTGATATACTCCCATGAACTGTGCCACCAACACGTCTTGTTCCACAAACGGGCCAAAATGCTTGGTAGCAAAATGCTATCCGGCCTCATCAAGGTAACCTGGAAAAAGAAGCTTATTGCTATTACGCTGTATCCATGTCTGTGGTGATTGTAATCTACCGTATGATACTGTGGCTACCTACCACGGCTGTTCTACCAATATTTCGGGAGCCTTGTCTCACGTTCAGCAGTTGACAACACGGACACGATGAATGGGATGACCTTGCTCTCGGTAACTTTAATGAGCTGGAGGTTTGATCGTGTTACGATTCAGGGGTGTTCAAGAGTGAATGTACCGTGCAAACCAAGCTTTAGTATGAGACATTTCCTGATCTGTAAAGCTGAAGAGGGGCCCAGACTCGATATAATGACACCAATGCAAAAGAATGCTGGGTTCATGGAAGAAACAACGATAAATATAGTACCTTCTACCTGGAGTACCTCAGAACGCCTAGCACAGGCGTCTAACCACTGCTTCAGAGTATAAATAGCGGGCTACTTCCCAAGAAAACTACCTCTTGTTCCTAGAA
This sequence comes from Aspergillus sergii, assembly GCA_009193525.1. Lineage (NCBI taxonomy): Eukaryota > Fungi > Ascomycota > Eurotiomycetes > Eurotiales > Aspergillaceae > Aspergillus > Aspergillus sergii. The sequence goes on from ML741765.1 coordinate 205,280, forward strand.
AGCCACGCATAAGGAAATAACTAGGTCGGAGAAGACCTTACCAAATTTTTGTCAAAAACCTTTAAGAATTACCTTCAAATGAGGCCCTCACTTATCCTAGTTGCCTGCGCCAGCCTCGGCGCTTCTGCCGTGACGAGGCCACCAACAGCAATGGCTGCTGCGCATAGTGGATCCGTGGAGGGTTTTTCATTTCCCGAAAAGGGCCTGTCGCTCAAATTTGGTATGAATTCAAGATAAGACTTCAAATAGGCATCCGTGCATAAACTGATCTTCTGCGTTAGACTCGAATTTTGCAGGTTTTCAGGGATGGTGTACCGCTCCAATCTGCATGACCACTTGCGCTCGGCTTGGCTACAGATGCTATCGCTGTCTTGCACTTTCTTGCATGTGCAGTAATGATGATTGTTGAATGGGGCCTGTGAGGGTGCGTGCTGCCCCCAGGAGAAATGGAGGTTGTACTTAGGCTGACTGGGGAAGGTTGGGTATTTATTTACGGGTTGCAGTCAATTGGACAGGATTATAGTGCTTAATCTATCTCCCCTCCATAGCACTGCAATCACCGAAGTTACTACTACCCTCCGGCGCGCGTTTGCAGGATTACTGGTCGACATACTGCGTCTTTAAGGACCGAACAGAACAATTTTAATTACATTTGGTGACTTAGCTGTCTGTCTGACATTATGGAACGACGCACACTTGGCGGGCTGTCAAGGCTTTCTAAGATTGATAATTCTAATTAAGGAATAGTTGAATGAGTTTGGCAAACCACGAGTTTCATGAATAATTAGGAGTAGCTGCTGTGTGCAATTTCTGCGAATATAGAATAAACCAAGTACACTAGACCACAGGCATATGGCAGGTTCAAGCTCTATGCCTAGCCATAAGCAAAGGAAGAATGAACAGCCGTGCCAGCAAGCTGGGCTACTATAATGTATGTCTCTAATGACAACATCCATAGAATAGAGCTCACTTTGGTTTCGTTGAGTTGTTTCTTGTGAAATGTTATTATGCCAATATAGAATAGTGAACATAACAATAGATATTCTCTTCAGATGGATGCCAGAAGCCTTGAGTTCTTCGCACATTAGACTTGCTATATATCCTCTGTGGGTCTTCTAGGGACCATCCATTCTTGAGCCTGAATGTGACCGCCTCAGGAGAATTTATCACTCAAGTCGGATTCAGCACCGGAGCTAATCATCCTATCATTAGCCGGTATAACTTTCAATGATCGTAGCGAAAACGATAAAAGTTTGACATACTAAGACTCATGAGAACTTTTCTCCGCCTGGGCGAGCTTGGCACAGATCTCTGCAATTTTGGCGGTGTCCGCATCCAACTGAGAAAGAAGCTGTTGTATCGCCCTCTAAATGTGGTATATTAGATATGAGAAATACTCAAAGTTTGAACTAGATCCATACCTTTGCGTCGCCATTCCATTGGTCGGCCAACGATTTGTAGTGCTGAGATGTTTGCTTGAGCGCGGACTGTGCCTGGCTGCATGAGCTCTCCTGGCGTGCTTCAAGATTGGAAGGTGTCACAGCAGCACCGGCGAGGACCGCGAGGAAAGAGACGGAGATTATCTTGGAGAGATACATTTTTGAGTAGCAGGCGGTCCCAAAGAGATAGAATGTTGCGTGGTGTATATTGGATCTTCTGAGAATGCCGATTCAAAAAAGATTGTGCTGGTAAATCGCCTACAGTATTTATATGGGTGTTGTTCTCATGATATCCTCAGTGCGTGAAGGAAGAACAAACACAGCCTCCCGCTAAGCCATTGAGGCGGAATGTCTCCTTAAACCATGTAGAGAATATCCAATGTGATATCACAAGCCAAGCATTTTACCCTCTTAAGGCGCCCTATTCGTATGCTAGGCTAAAGGCTATTGGCCACTATTGATAGATCGTCTGCGCATCACTCGTATTCGCACAGACGGCTAAACTATCAGCAATGAGGAAGGAAAAATCTCCCTTGAAGGGCTGTTTATGTGCTATCGTCTGAAACATGCCCAACTTCTAGCATTAGCTCGTGAAGAGGCGGTTTTGATCACCGCAGGACCAAATACTCTGATCAGAGATGTACGAAGCAATCTCAACCAGAAACACCGGTCAACAGATTCGGCCTTTCCTGGCTTGGCCAAGCTTTGACCTACGTGCGTGCACCATGGAATTCCTAGACGGAGAGGGAGACAGCATGGATTGGGGGATACTGCCGCGGAAACCCTAGTCTACCTATACCATCCACTCAGTAATTGATGCATTCGGTTATGAGTAGGGACAAAGCAGGGCTATTCAATTTTCGACCTGCTTACAAAGGGTCTATCAATACTTGAGGAGCCTAAGAAGAAGAGATGCAACTGCAGCAAGCACCGCTGCCCACACCAACCCTGGACCCGATCCCCGCCGCGGCATCCCGATGCTCTCTTCCTTGGCAAGGCACGGCTGTTGTATGGTCTGCCAAGTGCCCTCGAACATTCCATCAGATCCAACATGGCTGTAGATACATTGGCAGCCAGCTCTTGTGCGAGAGGCTTCAGGCCGCAAGGTTCTGCCGCTGCTGGAGTCACCGAGCCAGAACCCAGTACAGGACAGACACCCTCTCTGAGCCAAGCGCTTGGGGTAAGCGCAAGCGAGCTCTCCGAGCAGGCACCCACCGCTTCCTCAATGTCGGGCAACGGAGCGTTGAGCTTCGTGGTAAAGCGAACGTTGTACTCGTCCGAAGAGAACGACTCTGTGTTTGAATCGTCCTCCCTGCACGTTTCCTGCAGCAGGACGGACCAGATGACAGTGAAGCCGTCCTCAGTGCCGTTGGTCAAGTTGGTGCCGGCGATGTCAAAGTATGGATCTGAGGACGGCGCGTCGGAATTGTGACCTTTAGCCGGGAAGTTGAATCTGCTGTTCCAGGGCGGCGTATCCTCGCTGTCAGGCCAAATGGTCATGCTTAGGATCATGCCGCTCGGCCAGGCGGCGGAGGAATTGCGGGCAGCTAGGACGAGGGGAAAGTACTGTGTAGGCCCATATGTCTCACTGCGCGGGAAGACAAGGTCGAATGCCATAACCCCATTACGACCAGCAACGTTAGTGTTGTTGTTGTCGTTGGCAGCAGCATTGTGATGCCCGGATGGATAGATAGAAGCTATGTTGACGGCATCGAGCCACTTCTGAATTGAACGAAGATGCGCGTAGGACGTAGGGCAGGTCTATTTTGGGGGCCGTACGAAGTACGGATATTCGGACAGTACTTAATATATAGAGTGGGGTTAACGCTCTCTGCCAAGGCACTTGCGGATTAAATCCAGTGGGAAATAGCCGATAAATGGGCACGTTGATCAATGGCTGGTTCTCTGATAAGCCTTGGTTCCTGAAAATGGTGCCCAGGATTAAAGCGCATCGATTTGAGTCAAGCCCCTTGGAGCCTGCAGCAAACAATGGGCAGTCCAGTTCATATAGACATCAAGCCTGGTCAAACTTGGTCTGGTCAATGATAGTTGCAATTAGTATAGCTTTCAGCGAAAATGTAAGCCTAGGAACTCGCAGAAAATGCTAATAGAGCTTAATTGAGCTTATAGTCCACATATTGAATCCCAGTATAGAATCACAGAAAAGTTCTTAGGAGATGATTGACTGTGTGAGACAGTAAATTAATGCACGCACTCCATCCTAACTTTGAACCTGCTAAAGAAGGGCTCCTACCCACATGATTTTACATTCTTCATTTACGTAGAACCACCGTGTAATAATAACCGAAAAGAAACTTACAGATCCGATACAATCGCAATGTTGTTGGTCGGTCCACAGAAAATGACCGACTAGTATCTAATCTTTTATTTTGTTACATTATGAACCTGAGAACGTGCCAATCGCACTCTATGCCACTACTAGGATTAGCGAAGAAAATACGAACTGGTCAGAGGACTCGGAGCATACTTCACCGCAAGAGATTGGCTCGTACAGAGGCGGATGCTCATCATCCACGCAGGATGGAACAACCTTATAGACTGCCTTGGGGTTGAACCAAAAGAAAAAAGGCATCGAATAGCGCGAGTCCGGCTGACGATTATATACCCTGTGAACCGTAGATTTGAATTTATTATTGGAAATGCGTTGAAGGAAGTCCCCAATGTTGACTACGAGAGTTCCTTCAATTGGACGGGCGTCAAGCCACTCATCCTGAGCAAACATTACCTGCAAGCCGCCGGAGTTGTCCTACCAGAGCCAGAGTGAAACATTGGATGTCGGTGTGCGATCCAATGCCAACGTCGATATCTGAGTCGGCCGCAACATCTGGTATTCCTGGATAATGGATACAGAGTGCATCTGCACCCGGATGGCTGGTGACATCATCAAAGTAGTTTTCTCGTTCACCGAGCGCGAGAGCAAAAATACGGACCATTTTACGGGCTAATGCCAAACGACTCTGCCAGAAGGAAACAGTCACTTCCCGAAATTCTGGAAGATGACTCGTTCCCTTCCAGATATAGTCACCGTCATCGCGAGACTTGCCTTCTTGTTTCAGAGCACTCGGATAAATCCTTGGGTCGTATCTCATTGAGAAAGTCTCCTTGAGATCTGACTTCGGCTGTTAGCTAGGAACAGAGATCTTTGAGCGAATGACTTGCCTCTCGTCTCTTTACGATTGGCCTGCATGCTCCACTCCATGGTAACCGGACGAAACATTCGAGGCACTAAAATCAATCTTCATCTTCTCACTTAGTGGCTGGTCGAAGGTCGTCTTTGCTTGCGACACGGAGTTCTGAATTAGTTCCTCGAGGATCCCATAGTTGCGAATATAAATGAAGCCTGTGTTCTCGGACGCCGATTTGATCCTGGAAGCCAAGGCATTTCTTTCATCCAGAGTGCCATCGATTGATATCCTCGAACGTCTCATGGAAGGTGATCGCTATGCAGCCGGAAACTGAGCGGGTTGCTTTTTTTATCTCTCTTGGTTTTCTCTACTCAACTATCTTCACCAATATATTTGAGAACTCCATACCGTAAGTTTGATATATATGTCCCCGTTGCAGCCACTCGCTTTGATCTAATTCACACAGAGAGTGGGAAACGATATAGCAGCCTTGCTTCCAAAATACCTCAAAGTCAAGCGTGCCGTTTTCATATGTGCAGGCAAGGGACCCCTAGAAGAGATCTTAACTTGTCTATAATTGCTAATTGGCCCTGAGTACAGTACTATCCTACGCCATTTGTCCTTGGTATCTACTGTCATCAGCTGCTGTTTTCATCAAGTTTCTCTCCTCCTATCAGATCTTTCTCTCCGCCATTGCAGGAATCCTACTCTGCGACTATTACCTGATCCGCCGAGGTCGCCTTTGTATCCTAGAACCGTACACCATGAATCCAGAGGGCCGCTACCATTACCTGCGCGGAATCAGTTTCCGTGCCTTCGCAGTATATTTAGTCTCAATAGCCCCCAGCTTTTATGGATTTCTGAGTCCGCTGGGTGTAAAGGCGCCCCTATCTATTCAACGCTTCTATTACGTCTCGTATCCGACGGGGCTGTTGATTGCATTCCTTGGTTATTATCAATCATGCCTTTGCTTCCCTATCGTGGGAATGGTGCGAACCCGTGGCTGGTACGAATCTAGAGAGTATATTGATGTCTATGATTCAGCCAGAGATGACACCACAATAGATTTTGATGGTGTTGATGTCTCGGGGCGGGAGAGTGATGCATTTGATTCCGTTGTAGCAGAAGGTATAAAAAGAGACGAAGATATAAAACGGGCTATCGCTTGAGCTACAGCTACACGGTTAAGTATCTTTAGGTATTTCTTTCTTTTTGTCTTTCGAAGACTGTGGTTATCGTGAAGGGATACGCTCAGTACCAAGTCGAGCTAACGTGAAATCCGGGCTCATCACTCTTTTATCGTCCATTTACCCCCCATTGGCTAGTTTATGCAAGACAGTACGCGGCATGTCTTCTGTGAACTTTTAAGCGTATATCTCGGAAATCTATTCGCTTGATTGATCATGGGAAAATTGATCTGCTTGCTACAGGGAACAACTCTCATAATTAGTCTGCCCGTGGAAATGTAAATTGAAAATACGAAGCATGCACTCAAAAGGTCATAGTTCTGTTCAGATATGGCAATGGTTTCGCTATGAGCTACCAAACGGCCTCACTCTAGGTGACAACCGTTGAGATAGTATGGATGTCTTGCTTCTATCTCTTTTTAGTGGGCTACCTCATAGGCTACAAACTTGACATCATCTAACGAAACAGTACAAACGTATTCTCCTTCTAGCGGAGGGGAGCAGAACATTCCGAAGCCTTATACACAATAACACACCAATGACATCACGCAGTTGCTGATTCGAGATACGTAGCCATAGCCATAATAGCTCACAAAGTAGTAGCCACAATTGAGGAATCAACCCCATGCATTATTTTGGGAAACTTGCACCCGTTATACCCAGGACCCAAACAGTTCTCCCTAGGACACCGATGACCGCAAACACAGCTCTCGTCCGCACACGATATACCCCTCGGACAGACTCTCAACCTAGCAATATACCTCAAATCTTCCACCTGCTGAGGCCGAAGTCGGGACACATGATCATGGTTACAGGTTTCCCCGTAGGGACATGAACCCACAATATGATAAGGGTTGCACAACTTGCGTTGCTTCAAAGAATCCACGTTTTCCCTGGTGGAATACCGCAAGGGAGGATCGACACGCTGGCCTGCCGCATTCTTGCACACCGCTAACCGGACGGGACTGCGATTTCTAGTATTAGAGATTCGAGCCGAAGTAAGGGGTGAAGGGGATCGTCGGTTCACATCCGACGTTGATTGTGACCGAGGTGGTGTTGTTTTCACTGCCGAAGCGTAGTTCTGAGGGGGTGTCCTCGGCGGAGTGACATTGCTGAAGGATACCCTCCTGGAAATTATTTTTGTCGACCGGAAAACGTCTGGAAAACTTGTGGTTGCAAAATGGGGTGCTAGCTCTTTCATCTCACGCGCAAAGGAAGGTCCTTCGACGAGGGAGATACGATCGGACTCTCGATGTGGCCCCAGCACGCGTGCATATCCATTATCTGCAGACGCGCAGAATATAACACGTTGACAATGAACATCGAGGATATCCTGCTCAAAGAGGGCTGAGAAACAAAACCAGTTAGCAACTCTGTATGCCGTCTGATCCAGGGGATACATAGCCCACCTCGTATTTTTACGTCAGAGCATTCCTTTCCGTTTCCTGCGTCCACGAAATCACATAGTCCATTTTCCATGTTGAATCCCTGAATAAACGCCTCTAGTGTCCCGTCGACAGGGGCAATGTTCGTATCACGATACGTCTTTGACAGACCGCTCACGTTGGCATATACACGAATCTTACACTGGATCCTAGGGTTCGCCTCGGGGTCAAGCTGAAATAGGTAGTCCTCGACTGCTTTCCTCAAGAGCTGTACAGCTTTCTGACCACCGTCGTATCCACTCTGGATGAGGTTATCTTGAAACTAAGAATAGAGCAAGTGTCAGCAACGAAGGTTGTATGGAAAGGATAGGGGATTCAGGGAATTAAGGCACTCACGTTCATACAGTCACCATCAACGAGGACAGAAACAAAGCTCAGTCTAGCCTGAATGGTATCATATTAGACAGACTCGCCCTAGCAGCAGGTAGGGCGTCATCGACTTGCTTACATGATCACGGTTCTTCATTTCCAATGCCTCTTTGTCCTTGTTTGACTTGTCCTTGAACATCGCCACAAGCTCCTTATGGTTGTCGACTTCATCATGTGCTTTTGTGAGATCTTTTCGCAGCTCCTCAACTTGAGAGAATAGCTCCTGCATACCATTCGGCTAAGTTAACACGATCGGTGCATTGGATACATGTTCGGACCAACCTCGATAATTTTCTCTTTACTATCTTCAACACTGCTCAGCTCTCTATACCGCTTCCTCATATCATCCAGATCCAACATCGCGCCGAGTTATCAGGAAAAGCAGTTACCAAGATACCGAGAAAACTTAAGAGACACAGAGGCTGTACTTCCGATGTACAGGAGAGAGGCATTGTAAAATTTAAAATAGATCATAAACATAGTAGTGCGTTGGGTATAGTTGAGAGAGAGGTATATGGCAGCCTTGCGTGTCATGCATTGACACGTCAGAAACACAACCCAGGCCACATCACAACGATCATTTTGCTTCACCAGTTGGGAGTAACCTCAAAGCTACGCAGAACAAGTTCTTTGAAGTCTTATTAACCAGTAAACTTTGCGAGACCACGTTTCACGAGAACAGCACGAAGGAATGGTCTTTTCGCCCTGTGAGTTTATGCCAGGTTGCGGCCAACCTGACCAGAGGTCTGAGCGAGGGCCCATGTAGGCCAGTGTTTGGACATGTTGTACGCGTCCTAAGACATTATTAGGCACCCAAAGACAAGGAACCAAGACCTTAATATGGTAGATAAGCTATCATTGTCGTAGGGAGCAGTTACTGGCTGGTTACACGAGGCACAGAAAGGACATCACTCATTCCTCTAATCATAATTCAATCCATCATCATTTTTAACCTCTCATGCTTCAGATCATGCCTCCTCGACAGGGGTAAATTTTAACATAAGCTTGCGCCCTGTGGGTAGGGAAATGAACGCATGGTCCTGCTCAATGCCCTCGTCATCAACAATAGAAGTTGTAAAATTCGTGTAGACCGCTGCCATCACGAGTTTGATTTCTGTAGTATCCTCCAATTAGTACCGTTTATATAGAAGTGGATACGTATAATCTCATCTGAAGGCCATGATTGACCTACCTTGCAGAGCAAAATTACTACCCAAGCACATGCGCCCGCCACTTCCAAACGGCCAAAACAGTCGGCGCATATCGTGAATCTTGCCTGGTTCGGGCTTGAGCCAACGCTCGGGGAGCCAATCCGACGATTGAGGGTAAACCTCTTCGATACGATGCAGGGAATACGAAGAGGAGCTCACGCGTACGCCAGCAGGAATATTGTGGTAACCCTCAAGTGATACGCCGGTCGGGGAGGCTGGTGTTACGCGAGGTAATGGCGCTGGCGCGGGGGAATGTAACCGAAGAGTTTCTCGCAGGACTGCATCTAGCAGGGGAAGAGCATCAATCGCTGATGGCGAAGGCAGAGATAGCAGCTCGACTGTATTGTCTGACATGGATAAGGATCTCAGATTCGGCGTCAGCGTGAGGAGCTCTCGGCGTAACTCGGCTTGCAGCTCTGGGTGTTGAGAGAGCTCCCACATCATATAGGTAAAGGTGATTCCGCTGGTTTCATGACCTGCCACAAGATGATCGAGTACTTCCGATGCAATAGCTAACTCGAGGGGTCGGCTGTCCGGGTCCTTCTCAAGCGATTGACGAAGCTGGTTATAGACCACGGCATTCGTGGCGATAGGCACATCATTCGGCTGATCGTTATTCTCGACTTTGCGGCAAAGTGAAAGGCACCAGCTTTCGATGAAGCCCATATACCGATCCTGTACACTCATGTATTTGAACTTCTCATATTCATCCAACCATTGTTGCCACTCGGGAAGATGAAAGATGTATGTAGTGCTATTCTTCGTGCCAAACAAGTAAGACGACGTGAAGTCCATCCCCACGGCTTGGAATAAAGGCAACACATTGATCGCCTCTCCGCACTTGGCTACACGCCGTAGAATTGGAAACAATCTTTGGGACAGAATAATGTTGGAAATATCGCGCAGATCCTGCGACTCCTGCAGATACGACTTGGAGTAGATTCTGCTGAGCATACGCTTCTGACGAGCGTGCGGATTGTTGTGTATCATTCCAACTAGATTAGGCGTTTGAAAATTGATAAAGACGTCGCTGTAAAATGAGTGCTTTTCGAATGCGCCCGTGTAGATTGTCTTTAGGCCACTAAGCGAATTCACGCTCAGTTCATCCGGTCCCAGTCGGACCACAGGGCCGAGCTTTTGGTGCAAGTCGTAGATGGTAAGGACTTCTTTGCCCGCATTGCGTTGCTTTTCTATCCACCTATTCGAAACGGGTGATGTGAAATGTGCGTTGGGGACGCTGGAGATTGGCGATAAACAGTACGGATGAATGAGATATTTGTATACAAAAGCCGCCAAAAGGATGCCGATCGCGATTGCGGTAGCGGATGTCATGATTGCTGCAAGCGATACTTATTGAATGTTGAAGTCCTAGACTTTGTGAAGATCCATCAGTCGTGACTTATGAAGCCCTACCTCGTCTATGAGTGCAGACAACAAGATGCAAGTCCCGAGCATCAAGTTCTCCAGAATCAGGCCAGCACTGACGAGCAGCCAATCATCGGCGACATTACTAAAGCAGAATTGACGCCAAGGAACCCTGATAACTATGACTACAAGGGGTAATGCTTGAGAGAGGGGTTAGTTTATGCTGCTCGGTCGCATTCCAGCCTCGTAGAGTTTGCATAACAGAAACATGCGCAGAAAGTCCACGTCTGTTCCGAACCCCCATAGTCAATGTTCCAGATTGTCATCAAGGCGAGGTTTGGTTCTACCTATGACGGGATGGGCCGAAATCCCCTTTTGGATGGTTCGTATGGAGAATCTATGGGGATCATTGCCGGATCCGGTTGGCTGTTTGGCGATGAACTAAAGGGATAGTGTGCACATGGGCTGATGCAATGGCGTTTGACGAGTGGATATCAATCAAAAGAACTGCACTTAGATTGGTCTTTCCATGCAACGCGGACTGGGTTAGATCTTTTTCTTTTTCTGTTTTCAATTTTCTATTATTCATTTTCCTATCTCGCAAATAGCGCATGTAACCTTGTTCGGAGCAGAACCATGAAGGAACTAATCCTGAACGTTGCTGCCCCTGCATCGTCGTTTATAGCTCTGCATGTCTTACCGGTAAATCTAATTGTGGAAGCAGTTCCCGACTCAGTCGCGGGTTAAATGCCGTTTAGCATGCTACATTGCTTCTAGAACGGCATTAGCACGGTTGATGGCTCGGATATCAGGGGATTTTTACGAACTCCAAATCTCCAACTCCCTGGACCAGTTCCGGCTTTGAAAATCTCCGAGCGAGTGGCGCATCTAAATCTGCTAGTTCTAGATCCAACGTGCTCGTTTCATCTGATTTCTCTAGTTTCTCCCTTCTAGTTTAATTTACGCCCAATCTATTTAGAACTCCTCAGGTTTAAACACTCAATTTCTTTCTTCACATCCCTGTCGTGCTGAACCCATCCTTTCCATAGACTACGATTTTCCTTGATGCGCAACTAATTGCGCCGTTGTCTCCAATATGGTCTCGCTCAACAGTGTCAAAGGCGGCCCCCAGGTCTCAACCACATATGGCGATGAAGCGGCGCAAGGAGGCCACTTTGTGCCCGCCAAATACCGGGGTACCGTGAAGGACCAGGCGGATATGAGTGCTCTAGGCAGAGAGCAGGTGCTACGTGTATGTCTTTTGTTGGCCTTGATCGAACTTGCAATTTGTCGCTTACTTTTTGGAAGAGGAATTTCCGGTTTATCTCTATTGTCGGTTTTGGTTGCACATTGATCGCAACATGGGAGGTTATCTTGACGTATGTCTGTTGAGTATTGGAAACCTTATGCATCTGAATATTGACCCTACCCCACAGACTGCTCGAGCAAGGGTTGACCGATGGAGGTACCGCTGGCTTGATCTGGGGTTTCCTTATCGTCGCGTGTGGGTTTCTGCTCGTTTTCCTCAGTTTAGCAGAAATGGCTTCGATGTAATTGTCCCCCGGCCTTGATCTACTTCACTGGTGCTTATTGATATACACAGGGCCCCGACATCTGGAGGTCAATACCATTGGGTATCAGAATTCGCACCCCGTAGTTGCCAGAAGTTCTTGAGCTATATCACTGGTAAGGAATGCTTGCTCCACAGATCACGGACCATATGACTTATTCACATAACTAGGCTGGCTGTGTGCTATGGGCTGGCAATGTGCCATTGTCTCAATTGCCTTCCTTGCGGGAACTATTATTCAGGGTCTCATCGTGCTCAACCATGACGATTATGTCTTTGAGCGCTGGCATGGAACGCTGTTGGTGATTGCCATCACCTTCTTCGGAATCTTGTTCAATACCTTCCTGGCCAAGAAACTGCCTTTCGTCGAAGTCCTGATTCTTATCCTCCATGTCGTTGGGCTTTTTGCCATTATCATCCCTCTCTGGGTTCTGGCTCCTCGCAGAAGCGCCCAGCAGGTCTTCACAGAGTTTAACAACGGTGGTGGATGGAACAGCGCCGGGACAGCAACGTTAGTTGGATTTTCCACTACTATCACCGCCCTAATTGGATATGACTGTGCCGTGCATATGTGTAAGTGAAACATTTTCTCGTTGGGCTTGAGACATCGGCTAATATGGTTAAATGCACCCAGCCGAAGAGATCAAAGACGCATCAGAGACCCTCCCAAAGGCTATGATCACTTCCGTTCTCATCAATGACTGTGCGGGATTTCTCATGCTGGTGACGATCTGCTTCACCTTGGGTGATATCGACGAGGTCCTTGCAACCCCCACCGGCTACCCATTTATTCAAGTGTTCTACAATGCCACCAATAGTCTTCCCGGCACGAACACCATGACCGCGATCTTGGTTCTTACGCTCACCGCGAGTACGATCACTGAATTGGCCACGGCCTCTCGGCAGCTTTGGTCTTTTGCCCGAGATGGTGGTCTTCCATTTTCCGGGTTTTTTGGATACGTAAGTGAAATCGCCCCCTCTGGTGGCAGCCTCAGGCCATCGATGCTGATCCATATAGGTTACTCCGGGGTGGAACATTCCGCTTAATGCGGTGATGGTTTCTCTTATGGTAACGGTTCTCCTGTCGTTGATCAACATCGGTTCGACAACGGCCCTTTTGGCTATCGTCACCTTGACGATCGGGTCACTTATGTCTTCATACGTTATTACGATTGGGTGCTTGCTGCTCAAGCGGATCCGTGGCGAGCCCCTTCCCCCTCGCCGGTGGAGCCTGGGTCGGTTTGGAATGGCCATTAACATCGGTGCCTTGTGTTTCTTGGTACCAGTGTTTGTGTTCGCTTTCTTCCCTCTGACCTCGACAGTCGACCGAGAGTCGATGAACTGGTGCGTGGTGATGTACGGCGGCATTATGATTATTGCCATTTTATACTACATCTTCCGCGGCCGGCACGTCTATATTCCTCCCGTTGCACTGGTCAAGCGTGACATTTGAGGTTATATACTTTTTTACTATGGTTAGAACCACCTAATTCTAATAGGCAATAGATAGTATAGAAAAGATTTTTGTATCGAGTTGTGGTCCCGCCGCCTTTTTTTCCCCTGTATCCGTTTTCTTTTTTAAGAGAGAAAAAAAAAATGCTAAACTTCAGCCCCTCAAGGACCTTTCTGCACAGTGCAACGTGATAGTCACCCTCTCTGGGTTCTAGCGAATAATCAAGCCAAACCAACTGGAAGACCCACTGTAGCTCCACCGGCAACCCCCACATTCATCGTGCTCTTACCCAGAGCCAGATCACTCAGAAGACAGGAATCTCACTAGTCAGGGTCCGCTCGAAGCTTATTACGAAGCCTTCTTGGCTGGAGTGCCGATCCCGTAGTGGAGATCACTGTAAAGGGAAGGACAAACTGTGAACAGGGTTGCGCAGTAAGCGCATGTAGGGTAGATTAGGTGTGCACCACAAGGCAATGGACCTTTCCCCCTTGTTGAATAATGAAGAACAACGTCATTGGCAAAGACTCAATTAGCTGCATAAGTAGCGTGCTTACAACAATCTATTATATTAACATTAATAACATTCCATATGACATATTCTATGTAGCGGCTTGGCACGTGCATTGCCCTAAAAATAGTGGGTCTGGTTTTGGTTGTTTTCTAGCTCAGCTTTGTCTGTCGATGAATTGTGGAATCCACCTCGATATTAACTCATATCCCACGAATGAAAATTTTTTCGAGGACTACCGCATTGTGACTGAAGATTCAGTCCACTTTGCCGAGGTTGATTCGTTCTTGCTGGGTTTTGTGGTCGGTCAAGACTCAACACCCTCCTTTCTTTGGACGAGGACGAGTCAGTCTTGGAACACCACATCCTCAACCCCTAACGAACATATGTTTTAAGTAATCTGAAACAAAACAATAAAGAATACGACGGGACGGGGAAACAATAGTTCGGGATTACTTCCGTATATTACCTCTTCACCTAACGCGTCACTAGTTCACCTCCAACTGCTACGAGCTGGGGGCCGAAGGGGACCCATACGTGCGTCGGAGTTGCCGCTGATGTCAAATTTGTCATAAGTTCAGACTCGACCTGTAACCCTGGGAGCCCCGATTGGACGAAATCTTGGTTTTCATGTTAACAGTAGAATACTCGGATGGGGCGGAAGAGCCTAAAGATCAAACTTAAATTAAAGAGATACTGGGCCAGTTCGTGGCGGTTGCGTTGCTTCAGGTACCAGTTAAAGTTCATAGAATGTGCTGGATCGTACGATTTTGAGTGTGCGCGATTAGGTGGCTGAGCCTTGTTTGGACTTCTACACTGGTAAATTCTGGCATAGCATGAGCTTCACCTGGGGTGACAGTCATAGAGATTACCAGACCATCGTCTGCATAGCCCTGCTGGAATAGTTGAAACCTTAAAGGTCTGTTAGCAACTCACTAGTAAGTGTAACAGGATTCTACGGCACTTACGGAGCAATTTGGAGTATAATGCAACGATGGAGTCCTTCTTTGCAGGGATTATTCTACAATATGCCGACTTCGTTAAGCCCTAACGTGTTAGAATCAAATCAAAGATCGGGCTTACGGGTCCAGATCGGGCCCGACCATAGACAGAAAAGTAACCTGAGACTCGAAAATGCACCGGGTCTCAATCAATTTCTATAGTCCCCTGCCCCAAAGGACGCACCAACAAGCTACTCATGTGGTAGCGCCAGTACCAGGTCTATGGTTCATGCGAGTTTATTGCATATCATACGGGACACGCAGGCTCCCACGATCGCTACCCTGCTAGAGCAGTTTTAAGTCTCCTGATGCAGCAGACTAACGTTAGTCAATATACATATCAATCATTGACCCGAATCCTTGTCGTACTTTTTTTTCTCAGCTTCCACCCTTGTCGGTGGCCACTTTTTACACCTGCATCATTTAACGCCGGCTCCCATGGCGCGTTTGATCTAGACAGTACGGCCATCGGAAGATAATGGCTATAAAAGTACCTCCTGGTCAATCGCCGCCATTCGAAACGGTTGACGGTGACCATCATGCGGGGATTATCATCATAGTGTCCGCTATCTGTCTGGTGTTGTCGTTGGTGTGTCTGTTAATCCGGCTCTATGTCCGGTTCTTGCTTAGTCCACCGTTCGGCATCGACGATGTGATTCTTCTTGGGGCGACCGTAAGTGCAGTTCACCACATTGTGCTTTTCGAATTTGGGCACTTGTCACAAGGTACTTCAAATCCGCCTTTGCTTATTCCATAAATTCAGGTTTCTGCGGTTGTGGAGTCAATTATTGTTTTCCATGCCGCATCCATCGGATTCGGAACGGCGATCCACCTCCTCGACGATCATGTCGTTAGGAGTATTCAAAATGTAAGTCTACTTTTTCTGCTCGCGGATACCACACAAAGTCTCCAGGAAAAGGTTATCTAATACTTCCTCAGTCCGTTCTCGCGAGCGATGTTTTTTATCTCATCACCTTGTACCTTTCAAGATGCTGCGTCGTGGCCATTTATTCGCGATTGACGCCTCGGAGAAGACACAAAAATACTCTATGGGGAATCCTCGCCTTCACAACGGCAGGAATTGTTATTTCCATCATTGTGATCACGGTCGACTGCTCACTTAATAAACCGTGGGTGACTCCTGGAGAGCATTGTACCAGCCTGGTACGTATATCGCCCAATTCAATGGTACGCAGCATTGATGAACGTTGGTAATGCTAACAACAACATAGTTTGCACGATGGCAATTCATCACGGCGATTGACATCAGTACCGAAATCGCATTATTTATTTTCTCGGCAATCTTAATATATGGGCTCCAAATGGCTATCAAGCCAAAGTTAGTGATCATGGTGGCCTTCGCCTCCAGAATTCCGTATGTATCCCATGCTGTCGAAGCTGTCCACTGAGCTCTGCCACGCCAATACTAATCTAAATGATGCTTAGGCTTGTTGCCTTCGAAGCTGTGCGGCTCTCTGAGTTTCATTCATTCACCTCCTCTCGGAATCCCACCTTCGATGCCATTAGCCATTACACCTGGACGCAAGTCGCCCTAAACTACTCCTTAATTGCCTGCACAGCCTTCTGTCTTCGACCATTCATGAATGCTGTCACGACGTCCTACGGTACCGCCGGTGACTCCAACCTCAGCACTAGTCGAAGTTACCCTTACGCGTCAGATCGAGGTCGCAGCAACCAAGGCAGCTACGCACTACAGTCGCTTCAAAATCGATCCGTTGCTGCGCCCGAGCCAGATCTATTCCGGCCGAAGGTTGGAGCCGGAGAGACGACAGTTACCTCTGCTCAACCTGGCTCATCAACGGGTGGCCATTCAGACCGTGATGACCGAAACAGTATCGGGAGCGAGGGGAGTACTAAGATGATCATCAAGAAGGATGTGGAATATACGGTGCATCACTCTCCAAACCCCGACTGCTGAGTCGTTCTTTCCCTCCTTTATTCTTTTTCCTTATGTATGAATTTTCAAAAAATAGAATCTTGAATAGATGCATGCATGGATGGCATATTAACCATGCGGAACGATCTTACGAATATAAACAGAAACCCAATGTTGATAATTGCATTTTCTTGCTATTCGAGAAGCCTCGACTGTCATCAATAGCAATCAATAGTATTAATTACCCACTTGTTCGAGATTAGTCCTGCGTGCACTATCATAGGCCCTACTCGCTCCACGAGCGCTTTGGGCAGTTCCCCAGACTATGCAATTCAACCACGTTTGGTAACTATCGCCTACACACAGTGCTATACAGGATAGATTTCGTGAGCTTTAGCAATTTACTCTCGTATCACCCTCCGTACTACATTCAATAATCATATACAGCTCTATTTATTCCGGGAAAAGGAAAACCCGCATTTGGTCTCCACATCGTACTAGACCAACACCCCGACTTGAGCGATAGTCAGACGTTTACAATTATACAGAGGCTCAAAATCCATGCATGGTTTTAACCGAATATCCCAACGGTCGGAGTTATTATCCGACTGGTTGGGATTACTAGGAGTGGTGATCGGCAACTTGCACCGCGTGGCATTCGTAATGGTCTCCACTGACGCCTGGCCGATCCCTCGTCATACGACATTTGTGAAAAGAAGCTAAACCATGTGGACAGGTTTCAGACCCATTCCATGAATCATGTAAAACCAATCCAGAAAGCTCGCTTAAAATCTTTGCATTGCCCAAGGGTACTGTACGAGGCCCCGGCTAACAACTGTTGCCGGCTGAGACGCGAGCCGTTTATTTCCCGATGAGGAACGGGATGTTTCTCCACCGTTATCGGTTATATGATAGTTTATATTAAGCCAATTTTTAGACGAGTAACCTAGTGGCATGTAGTTTAGCGAACTATTAATTCATACGTAATTATGTATGTCATAGATCGACACTGTTAATCAACAGTATCCCTGAAGAACGAATGTAAGCCGCACCATGTATGCTTAGAACTACCCAGAAAACAGGGGTATCTTAGGAACAGATGCAAATACTAGAGCTACTAGCCTGACCTTTGTCATGGAGCCTCAGTGCATTCGTAGTGAAGTCCGTTCTATGTTCTATTGAAGAGCTAATGCCGATAGAGGCATCCAGCAACAGAGAGAGAAATCATTGTGAGTTTCTGAATCTACTTCAGTACTATCATGCTTAACCCAGTACTCTATCTTTTCACTACCATAAGGATACTATCCCCGTGCCGGCTAAATCTTCTAATATCCTTAACCGTAAGGCCAACCTTACCCAGGAGCTGGTGCCAATCCCTCTCCCGTCTTTCGTAGGTATTGAACAAGGCCATCATTGTCATCGAAAGGCTAGCCCTATATTCTGTAGATGGCTCTTCGTCTGGTAGTACATTCTCATTTATAAAAAGCGTAGACGACGAGCTCATGGAAGGAATAAGAGCCTCGAGAATGCGAATGCACGCGTCGTCATCGTTGTTATGAAAGATTTGTCGGAAGTGATACGCCTTTGCACCTGTAAGGTGAGTCGATGAGGTATATTAGTTGGCCATAACTCACGTCTCCTTTGCCAGGAATCTCGCATCTCACCTTTCACCGGTTGCTCCGTAAAATAGTCATAACCCACCCTTTCTACGCGGTTATGTGGAAGTGCATCCTGTACCACGGATGGAGTGTCCTGAAGGATGACTCGCCCTTTCATGTTTGGATTGTCAGCCAGTAAATTCACGCACTGTTGACCATTTCCGCCCCCTACATCTACAAACAATACCGTATTCGTGCATGTGTTCTCTGCGAACTCGCTTTGGAAATCGACAACAGTGAGCCAGTTGGGCAGATATGAGTGTTCTAGCTGTAGGTAGTTTTGAAAAGCTCTGGCCATGTCCGGGTGAGCTTGTTGCATGTCATAGAGCCCGCCCGACGTGTTGTGAGCGAGTTGAAAAGCGGTTGACCGTTGTCCGGGAGAGGACAAGAATGAACTCAACGCTGTGAAGGACGGGGTAAAATGGTCATGGCTGTAGGTTTCAAGCTTATCAGTGTCCTGAGAGAAGTAACGAAGGAAGACCGGAGGGGAAAAAATACTACAAGAGGACACCGTCCGTGAAAAGAGGTGTAAGAAGCAGACGAGTTAGCTTATTGGGAGCAAACTCGTTGTAAGAAATGTGATCCACAAGATGCCTAGCTGCCATGTATTCCAGCAGTGCCTCTAATTTATGCTCATTGATGCCTGTATCTTGAGCCAATGTTGCCGTACTCGTCGCTGGTTGGCCCTTTTCGGCGTTTTCCTGCATCATATGAAGGATCCTGTGCTGCTGACATACATGTACCGCTACTAGAGGCATTGCCTAATGCATATTTAGCAAGACTCGGGGATAAGCTCAACTAGGATACTGACCGCGTGCACTATACCTTGGAAAAGTGCGAAGGGACTCTGCAGCTCGACTTCAACGCTATATGCAAGGGATATAATCTCGTGGCGATGGCTCCTATACAGTTCTGGATTTTCCACCACTTTCTCGAGCTGTTGAATGATTGTACTTGGAGAGGCTGCAGCGGAGGGCATCTTGCACAGATGAAGCACTAGAGCCGAATGATAAAAGTCACAATGTGTCGTGCCCGTGGATTGAGATTTTGTCTAGAAGCTACCACCGATCAGCGAACACAGAATCCCAACTTTAAACTAAATATTGAATAGCACTTCACTGGGTAATATCCAAATCATACAGCGACCGTGTGCTAGTTGTAGTGTGATCAAGGGCTAAAAGGCTTGAATAAAATTACCTGTAGTTCCTAGTATAAGCGAGGAATTGATCAAATATGCTTGGTGGTGATCCTCAGTATGACGAATAGAATGACTTCTCCCCGATAACTTACAGCGTATCAGGGTAGTCAGAGGGATAGTTGGCACGTTACATCTATCAGAGATTACCCGAGTCGAGGATGCTGCACTCTCTTATTTCTTAGCTCTCTTGAGTTTCTGTCACTATATTAAGTTATAATAACTTAGAAGTCCAGATATGGGGCGGAGAAACTTGTAATGTGGGGTTACATGACGCCCTCTAGCTGCTTATAGTCCTTTTCAAGGTTAGAGCAGGTACTCATCTCAAATTAAACTACTGAGAGCCATGGTAACACTTGGAATATGCGTTCCATATGTCATCCGGGTAATGCTCGATATCCTTCATGTTAGCTTTTTGGACGGCTGAAAATAGTTACACTGCCGCATCAAAATACTAGATAACAAACTTATGCTTCAGCTACAGTTCATCTGCTGGGAACATGGTACTTTTGTGCACACTGAAGTGTATACTGCCTTGCAAGCCATATGAATTGGATGCTACAATTACTTTCAACACCCGTGAAGGTCTTGGTGGCGCATTGCAATTTGTGACTACTAGACACCTATATCGTGTGCACTCATTAAGATGCAGTGCTAGGGCTATTTGAGCAGACACCCCTGACTATCAGGTAAATCCGATAAGTTACGATATTTCTATCTCTGCTGCGATGATTAGGACATAATTCATACTTCCTTCGAGCTAAGCACATTGGCTACAATCCGAATGGCTCTAGTTAAAGCCTCATGTCGACAGGGGAAGTGTAGTCTGCTCCTAGACTTTGCTCCATCAAAATGGCAATGCTAATACCTCGACAAATTAATAGAAATCAAGACCTATCTTAATGAAACGCGGTACTACTTCCCTTGTAACAAACTTCTACATTCCCTTCGTTGGCCTGTTGAAGTGCCTCACAACGACAGCCGATGTGCCATGCTCAAGGCCACGGATAAATTCTAGGGTACCTTAATGCCTTTGACATTCTGTAATCCATACCCAATGCGGGTCAAAGCAGCAGGTTGCTCAGATCAAGGGTCGGGTTCAATGTAGGTACCATCGTCTTCGAATCCTTGCTGTTGAATGATTAAGCTCCGCAGAACAACAAGTTCCTCCCATAATGCGTAAAGGTCTGACGCAAAACACGATATGTTCCGTTCAATGGAGTGCGGGAAGGTTCCATGAAAACTTGATTTTATCCAACTCTTCAGCACGACTCGGACTTACCGTGTCGCGGTTCTAGGATCAGCTAGGAACGCAATAATTATAGTAAAGCTTGGCCTCAGGTGTGTTCAGCCAGGCATGGCTTTCTGGTGAGAATTAAGCGATAATTATCTTACTATGCCTTGACTCCTATTCTGATGATGATATCGAATTAGATCATCTCCTTTCGTAGTTATCGAGTCCGAACACTGTATAATTCCTTTGCATATTGTTTTGGGTTGGAAATTATAAGCCACTATATTATCATGTAAGGATTAGTGCGCAATGACAGGTAGGTACACTAAAACCATAGGATTTCATAGACTTGAAATCTCAGTGTTGGCCTTGGAATCTAGAGCGTGGGCCGTAGGGCGTTCTCATACATTTCCTATTTCGTCCGCTGCCGACACAGAAGCTAACCCTAGACCATAGGCCTAACCAGGTTGATTAGAAATCTCTTTTCAGTTGTTCCACAGGTGGCAAGATTCCTTCCTTTTCTAAAATCTTGAATGTCTCCTCCAACTCATCCCAAGTATCGGCATAACCTGTCCAGCCTAACTTTCTAGCCTTACTCATACTACCGACGCAGCTCCAGTCTCTGCCCAAGACAAATGTTAAGAAATCCCATGTAGCCTTGTCCCACGCTACCTGGTCAAGTTTGTAAGTATCTCGTAACTTGGCCCATGCTTCATTGACATCGCGCCGTTTCGCCCATTTTTCCGGATCGACCTGGAGGAATAAGGTTGGAGTTTCTTGTTTCTCTGGGTGGAGAGATACACCAATGTCTACCCCATGAACAGTCAGCGGATGCTTGTTTGGCATTCGAACTGTAGTGGACTCAAAATCTTTGAAGCCTTTCGTGTCCGGGACGCCACCATTAGGGAACATAGGATTGGGGATTTTGCAACCGAATCGAGCCGCAAGGCGAGGCCAGAGATTTTGAAAAGATTCCGTATCCCCATTCATCACATTGAAGATGTTATTACCCGCATTCTTTGCGGTCGCAGCCCACAGACAGAATTTAGCATGTAGGTTGGCCGAAGTCCAGCCGTTGAAAGCAAAGTAGTTGGCTTTGCATCCGGGGAACGGCAGCTCTGAGCCAGGAAGAACTTTGCTCACAGCACAGTATAAACCTAGAGCAGTAGCTTCATTCATGAAGTTGCCTCGTGCATATCCTAGGACGTCTTCGGGAAGTGTGACGATCCATTCCCACTGACCGCGATTAGCGGCCTCGGCAAGAATGCGCTGCTGGTCATAATAAAAGATAGGGGGCCAGGTAACCCCGCCCTTGTTACCATCCAGGATGGGGTCATCCTCAAGGAGGGGCTGTTTACAGTTACCGAGATGCACACCGTAATGCTTAAATCCACAAGTGAGGACGAAGCGCTTCAGGTTCTTGGTTGCCCCAGTAGTCTCTAGTGCTTGGATAAAGTTCGAAAGCATAACGCCATTGATGCGAGATGATTCCGCAGGGTCATCCCGTGCTAGGTATGCGCAGAAGTAGATATACTCAGCGGAGATGCCGGCAAGAGTCTTCGCCATATCATCTGCACTCGCTTGGAGGTCGAGGGTTGCATGCTGGATTTTGGAATCCTGGTAGCCCGGATTACTCCGGGAAAGCGAGTAAACCTTGTCATAGAAAGAATCTTTACACAGGTGATGGACAATGGCGCTACCTGTTATGCCTGTTGAATCAAAATTAGACGGAGAAAGTTAAGAGGCGGATGTGAAGCATTGATCCCTACCCGTAGCACCAGTAACGATAGCCGAAGGCATGGTCTAGTACGTTCAGGCGATGAAGTATAGTATGTAGTTCAGCGATAAGTTAAACATACTAATAAAGACACTGATGTGCTCGAAGCTCTATATATATCATCTGTTTTAAACAAGAGTTGAAGAAGCTGTACCCTCTGATGTCATGACCTCATAACCCCCCTCTTCAACTTACTCTGGTTCGGGATCTGCTATAGCCTCCAGAGTGGCGCCAACGAACACCGAAAGGGCTCTTGGTAACATATGACGTAAATATGCAAGCCGGAGCAAATTCATACTGATAGTCAATACTGATAAATTGTCCGACAAGAGTAGTAATGTGTATCACTTTGTTAGGTATTATATAGATGCAGCAACTCCAACCCATCGATTGACTAAGCCCAGGTTGAAATCTAACAACTGGTGGGGACTCTATCTAGTCGCTAACTAACAAAAGGAAAACATGTCCACGTATGCCTCCTTCTCCTTGCCGAATTGGACTATGGCAACCAAATTCTCATAGTGGACCCGATCAGTACATTGCTTTGATCAAGGCTTCAGAACCGGTGAAGCCTGCTGTGCTCAATTCCATATTCGACAAGCTCCCTCCTATGAAACCGAACCAATTAATTGGTGAGTGCGATGGAGGTTCTTCAGCACTGGCCATCAGGTTGCAAGCACTCTGAAAGAGATACGGTGGGTGGGCAAGTCATTCAAGTCCACCGACGATGTGGATCCAGTGATCGTTGAAAAGAATGGGAGCGAACCAGTTGGGGCAAGTGGGCGTTTGCATCTGTACGTGGCTATTATTCAGATAATTGTCGTTGTTAATTAACTGAGGAATAGTTGAAGGATATGGTCTATCGAGGAGTGGTTTCAACTGCTATGATCTACGATGAACGGCCGGCATTCGACCATTTCCGCTATGTGAATGGCAAACTCATCGCAGGGGTCATGGAGGGAAAGACACTTGACGAAGACTTTTTCTTCTACTTGAAACGATAGAGTCTTGTGGATGGCAATTCTACAAGAAATCCTAGCGAAGGATATGCTGTCTTAGTCTTGATAGCAAAATCTATTGCCATTCGTGGTATTATAAAGTATATCTTCCTGTTACACTTAACGAAAGATGAATCCTAGATTCAAGTATCAGCTTGTGCCAGAAGCTCCACAGAAGCCTGGGTAGCATCTTCTCGAGTAACAGATGCTCTAACCTCAATATATCTAATCACCACCTTTCCCATCACTCTATCATGCGCTAGAACCTCAGGCCTAAAGTCGACAAGTTGAAAGGCTTCAGCACTATTCCGAAGACGATGTTCCCAAATATAATGACAATTCGACTGGACGAAAATACCATATGGCAATAAAGTTGTGCCTTGAACACCTTGCCAGGTTTAGTAGTCGTTTAAGGAAGTAGACTGTGTTAGATTGAGATCAGTATCACCATTGGTTCGGCTCCACCTCAACTCATGGTATCATTCTCGGACCGCTAAAAGATGTGGATCGCGGCATCAAGCTATGGTTACGCCCTACGCGAGATCCCCGAGTTACATCTTACCAAGAGGTTCTCGGAGACTTCTCCCTACAAATTGTACCGCTTTTGCAAAATCCTGACAAATCTGGGTGGCACCACCTTCAATGCTATCCTCCTCAGTATCTCTGGTCCGAATTGCTTCTGCAAAAATCTCTGAAGACTTCCAATATCTGCCCTCTTGTTTCGTAATCAATCGGAGACGTTTTAGTATTATGTTTTGTCAGCTCTTTTGCAATTATCGCTGACTGAAATGGAATATCAGCCACGATGTAAAGACCTATATATCCTAGACGTTTCTACAGGTTTCAGGACCTATCTTCAGCCTCTCAGCTACTTTAAGACTCACGCTGCCTTGGTGAACCATCACATAGGTCTTTCTTTGCTTCTGGAATCTTAATATAGTAGTCAACATCACACAATCTCAACCATAACTAATTGGCCTGACGTCCCTACCAAGCCCGCTGAGGGCATCTCTGACTTCACCCCGGCTCAAACACCCCCTGCTGGCACAGCTCGAAACCCGCAGACTAGTGGGATGCCGACTCCCAAGCCCTTCCAACCTCTCACGGTCAGAAGATTGACATTCTAGAACCGCCTGGGGGTGAGTACTTTCCTGATATTGTTAAAACTTGCCTAATGAGGTCTCTCCTATGTCAATATAGTGCTGATGATGGCCACATGAGTTCGTGGCACTTGACCCACTACTGTGGCATTGCTCAATGTGGTCCTGGTTTAATGATCATTGAAGCAACCGCCGTTGTTCCCGCACAGCCTTGTCGATGACTATTGAAATTGGAAAATACGTCAATTCTACTGTTGGCGCTACAGGGATCTCTAGCAGCTGTATTCGAGGAGAGTAGTTATGCCAAGGCACCCAAATGAGCACACAGCTCCGAGAAAGGCATCAGAGTTCTTGATTCCAGAGGCAGTGATAATAACACCGTTTCCAGCCACAATCTTCATCCAGTTGACACGCGTAAAAACCGTAAAGCTTGAACCCACATCTGCTATTATCACACCAATAAACAAGATCATGAATCTATCAAGCCGAACTCCATTCAAGAACGGGAAGAAGGCACCTCCTTGAGTAATGAAAGAAGGGGAATCTCTCTAGCTTGCTGCACCTGTTCTTCGGAATGAGAACTCTGCTGTTACAGGCGGAACATAAATGACGCCGACAGCTCGGTTTGCAGGCCGTGTTGAAAATAGACGAAACTCGTATTTTAGCATGACATATGCTATCATTGACTTGAGAAGATATGAAGCGTAGATACGACCTGGACTAATCATTTCGTTTAGTATGTCAGATTTGATTGAGAGATACAAGAACAGAGCACTTACCACGCATGGTCACCTAAACTAAAACCAAGAAAGTTCTCGGTAATGGTAGTCAGCATTGACTTGTATTTACTGTCAGTGCCGGCCATAAATCGATAAGGATCGTATCGATCTGGCTCGGAGTACAGTCGCTCATCATGATGTATGGCCCATGTTGGCACAGAAATCCATGTACCTTGAGGTAAGTGATGACCACTAGGCGTTACGACTCCTTCCTTCGGCATGACTTCGTGAAAGAGACCGTAAATACTAAAGGGGCTTCTACGCAGCGTTTCCCGGACAGCACTGTCTGCAAGATAAAGTTTCTTAAGAGAATAGAGACAAGGCGTCTCCCCTGGGGAGAACACAGATTGCGCTTCCTCACGAAGATCCGCAAGAACTCGGTCCGATTCGGAGCTTAAGATGTCAGAAAAGAAATTTGTTGCTGTTGCTATAAGAGCTTCTGTTGTCGAAAAGATCTAGATATATGTTGGTCAGTTATAGCCACGGATATGGAGGTAGGTCTCACAGATTCAATAAACTGGCGAGCCAGAAATTCCGGATTCTGGGCATCGGCTTTATTGCTATCTAAAGCGACTTTGGTTGACCAGGTGATAATATCTTGTGGTATCTCATCCGCGCAAGGAATATCCCCTTTCTCGCGTAGCAGGCATAGACGCTCTTTAAACACTGGTTGTAGCCGGCGTTCCAAAACCCGCCGATGGTACTTCAATGGAATTCCGAGAAATACTCCGAACAATGGACGGAATACTTGTGGTAATAGCTGTCCAAGAAAGATCAACATAATCCCAAACCACCTAATATACTGCTGGGTATGGTAGATAATTTCTTTATCCCTGCACAAAGATTCTCCAAGAATCACACGTCGGTTGGCCCTTGATATTATATTCCCCATAGTCGAGTAAATATTCAATGTTTTCCACGATGTGGTATCAAGACCAAGTGTTTCATCGACCGCGCTCTGTAATTCTTCTAAGAATGAATTGTAGACTTTAGGGAAATTCCGTGTCAATTCTTTGCCTAGGATTTTTTGAATACCGAAGTCTCGCTCATGGACTCCTGGCATGGTATAATTGAAGGCAAACTGCTCGATTATCATCTTATCATGGGATAGTATGTGTTGGGGCTGACTGAGGATCCAGCGAATGTGTTGTGGCGGGAGTATAACGCGGGGCTTGAAATCGGAGAAAGGCACAATGAATGGCCTGCCTTCTTTAGAAAACTATACTAAGCTCAAGTGGTCAGCAGTGGAAAGAACGTATGCCATACATGAGGGTTGGAATACCTTTTCATAACCTGTCCTTGAGGTTTCCAACCCACAACAAAATGACTTCATTGAGCCAATAAATACACTGAATGGGCCATGTGGCTTGCCAACCCATTGCATGGACCCTGGGAATTCTGTGCCATTGAGTGTCCTATAAATTAATACCAAAGTAATAGTGACTATTGGTACGCAGTACCCGACACTCCAAGAGGTCAGCAAGAACCGAATGAATTCCATAACTGAAGTGAATCACGCAGATACCGGGGGATATGCAGAAACTTAAACGGGTGCCTGTACCTTAAATACGTTGTGACAATCACATAGCGGGCATCGTCATTAAAGAGTTAGCTATCGTGGGGATAGAGTATGCGCCATAATGACTCACGGAGCTGCGAACGCAAGATTTTTCCCCCCTTGCAGGATACATTCTACAGTTCATACAAGACACTACAAGCACACCAAGTATGTGTTCCTAAACGGAAAACTTTTGATAGAGTTCAGGCATCAGCAATATTTCAACTGGTCGCATTGTAGATCTATATACATCACATGCACTCTCTGGATATAGTGACGGTAATTTACTAGGGCTCCGAAGAATTTCTCTTCCGATTGTTGCCATTATAACTCCTATAGAAACACCGATTACTTGATCTTAACAGAGCTAAAACACACCCCCACCTGTTTACTGACCGGAATAACCAAAAAGACAGGATCTATACTCTTGATGAGTTTCGTCGCCTAGCAAACAAAACTCGCTATGATCCATTACAAGATAACGTACCGGACTAAACCAACTAAATTAACCTGTCCCGCGAGGCCCAGTAACTGACCCGCTACCGCTCAGATTCCATTAACGAATCGATCGTACCCAGAAGAGATATAGAAACATACAATAAATAGCGGTAGCTACTTCGATATAGTCCAGACCTCCTTGCAGAACTTGGAGTATCCACTACAATGGTTTCTAACTTCGATGTGAGTATTGGTGGGGCGACCCAACGCGTATGTTGAGCCCTACCTACGTCGTAGTCTTGGGGAATCGAGAAACGTAGCCAAATAGTATGGTGGCTCAAGAGAGGCACCTGAAATGAAAGTTAGAGAATCTTGCTTATTGGTGAACTATATAACCGTAAGTAAATCGAATTCCGAAATCATGCCTAATGCAAATACGTTGACCCCTGAAAGTCTCGGTATTTTCTTAATCGAGCTTAACTGGAAACCAGGAGTTGAGCCCCGTATTGGAGGATAAAATACTGCCCAAAGTCCTAGTGGTATCATTACACCAGTCTCCATGATTTGTCACCTGTAAATCAGAAAACACCAGGTATCATCCTCCACCGCACCTGACGACAATATTCATCCCAGTGCTCTCCATACTTTGCAGCACACTTGGCTTCGTCTCGGTAGCAACGGTGAATCTGTAAGAATGCCAAAACAATTGCTTCAGTGCATGTGAATAAGCCGCCATATCCACATAAAGCACACAGAGCCCAGGTATAAATTGAGCTTCCTGTATAATTTGCATGCCGTGCCAGACCCCACCAACCTAAGAACGGTGAACATTAGTGTCTTTGTCCGTGACTGATAGTGAATACGACATTTGAGCGGTATAAAAACTCACCAGAGGACAAAAGTAAAGACTCGCGAACTTTACCATCTGTAGTCTGGTATGACGCCCTAATTCCCTTTGCATTCTTGCCCCAAATTGAGTACTTTCCCCCTGTCTGACGAAACCGAAGTTTTTGATAGTCAGCAGTGAAGCGGATGCACCAACCAATTGTATACATAGCTATGATACAAGCTAGTGCCAGGGGAGACATTTCTTTGGGATGCTTGGCCAAGTACTGTGTTTGCAGTGTCCAAAATACTGGCATCATTCCTGAGAACCCGTAGATATTGTAGAAGCCAAAGCCCTCGTACATGCCGTCCAGAGTATGAAAGAACCTATAATCCATCCTTAGTGCTCGTTTCTCGCAGAGTCCATTTGCGGTGATGTTAGAGCTAGGTGTCCTACCACTCTTCATTGATAAAATAATCCACAACGACCCATCCGCGCAGGAATACAACCACAACCATAGTGTTAGTTAGGTATCCGTATGTCTGATATTGACTTGCGGCGAAAGATAAATCACTACATGGTTCTATGGTTAGCGATGATATTTATGAAGTATTGCTAGTACTTGGAGAACTCACATCACCGTCCAAGTAATGATTCCACCAGTGCGACTGGAAAGAAAATGCTTCCAGTCCCATAACTCTCCAATCCGAGGATGTAGCTCGACGCCGCCGAAAAAGTCGTACCAGAATAAGCCTAGGCGTCTGAAGTCAGCAGGCGCTTTATTCGATTCTAAGTGAATAATTGCTAGACTTGCCTGTCTTGAGGTTCTCAGTTTCAACACCTGGCAGAACACAAGCTTTAGCATAGGATATCAGAGCAGCCACCACACAGAATACAGTGGTAGTCCATATAAGGCCCTCCCACTTCCTGGCGATAATTGTAGGATCAACCAGCCCAGACTTTGTTCCCACAGCCCATAATGCGACCGTTAAACACCATGCAGTCAGGCCGTTCAATTTATATTTCAACCTTCTACCAGCTGGCGTCACGGGGCCAAGAGCAATTTCACCGGGTAAACAAACATAAAGAATCGCCTGAAGGGCAAGCCAGGCAGCATAACATGACACTGATATCAGGCTTGGACGAGGAAAGCGAGTGGCGAAGAAGTAAAAGAAACCTTCTGAATAGGCCGCTCTGGCCGCGGCATATAGCGAGGTATCAAAATGATGGTATGCAATACAGTAAAAGATCACAGAAAGAGGGCTAGTTATACACAGTATAAAAGAGAGTATCTCAATATGTAGAGACGGCCTCGACTGCTGGTCAATGTCTTTTCTATTTTTTGGGGATTCTCTGCACACAGAGACAGATCCCTTTGCCTTGTCGCCAATCATCTTTCGGATATTTTTGAAGGAAGAATGGTTCGAAATCCCGAACGGAGAGGTACGAGAAAATATCTATAACAATAAAGCCTCGGGAGGGGGAAAGTCTACAAACTTCTAAGTATGACTTAACAATGTACAAAGAGCCTTGCTTCCCGTACAAAGAATGCAAGGGCCTGGTTTGGGGCCACTCTATAGAGTTACGCATGAAGTGAGATCACCTTTTTTTTTTTTCTTTTTTTTCGGAATCCACGAATGGACAATGCAGGCAGGAGGTAGACATATGGCGGTATAGGCTGGAAGTACCACAGCGCAAATACTGCACATCAGTGTGAATATTGGCCTGCCAAATAGAATTATTCGTAAAGACTCGCAGATTACGAGGGCAAATATGGATATCTCAAAATCCTTTTGGATCTATATTTGTGCCGATCCCTACTTCTTACGGTGCCGAGGATGTCCGAGGTTCATAGATCTCTGATCTATATCCCTTGCATGAACCCATCTGAATGTAGAATGAGATCATAATATTAGATTTGAAAGCGTTATTTATTTATCTATCTCGCGTCTGGGTATGATCTTCATTCGTGCGTTTCTCCACTACTAGCTAAGATTATTTACGCTTGTCCCGTTGTGAAGAAACTCTACGTGTCCCTTTTTTTGTTCAGCTTAGTCTATGGTTACGCAGTCAAGTGATATCCCTTACATGATTGCGTTAATACGGGCCAGTATGTTTGCTTTACTCTGGAGTACTGATTGCCAGGTGGAAATTGCTTTCATCGAAGTATACCAGCGGGACGGACAGGCGTTGGAATACCACGTTTAGAATTCGAAACTTGCAAGAGATCTATAAGCGAAAGAATATCAGATCAAAGGAATATATAGTTCCAGCAATGTATTAAATCTAATAAGAACTCTTAGTAGTATACTCCAAACCTGAGGCGTAAATGACTTCAGGGCCAAACACACGGGGTGTGTCCTTTCGCTGTTAACCATTAATCTCCAGCGCGCAGAACTTCGGATAAGAGGCTTCTGAGAAAGCCCATTACCAATACTATATTGAGAAGTTCCTCTGTACGTTGCTTTTGCACCTAGAGATACTGTAAATGTCAGTGCGAGCCCAAGGATGCTGTAAATAATATTTGCCTTTGATACGAGGTAGAAACATATAAATGTACATATTACACAGCCAGAATAGATTTATTTAAGCCCTGCTTTCCTCCGAGTTAATCATTTCTCGTTGTCGTCGAAACCAGCCTCTTACATCTCTAGAGTTCATCCGTTTGACCTGGACTCTCAGAACCACGTATACCAGTAATCGGTAACAAAGCATAGTCACAACACTTCCCAAAACTTCGAGCCATGGGTTCTTCTGATCCAAGTTATACAATTGCAAGACCTCCTCGCCTGTTTGTATTGGACATGTTCCGTTCGCATCTCGCTGCCCCTCGGTGCACGTGAATACCGTGTCCTTCAGCGTAAAAATAGACACACTGGCCATTGCATACTTGATTGGTGAAATATAGTTGAACCACCGGAGAGCAATTGGAGGGTCCAAACTCATGGAACCCCCAAGGACGGTGAAGATAGCAAGCAAAGACGCCGTAAAGCTGACAGCTAGACCCAGGTGCGGAAATATAAGATAAGACAACATGCTGATGGACTCCCCACTATTTATTGTGCAGAGGGCACTTAAGAAAAGTAAACCAGCCAGGTTCACATTAGGTGCTAATTGAGTTGCATATGAAAGTAGTAGAGCAAAGACCATAGCGGAAAAGGCCTCAAAAAGGATTTCAAGAATCGTGTACTGCGCTAGAAATGCTTCAGTACCGTATAGACCTTCTGAAGCTTCGCGATAAAACGTATCCACTTCAGGAGGAAAGGTTGCGATATTCTGGAGCAACCCTACGCACTAATTAGCTTAGGAACCGATTGAAAAAGGTAGGGCCAAGAGAAGGACCTTACCGATGAATGCCAAAGGGGCATACTGTTCAATAGCACCCATTCGTGTCTGAACTGAATTATAGTCTTGCTTTATTGGTGCAGCAAAAATTGTTAGCAGCACCCCTACTCCAGGGGCCTGGATTGATCGCGCCAATATCAAGAGGGGCTGTCGAGATATGTTAATGACAGCACGATGTAAAACTATTGGAAATGATGCTAAGAACGAATGATAATTAATTCTTGTAGCATTTGAAACCACTCTGGTATCATCATAAACCCGTCCGAAGGGAATAACATCAGATGGTATTCTCAAGGATGGTTCATGTGCTCTCCACATATTCACCAAGCTGCATATCCGCTGCTTCTCAGTTTCATAGTCGTCGTGCATTCCACGATATGCTGCAAGATCCATAAAGAAGTCCGCCGGGTTCATGACCCTAGGACATTCAAATCCTGCTTGATAAAAATACGGACACATCTGAGATGCTTTACCTGAGTACAAAGGAAATCCATCTGGTGAAAGAAGTAGGCAGGTGGAGAAAAGTGACCACATTGACGATGTGGGTTGATGGATGGTGAAAATGATAGTGCGACCTTCTGCTGCCAAGCTTTGCAGGATCCTTAGCACTGTAAGTGCCATGAAGCTGTCGAGCCCGGATGTGGGCTCGTCTAATATAAGAACCTGCGGCATTGTCAAAACCTCACAAGCAATTGAGAGCCGGCGTCTCTCTCCACCACTAATTCCCCTTCTAGTTGCAGATCCAACTAGACGCCCTGCACAAGAGTCCAGGCCAAATTTTACCATAACTTCAGAAACACGCTCCCGTTTTTCGTCATCGGACATTGAGGACGGCAGCGTGAGTCGGGCAGCAAAGAATAATGTCTCGCCCACCGTAAGGGCTGGCATTAAGTTATCATCATCTTGGCCCACAAATGAGACTATTGCCCTAGTTTGATCCTTAGGCAGTTTGTTTCCATTATATAAAGCTAACCCTGTGCGGGTCCAACTGGAATTTGAAGAAGGGATGCGTTCAGCCAACGAAGTCAGTAAGGATGTCTTGCCGCAGCCGGATGCCCCCATGATCACGTTCAACTGTCCTGGTTGAAAGTCCGTGGATATTGGGCCACAGATCCGGATTTTAGCGCTGTTCGAACTTTGCTGTGTCAATGTTTCGAGTGCATAGTTCTGCAAACAGATGTGAATAGGAATTTTACGTGTTGGCCTAACCTGGATTCCAACCGTGGCTACATGAACGTCGCTTGTATTTCTCTTCTTGATAAAGCGTGGTTTAGGTTGTCGGATATGAAGAACAACGGCCGCTGCTAAATGAACAATGCAGGTCATTGAGCATAGAATAGAAATAGGGCGCCATGCCCAATCCCTTGGGATCCCCAGGCTGTTCATGACAAACTTTCCAGTATACTGCATACACCTTGGGTCTGTAGGAGTCTGAGAGTAGGGACAGTCGTACAGCTGACCTTGTTCTGGACCACGGACACCGACAAACTCGTTGGTTGCTAGAGCACCAAATGTATAGAAAGTATGCGTTATCCATCTAAGCCATCGAGCGTAGCCTGGAGTCTGATCAATCTGGATAAAGTATCCGGACGCTATCGTCTGCAGGGTAAAATATAAGTTTCCCATCAGGCCTGCTCCATGAAAGCTCCTCGTAGTGGCCACACAAAATAACGCAACTCCAACGGCAACATAATGGGTTAGCATCATAATAAGCAGAAAAATGCATATTTGAGGCGTTGAACCACGATACCCCACCATGGGATAGTATATTGCGGTGAAGAGGAGAGGAAGGGGAATATCCTCAATAAGCAGCTTGGATAATCTCCGACCCAATAGAAACGTAGATGCGCTTATGAGCCCATCCCTTCGTTCATGATCAAAGAGATGAATCTCGCTGACTAGTCGGCATATCTCATGAATCAGAATTAAGTATCCGTAAAGTCCTGTCGCATCCCATAGGCTTCCTTCTCTGGACCTAATGCCAGTCAAGCTACCATCTAGTTGCCAGAAAATCCAACCGTTGGTAGCGGCTAAACAAGCAACAGCGCACCAGATTCCAACAAGGGATTTCCAGTCCCTCATATACTGTTTCATGTTGCGTCGTATTAATGCTTTGCATCTTCTTCTGTAGCTTCGCTCTTTAGGCTTGGAGCCAGTATGGCCACAAGTGGCCCAGTGTGCGGTTGGATAGCTGGATGTAGTGGACATTGTATGATTCTTCCAGCATAATTTCAGATGGTCTAGCCTGGCAATCGACTCCGACCTGGACATCTCCGAGTCTGGATCAATCGACGTTATTTCCAGAAGAAAGTCAGCAGGGTTAACATAAGGAGGCAATTCAAATCCACAGTTCTTAAAATATTCCTCGACCATATTTGATGCCCCACTATATATTAGATGGCCGCCAGATAATAAGATAATATTGTCAAAAAGTCTCCAAGCATCCGGCCTTGGTGAATGGAGGGACATGACTATAGTCATTCCAGCATCAGCTAGTTGTTTTAACGTTTGAATAACCTGGAAAGCAGTCGTTGCATCGAGTCCTGCGTACATTATTAGCGAATTCGCGGCATTATCTTTATGATGGACTTGTATCTTTATACCAGTAGTTGGCTCATCGCAAAAAAGTACAGAGGTTTGTTTGAGCAGTTGGATCGCAATGCTGACTCTTCGTTTCTCTCCCCCACTGCAGCCCTTGTTCCTGCTGTCGCCAATTCTGTTTTCCGCACAATTTTTAAGCCCTAACCTTGACAGAACATTATCGACAGAGCGGTCAAGCTCTTGTGAATCTGCACAACTGAAGCTGAGCTCTGCAGCATATTGTAAAATCTCGTGGACTGTTAATGTTGTTGGAAGAATATCTTGTTGTGAAAGGTAACCACTCTGAAATGTGCCAATATTTGGGTTATTGTTGTATGTGATGAATCCTGTAGACTTTAGATGGCTGTTCTGCGTTCGACCAGAGAGGACATTGAGCAAAGAAGTCTTCCCGCAACCACTACCCCCTAAAAGGACTGTAAGCTTTGCGGGAGGGATATCAACTTGTATATCGCTAAGTACAGTCAACACTCGGGTTGTTGAAGGTGTTCTTTTCACTTGTCTCGAGGTACATTTGATTCCTTCGAAGCTGGAGGCGGAGAGGTAGACCGACAGATCGCGCGCTTCTATATGCACAGGATGGTACTGGCTAGCGTTGGACTCAGTAAGGCTTTGGTGCGACTGCAAGTTTCGGATACGTGTCAGAGACATCGTTACTCTGTCAACTTCAAACAGAAGCCCGAGAGAGCAATGCCGGACGCAAACAGCTAACAAAGATACTAGTAGAGCTGGAACTCTATCAGTATATTAGAAGTAAATGGTGAGACATGAAAGGAGAGTGGGATTGGAGACCACTTCGGTTTTAAGTAAGGGGTTGTGACAAGGGTTAGTGCAAGTGCAAAGGGGTTGGGACATTGGGCCCTTAAAACGTTTATTGCCCTACTACAAGGTTTCCACTGAAAGCTATATATAAGTTTTATTGTCTATCGCAATCCTAGGGCTAACGATAGTGGGCTTTGCCAACATGCATTGCATAGAGTCTACAGAGCAAGAATTTCATTTTTCGCGCTTACTCAAAGGGTGTACCTCTCACGCCAATTCATATTGTTCCCACCGGTCAATGGATCCGATTTCTAAGCCTCCCTTGTGGTCCAACATTTAGATCTTAACCGTCCTATTATCGCGCTTCCCAATGAAGTATCTTTCGGCGTCTGCATAGGTCCCTCCTAGATGGTCCCAAAGGGTGAGATATTGTCCAAAGTTTAACTTGATATTCTTGTGGTGAACAGTATGAAATTGGTCACGATTATCATCTGGAGTCGAACTTGTCAATAGGAAACCGATGGTCGGGGTAACGATACGATAAATACATACGCAGTAAGACAGTCCATATATTAGTTGTGAAGAATACAATAAGTTGTGCCTCGCGAGACATTGGCCAGAGAAAGCTATATGCATATATTGGGAGGCTCATGATGTACGCCTCTAAAGGATGGAAAGCATAGGCCGAGAATGGAGTTGGGATGATATATCTGGGAAGTGCCTTGTCAGCGTTGAGCCCAATTACCATATCGTTGGGCATGTCTTCCTAACTTACCGATGGTGCTTCTTGTGCATGAGGTTGAACAGATAGCTGGTGTGAAATATCCGATGCATCCAATACATACAAGTATCACTGAACAAGAGATAGAATACAAACTGTGCGAGTTCATACCACCAAGGTACCCTTCCAGACCCGAAATCGTAGAGTTTAGCATACCCGCGGACTTGAGCTACAAGGATCGGAACGGTTAGAATGACCATCACGGAGATGGAAAGTAAGGAATCCGATAGCTCATATCTGATCTGGTCTCTCAGATACTTGGGATGCTTCTTCAAGGACTTGTCAAAGTTTTGATGGTAGCATATGGTTCCGAATAGAAGAAAAAACCCGACGGCAAAGGCCCTTTCGTTAAAGATTCGTCAGCATGAGTCTTCCATCCAACGAGACCACATATAGACAGACCAGATGGCAATACCGATACTTAAGCTTTGTCTATAGATACTCTGTCTGTGCCAGAGATCCGAATTTGTGATGATGGTGCAGAGAGCTGACTCAGGGGATTCGAGGCATAGCTTTGATTCCAAGGAGCCACGAACAGCATCATACGCATAGTCAAAAATGAGAGGATCCAGGTAAAGGAATATTAGATCTATTTCCACTTCGGACTTTTTATTGCAGTGTTGCAACACAAGGTGTTCGTCCTGTAGAAGCTCAAAAGAGAAAGGGGTGGGGAGTTCTCAGGTCACACATATATGATACACCCATAGGCTGGGAACGATTGTTCTTAAACGACCAGGTGATTTTTTGCCACACCAGGGGTGGGATACTCTGTCTTTCAGCTACATTTTATTTTTCGCCGTTGGCAATTTACGCTTTTCGGTGTGCGAGGGGTGGATATCCTACCGTCGGTATGCAAGATTACACCTTCTCAAGGAAGGCAAAGGGTGCATTTCAGAGCCTTGCAGTATGAGTAGCCAACGAAATGAGGTTTTGAATCTATCTGGAGAAAGGTAGCACAAGGCTCCATGGATTTCAGGTCCGGCCTCTGTTCACCAACACAAATATAGAACTAGTATGTAGACTGAAGACATGGATTACCGTAAATGAAATAGTATTCTAAGTACATAAGGAATCGATGCTAGGCTACGGCGTGCCTTCCTGATTCCGCTGGCAAGGTTGTATTCTGAAAACAGCATATTTGGAATAGTGCTCCTCCAGCTGTACCCCGTAAAAGGATTTTATTTGCTTGTAGATCTCTTGTGCAAGGGGTAACAGTCGATACTCTGAAACTGTGGAAACACTTAGCTGATGGAGATACTGCATCTAAATTGACATTGTGCAGCATTGAACATTCCTATCCAGTCTATTGGGGGTTGTTTATCTGAACTCTAATATCGGTTCTTATTAGTTAAACTTTCTTTCGAATGTTTATGGAAATTATTATTGAATGGAGGTGAAGCTAGGGACCGAATGTACGCCAACCCTCTTACAACCCTTGATGGAATCACGCGTTGTGTATTGACTGCTTAACTTTCTGAACAAGATCAGAAGCACATGGAATGCTTGGTGTGTACAATTCATCTATCATATGGGATGTCTGTGTCTTGGCCCTGAGGGTGTGGCAGGGCAAAGAAATATCTGTCTGCTGCTCTTAGAGTGGTCCACAGAGACTGATCCCTGGGTGGCCATTCTTCTCACTAAGTCTACGGCAAGCTAGGCTAGAAAGACCCGTTATGTTAAGCCCCGGACGGCTTAATAACCCCAGGCGCGGTATCTATAATAGCGCGAAATGGAACGGGAAGCCTATTTGTGACACCAGCCTTTTTCAAGGGGTCAGTTTCTATTAAAGTTTTCGTCTGAGGGACCACATAACTTACAAGCATCCGCAACAGTTGGGTCAACAATGCTTGGCACTGATTTATTGCCGCTGATAGGTCATATTTATACTATACGTACTCCGGAGTAGCTCGGGGATAGACTGACCGCTATGCATTTACTCATTCTTCCAAGAAAAAGAAGAAAAAAATAATAATAAAATACAATAAAATTGAGGAAATCAGACTCCTCATATTTTTCTCTAGTATGTACTAGGCGTAATTCTAACCCA
This sequence comes from Aspergillus sergii, assembly GCA_009193525.1. Classification (NCBI taxonomy): domain Eukaryota; kingdom Fungi; phylum Ascomycota; class Eurotiomycetes; order Eurotiales; family Aspergillaceae; genus Aspergillus; species Aspergillus sergii. The sequence goes on from ML741765.1 coordinate 242,967, forward strand.
AGTCAAGGCCACTCCACCACACATCAAATACACTTGAGCATAATTTCGACACAAGAGACAGGGGAAAGGGAAAGATCGAGTGTAATTTATCTCTAATAAGTATACAGCACAGGGAATCTAGCACTTTTACTCAAGTGTTTAACGTCCGACTTCGCAATATTTATCAGTCTTCGTGCTTGAACTCTGCTATGAAGACAAACGAGGCTCGTTTCAACGTATCACTGCTGGATAAATTTGAAGAATATCTCAGATAAATAGACTCAAAAGTTAGACGTTTTAATGCCGTGGGTTGCTCCGCTACTAGTTTAACATTTGCCAATACTATCTCTAATCGTAGGATTGACTACGCCGTTCCCGAATCCAAAGAATCCCCTGCCACCGCCTCTTACCGATGATGCACCTACGTTACTCCCTAATGTGGTGCGTATACTGAGTCAACTCGGGTGTTGGAAGATATTGAAGCTGCTTTGCAGAAATCAGTAGCCATTTTCAACCTGGCTTGCCAACGGATATCTGCTCAGAACGGTTGGTATAATGCAACTCCTAAGAACTATCTAGACATTGTTACGACTCGGTTGTGATTGCCCATTGCGGTTTAATACAAATCCTGTGCAATAGTTAAGTTGGGACCAGGCATCGTGTTGCGGCTTAGCACAGTTCAATTCGATCAAAACTAGTCGGAAGTCAAGATTAAATGCGCCAATGGATCCTCATGCTGGGGGCGTAGTTGTCGGCGCTGATGGGGTTCATAGTGTGATATGAAGGGGAGCCCTCTAGCACAAAAGCCTTCTTAGGACGCTTGGTAGTATTCAATCCTAGCTGTCAAGTGAAATGTGCTTGGCTTCTCGTCATTTTAGAGTTGACCTGCGAGTAGTCCGGCATTTACGACATCTCAATTATACATGAGTAACACCCAGGGCAAGCGCACTGGGCTTATGGGAACGGCTTCTCCTTCATGATTAACTTTGGCAAATACGGGCGTATTTTTTGGCTTCTGTCAATTAAAACTAGGAGACACATTAGTATCCCCTCCTTTCACACGTATTTGCCCAGGCATCACTCGACAGATACATCTGACCACTCTTGGATACCCACACACTATCATCTTCAAAGATCTGTATTACAACTCTGAAACATATCTTCACTTAGTCTTGAGAGCTTGCTTTGCAAGAACTGTGTTTAGGGAATATTGCCCGTATTGGTGATTTCGTACACAAAGTTAGTGTGCTTATTCCTCACTAAGATAATACCAGAAGTCAAACTTTTAGGATGGAAGATGATTCAGAACTTGGCACAAGGTGCTAACTCTGCTCTTGAGAGTGCTGTGTCGCTAGCTAGTTGCCTTTTTTGTATTCTAGACGAACACCAAGGTCGTGTCTGCTCTGACAGATGTGGGCGCGAGGCAACCCTTCCCTCCTGTGAAGACTCACAAAAACACAGAATGAGATTCCTCTACACATGTTCATGGATACTGGATTTGTGAGAGATTTTGTTGGACATTTTTCAAGGGCTGGGACTGTCCATTGGTTCATCTTTGTTGAGCAGGTTATCAGCTACATATCAGATATTGAAGGTCAGACAGAATACTGGGATTGCTTGCCAAAGCCTCGGCATGTATCTAACATAGTGTTGAAGATGGATCATGGGAACCTCTTTCATTTAAATTATCTATTTGTAAAGATAACATTTGCGCTAGTAAACAGTTCGCTTAGATTGAGGGTAGCTGATAACAATCATCATTAGTTCTAATATATCCTATATATGCCTCTCATTTTTATTGATTTTGCTATTATACGGTCTAGCACTGTAGAAGGGCCATTAGACTTGCCTGAAAAGTTATCTAAATCGGTTTTATGTATATAAAATCTTCTAGTTATACTACATGTACCACCATGATACTTCATTATACAATCAATCTCAACCCCTGGTCAGTATAGGTCGTATAGTCGAGTTACATCTTGTATTTTCTGGGTGACCACTCTGAGTGACTTAATTGCCAATCAGGTGAACAGTACTATAATATCTGCTAGAGTATATGCGTAGTTACTATACTAGTCATTCCTGGCAGTGGTAATGTGTTCATAGTACAATATGGACTTTAAAATAATTTGAGCCAATATCAACTAAAGAAACCGTGATACATGTCCTACCTGTCAACAGCCCCAAGTACCATCAATCACCAAGGGATATCGGACTTTTCAGCCCGACAATGCGTTTTGGATGCTGATGAAGCCAGTCTTTAATCAGCCCAATTGCAACCCGATTGTCTGGATGGTCCCGATAATCATATGTCGCCTCGCCGTACATCAAGCCATCAACTTTTGAAAATCGTAATAGTTTTTCGACATTTGTGGATCCTGCATCTTGGGCCTTGATGGTCCACCCAAAGACCTTTCCGACCTTGGATTTTCTAGGCTGACGATCGCGTAGGAGCTTCGTTCCTTGATGTAATTCATAGCAGACACCAGTCGGATAGATGAGATTCCAGCTATCCCTTGGCCAATCGCAATCCATCACATAGGGAGCCTCTAGGGACGACATCCCATAGTCCATCACCTTCTGTTGCACGGAAATTGTATCAGAGTCGACACTGTCAAAGATTCTCTGAACGTCTTCAGCCCGGCTACCGACACTAGTTGCTTCGTTCGCACTCAAGGACTGCATGAGCGTGTCGAGTTCCCGAAGTGTGGTGTCTTTCGAGCTGAAATCATAGAGAACCCGTATCCCGACCGGTTCTAGTTTTGTCTGTATCATCTGCTGGAGCTGTTTGATGGAGGTTCCCTTGCTCGCCCATGTCCGTGGCTTCTTGATGTCCAGCCAGACAAAGCTCGTCTCGTTGGCATGCTTGACAAAGGTATCCAACATCGCTTCTACCGTATTGCCTGGCTTATCGGTGGGCAAATGTCATCATGATACGCGTAAAGCACCCCATTATGGGGTGCAACATCCATTTCAAATGCATTCGCACCATCACTGGGGGCTATGGGGATTGCCGCTGTATGCAAGACTCGATGGGCGATGAGATAGATTGGTCACCGAGTGTCTGCTTCACTTTCCAATACCACCTGCGCTGGGGTTTGAACTTCCCTGCAGGCGCTGGACAGCAACGTGGTTTGTGTGAATGAGAGAGGGTATTGAAAGCATGATGAAGAATAAACGTTGCTTATTAACTAATAGTAAATATTGGTTTCGATGGGCTAGACACTGATGTATGTAGTTTAGTGGGGGTACACTTATATTTCTGAGTATATATAGCATTGCCTAGCTACCTTTGCTTTTCTTTGCTATGTTTTCTGTGAACATCAACTAGCGTGGGAGACTGCAAATGAAGAAAAGGTATCTATCCCTTACATCCTAAAATCACACTGTCCAACTACCATTTTTAATGTGATAGATATTCATGATAATCACTGTGTTCACCCGATCGAGGTCAGGCTTTCAGCCAGCCATCTTTATTGCTATGCCTGAGTTCCTGTAAGTTAAAAGTCACGACTCACGGCCGACAAGTAGCTCAGAGTGTCAACCTTCATGTACAAATGACACAAAAGTGGATATTTTTAACAAGTAGACGAAAGAGAGAGGCTATATATTCTTAGTTCTTCCACGGCTCAATATCCTCAGGCCACAAGCACGCCACGCCACGCCAAGACGGCAGGGACTACCTAAGTTCCGGAACGGTCCGAAAAACGGATTCCCGTGCCGTTGTTAGGGCGGCTTCCCAAACTTTCATGTGTATATAAAAAAAGGAAAGGAAAATAGCTCATAGATAGGGACTCTGATAAGGTTTAATAATAAATGCTATCTTTTTCATATTAAGGGATGTAATGAGCCAGGTATTTTCAGTTTACTACGCCTGAACTGTTCACAAATTAAGTTCCTAGCACTACATGGAGACTCATTCTCTGCTCAGCTTTTCTAATACCCCATGAAGGGACTAGTACCCCACAGAGGAGTATCCTCTGTCTCACCGCATTCTCGACATCACGTTCTTACATCAATGGCAACAAGGAAGATTTACTTCGCAATTACCAATGACTGAAAGAATTGTTGAGACCTTGGAAAACTGACCAATTCAAGCGGAATACAAGGCAAGGGAGGGAACAGATCGTCGGATGTATTTTTAGCTAGTACTTTTGTTACCGAGATGCAGCGGGGCGGGGTTGGCTAAGAAGAAATAGTAACTGCTGCTATACCCACATTTTCTCTAGTAACGAGAAAATCTCAGGACGCTACTCTACCATACTAACTAGGAATGGAGCCAGCAACAAATAGGACCGTCATCATTCAGTGATTGTACAATTCCCCTAAGATTGAGAAGCCATGTAAAATCTAACTAGTCACGGAAAGGCTAACGACCAGTAGTTGGCTTCTTAGTGACTTCAACCTCCGCAGTACCAAGTCCGGTACCCGTTCTATTGTATCTATCAGCAGCCACTATATACTCGAAAGCCGCGACATGCCTTCCACCGAGAAGGTGTTTCGGGTCGAACCCATAGGGATATCCCAATAGAACCTGGTGATCTGTTGGTCGTCCATATCCCGAAGCTCAACCGTGCCTTCTGTACCGGCAAGCTCCGTATCACGACCACAAACATAAATGAGAAATTCATTCTTGTTGGTAAGTTGCTGTAAACAAGAAGCTATTTAACTTATTGTAAGTCAGAAGTAAATTGATTGATTGCACATTCTGAAGAGATACAATAGTAGCAGCTGTTATTCGTCAAGTCCAGATTTAATATAAATGATTCACTGGTGGAGGATTCTACATTGATCATCATTGCGGTGTGGTGGTCTTAGCGTACCAAGCCTAGCTGGTACCGAGGGGTTCTTGCTGAAAATCCCAAGCATACGTACATTATGTGTACTGTACTCCATTCTACGCACTGGACTTCTTAATAGTGGCAGCCTGCAGGGATTCGATCCTTCTACTCTTTGCGCTTCACGCTGTTTGAGAATTGTATGGAAAGGCGTATTGAAACGAAATCTAGCACACTATCCCTGCACCCGAAGTATTTCAAGGTCGCAGATACGAAGCTCGTATTAAAGAAAGTGCAATGGAGTAGTCTGATGGTATGTACTATCGAGCTCAGTCCATACATACATAAAAGGAGTGACAACCAGGGAATTAATTCCGCTGATGGGGATGGAACAAGAGAAGATGCATTTCCCTTTCTGTCCAACAGAGTGATCGGACTGCTTTAGCCCTTCTTTCCAATTTCAACATCAACAGTGCCGATGGCACCAGAGTCCTTGCTCCATGCTCCATTCTGGACCCAGTAACTATTGCCCCTCTCCGAGATACCAAAATCATTGCTTTTGCTACCCCAGGGGCAGTCCCAATAGACTTTGCCAATCTTGCTCTCGCCGTCCCACAGCTCAATATGTCCTTCCGTTCCGGAAGCGGCGTCGGAGCGACCACAGGAGTATATGTTGGCGGAGCCGCCTGGAGGCACCGTGACCTTATTGACTTCGGCAGCCGAGATTTCATCGTCCTTGTTTCCGTCCTTGTAGAACTTGCCCCTGGTATTCTGTAAGAGAAGAACATAATTGTGATTTGACAGAGAAGGTGAGTCTTTACTCACCAGCCTTCACCCTTCTCTTTATCAGGGATGGCATTCTTGACTTTCAGAGTACTCGAAGTCATGCTATTGATCAGGTGAATGATGATCCATTGTGCGTAAGCCATCTTGGCTTCCGAGGGGTGATGGAATTCCGGAAAGGGATTGCAGGCTGTTATAAAGTAACTGAAGGATTTTGAAGACTTGGGATACTCGATGAGTTTGATGATGCTTTCTCCTGGGGGATCCAGGCGAGTTATATAGCCGAAGGCTTCCCAGGTCGTGTGTTGAGATGGTGTCTCGGCTATTGTCTGTGAGCACTTCGAAAACAAAAGTACAGTATCATGGAGTATGCAACTGCAGGCTGAATGCAATGTGGCAAATGAGAAAAATGCCTCATACCATAGACCATGCACAGCCAGCACTTAGTTCACAAACAAAAACATAGATCTAGCAAGTCTGGATTCGTATAAGGCCTCGGAGAATTAGGAAGTTAATGCGTTGACGACGGGTCGACTCAGCTTCCCCGCCACGTAACCATGCACCATCGGAGTAGGTGGGCAACTGGGACAAATACCATTATAGATGGAGATCTATTACCCGATTAATGGGTTCCGATTGAATAAGTCAGTCTCCGCAGAGGTCTCTATTGGCAAGGACCCTTGCCCACACTCTAAATTTATAACATTAACTAGCCTGTCCACAGTCGTCCAAATGTTGGCCCTAAGTGATCACATTGATCACATTGAAAGAACAATGAATACACCGCTATGACAATGAACTAGCTACCATTGACAAAAGTTCCTTCGATATGAATGGCCAACACAAGAAGGGCTGGGTGCCGTGTAGTTGCATTAGCTCTTTGCCAAGGCTCTTGGCTCATGCATGTCACAGTGAGCCATTAGACGCAGTTGAGTAGCGCTGGCTGTTATGTAAATACATAAAACTTGTGGCTGGCTGCATAGGAAGCATTGGTGCTGTACAGTTGTCCATGCATGCATTGTAAACAATGTATTACTCTATAGAAACTGATCTGGTATGTGAAGGCTCTCAGCTCAATAAGGTCAAAGTGAGGGGTACGATACATGTGAATACCGCTGGCTGCTATGTAAATGCGTGAAACTTGTGGCTGGCTGAATGTTACGCCCGTGGCTTCGTTGTTGAGTCCTAGACCAGTTAGCGGACCGCGCGTCAAGGGGTTCCTAACCTAAAGTCGTTCTTTGACTTCCGTCGTCAATAGGTTGCGGCCTTGGTAGGACGAGAGTCGGTACAGGGCCGCCGTCGATACTAGACTCGAGTTCAAAGGGCCAGGTCTATTGAGTACGTATACCCAATAGTTAAAAGAATACGAACAAGTTGAGACTAGTCTTGCTACTAAACGTAACTCTGTAGTAATAATGTGGATTAGTCACGAAGAAAATAACTAAATACATGAATGAGTGTCCCTACATATTCTGAGCCATCTTACCTTGTAACTTCCTTGGTATACTGTTAGTAGTGATCTGGTATATTGTATACTAATTCCGCGATCCTTTTCCGTATACCAAGTCACTTTAGTTCTCTGTGTAGCTAGTTCCGGCTCTCGTGGCTTCCTTTGGTGATAAACATAAAGAGTAACCCTTTCTAGCGGTCCTGCAATCAGCTATCGTCATCCTATGATATTCTGCCTTGTGCGTCCGTCTTCGATAAGGTACGCTAGTCAAGGGTTTGTAACACTGAACAAGCTGAAAATAACAAAAAATGGATGTGGGTCTAGGAACATACTTGCATAACACTATACAGGTAGTGTAGGCTTCCTGAACTAACGTGTATACTTCCTTATGTTCCCAAACTCTCTTGCTAGTCTTATAGGCGCCATACTGTTCTATCTACAAAGGAAACATCTCAACCTTGAAAAATGTGATCACGACCACAGATGAACAATATGGCTGTTTGGATAATATGGCGATATGAGATACTATTATAGGGGCCAAACTCAGCAGTCTATGCAGACCTCTGCATAGTCAGACTTTTAGGTACCTTTGCGGATGAGAAACAAGGTAGCAGTGCTCTGCATGTATGCCACGTACTTGGATCCCATTGGCCAAGTTGATTGTAGGACAGACCATGAGATCATACCGGCTATGTCGATGCCAGATGGGAAGATCCTCCAAGAAAGCTGCTGTCTAACAAGGCACTCATAGCTGAACCGGGGATCTCCGGCGGAGTCATTCAACATTTCTCTATAATCGGAATTTGTATATCATCTGATTGATTAGGAAGGGGTCGAGGCCTCGACTGGGGCTTGCTAAATATCCCTCACCATGATACTCACGAATCATCCTCTCTCTCCAGAAGATGCCTCATGGCCATCATCATGTACCAGCCTGCATTCGTAGAATAGCCCCACTGAAATGTTCTTAGTCGAAGAGCTTCGTGGTCTCCACGGATTGCAGAGTTATTCGACTGCATTGAATGTGCTAGGACTTTGGGCTTAGATTTATAGCAGGAAGTTGTGATTTAAGAGTGTTAGCTACTTTTATCTTTGTCTAGATTCTCTGAGTATTTACTCTTTTGCCCACATAAAGACACTTTCCACAACCAGGTACAACAAAATGGCGGCCGAACTTGTCCCCTATTTTGACGGGATGCAACAAGGGCAAGGGTATGCTTTATATCCTTAAGTGAACCACGACTCTGGAGTGCCCATTCATTCTTGATAAGCTGACAAAACTATATCTTATCATTAGATACAACACTTACCTTCAGGAACTCCGCGTTGCAGATGCTGTAACCATCACACCTGGCAATCCACTTCCCAATACTTACGATATTTTCTACCACAGCGAAGAGGTTACGGAGTACAAGTTAGTTGAATTACCCCATAGCAATAGCTTTGCCAGTAAAGAAAATGCAGTTCTGATGACCAGCAGGAAGCTTGCGCAATCTCTCGATATCACCGCTGGCGCAGCTATTTCGGGCTGGGGCCAGAAGGCCAATGTTGATGCAAGCTACCTTAACCGATCCGAGGTAAGCAATTCAAATAATGAGATTACCTGGCTTACCCTATTTACTTGAGGTTCCAGTTTGAAAGTAGTACCATTACGTACCAAGTCGAGGTTTCGTCGCGCCAACAAGGAGCAATCGGAAACAAATACTCCTTTAACAACATTAATACTAATGAGCCACATGAAACTTACGGAGATCGCTTCATTGCAGGTATTTATATTGAAAATGAGTCCTATCTAGAGGATTCTATAATGCAGATGCTGATGTAGTTTTGTTAGACTTTATCAACGGTGGTAAATACCTGGCCCGTGTCTCCATTACTGCGACGAGCCAATCGAGCAAGCAAGAGATCAAGCAGTCGTAAGGTTCCAGGATTTCAATCCCTGCCCGTGCGATCTAACTCGATGTAGAGCTGAGGTTGCGTTCAAGATGTATGGTAGCACTGGTACAGTGACAGAAGAGATCAGGCAAGCTGTCGAGTCACTCCACAAGAATTCCCGTACCAAAGTCTGGACTCACATCTCCGGTGGCGGGCGCAGAAATGGCAACGAAACCCAGTCTTATTCCGCGGAATCTCCCGACGCTAGCTCCCAGCTCATTAGAATCAAAGAGGAGGCAGACGAGTTCTACAGGCAATTGATGAGGGGAGAGCATCCATACAGGCGCTTGTATGTTTCCATCCATTCTTTTGCAGGCTAAGACCTAATCTCAAACGTAGTGCTGTGCTATGGAAATACACCAATGTCCAGAATTTCAATGATGCATTCAAACCTCTCGACTATTCCATTGCGAGTAGAAAGGTGAGGCTCCGAATCACTTATTCCCACTATGGCTGTTGATGGTTCTTATCAGAGCTGGTCTCTATTCGATGACTTCACCCAGTATCGTACCTTCATTGACGGTGTTACAAAAGGTATGGTCATCTTTTAAACCAACTCATATTATGTCCTACTTGACCAACACATATGCCTCGTCCAGTACCCGTCAACAAGTTTATCGAGGGTGAAACGGACCAGAAAGCCCTGTACAAGAAAGGAGTGGAGGTAGTTGGGGCAATCTCAACCAAGGTAAGTATACAAAGCACATGACACCTTGGGCTTTCTAATACAAGGATAGGTTCAAGCCATCAGCAAAGATCCAAATGATGTGGAGAAACCACTTTCATATGATTATCCTTGGGTGTTTCAAACTACTGTTCTGGTATGTCGGGACTCGGCATTTTATGGTAGTTCCAAATACTAAAGGGCCAGAAGAAGAGAATCATGACAGTGATGATGATTGCCCAGCGGAGACCTTTACAAGACGGCAGCCCCACTGATAGTAAGCAAAAGGCCCAATCAATGAAAGCCCCCGAGTCTTGGTTAATCATATGGTTTAGTTGCATCACGAAGCCTCGAACGGGGTGCAGAAAGGTTGTTCGAGTTTAAGGCCTATGACTTTGGCGACATTTTGGGGAGCTCGGTCGTATCATTTGGAAAGAAAGACTCTTCCTTCATTTGCCTCAGCGGTTTGCGAGCTTCTGATTATGGCTATAAGGAAGAGAGTTATTTCTGGGTATTCAACGACCAGGTCAATGGCATTGCAGAGCAAAAGGTCATCGTTTCAAAGATTCGATCGGCGGATAGAATCCAACTGAGCTGTGATAGCGAAGGACCCAAATTTCTCTTCAACTTCTATGCTGGCAAAGGTGCGTAGGGTGGTCTGTACAGGATACCCTGCCCCAGGTGCATGGACAACTCGGTGGCCGATCGGCGACGTCGGCGTCTATATTCGTCGCCTTTCTAATGATATACAGTGGCCCCTACCTGGGAATTGTATACAGAGAATCTTAGGGGGTCTTTGGCTATAAATTAGTACTGGAAGTTATAGTAGGAAAATCAAGAATCTGTCTTCTGTCTTTAGTATCTACTGCCTAGTGCTTTGCCCACGTATCCTTACCTAGTTGACAGGTCCTCTACCCTGACTAGTAGATATTCCTCTGACATATAGATTCTCAGCGATAATATTTTAAATAGACTAAATATGGAAATAATCCCTTTATAGGAACAACCATCTTTAGTATCACACTATTTTATAAGCCCATCCCTTATACTGTAGGACATTCAGGGGCCCTGAGCCTCTACCCCCTGGTCCCCTTTACAGTTCTGAACCAGCTTATAAAGGTATTGGCTGACCATTTCGGTCCCTTTTCTAATAGATAGATTCACCGACTATTCGGCTGGGATTCAAATGGAAAAGACTTCCTAATAAGGAAGGAATCCTGAGCTTTTTAAGAATAGTCTTAGACAGAGAAAAGGGACAAGAATCAGTTTTCTTTGTATTTGTTCTACTATCCAGTCAATGATAGAGCTTTACCTTTTGCCTCCCGGTTCCTTACCTAGCCGACAGGCTATCTACCCTGCATATTAGATCCTTCGTTACAAGTGGACCTAGTGGTAGAATTTTAAAAACTAGTTTCGCGAAAGAGTAGTTGTTTTTACAATGACAATGTCATTGTATGGTTTTGTGTGTGGCATCTTCAAGAGCAGGAGGCTTAGAGAAACTTCACTATCCCATCAATGAAAGAAATAATCAGGAGCAAAAGGTCAAGTCCAATGCAAGGCTTCACCTATCCAGGGCGTTTTCCTGGCACTATAACAATGTTAGTAAGAATGATAACGAACCAAATCGTGGTGGAAAGAGAGTTTTGATACTTACCATCTGCCAATATGTCCCTTTAGTCCGAAGCAATTCCTGATGTGTTCCCTGCTCCACGATTCGGGATCCATGGCCAGTCTCGCTTTCACCGAAGACAAAGATCATATCAGCTTTTTGGATAGTAGCAAGTCGGTGCGCGACCGCGACGATTGTCATGCTTCTCTTTCCCGCCAGGCGTTCGAGAGCCCCTTGTACTACCTTTTCTGATTGCGAATCCAGACTCGAGGTTGCCTCATCCAAAAGAAGCAATGACGGCTTGCGTAGCAGTGCACGCGCGATGCATAGCCGCTGCCTCTGGCCTCCACTGAGAGCTGTCTGTGCTTTGATGCCCAGCTCGGTGGAATAGCCCTCAGGCAGCGATGTAATAAAGTCATGTATCTCAGCGTCTTTGCAGGCTTGGATCATCTCATCCTCGGTGAAGTCAGATTTATCCAGTCCAAGAGTGATATTCTCACGAATTGTTCCCTCAAAGAGTCTTGGTTCTTGGGCCACTAGCGACAACGCTCGGCGATAAGAAGATGTTTCCAAGGAACGGATATCCTGGCCATTCAGGGATATCGTGCCTTGAAAAGGATCATAGAACCGTTCTAACAGGGATATCACAGTTGTCTTTCCGCAACCAGAAGGTCCAACGAAGGCAACGAATTGTCCGCTTTCGATACTAACATTAAGTGCAGTGAAAAGAGGAATATCTTGAGATGCATATTTGAAAGCAACGTCACAGAATTCGATACTAGCTCCACATTGTGAAGCAAAAGGGGCGAGTTGTTTCTGTCCCATGCTGGCGGCATCCTTTGTAGATGAATTTGATCGTAGGCTCAATACCCGGTTAGCCGATGCAGTGGCTTGCGCCATGTTCGGTCCAAAGCTAAGGAATTGACCGGCTGATTGCCCTCCCTGTATGATGGCCATGTAAATGACAAAAAATGAAGTTGGCTGGTACTCTCTGGACGCGAGTAGCTGACCACCGTACCTAGTAGAGTCTTTTAGTATTACATAGACACATTTACTCGGGTAATGCTTACCAGAACGTTAGGGCCATCGCACATAGCTCAACACTATCGGAGAACGCAAATATCAGCGTCGCGTACCATGCTTTCCTGAAAGCCTTGGTTTGTTGCTGTCGCAATAGATTGGCATAGCGGTCAAGGATTGCGTCTTCCATCGTCAATGCCGATACTGTTCGAAAAGCCTCAATAGCTTCTGCTGCAAACTGCGAGCTTCCAGAATACACTGCTGCGTTCATTGCTTCAAACTGCAATTCGTATCTGATGCGCATAAAGGCAGCTAGGACGGTGCATGGTAGAGCTGCAAAGACAGCCACGAGGCTGAGTTTCCAACCGAACGAGAACGCAATTGCAATGCAACCAATCATGCTGAATACGGAGATAACCGGGAATACTCCATTCATTCCAAGTAAATCTTGGACTTGCTTTGGGTCGGTTGCGAGGCGAGAAATCAAGGACCCAGAAGCATTCTCATTCATATCATAGAATGGTATAGGTTTCTCTAATATGCTCTGAAAATACTCCTTCCTGCAGGACGAACCAATCCTCTGTACCCGTGTTAGCTCTCATAAGACGCGTAAGAATGTATTCCATGGTCATACCACTGAAAGCGAGTTTGCGGAGTATCCTACGATGCTGTAGCTAAGAGCGACCCCTAGGGCAAGGATGAAGAACATCAAAGCCCAGAAGTTGGCGGCATCAGCAAGCTGTCGACCAGTTAATTGGAAAACATGGATAAGTTTTGCAAAGAGCCAGCTCTGAAGTGGGAACGCGGCTTCCAATAGCACCTTGTCAGTTATTGAGTTGTAGCGTGTGGAATCTCGGAACCTTACCTCCTGCACCAACTGCGCCAAATATAGTCGTAAGGTAAAAAGGCCAATTTGCACGTTGCTCATATAGAAGCAAACCGATGCTGCTAAAGAAACCCCGACTTTTGTCTTTCTTATTCTCTTCCTCCACCTGTGCTTTGTCCTCGAGAGCAAAATGGGCCAACTGGACCTCTTCTTTCAACTCATGAGGAATGTCACTCTCATTGGTCTCGTCTTCTGCCAAGAGCTCAAGTTTCTGAGCATGAACAAGATCATGATAAACCCCTTTTCTATCTTCTAACAGCTCTTCATGTGTTCCCTGCTCGACATTGACACCTCCTTTCATTACCACGATGTGATCTGCTTGTCGAATGGTCGATAGCCGGTGAGCAATTACAATAGTGGTGCGATTTTTTGAAACTTGATCAAGAGCGGCTTGCACAATTTTCTCGCCACGAACATCGATTGCACTTGTTGCTTCGTCTAAAATCAGAATGGTGGGCTCTTTCACGATGCTTCGAGCAATTGCAAGACGTTGCCTTTGACCACCACTCAACTTGGTGCCATTTTCCCCCACCATAGTTGAATAGCCCTGTGAAGATCAGACATTATAGGATGAAATCGAAAGAGGTCAACATACCTTTGGCAGACGGCTAATGAATTCCTCCGCAAAGGCCTCTCTACAGGCCTTCTCCACCATCTCTCTCTTCACATCTTCGCTTTCGTTTTCCCATTTTGTTCCGATCAGGCCGAATGAGACATTATTAAAAATAGTGTCGTTAAAAAGAAAGGGCTCCTGCTGAACTAGTCCAATCTGCGATCTCCACCATTTTATATCCAGGCTATTGATATTGTGTTCACCCACGGAGATGGTTCCTCGGCTATGGTCCTCTTCAGTCGACTCCAGTTGATACCATCGCTCAACAAGAGCCACAATTGTACTCTTACCCGAGCCTGATGGGCCAACTAATGCGGTGGTCTTGCCTTTCTCGAATCGAGCATTCAATCCCTTGAGAACTGCGGTATCGGGTCGCGTAGGATAAGTAAAATGGACATCTTGGAAAACAATGTCCACGTGAGCCGAAACATCAGGATCACGGAGGCCACCAAGCTCAATCCTCTGGGAGTCTATCATCTCGAAGAATGAACTCGCGGCGCTGGCGGCCTTAGAGACGTTGATCAATGGTGTTGCAATATTTCCCAGGACAGTGACTGCAATCATGATGGAGAAAAACACACTATCGAGACAATTAGCAGATGCAAACAACCCTTAGGATATGATTGTGTACTTACGTGATGACTGTGTTGATGTTCTCGATATGGCCCTCCCGGTACAACTTCAGCCCAAACCAGAATGCCAAAGAAAAGCTCGAGTACATTGCGAAGAACATAAGAGCAAATTGAACTCCCATAACAATAGACATACCTTGTCCACGCTTTCGGGCTTCTTCGATCCAGGCGGCATATTTCTTTCTGAGAGGTTCCTCAGCCCCGAGGGAAACAACAGTTCGAATAGAGCCGAATACTTCTGCTGCTATTGACGAATGCTTCTCATCGGCTTTGTCAACTTTCTGTTGCACCTTAGTGATAATGGGGATCGTCACGCTACAAGCGATGAGGATGAACAAAAGGGAAGCGCTGGTCACGAGAGTCAAGGCCCACGAATACTTGAAGGCGATGATGTATGCTGTAACTAGGAGAGCCAGAGATTGGAATAGAATTGCCAGCTTATCCGAAATACTTTGCTGAATCGAATTGGAGAGCGTCGAGATGGTATTCGTGACTGTGCCCACCGACACTTGATCGAGTTTAGTAATTGGTTGGGTGAAAAGTGACTGCATGTATTCCAGCCGCAAGGCCGCCGAGACCCGAAGACCGATGACGCGGAAACAGAGCTGTGATTCTTGAGTATAATAATAATCTCAACTGATTTAAGTAGTAGGGCATACCATGGAGACATATGTTAAAGTGAACTTGCCGATGAAGAGGTAAACAATATACAAGCTAAAATTCAGTCAGCTCATGAATAAACAAGGGTATTTTTCATTATCCTGGGTGTCTTACCTCAGTTTGCTCACGGACGATTTGAATTGTGCTTCTGTGACCGATGTGCCAGGGATAAAATATCCGTTGAACTCACCAACCATCTTACCGAACACGATATTCATAAGTGGCAGTGGCTATTATACATCCGTCAGGCGTATAACTTCAAATTCTCCCGGAAAAGAGACATACCACTCCAGATCCGATAGAGCATATGAACGCTATTCCGAGTATAACACGATCCTTGGCGCTTGTATAGGATAGGACTCGCTGTAGACATGTAAGCGGCAAATAAGACTTCCCATGAGTTTATCCACCTACAAAGTAGTTGGCCAAAGAGGCGGCTTGTTCAGCCTCTGCAGCATTTTTGCGTCCATCGTTGCTTTCAGCCTCATATCCTGTTCGATCTGAGTTCACGACAATGCTCTCCGACTCGTCCTTCTCGGGTGGAGGAGTAGCATAGAGCGCTCCGGTTTCATGATGTGGTTTCTCCGTTAGATTCTGTGGCGGAGAGCTGTCCGACAAACGGTCCATCGTGGTGAATTCGGGTCAGGTTTTGGCAAAAGAAGGAATCCATCATGATAGTTATTCAGGGAACGGATAATTTATAGGGTCAAGGGGTAGTTCCAGAAGATGCGGGTGTAAGCGACTTATGACTACGTTCAATACGAGGCAAGGTCTAGGCAAGAGAAGCTTGGAGCGTTCACCAGGTATTATTCTAGAATTAGAGGATTGATAGCTATTTTGATCCCCACTCTACAATAGAATGGTGCCTAGGGTTCCACGTATCATCTGCGAAGCCACTTGGTATCTAAACATGTTAATTGTGGAGACTAACTCCAAGTGGCAGTATCAGGCGCTGGGCCAGAGACATACTTCCGGGAATTCGGTGACTTTTTAAGTCCGGACGATCAAGGCCGGCAACGTGACTGACTTGTCAGGTGTTTTTTTTTTTCCATCCGGGAATTCGGACTTTGCGACACCCCGTTCCAATCAATCCCTTACTTTTGTTCCATCAGTCAGTCATTCCACCCCCTTCTCCCCGACAATAAGAAAAGAAAACAAATGAGCTCCCGGAAACCGCCGAAGTACATATCAGTCAGTTCAGAAGAGCCTCACCTTATTCAGTTCGAATGACATCCTAATTGGAATTGATCTCAGTGTACTCGCTGCCAATCCAAAAAGGTATTAGTCGGAAGATTTCGCCTGCACAAGAACACAGGAATGACGTCAGGGCTAGACTCGATGCAACAGGGTCCAACCTCGATGTGATAAATGTGAAGCCATCAATGCGGAATGTATCTATGTACCCCGAAAAGCTCGGGCAAAGAAGCAAAGGTATGATATATCATTCTACTGCCGCAAAAAAAAATAAAAAAAATTGAGTTTGCATCGCTCATAATATAATCTACTGTACTAGTAATCCCTCTGAAAAAGATCTTTTACTGGACATACTCAGACGTCTCGAACGTCTAGAGGACCACTGTAAGATTAATCCAGATAGCGAAGGTCATGGCGTTGCTTCCAGTTCAATATCCGTGTCATCGGACTTTACTCGAAGCAGGCCGGCAAGCATCGACCTGCTACACAGTAGCCAGCCTCGAACCCCAAACACGCAATCCGTGGTCCATAGCATGTTGAACGGGATAAAAGATGATCGGGCCAGGTCGCTACTTTCTTCCAATGTATTTTGCCATCTGCGGAACGTGGAATCTCGCCTTTTTGAGAACGAAACATGTGTGAAAGCGGTAGAAGCTGCCATGGCGGAAGTTGAACGCCTGGAAAGTGCACGAGAAGTCAACGTTCTAGATCCTCCTGCCATCACTAAAGAAATGGCAAAGAGGTGGGTAAAATGTGCGTGCTATTCGATAACTTGGACACAGGCATTTTGCTGATTGGGCCGGCTAGCATACTACGAAGTCTACCAGTTCGAGGGATTTCGAGTTCCTCTTGAGAAGAGCTTCGTCATGTCTATCCCCGACCTCTTGGAGATACCCCACGTCCACCTGGACAGCACATCGCAGATTATTTACTACAACGTACTCCTTCAAGGCATTATGTTAGATTCGGAATACCTTCCTGGGAGAGGTAAAATCATACAATATCTTTACCAGAGTAGTATGACGTTACTAGATGATTGGCTATGCCACATCGAAAACACCCTCCCGGACATGTTTGCAGCCTTTCTTATGGTAGGTATATACATAGGATATTCATCAGCTCAAGGCCAAGGCTGACAATTTCCCGCTAGATATCGATGACACTCGAGGGTTGTAATAGCGAAATGGCCTGGAAAATTTTCGGGTATGCCTGTAATATTGCTCGAGCTCTGGGATTTTTCTCTGTCGATGAACCATCGGACGGACAAAATTCTCAGTCTGGACATCATAGCAATAGTGAAAGTGAGGTGGATAAAAATCGAAAGCGATTCGAATTTTGGCATCTTCTGAGGATGGATTGTCTGTTCCGTCTATCCTTTGGCAAGCCGGCCCTCATACCCGGTGGGTCATGGACAGTAAACTTCCCTGATCCCACCATTACCGGCATTGATGACGCGTCTACGCGCTTTATTCAGATTCATTTCCTAGCATCGATGCGTCTTACACTAACTCTATTAAAGTACTTGGACTTGGTGGGCGTTGAAATGCATCAAGATACGGATGTGTATGATCAGGCACTCGATGGCCTCATTGCAGAAGTGCAAACGATCATGTCAGACTGGAACGCGGTATGTCTTGAAGTGTCTCTGGTTCATGGACAATAGAGCTTCTGATCTAACGTAACGAAGGAGGAACTTGTCAGCAGCGCCACGAATCATGTTGACACATGGTTCATTGTGGACATCTTATTCAGTAGCTACAAGATGCTCATTGTCTTCACGCAATCCAAGAGATGCAATCAGAACAGTCAATTCCTACCACGACACACTGTAGATGTTGCGAGGAAATCATTGAGAATGTTTCAGTCTCTGATGACTTCGGTACTGCACGCGTACTGGGGTATTAGGTATGTTCTACCGAAGTGTCTGATTTCCCCGTGCTGACCACAGCCTTCTTCTTTTAGTCTCATACTTATGCACCAATTCATCCCGTTCTTTATCCTTTGCGCGGAGATTATCGGATCCCATAGATACAACGAGCTCGAGGACGACTTCGTCCTGGTGTCCTGGCTCAACGACTTTGTGGACAAGGCAGCAGAGGAACGACCCGAGCTACGGCCAATTGCCGCTATAGCAAAGGCGATGACCATAGCTTGCCAACAAGTACAATTCCCTGCTAGCTGATTCTGCAGGGTTGCTAACATGCAGATGACTAAGCTTTAGCTCAAGGTCGGGCTCGGGCTGCCGTTGGCCGAAGCCCACTCCTCATTGTAGCTTTGTGAAGGCCACGGTGGATCATCGGAGTCGCTCAGTGTGTTATGGGTAATTCTAGTCTTGAATCAACACAAGTCTCTGTAAAGATAAATAGTTGTAAATAGAGATGTTCGGGTGATGGGAATATTCTTCCTCGTTGCATAATATTTCATAACCCATAAGGTGATCACCCATGAGGATATATATCGTCACTGATCTCCCGACGGCTGAAGCTTGAACTTCCGCGCTACTCGAGAAGATCGTAGATATCGCTCCTTTGGGATAGTAGTTTGATATTACACTATCATGAATATGGAAAAGGCCCTCTTTTAGTAAATCTTGCTGCTATTGAGCTCCCAATCATGGGCAAAAGTATACGCATTTTCCGTACGGGTGAAAAGGTTGACTACTATGAGCTTGGATTATAATGTCAAATAAAAGTCATTTCTTCAACAAAGCATCCGATGTGGTGTAATGGTCAACATCGCTGTCTCTCACACAGCAGCTCGGGGTTCGATTCCCCGCATCGGAATTACTTTTTTTTTTTTTTTTTTTTTTTTTTTTTTTTTTTTTTTTTTTTTTTTTTTTTTTTTTTTTTTTTTTTTTTTTTTTTTTTTTTTTTTTTGACTGCCGCATCTTCTCTCGTCTACCAGAAGCTCACTGTGCATCACTTTCTATTACCTACTACATACATGCTTACTTACTCCGTACTAAAATGACCCCTTTTCTGCTTTTGTTTTTTATTGGCCCCAGCCATGCCTCCAACATACTTTCCTAGTTGCCAACCCGTGTCTTGGGGGCCGACGTAACTTCTATAACATATAATCTATTTATTTTATATAATTATAAAAAGTCAAAATAACAAATTCAGTACTTAATCCCGGTCAATGTTGGCAGCCTAAGGCGGGGAGGGGCAATCACCAAACACGCGTCCAGTGACTCGCCATTGGGAAACCAAGAAATACCCAGCTGGGAGTCAGTCTTAGACACAAGTATAATACCATTGCATTAAGACCTTAGAGCATCTCACTATCGACAGAACCTTTCTAGTCGTCCCCATCCTGACACGGAACATCGCAATTTAACCCAAGTACAATATGACGGTTATTGAAATCGAAGTAGTTTTTGACTTCGTTTGCGCAGTATGTCTTCCAGCCCCCAATATATCAATGTCCGTCTCGAATGATAGTGCATAGTGGTGCCATATCGGTAAACGCAAGCTAGACAGAGCCATTGGTCTATACCAAAAGGTTTACCCAGGTGGAAGATCGGACATCTTCTCTATCAAATGGCGTCCCTACTACCTCAACTACAATCCGCACCCGTACAGCGTTCCCAAGAGTGAATTGATGGATGACCGGTTGAGCGAAATGACTCTGGAGCAGCGAACGTCCCTGTTCAGCCGCATGAATCAGATTGGACGCTCAGTCGGTATACATTTTAAAGGTGGAGGTATGATTGGGAATACTCGCGACGCGCATCGCCTTGTCCATCTTTGCGGAACCCAGTCTCCTGAGGTTCAGTGTGCGCTGGTGGAGAAGATCTTTGAGGCCTATCATGAGTTAGAGAAAGATATTTCATCAAAGGAGGTATTGACTGAGCTGGCTGTGGATGCTGGGCTCGATGAGACGCAGGTGCGTGAGTGGTTGGATTCTGAGCTGGCGGCAGATGTTGTGGACGAAGAAGCCCGCAAGAATAAAGAGGAAGAGGGCAATACGGGTGTCCCTCGTTACGTTATTCAGAATGTGCATCGGTTAGCTGGTGCCGAAGATCCTTCTGAGTTTATTGAGATTTTTGCGAAGGTTAAGGAAGACGAATCTCAACCCTGAAGAAGGGCAGCGTTCTTTTCTATACTTATTACGCTTAGTATTACCTTGAGGGAGTGGAGATGTTGTTTGAAACCCTCCGTCTATGCCCCAGGCATCTTTATTAGGTCCTTCTCCAACATTGCTTCTTGATCCTGTTCAGTATTACTAAATTACTTAACTCATATTACCTTTGCTATCTTGAAATAATCGATAATGTAGAAATATAGTAAGAACAGCGGAATTTGGCTGCGTTGATATTAATAAGCCCCCCACACTAACGTAATGAACGATAGCTTCAATATGATCTCACCCCACATTGAATTTTAGCCGGATTAATAATACAATTGGGTAGTTAACTATTGTCCTACTGAATAGACACTGAATCAAAGAGTTTCATTATTGCATCCTTCATAGCTTCTAAACATTATCATGCCCGCAAAAGTGTTTGTGACCGGAATTACCGGCTATATCGGAGGTGACGCATTCCACCTCATCCAGCAGAACCATCCGGACTTCGAGTTCTCAGCTCTGATTCGAACTGAGGACAAAGCTCAGCAAGTACGCGAGAAGTATCCACAGGTGCGGGTAGTCCTGGGAGACTTGAGCGATGCAGACAAGATCGCCAAAGAAGCTGCATGGGCAGACATTGTGATTCGTGCGTTGAAGAAACCATATAACTGAGTCCCGAGCTACACCGACTGACATTATCCAGACACCGCCGACGCTTCGGATCATGTTGGAGCCGCAAATGCCATCGCGAAGGGAATGATCGATGGCCATCGTCCCGCGCGGCCGGGCTACTGGCTGCATACCGGTGGTACCGGTATCTTGACCTACTTTGATTCGGAAGTACGCAAGGTCTCCGGCGAGCCTGACGACAAGGTATTCAACGATTGGGATGGCGTCGACGAGCTGGTTAATCTGCCTGCCGCTGCGTTTCACCGGAATGTAGATGAAATTGTGTTAGACATCGGCTCCAAGCATTCCGACCGTGTCAAGACGGCCATCGTATGCCCTCCTACTATCTACGGCCGCGGCAGGGGACCCGTGTCAGGTCGTGGTCGACAGGTCTATGAGTTGGCCTCCTTTATCCTAAAGGAGAAGTATAGTCCCCAACTAGGAAGGGGTTTGGCTCGATGGAACAATGTGCACGTCTACGACCTAAGTAGGCTATATGACGGCCTAGTGCGGGCCGCTCTGGATCCTTCAAGACAGAACGACAAGGAGATCTGGGGTGCTAAGGGTTACTTTCTTTCCGAGAATGGAGAACATGTTTGGGGGGCCCTGTCTAGGCAGATAGGTCAGCAAGCTTTCAAACATGGCTACCTCACGCAAGAACCAGAGCATAAGCAATGGTCGCTTGACGAAGCCTTGAAATCACCTGCTGGCTTCGAGGCTGCCAGCTGGGGCTACAATTCCAGAGGTTCTGCTCTTCGAGCGAGGGAAGTGTTAGGCTGGAAGCCCCAAGAGCAGAGCCTTGAGGCGGAGATCCCTGAAATTATCCGTGCTGAGGCAGCTAGGCTAGGTCAGTGAGCCTCGCATGATCAGGGCCAGCATGAGTTGAGTATTAGGGCTGTGAACAGGCCATTATTATAGAATGATATTCCTACATATACAGTTGCGTGATGTGCATTAGCTCCATGTAAAATTGTATCCTTTCAGAGCAATGAGCCCTTGTGCAAGGTTTAAAAAATAGACGGGGAAAAGAAAAGCTATTGGTTTTATGATCTGATATTCTAACAATCTACCTGATTAATCGCATCCCCCACACACCACCGCTCAACGGTACATTTTACAGCGGCCTGGAGATTCTGTAACGTCCTTTCAGCGAACCAAGCAAGATGAGGCGTCAAGACCAAATTCAGGTTTGCTGCATCCGGGTTCAATAAAGGCGAGTCTCCTCTCCCAATAGGCTCATTAATATAAACATCAACTGCTGCTCCCGAGATGCTCCCCTCTTTAAGTGCATGAAATAAAGCCTCCTCATCCACGATACCACCCCTAGCCACGTTGATCAGTACAGCCTGAGCGGGCATCATGCGTAGCTCCTCGACGGAAATCAGGTTAACTGTTTCCGAATTTCGCGGCAAGCACAGAATTAACACAGTAGATTTCCTCAAGGTATCTTCAAAAGAAACCCGACCTGGTCGTGGAGTAGCCCCCTTACGCTCGGCCACTATCACATTCATACCAAGCCCGCGAGCCAATGCTTGGATGCGCTTCCCTAACGATCCGTACCCGACGATTCCCATAGTCTCATCATAGCACAGCAATGGCGCCTTTCCATCTGCGGTACGAAGTCGCCTGTGAATTGAGCCGTTCATTTTCCACTCCGTGTCACGAGCCGTGTCCGCAGGCACCACAGTGGTGATCTTAGTCAGAGTGACCAGTTTCCGCCGTGTAGCGAAATAGAGACCAATTGCATGTTCGCTGACGCTATCCACATTTGTGCCGGGGCAGTAACACACGGTTATTCCTCGAGCTTTGGCGGCAGGTTTGTCGACACAATCTGTGCCACTTGCCATGATCACTATCAGGCAGAGCTCTGGAGTGATTTGGGCGCTCAAAGTCTCCGCCGATAGTCGAATTGTGGTGGTTAAGATGATTGTGGCATCCTTGACACGAGAAGCGAGATCTGCTTCATTGGTCCAGTTGTACACATCGAGAGAGTATGGTTGGCTTAAATCGAAATTTGGAATAGGGCAATGAACGGCCTCTATGGCAACTATGTGGTGCCTATTGTTGTCTGAGCTCATGATGGGTGATACGACAAATGTAAGACTAGTATAGTAGTGTGAAATAGTATCGCGACACCTTTTAAAACTAGACTTCTCGTCAATTCTGATATACGTACATGGTGCATAGAAAGACATAGGGCGCAGAAACCCTTATGCCCGATCCTAACCGAGATAGAGAATGACACAGGGCGCGAATAAGATATCTCACTGTTAGGCCTCCGATCTCTATTTTCGCTACGAAAAGTCGGTCTCCACGCTATGGAGCTCACTCGATGTGGTATTTCTAAACATAATGGGCATAGGAATGATCGGTCCGTTGTTGCTAGAGCTAGAGGGACTTCGGATTTCTCTTTCTGATGCCGAGAAAGCTAGAAAGAAGCCTACAATTCAAATGTTTCAGATACTTTCAATTCCTTAGTTCTCAATAGCGTGGGATTCCTTCTTCACTCTTTTCTTTGGTTTTACTACTACAGAAAACCAGTGACCTCACCGCGATCTAAGCCTTATATCTGCTGGAAAGGACTGGCTTTAAAGCATAATTTCAGGGAACTGCATCGATATAAAATTTTATAAAACCCTAATTTACAAACATCTTCCCCTCTGACACAAAAACTGCTGGGCCAGCAAGTTCAACCCTCCGCACTGCATCCCTCTTATCATTCAACGCAACATCCACAATAATATGACTTTGCCTTCCCATTTCCGAGCCCTGGCTGATGTAAAACCGGTGCTTTTGACCCTTCCGACTATTAGTTAATGAGATATAAGCGCCCAGTGAGCATCCGCCACTTCCACACGCAGGATCTTCCAAGTTAATAGCAACCATGCGCACACGAAGCTCCCAAACTGTCATATCGCCCTCTGGCCGAGTATCCAATAGTTGATAATACATAACACCGGCAAAGGATGGCATCCAACCCTCATCAAGCTCAAGCTCAGGACTTGGCCCAGGGACAAGGCCAGTGAAAAGATCCGTCCTCTCAGATAAATCCACCAGCGCATATGTAACGCCTTTGACCATGGATACTACAGGTGATGTATCTCTGATGCCATGCAGATCAGATGCTGCCGCTAGAGTCGCCTGGACCTGGAGGATCCGGCTGAGTGTCACTTCTTGTTGGTGAATATGTATGTTATGGGGGACTCCAGCGGAGACGACTTGGCTGGTTGCATCGTAGGATATCGCGACAGGACCAGCCTTAGAAGTTATGGTTAAATTAGTTGATGCGTTGGCATCGTTGGCTAACAACTCCCGGAAGAGCAGATGGCCTGTGCCAATGATAGGATGACCAGCAAATTCCATTTCGTTAACAGGAGTGAATATGTCCACCCGAGGACTTCCATTGTGGTCCGAAGGATGCAAGAAAACCGTCTCGGAGAAGTTGAATTCCTTGGCGATCTGTTGCTTTTGCTGCTGCGACAGTTTGTGATCGCCAGTCTTCACGATAGCGAGTGGGTTTCCCTTGAACCTAAGCATTTCTTTCAGCTACTAAAGACCTAGAGTAATATCACATAAAATAGTGATATGTACCTTTCTGATGCAAATACATCAAGAGTGACTAGCTAGAGGTTAGTGGGGAAGTTGTTATAGTGGGCTGGGTTTTCTACCGTATGACGCCTGTTCGCCGGACATTGTGGGCTTTGCACGAAGAACTAATAACTCCAGATGATATATTTGTTCGATAACCTTTAAGTTAAAAGATCGGGCTCCTTGGCGGTCTCGGTGTCTTGCAATGTGTTGAAGGACGTAGTTCTTCATATAAGGTGGGTGAAAATCGGTTAATATCGGGGACCCACCCACGCCCTGTGTAGTTCAAATGAGTTAAGAACCGTACAGAGTAGCTATACCACTTGCATAAATTATTCATAGTTGACTATCCGTAATTCAATGCACTACACTAATTAGGTAACCGGACAGCCGTTTAACTACATATTCATTAATGGTTCTGCTCGGAGCAACTACGGTACCAGCGGCCCTCTTCGCCTCAATCACGACTAAATGACAATGATATGACAAGGCGTGACTTCCACGGTAAACTGAGCCAAGCATAGAATGGAACAAGCGCTGATAATGATACAAAATAGGGTGGTAACAAGTAGAATAATAATTAGTTGTACGCTTGATGCATTTGATTTGAATAGTATGAAGTTGGACATCTCGAGAGGTATGAAGTGGAATAGCATATGTATATGCAATTAACATTCTTGCGATCTTCAAATATTGATACATAGTGACCGCTCAGATTTAAATTCTCATGTTTTCTTCATAAACCAAAATCCCCACAAGTCCTCTTGAATGCTGACCGGTCTAAACTAAGGCGTATATTGGATTCGCTGCCTCAGGATTATGGGATAGCGTGCTTAGGCTGTCGGAATAAACCAAGCCATGTTGGAGTCTCTACGTTAAGGGATACTTCATAACAACGGCATATTCATCTTACCTGTACCATTTCACGTTAAAATTGGATTCACATACGCAGGTGGAACTTTGTCACATTGCTAAATATGTTGGTTGTTCGGTAGCCGATGCGTCGCCAAAGCTGCATGGTTCTAATACTTCTCTCCCAGCCTATTGGGCACACAACACACTTCCGATCAAGTCCGAAACACATTCCAAGCCTGGCTAAAGGTGTTGTCATCTTCGTTAATATGCCAACCAGTTGGTGTGGGGAAGTTGTGCGATGTCCCCATGCTTGGCTGTCTTTCCTGAATATTCATTTCAGGCCGTCAGCTTCTGCTGTCAAAGGTAAAGTTCGAATCATAGTGGTGTTGTACGTCCATCACAAGCTACTCGAATTGCCTCTTTATCTCGAAGGTTCAGAAGCATTGGACATTGGTTGAATTTGGCCACTAGGGATAAGAAGGATTCGGTTAATCGTGGTGTAATACTGTCAATTGGGCTGTAATACCTCATTGTGAGCTACCTGCACCGCATAGAGATTAGATTACGCAAACTAAGCGCCCTGGAGTATATAAGCCCTCTAAGCCTTCTCTTTGTCCACCTCTCGTTGCCTTATAGTTCCTCTCTATCGATTTTGGTAAAGGGATTCTGCTGAGACACCTTGTCAACCGTCCTTTTTCCAGTAAAAATCTTCAAGATTACTATACTGTGCTTGCACACCATACTGTATTAGCCAGAATGCTTACTTGGCTACTTTTTCTTCTTAACCTTTTTGGTTTTGCACTGGGTGCCCCTTGGCACAGAATTCCATCACACCAGAAGCCACTTGCCTGCCAGGTATGTTGTTTCCTGTATGGGCACGATTATAATAAACAGTTTCTCTCTATGAAATTGAGCTTTTGTGAAGAGATGACAAAGCATATGGCTAATGAAGCACGTAGGATCACTTTTCAGATGACGACTTTCTTGAACCTTTCCATGACAGATGCTACACTCAACGCTACAATCCAGGCACATGTCATCGAGAAGAGATGCTAGTGCCCTCTGACTCATGTACAATTGTAGGCCCGGCAAATATTGAGGTCCTCGACTCACGCAAACCACATGACCATTTCCCAGGACAACGTTTCGCGGTCAGCCGCGAGGGTGACGACCAAAAAGTCAAATCGGTCATAACATTTCAGCCATTGA
Source organism: Aspergillus sergii (assembly GCA_009193525.1). Lineage (NCBI taxonomy): Eukaryota > Fungi > Ascomycota > Eurotiomycetes > Eurotiales > Aspergillaceae > Aspergillus > Aspergillus sergii. Next base: position 269,559 of record ML741765.1, read on the forward strand.
TGAACGGCGAGAAGACATGTACCCTGGCGATCGAGATTCCTACCATGCCAGAGGGCCAGTATGCTCAGGGTTCGACTACTATGGAGGTGTGGGCTGTCGATCGATCCGAGACGCCAACGTGGGATAACCAGCCCCACAAGGACAAGACCGTTGGAAAAGCCACATTTCCTACTTGGGAAGTGCAGCGGGGCTGGCTGCAGCGCTTTATGCCCCTCGATTGCGAAAAGCAGATGAGCTACATGGTTGAACTGAGCAATCCCGAGGGCGACGGGAATGTACTCTTTTGGAATCAGTTAATGGGGAAACCCGGGGCACCAGCAATTGGCTGGAGAATGCTTCAGGGAGGGTGCTAGGTGACGGAATTTGGTTACTCGTCACTTTGATCGGATAGTGACACGGAGATTGATTGCTGGGTTCTGACAACTTGCTTTCAATAGCTTTTGGGTGTATTATTTCTCCTTTGCTTTGGTGTATCAGTACAACCATATGTCCTTACGTGCACAGGAAAGGGCATGTATCTATTGACGGCGTTCAGTCTGTATTTTGTGTCTGAAAGCAGTCATTTTAGCAGACCTACGTGCTTATTTGCTAAATTGACATCGGTCTTAGAAGAAGATCTGATCTGAATAATGGCCACGGCCAGCATCTTCCTTCCTTGAATATTTGTCAGATTACTTAACTCATATATGGGAATAAATTTGAGCTAGATCATGTAGAAAGAATGTAAATATTGGTCGTTTCAAACAGACCAACAGGACAACCAGGCTCAAGACTGATTACACTCTAGACTAAGAGAATCAGAATGAATGGGATAACTGGTAAAACTTAGAAACCTGTTACTTACGATCATAAAAGAATCTATTCTAGAGAGGGGATTCAGGCCATTCTCATCTTTGACATAGGCCAAGGACTATTTCACCATGGACTTTATATCATCTGAATATTAGGTAATGAGTCTAGCATCATCCGAGGAATAAGACTGCAATGGGAAAGGGCTCTTAATTAGGAACCTGGAACTGAAATATAACCGACTTGGCTGTACCATACTTAACAAACTAGAGATGTACTAGTGAGGCCCTAGGGGCTGTTGTACTAATACGAAAGTTATCCCCCTTCCTCGGTCCAAGTCTCGGAAGGCAACTAATTCTACTGCGGCATTCTATATCAGGCGAGAAATTTCAGATGACTAGCTCCATGTATGATTGATAGTTCCTGACAGTCACACTCTTGCGGCTATCTATATTGCCGCCCATACGGAAGCTTGTCAATGAAAATCCAACATAGGTAGAGTTAGTGCCAAAGGCATAATGATAAAATTCGAGCTAGTACAATATCCAAATCACGATATGATTTGCATCCTAAAATACTTCAACCCTTCCACATACTCCCACCTGTAACACTTCCCGCAAGAACAGTCTAATGGAAAATAGCCCAGACAGGACCTGGAAGACAATCAGCATGGATGCCCAGAAGGAAGCCAGGGTCGAACCAGTACTTACCCTTTCCATTGTAGGTAACACTGGTGCAATCGTCACAATAAGCAACGTTGTAGTTCCAGCATCCCTCATCCGCGAAGATGGACATGCTGTTTTGGGGGTCCATGTCGTGAGCCGTGAAGGTAAATCCATTGCCGGTTACTGGGCCGATACAGGAGTTCTTGTTGGCACTGCCGGTGTCGGTGCAAGTTCCCCCATTACCACATATTTGGACATATCCAGCTGACGCGGTAGCGATGAAAACGGAGAGAACGAGACTTTTGAATTGCATCTTGAAGGTGGATCTAGTTTCTTGGGAGGTGAGGAATTGACAAGATTGATGGATGGTGTTGGTACATATCTGTTTTCAGGAGGGGATGGGTGCTGGCTTTTATATTCGAGGAATAGGGAACTAATACGTTGTACGATATGCCGACGCTAGGAGGGCTCTCACGTTCGAGTCTGCCTTGAACACCTGTATTCCAAATCCAGTGCATTGAGCTTTACCTCGGGGTCCATTGCCATGTGCATACGAAGTATACGTGAGATGTTCCCAGCGAATACCGCATTGCCTATGGACAACGATGTCGATGTTGGGGGCCCGATGTACAGTGAAGTTTCCAAGGTTGGCTATGCCGAGCCTTCATGATACAAGTCATAGGCACTACAGCTGTGCCGAGAAGCATTGCCCCTACCCAATGCCCTGAACTCATCTGCTGATTAGTCTGTAGTATCCCTCTCAGTTGGGGGCCAAGATCAGGTTGTGGGTAAGAGAAGACTTCAATAGTAGTCTTGCCAACATTGGCACCATGACCTCAATACTGATCAGATAAGTGAAGAACGAAGATCCCTAAGAATATACAAAAGTACGCACTAACAGTAGAGACGGAATCTACGGAATTTAAACCGGAATCAGTTAGCTCTCTGGGGTATCAATGGCCCATTCCTCTTTTGGTTGTTGCATACCTGCCGATTTTGTCCTAGTGATGCCCATCCTTACTGCATCAGGGCAATGTGAGGCTGGCAGTGCCGGAAGTGATCGCTTGGTTAATTACTACATTAGTATATACTTCAGCCCCTACTATCAGACTAGAATACATCATCAAGAGGGTTTGCAGTGCATCTGAACACAAATGAGTTGAAGAGTTGGTATTGACACTGCCTCGGAGACCACGATAGACGAAGACTACCACCGGGCAGAACCTCGGTCTAGTATTGTGGCTAAGGATCTGGGGGCGAAAATGCTATGAGCCCTTTAAGAATAGACGTAAGTTGAGGCGATGTCGAGAGAAATGATTGTCGCCTAATAATTAGGTAGAAGGGTGAGATGCGCTTTACTTGGACCCTCACTACATCACCCTCTTGGATAGAGGTCAATGATAGGGCCGGGTTTTAAATCGAGACGGCGTTCCCCGAGTCTCCCATAGTGTTCCCAAGAAAAATAGCAGTGGAGAGGGGGACCCTTTTGCCTTCCACCTTATCTCAGCTAATAGTTGGTATACAAATAGAAGCTCACATGGCAGACACCTGAGGTCCTGGGACACGAAAGGCAGGGATGTGAAATTTCTAGGACAAAGTGTGCCTACTGCAGTACATTAAAAAAAGAAAAAGAAAATATGATGATAGCGAGAATGAAAAAACAAAGAAACAAGATCTTTAGACTAGAGCTGATGTTATAGGCTATCCCTGGAGTTCAAAGTCTAACTTAGGGATACTGTATTCAATCTATATCCAACTTAACCTGTTGATATACACTTACTTGTAAGCGAAAGTCAACACTCTGTACTATAATATGCAAAATCTAATACTAACAGAAATGTTAAGAAGAGCGGCAGAATATTCTTTGAAGATACGGGTTTTACTTAGAGGAAGGATAATAGGCTACATTTGGTGATTCAAAGCCGGAATCCCAGTATCTTTCACGAAGTTTCCTGCCGGATGACCACCGGCATCGAGTAATATAAAATGAACATATTCTGAGATCATTGCCTAATCATGGTTATACAAACCGTCTTGTATCTCACATGGTATCTAACCCGGATATTGAGCACAAAACCGCAGTCGATGTACTGTATACGTCTGAAACCAGAGACTTGACATAAACCGGAGTGCAATCCCACTAGCTAGACCAACTCGTTAGCCCACATCATTGCAGAGTGGAGTCAAAGGTAGGACAACTCTAGCACGGCCATGGCTTCTGCAGTGCTAGGGGTGATATTGTAGAAGAGGCATCTAGTTACCTGCTTTTGAAAAGATCATAGCTTTATCGCTCTTGGCTAGGCATCATATACTTTGGTTTCTGGGAAAGTCCTCGAATACTTGACTAGATATGCTGAAACATGCAGGTGGATCATATACGCCTCTGTACATATACATGGCGCCGGCCTGTTGACATACTACAGATCATTAGAAATTTAACAGAATATCGCTCTGAGGGGTAATGGGATTTGTCGCACGCCTGATGATTGGTTATTATACACTTCTTGATGAGACCATATTGTGGAAAGGCACATAGGGCAGACCTCCTGACTTCAGGGTGTTATCTGGAAACTGTTCGCTGTATGGCTACTCGACACGGCAAATCTTCTTCATCTAGCTTCATACAAGGGACATCCCCGGGATTTCCTGGTAGCACTTTACGTGTAGAAGTGCTACGTGTCTATGAGTGATAATATAGACTAGCTAGCTGGTATAAGGACACCGTCCAAAGTCCTATTTCTCAAAGGTAATCAGTTATACCTCATTCAAATGGAGGTTTCAGGATGAAAAGGAAGAATGAGAACGCCCCAACGGCTATAGTTCAGAATGGCAGGGTTTGTAAATTGACTCAGAACATGTTGACGTACGTCGACATTTCATTCTCAGAAATGATTTAAAACACAGGCAACAGTCAACTTCCTTCATAATAATCCATGCCATTTATCTCTGTTGATCTCCCTTACAAATGGTCGGTGGGTCGGTATCATCAATACCTAAATGTCAACACGGCTTAGGCTCACGCTTGTCACACCAGCTCACCCCGAAGAGATGGATGAGTAAGAAGAAAATACTCTTATTTCGAGCTCATAAAATAGTATGGATCGACAGAATTCTAATGCTGGATGGAAATCCGAGCAGTGTTATCGGCATGCGGGCCTAACTCTATCTCTGCTCGTATATCATTGGCGAATGAGGCCTCAGACCATACTATTCTTTACTAATGGGTGGAATAACGGTATTATACTCTTCACAGGCAGCGGTATCCGCTGTACTCAAGAACACGTGTGACTCCTAATCTCATTTTTCTCTAGGGAAGACAAAGAAACTCATGATAAGGGAGGAAGCTGAAATGGACAAGCAAACTTCGGGGACTGCCGAGGTCGCGTATTGACCTTGATGGTTGTGCCTAGGACAAGGTCTACCAGCCGGCACTTGGAATGTTTGCTGAAGCCAAAGCTGAGATGTTGCAGGATATAACTAGAGAAGGCTGGTGAATTTTTGCAACACACGCTGGGCTGCAAGGAGTGGTACTGCATAAAACAAGAAACCCGAGCTCGGCTCAGAAATATCCTTTCGTCCTTATATAGCCACATATATTGGCTCTACTAGGGCAATGCGTTGATAGATCCTAGCGAATCAGGCACCACTTCATGTGGTAGGGTGGATCTCAATATCATGGTTACTCCGTATATGCGCTTGACTTATATTCGGCTCGGTCACTGTCCGGTCGGCTCGGGCTCGCCAAGACCAAGGAATAGGGCCGACTTGGACGTTGCCTACCTGGATGGGCTCACCGAGCTGGTGGTATGATCCTAATTCCAAGGCTAAACCTCCTTGCAGTGAGATGCCAAGAAGAGTTTTCTGGAAAGGGCGGAGTGGTCTGGTCTCCAGACAAGCTTACTCGGTAAGGATCGATTTGTGGAATGACCTCAGGGCACACGTACAGAGCACAGTACGAGCGCCGGAGATAGCTCCGAGCCGAAAAGAGGCCCCGGCTTTGACCAGACCCCGTGGGGCTGGCTTTCTGCCATTCTGAGAGGCTCCCAAGGTCCGACCTAAAGCAATGGCCACCCCGCAGTCTGGCCGCTAAAGAGTTTTTGTCGAGTCATGGCTATTGTGGTGCCCTCGATTGCTCTTCGCTGCTCTGTGAGACGAAGAACAGCGACATTCGCAGAGCAGCTTGGAAGTCGTCTTCTATAGGATGTTCAAGCCCGATGAAGCATCGGAATAGACCATAGCGATTCAGAAATCCCACGGAGAGGGCGGGAATGGGGTACGGGGTATGTGGGGGGAAAGGACTCTAGAGATATTTCCCCGATGTTCCTCCGCATTGGCATTTGCCGGCGCCGAATATCCCCACATTCCAAGACAAGCAATCGGTCTGTCTATCCCCAACTATCAAAAGGAACCATGACGTGACGGTGGAAGAAAAGCGCGGCCATGGCTGTTGGAATCAATGCGGGAATTTCCCCGGTCCACATCCAATGTCTTCCGTTAGTGTCGAATCCAGCTCTTCCCTCGATGAAAGGGGTAATGAAGACGAACCTTGCGTGGTAGTGCAGCTTTGCAAATGATTGGGGGAATTATTACGGCGTCCGTCGCTTTTCATACTTCCCCGCGACTATTTAAATGCATGGATACCCATCCTTTCCAGGATCTCAGATCGCCACCTCTACAGCTCAATCACCTTTTAAGACAAGATGTTCGGCTCTCCAAAGCGTGCTGCTTTGGCAGCCGCAAGTCTTCTGGCTGTCTTCGGAAACGGTCCATCAGTCATGGCGCAGGAAACTTCAAGCAACAATGGTAAGTGAAGCCACAAAAGCTTGTCCTTGCTAGCACTTTTCCAAGCTTCACTTCCAATTGACACTAGTACAGCAGTTGTCGCGGACGGCAAAACCTTTGCCCTCAATGGAGAGAATGTCTCATACCGCTTCCGCGTGAACGAGACCACGGGCGACCTGGTGTCAGATCATTTCGGTGGCAGTATCACTGGCGATCTCTTCCCAGGATTTGGTGCCGAGGCACTTGGCGGCTGGGTTGGTTTGGCTGGCCGTTTTCGCCGTGAGTTTCCAGATCACGGCCGGGGAGATTTTCGGATTCCCGCCGTTCGGATTCGTCAAGAGGCAGGCTACACTGTGACTGATCTGCAGTATCAGTCATACTCGGTGATTCCGGGAAAGCCTGCTTTGCCCGGTCTGCCTTCAACCTTTGGTAGTGAAGAGGATGTCACAACTTTGGTGGTCCATCTGTACGACAACTACAGCTCCATCGCTGTGGACCTGTCGTACTCAATCTTCCCTAAATATGACGCTATTGTGCGCAGCGCGAACGTTACGAACAAGGGTACTCAAAATATCACAGTCGAGGCACTTTCCAGCTTCAGCTTCGATTTCCCATACGAAGATCTTGAAATGGTCAGCCTCAGGGGCGACTGGGCGAGAGAAGCCCACCGTCAGAGGCGAAAGGTGGAATACGGAGTCCAAGGGTAAGTTGCTGTTTGACCAAACTCATGACGAAAGCAGCCAATTAATGTTCCACCCCTGATATACAGCTTCGGAAGTAGCAGTGGTTTCTCCTCTCACCTGCACAACCCCTTCCTTGCGATAGTACATCCCTCCACTACTGAATCTCAGGGTGAGGCCTGGGGATTTAACCTTGTCTACACAGGCTCGTTCTCCGTTGATGTCGAGAAGGGCTCCCAGGGCCTCACTCGCGCTCTGCTGGGATTCAATCCCAGTCAGCTGTCTTGGCAGCTGGGTGCGGGCGAGACACTCACCTCGCCGGAATGTGTTTCAGTCTACTCAAGCGACGGCATCGGCGGCATGTCTCGTTCATTCCACCGCCTCTACCGCAACCACCTGATCAAGAGCAAGTTCGCCACATCGGACCGCCCGCCGTTGCTTAACAGCTGGGAGGGTCTGTATTTCGACTACAATGAGAGCACAATCTACCGCTTGGCTGAGGAGTCGGCCGCCTTGGGAGTGAAACTGTTCGTTATGGACGACGGTTGGTTCGGCGACAAGTACCCCCGTGTATCGGATAACGCCGGTCTGGGTGACTGGGTGCCCAACCCGGACCGCTTCCCTGACGGTCTATCCCCCCTGGTGGAAGATGTCACGAAGCTGAAGGCGGCAAACTCCTCAACCGACCTCCGCTTTGGTCTCTGGGTTGAACCAGAGATGGCCAACCCCAACTCGACCCTGTACCATGAGCACCCTGACTGGGTGCTTCATGCCGGCCAATACCCGCGCACCTTGCAACGCAACCAGCTCGTGCTCAACCTTGCTTTGCCTGAGGTGCAGGACTATATCATCGACTCAATTACCAACATCCTCAACAGCTCGGCTATTTCCTATGTGAAGTGGGACTTCAACCGGGCGATGCACGAGACACCCTCCCCCAGCAACGACCACCAATACATCCTGGGTATGTACCGGGTCTTCGAAACCCTGACTACACGCTTCCCCGATGTTCTGTGGGAAGGTTGTGCCTCTGGTGGTGGACGTTTCGACCCCGGTGTACTCGAGTACTTCCCGCAGATCTGGACCTCCGACAACACCGATGCCCTGATGCGTATCACCATCCAGCTCGGTACCTCGCTGGCATACCCACCCAGTGCCATGGGTGCCCATCTCTCAGCAGTCCCGAATGCCCAGACTGGACGTACCATTCCTGTCAAATTCCGTGGCCACGTCGCCATGATGGGCGGATCGTTCGGTCTTGAACTAGACCCCGCCGAGCTGCAGGAGGATGAGAAGGCCGAAGTCCCGGGACTGATTACCCTTGCAGAAAAGGTTAACCCGATCATCCTGACTGGCGATATGTGGCGTCTGAGGCTTCCCGAGGAGTCTAACTGGCCAGCGGTGCTATTCATCTCTGAGGATGGTAACCAAGCTGTCCTCTTCTACTTCCAGCTCGGCCCTAATGTTAACCATGCCACTCCCTGGCTCAGGCTTCAGGGATTGGATCCTAAGGCCACATATAGCGTTGATGGAAATGGATCGTACTCTGGTGCGACACTGATGAACATGGGACTGCAGTACAAGTTTGAATCGGATTATGATAGCAAGGTAGTGTTCTTGCAGAAGCAGTGATGAAGCTGACGACGTGATAGTAATGAGGGTAATTATTTGTATGTAGATAGTGAATGGAAAATTAATATTTTTGTCGCCGGTGTTCTAGGTCGTACTATGCACTCCACTGTGCAGGGTAGCCAACCTGCCAGAGATTTTCTCTCGAGTAATGCATACCACCTACAGATTGAATATGAAGTTACGACCAGGTCGTACCCAAAATACTGGATAGTAGCCTAAGGTACAGAAACATGTGCTGAGAGAGCAAGCCCAGACTATGTTACACTATAACATCAAGTACTAGTCTATATGATCCGGAGATAGGTAGCGCAGACACTGGGACGTCAAGGGTGTGAAAAATAAGCCCCAAACAAAAGGAGAACCAGTAGCGTCAATTATTCCCTCAAACATCTCTTATTCCACAAGGCACGACACCGCGCGCTTTCAAGAATATTCTCCGTCGACCCCATGATATGCTCGAACTCCGAGTCGTCAGGACCAGCCTGCTCCCCGTTTCCAATATCTACCATACTCTTGACTCCAAGTGTTTGGTTGGGAAAGTACTGATGCACCACCTCAGGTACAACTGAGATACATTTCAGCTTTCCCGCACTACAGGCGTGCATCATGCTTACATCGAACGCTTCGTCTTGCCCTGCGCCCAACAGCTCTATCACTTTTCGAGAACCGTCACGCGACAAAGCATATGCGAAAGAACATACCGGATTTGCCGACCAGTAGACAGCGCGTTGGTGGTCTGGCATACGTTCGATGTTTGGTTTCGCAAAGCCAAAGTAGTACTTATGCGGACATGCGGTGGGATCTTCGTAGAAGACTGTCTCGAACAGGTCCTCCCAGTATTCGCCGCAATGACCGATCCAAAGAACATCCCAGTCACGGCCATATGGAGCTGTCTCATTCTCGGTGGTTCCAGTCAAATTGCGGACACTCTCCGCGACTCGCACCATCTGGGAGCGGATTGTCACGTCCCAGTCTGCATCGTCTTCAATAATGAGGGCAGTATCAAGGTCTGCTTGGATGGTGTATTTGATTAGGTCGAGATGTGCAAGCCAGGCAATGCTAGCACCGTGGGAAGGACGGCGAATGTACTCTGATCCTGACGTCTCAAAGGTCTCAACAAGATCAGGGTGGATCGGTGGTTGTGGTGGGATATGTACGGAGAGGCCGGTTAGGTTTGCGGCAGCCATTAATCCTCTCGTTCGCCATGAAGGGCCCGAGGAAAGAGCAAGAATAGACTGAAACTATAATGTGACAAGCCAGTTAGCACCATGGCAAATGGAGAGTCTCAGGAGTAGAAAGATGCGTACACCTAAAGTAGCATTTCTTGCGCTGTGCGTGGGTGGGGGCACCGAGGCCGGCTCGAGTGGAGAGACAATTCCGGTTGCTTGAGCCAGAGGGCTTCCAAAGGTATACCAAAATAGCAAAGCAAGGCTGAAGCCCGTTCCCAGATAAATATATCGACGTGGGGCGACCAACATCATGTATCTGGTTCGGAAATCATCTACAGTGAGTTCAGGAAGTTGTGACAGCGGCCACGGTATCGTAAGTCGGGGTGTGGGGGCGTTACATTGGGCCTTTAGTGGTTAATATTATCGTGCAAATCCTTCCTCATTAGTATGAAATGACGCCCTGCAGACCAAGACCCTAAGGACCCTAGTTGCATTGAACGGATCCAATGATGTTTCACTGGGCAAAACCCTGCCAGCTAATTTCTCACGCAATCGTTCTTTGTCTGACTATGCCTTCATCCGTGCTATCTTGGGCAGTATAGAGTCACACAAACCTCTTCCAGCCCACCCCTCGAGCGCGAAGGTGCAGTAGATCTGGTGCTGAAACTGCTTACCTCAGGTTTGACTGATTGGACATGTTTCCAAAATATCTGTTTCACCGGACAGGAGATGAAAGACACCAGTTTCTCCAGCCTCGGCCTAACAGGGATAATTGATGACCATGGTAACATGGTAACCGCTCATAGGGGACTGTACTCAAGATGGAGTTGAAACTTGGAGGACCTTGATCTCTCCAGGAGCAGTAGCAACTTTCTGGTTTATTCTCCACTTCTTCATGAGTTGACAACTCTTTGCTTATAGATTTGTTATGCTAATATTCACACCCACTCCACCGAATTGATCTGAGGTTTTCGTGCTGACGTTACGTGACCATTGCGAATATGTTGAAGCTACTCCTAGCCTCATCTCTACTGCGCCAATGCTTGGCTCAAGCAGAGTCGGGAATATTCTACAATCCCCCAAGTGAGGGCCCCGTCCATGTCTACAAGGAAAACCCAGTCTACGAACTTGAACAAATGGTTCAGTTAAGATGGGCGACCACTTTAGAAAGCATTTCAATAATGTTATGGCAAGACAATAATCCCTATTTTGAATGGCTTCAGAGTAAGTTATTGTCCACTACAGCTTAAGGATCCCCTCATATTCAACCTGACGGTGGATGACAGCAAATCTATCGGATATTACAACATATAACTGGGTTGTATCAACCCAGCGAAGTCTAGGCGATGGTAATGTTTTCTTTTTCCAGATCCGAGATGCCGATGAACTGGAGAGCCCGGATTTCTTTGCTAGCCATTACTTCAATATCACCAAAAGGGCGAAGGATTCGACAACGACGACGACAACATTGTCATTATCAATATCATCATCCACAACGGTGTCAGTGAGTTCAACACCAAGACCAACTAGTGAGACATTGGCACCGACTAGAGTGGGCTTGACGCCAGCTAACATGACACTAACAACAACACCAACACGGACATCAACCGACGCGCTTACCACATCAGCGACTTCATTGATCTCTACCGCATCACCCAGCACACCCTCATATCCGAGCAATAGCGGTGCAATATCGCGGCAAGCACAGGTGGGACTTGGTATTGGCGTCGGACTCGGATGTGCGTTCCTATTGACTCTTGCGATCGTGATCTGGTATTTCAAGCTGCGAACGAGGAGCCTTCAAGCTGACAGGGCTCGAAACTACCTCTCGGGAAGTACTGGGGTTACGGATAAATCATACATCTTTAAACCTCGCCTAGTCGAAGTTCCTGGGCATCGACTGGCCCATCATGAGCTGGCATCGTGACGTACTCTCTACCGGCAGACTGATTTCCCTTGGTATTGTTACTTCATGTCAAATATATGGCTTCTTGTTTCGGGTGAGCAAGTCTTGGTGACAACCGTATGAGCAAACACGGGAGCCGATAATATTTCCGTAAGAGGGAGCCAGTAGTGCTTTTCGTTGCCTGGCTGGGCCTTTACTTTGAGAAGGGATTACGATCGCATAGCTTTGTGTCCATAATGTCAAGGCTGAGGTAGGTGGCAGATGACCGGTACCGTTGGAACGGTTTCCAGGGTTTGAGAGCGCACGAGCCATGCCTTACATCAATCACCATTGCCACTGTAAACCAGGTCAGACGACTGCCTTTTATTCAACCGATTCTGCATAATACAATCTTCTTGAAACATTAAAGGAAGAAATCCATCCTAATTGTGGTACATATCTCTGCAGCTCGCCCTTCGGTAATACGATCGAGATCCTCTCCTGAACTGTTCTCTTTGAGTGAGGTCGCTGTATGACTGTTTGACACATCACGATCTATCTAGCTTTGAGTTGGTGGTCACTGGGTTGGCCTGCTTTCTTTTTGTTACGAATATATGCAACTCTGCTGTCCTCTGCGTCATCATGAGCGACAGCGCAGGATGCAGAAACAAATCTCATGATTCTGCCTATTTGGCAGAATACTACGATCTACGGGCCAAGGCAGATGTCATGGTCTTGAACGCCCAGGAGGACGCCAAAATCTACATATCGGCCCTGAAGAAGCAGGTGGAATCATACTACCCTCTTGACCATCATGGGCAACATCTTATTGTCCTAGACGTCGGTACAGGTACCGGGCGTGTGCTGGCCAATCTTGCCACAGATGCCGTTCGGGACAACATTCCTCTATCCAATGTTGAGTTTATCGGGGTTGACGAAAAACCTTCGATGATCCATCGTGCATTAGCTGTACAGCAGGAGACGCCGAGCATGTCGCACGTCGGTCGCATTGATTGGCTAGTCGGAGAAGCTCTCCATTTAATCTCAGCAGAGCTTCTAGAGACCCATATCAACCAGGTTGATTTACTCCTGTCCGCGTCTGGCAGTGCCAGTCTTCTCACCAGGTCAGGGGAGCTCTTGAAATTTCTCGCTCAGGCTGCTGCATTGCTTCGACCACGATCGGGGCGTTTCTATCTATCTATAAGGCGAGATCTACTATCGACGCAATCTACCACAGAACCAACTGGCGAAAATGCGAAATCTACAGGGTTGTGTCAACGAGAGGAATTTCCGAGTGAGCTCTATGAGAACATTGTTTACATGCAACTGCCGATTGAAAGTCCGACCGTAGACAGGTCGATCAAGAGGGCTCTCTACCAGCTGCAAGTTATCAAGCGGACTAATGCTGGTCATGAAGAAGTTATAGAAGAGAACCATATTGAATCCGTGCAAAGGATCTGGAAAGAGCCGGAGCTCTTGGAGTGTTTTAAGGAGGCGGGTCTGGAGTGTGTTGAAACCATCCAATCTTCATATGAGACATATTATGTTTTGAAGCAGGCAGGATGACTGGCACTAGGGCCCGACTTTACCACCATACAGATCACTATCTCATCCTAGGACTACTAGCTTCATTGCTACTACTAGCATATGTTCAATTAAGGTGCTTATTTTATTTTCTCAATACTAAAAATGCTATCTATGCCCACGGTGAAGCGGCCGAGCCAGTGATCACCGACATTGGCTATAAGGGGCTTTGGATGCTATAAAAGAAAGAAAGAAAAGAAAAGAAAAGAAAAGAAAGAAGCATAGCGTAAATTGAAGGGATGCGTGAGTGTAAAGAGTTCGTTATCAGAGAATGAGCACCCCAAAAAGAAATACACTATCGGTTTATCTAAATGTGTGGTCCGTGGAGAGACCATAGCAACAATATATATTCCCGAGCAACTAAACGGAGAGAACGACGTTTGACAGCCCTGATAACAGGGACTCTTAGAAACTATTTAAATATAAAGGTAGGGTTTAGCCAAAGGATTTAATGACGTTACATGCAAGTCAAGGACACGAATAAGCTATATCGTGTGTAACGTAGCTCAATCATCTCGAGAGAGATGTAGAAGAAACCGTGAGCACGATTATCACTAGCTTAGGCTTGAGTAGCATGATTCTGCTAGAGAATCTCAACAAATGGTCCCATAACTCAGTTGGTTAGAGTGCTGAGCTAATAACTCAGAAGTCGAGAGTTCGAGCCTCCCTGGGACCATTTCTTTCCGCATCATTGGTCTAGTGGTAGAATTCATCGTTGCCATCGATGAGGCCCGTGTTCGATTCACGGATGATGCACGACTTTGGCTCCTATGGCTCAGTTGGTAGAGCGCATGACTAGTAATCATGAGGTCCGCGGTTCAAATCCGCGTGGGAGCATTTCTTTTGTTTTTGACCTTGACCTTCACTCCTGTAGTCGTATCTCATACAGCCTTCGCTTCGCAGCCTCTGCCTAAGAGCCGCTGTAGCGAATCCTGTCTCTTAGAAGCGGTTCCTGATTGTGGTCCCTGTCATTCCTAATTTTCTACTCATTTACATTACCATAATGATCAGTGGTATCATCCAATAGCTCATCTCACGTATCAAACCCATAGTCGCCCAAAATCTAATCCACCTCCAAGCGCATCTTCACGGAGCACTCAATTTGGCAACTCTGCGGCACAAAATTCAACGCCTGCTCACCCCCGGACTCCGCAAATGCAGGTGCCCTCCGAGCGCAAGCGTATATCCCTGGAGACGCGTGTCCCTGAGAATCGTCGACCTCAACGGGTCGAAGATTACTCATGTTCAGGGCACCGGCATAATCCTTAGCCTTGGCGAGCGCGTCCCAGACCGCTAGCTTCCTGCATTCCTGTCCCAGCTGCTGCTTTGTATCATCCGTCAACTGCCAGTCGACGTCCCGCACCGACACAAGAGGGTCCTTCGCCACGTCCGACACGAATTCGCCCAGTTTGCTGAAGTCCCGGAATTTGACCTCGAAGTTGGTCCGGGCGGTGTAGACCCGTGCTCTGTGTTCCTGCTTGTCGTGGTCCCAGGGGAGATAGCTGCCGGTGCTGATGGAGCTCATGCTCCAGAAGGTAACGGGAGCTTCGGGCGTGGGGTCGCCGGAGTCCTGCTTCGGCGCGATTTCTTTCAGGAGGGATTGAAGGCGGTTGGAGGTGCGAGTCACATCTTGAGATACTGTAGATTGGTCACTCCCGTCGCTGGAAACGTCGAGGTCAATGACGGCGCGTTCGGCCAGACGGTGGAGGGTGGAGGTTCCGATAGTGTGGATTGTAAGACCCATGGTGAACGATTAACTGTGGATGTCGATGTTTTGGAAGGTCAAAACATTTAGGAGCCGATAGCGAAGTTGCTCGGGCGTCGTTAAATATTTATAATGCAGCTGAAGCGTGGCGAGGTGCAGTAGAAGTTGTTACCTAAATGCTGGGAGGTGAGCTAGGCAAACACATGTAGGATTGCGGGACGTGGAGGGGCATTGATTTGGTAAACCTAAGTGGTGGAGCTCGTATAAATTCTAATTAGTAGCCTCTCTGCTTGGCGCCTTCCTGTGTTACATCGTGTCCTTCACATCAGCTTGAAGTTGTCGGCATGAGCTGAGCTGAAGATACTCCAGCTTAAGTGGGTCAACTTGGGCAGAGTTGCACTTTTAGCTCCATGCGATAATATCACAGTCATGGTAGTATTGAATCAGGCCTTTCGAAGACAATGTGTGTTGAACTTTAAGAACTATTGTGTCCGCCTCAATGGCAGCTTGATCTCGTGGGATACACTCGCTTGTCGGAGGACGGTGTGGTTGGATAGCTCATTATCCTGCTTGGTATAGGCAACTGCAAGCGGTGTGAGAAGTGTGCGAAGCGGGCGTGAGGTGCCCACAGGTGGAACTATATCAGCCTCGGTGGCGAAATTGAAGCGCTATTATGATGGGGAAGAGGCAATGGTTCGTTATCACACAAAATCTCCGCGCTTGGGGACCTATGGCCTGGTTCGAATATACTAAGTTCCAGGGGAGCCCAGTCCAAGAATTTGGAATATATGCACCGGAAAACAATGATATCAGCGCCCACTCCAATCAGGAAATAGGCGTTAGATCCTGAGGAAGTTCAGAGAAATCTCCTGGCCGCAGCTTCTCACCGCTTGACTTGGTTCTGGAGTGGTTCGAGGAGATTAATGAGGAAAAAATGGGAGAGGTTGGGCGGGAGATCGCTCAATTTAAACAGTGCGTTGGATCTATCACAGGCTATGCCGGCTAAATCTGCTCTCTTCATTGCAGTACACGAACGCCCCTATGGTGATCACAACCTGCCGGTATGTCTCGTTAAGAGAATATAGATTTCACTTCTCCTGGACGGTGCGGCTCAGCCAGCAAACTGGTTGTGCATGATCTCGTTATAGCAGATCTCTGGTTTTTTCCTCCCGTTGTGATCTGGTCGAGACCGGGGTTGTTATGTGACATGTCAGCTCAGCAATTCTCTGCTTCTTTGCAGATCCAGTGCCCGATGATCTGCGATTCCATTTGCTCATGTGTGCAAGGGGTTTAGGCTAAAAGACGAGATGATCCAATAATTTGGTGAATTAAAACGTCATCCAAGCCAAGTAATGCCTTGCCAAGTAGCTCCTGATGCTTCGACGATAGTAGAATGCATATCGACACTCGGTTTTTTATTTTTTTATTTATTTTTTTTTTTTTTTTCGCGAGTTCAGCTCTTGGCTAGCTTAACTCAACGGTTTCCCAATGCCTCTTGTCGCAAAAGACAAACCGTAGCTAGCTTTACTATATGGACAAGCGCGAACAAATTCGTCATGAGCATTCGGAAAAGGCGTGTTTATCATCTTTCGAAGTGTTGGTCCGTTTTCGGTCCTTCGACAGAGTCGGAGTTTGCGATTCACCGCACCGAAGCATGCATGCCACGTACCCGGGGCGGTTCTCGAAATTCCTCATGGCATTCTTTGGTATCGTTCCGCGTAAGGATTCTATCTTTCTCATAAGCGAAGTGGGACTAGGTTTAATAGACACCGGGGCAGATGCTAGGTCGACGACGTTCCACATATCTTAAGATGAAAGGTCGTTAAAGGCACGCAGTGCCCCTACAAAGGAGAGAGAACAGGTACCGCACTTAGCGCAGAGCTCAGTCTCAGTCCGATCTGGAATTCCTTATGTTCAAATCCCGGGGTTTCGTATTCCTTGGCGGTTCTGAAGACCGGAAGCACAAAAGGGCATATGTGCGTACATACGGAGTATAGTACATGATAACCAACTATGAATTCTGAGCAATCAACAACAAAATGACTTTTATTCTCACGCTTATCCCAAATATTCGGCGCAAATCTGTGAGTTGTTTGGTTGACGAGAGCTTCGCAATAGCGGTTAGAGCTGTGGGATAGATATCTAAGGCGAATGAGAGCATTTGCATCTAATTTCCCAACATAGCAGCTGTGCGCTAGGATGTGACTGTGACTCTATTATGGGAGTCTCGGGGAACATTATCAGAAAATCCGATATCGCACGGTTGATATCATATCACCACCGCGTCGTGCGATGAGAGTGGGCCGCTAATGGGCCTCAACGGCGAACGAGCTCAATAACTTAGCGGTATGACCGGCTCTAATGTGTTCGTGTATGCACTCAAGGTGAACGTAAATTGACTCTCTTGATTTCTAAGCTGCTCGTATCTGCTAAGTTTCTGGGATTGACCGACTACTCCACATCATCTTCGGTAGTTAGTGAGCGACCGTCGATCTTCATATGAAGTGTCCACCAGCTGAGAGAATGCTACCGGTCCGAGCGTACTCAGCAGAGAAAAAAAAAGAGAAAAAGGTTGACGCGAAGTGACTAGACTGCCTACACTACTGGACTACAGAATTTGCTTTGCTGGCCTAACTATACCGGCTGTGATTCCAATTGGGTGGCCTTGTGCAAAATGGAGTGCCTGATGTGGCCGTCTCGCATGAACTGAACTGAACTGTTATAGCTAGAAACCCGGCATATCAGCTTTTGATATTATGGTTTTTTTCCCTTTTTCTTTTTTCTTTTTCTTTTTCTTTTTTTCCCCCTTCTCTTGTGCCAATCTCTTCACCAACCTTGCTGTAGCAAAAACGGGTGTCCCACATAATTGCACACAAGCCATGTCTTAAATCATTCCTCGGAAGCAATAGCCGCGGCGTTATCCGTCGGTTAGACTCCATCACAGCCAGTTCGCCAAGCGGGAAGGTCCAGTTGCTCTGGCAGAATACGAATAATTCTTGGTGACAAATTGGTAGTAAATAAAGTTTTTCGCTAGTAGATCGAGGCTCGACCCTCAGTTTACACGACCGGTAAAATTCAATAGAATAATTGACTTATGTGCGCACTGGTAATGAAGGCACCCACCCACGTGAGGGCTGCAAGACCTAGCGTAGGATCTACGGAGTACAACCACCGAAACCGCCCAGCCAGCCACTAGGTGTGGTAGTGAATGGCACTATCTAGTATCTAGTACGGAGTACTCTGTAGTATCAGGCTATCAGCAGACTGCAGGACTTCTCTGTCCGAACGCTTTGACATTCAATTTTAAGTTACGCCATTTATGGAGACGGATGTCGTGCTACGTGGAACAATTCCGCGGCCGTTTTGGCCAAAGCTCGAATTCTCAACCAAGGGTTACTCATGATGGGGCTAATATGGAATATCGAAAGCTGGATTTAAGTGGTATGCTGGGTACAATGCATGTTCACGCCATATATTGGCTAAGACGTAGAAGCTGTGCATAGAAAACTTGACAAATTTGCAGGCAAAACTCAGCCACAAACCCGAGTACGGCATAGGCCGGGAGATTTTCGCTCTTACTTACTGAATTGGCAATCACTGACAAACGTCCGGTGGATTATTCCCATGGATGTGATAGGTGGCTTGGTCGTCCGTGTTCTCGCTACGGTGGTGGGTCTAATAGTTAGAGACTCGGCACTATCAACTGATCGTACCAATCGCCTGGTACTGCAGGATGCGGGTCTCCCCCCATTTCCAAGGCATACTCAGTATTACTCACAAGAAACTTTGACGATATGGCAAGACCTCCGAAACTAAACGCAACCCGGTGAAAGTCATTGCGCATCCATAGCCGAAAACGTACAATCAGTCTGCTTCTCCGCTTAACGACCCTGTGCAGGATCGCACGGCCAAGACCCACAATAGGGGCCTGTCATATTTGAGACAATGGCTTTCTTTTTTTTCTGCAGAATTCCTGGAGCCAGACTGCCGGGTCCATGGCTAACAAGCGCGCGGAGTCAATATTCCCAGCCCTTTGGCTTTGAACAACATCTAACCCCTGCACCATGGGATTCATCCAGGATCTGGTGTCGGTTATTCGACCCTCAATTGAGTCGCCCCTGGCTCTTTGCGCGACCACGGTAGTGGCTGTCGTGCTGTACGTTCTGGTGTTAGGGGTATATCGCATCACATTGCATCCGCTGGCCAAATTCCCAGGCCCTAAACTCGCTGCTTTCACTCAATGGTATGAGACTTACTATGAATTCTTCAAATCTCCGGGTGGTCAGTACTTGTTCCACTATCGGAAACTGCATGAGAAGTATGGTAAGTTCGATTCGGGTCTTAAAAACCCCTGTCGGTTAGGGTATGTAGTGCTGAAGAAAAGACGTACACTAACTTCACACCAAAGGCCCAATTATTCGCTTAAGCCCATTCGAGATCCATATCCAGGATTCCTCCTTCTTTGAGGAGATGTACTCGCAGACATTGCCGTGGGATAAACCGAAAGAACTCGAGCACCGGTTTGGCAACGCCAATGGCTTATTCCCGACACACAGGCATGAAGTTCACCGTCACCGTCGCGCAGCTCTTAATCCATATTTTTCCAAACGCGCCATCAACAATGCGGCCCCGATGATGCAGGAGCAGATCACGAAGCTGTGCGACCGACTGCGACGGGAGTATCAAGGGACTGGAAAGATCTTTCGCCTTGACTGGATGATGGGATGCATTGCGTCGGACATCATTGTCCGGTACTGTGTTGATCGCGGCTACGATTTCTTTGAGGCGCCGGGTTTCAAATCGCCCTTCATTCAAGCCTTATTTGACTTGTTGGATGGAGTTCATATGATCACGCAATTCCCGTGGGTTGCCACTCTCTTCAATTCGCTACCGCAAGGCTTGGTTGAGGTTCTGCAGCCGGGTATGAAGTCCGTGCATCATTTCCATAAGGTAATCTCAAAACAAGCGCCTGTTTTTCTGTTGAACGGAGGGGCAACAAATGACGACTAGGAGTGCTGCTAACATGAAAATAGGAAATGGCCGATCAAGTTGCCCATATTCTCTCCAACAAGGAAAAACGGAATGGCTCAGAGCAGACGAATGTTTTCAACGCATTGCTCGACTCTGACCTTCCTCCGGAAGAGCTCACTTTGACCCGCCTACAACAGGAAGCATTTACAGTTATCGGAGCAGGCTTCGATACAACAAGATACGCCCTGTCGGTGGCCAGCTTCCACATTATAAATACACCAAGCATTTACCAGCGTCTTCGAGAGGAACTGAAGGCCGCGATACCAGATCCCGACAATATGCTATCATTAACGGACCTGGAACAGCTTCCTTACCTGACTGCCTGTATTCAAGAATGTGCGTAGCCTCCCCAAGTTAAGCGCCTGTAACCTGCAGCTAACCCCTTTCATCTATCAGGCGTTCGCATGTCCTATGGTACAAGCCAGCGTGCGTTCCGTATTTCAGACCATATCACCCTCACCTACAAGAACTACGTGATTCCTCCTGGAACAGTGATTAGCATGGACAACTATTCCGTCGCCCATGACGAAGAAATATTCCCCGAATCGTTCACGTTCAAGCCCGAGCGCTGGCTTGGGGACCCCCTCGCCCCCGATGGAAAGAAGTTGACGCGCTACCTTGTGTCCTTCGGTAAAGGTACTCGGTCCTGCCTCGGTATCAACTTGGCCTATGCAGAGATGTACCTCACTATTGCGAATGTGTTCCGGAACTTCGACTTTGAGCTGTTTGAGACAGATCGGTCTTCTGTGGATTGCTATCGCGATATGTTCTTGCCGCATGTAAAGCCTGGCTCACAGGGCGTGCGCGTGAAGATTAACTAGATTAGCGATGCGTTTAGTTCTCGATTTAGCATTTGTATATGTGTTTATTCAATTTGTCATGAATAAGATAATACCAATCTACGATCTACCACGGAGGAAGCGTTGTAATTATTCCGATCGGCAAAGCATACCCACCTGTTACCATGGATGGGTCCACGGTCATTAAGCTTCATAGCTCCATGGGTACTCCCGCACCGCGTGCTGTGGCTTCCACTCTCATGACATCACCAGTTCAGTACCACGGCGCTCAGTACGTGCTTGCCACTAGTCAATGGCCCTGTGATTGGTCTGTACATACGTATTGCAATGGTATATTATCAAATATCGAAGCATCATACATCTATTAGACCTAATCTCCACCGGCCGCATTTGGCTTGGGAATGTCCCAAGTTGGATATCTAACTGTCATTCATACCCTAGAGCTGATGGAGTACTTCCACGATCGGGTCGCCACAAATACTCACAGGCGTTTCGGAATAGCTCGGGCGAATACAGCCTCATGAATCGTCATACACGACTCTCAATTCTGGCACTCTCCGACCGGGACCGAAACTGTCTAACTTGCTGTTATACCGAACGGGGAGAACTTATCCGCACCGAGTATTCCACACATACCCATTGCAAGGCCAGGCGATATAGAAAACAGCTAATGATTTTCTATCTGAATCGGATAGGATCAGAATGAGATCATCTTGTTATAGCATCTGTCTACGAGACTGGCTGACACTGTCTTAAATTGGGGCTTGCAGTGATCATGTGAATAAGGATCCTGCCGGTATTGCCCATGCAAAGCAATCTGGTAGTTCGTGCGATCACCACGGATTAGAGCCAACCTTCACGTCTCATAACCTGGGGCTTAAGGTATCACGAACCCGTGACAGTATTTCGAACAACACTTCACACATCTAGACAAGATGAACGAGGAATGTCCGTGAATTATAGTAGGTGAGGGAGAACAACTTGTGACCAACGTATGGCTGACGTACACTGCATAGGAAATAGTCAACGCCACAGGTCTTCTTTGGGCATTATTTCCCCACAACCCCAGATCAGCAATCATCAGGTCAATATACACCTTCAGCCGCACCGGTTGTGAGTGGGATCTTGCTATGATAGGCTGGGGAGTTACACTGCAGTTTGCTATGACGGACGAGGAAAGTAAGCTGATGGACAGACGGATGAGATCAACTACAGCCCATTGGCTTTGTATTCGCACTTATGCAGGGTGCCTTAATTTGTTTTAGAGCTCACACATAAGTTGAACAAGATCCGGGGAGCTAAGCTAATCCTCACGGTCTGGATTGCCTGTTTAAACCCACCATGATCATAATTGTGATAGTGGCTTACATATCCCCGCTTTCTGCAAGGATCTTGCAGTACCGAGGTAGCTGTGGGCAACGTAAGCGACAGCGTTACATCCATTTTTGTATAGAATCAGCTACGTATTGTGGCAGTTGAGACTGAAAGAGCTTGACGTCAATTGTCAACACGTCTTTCACATTGTTATGAATTAGATGCAGTTATAGGACTGTTCTTAAGCCTTGTCCAGTTATTGTTGTAAGGTTGGGGGTGGCCGCGAAAGATTGAAATGTTGGACTTTCTTGTTTATACTTGCACAGTTACACAAGTCTAGACCTATCCCTTGCCTCAGGTCGCAGTGTCGAGTATTGCTCTCCGCATTTCATAACGCCCAATGTTGCTGGCCGCAATACGAGAAACAACCATAAGAGGTAATAGAGAGGTAGTCGTGGGTTGTATCCGGGACATCAGAATGCGTATCACATATGGGAAAGCCCTTCATTTGTCCAGTTCATGTAGTACAAACTGTCCTAATCGGGCGCTTAGCCAATGGCAAAGATATTTCCACAAGTCGGATACACGAGATGCATGAGTGAAAGCCATAGTTCATGGAGAACTGAAGGGGAAGGAAAAGCAAAAGGCCATGGATATCTCAGCAGACCGGCAAATGTGCGCATGAACTGGGACTAGAGGAGCCATGAAAAGGTATAAATAGGAGGAGTTATCGCCCTCTCAAAGATCATCTCAAACCATCACAGAACATCTTCCTCTAGCACAGATTATAGCCTTTATATATCTGCAAGACCAACACACACACACACAAAAACATGCACTTCAAGACCCTTCTTATCGTTAGTCTGGCCTCATTGGCCGTCTCGCACCCTTCTGCCAATCCAGATGAAGCTGCTGTTGCCAACAACTGTGGCTGGCCCAACGGCAACTGCTATGATAACAACTGCCATGGGGAGCTTAGCTCGAACCGTATAACCTGCACTTCGGTAAGCCTAACTCCACCTTCTGATGGGAATGATATGAGACCTAATTCATGCACGTTGGAAAAAGGGCCCATACTTGGGCTGTCCATGCGGATACGGCTGTGGTAGCAATACCGGGAAGTGCAATGAAAATGGCTGCGATGGTCGCAATGGTCGCTGCACCAATAATTACCTTGGCTGTTCCTGTCTCTGATTGGAAATACATGGAAGAGGGACAGATGTGTCAATTTTGTATGTGCTTCGATTGCAAGCAACTTATGCATGCGAGTTATCAGTCCAGAAACAAAGCGTGTGGTTTTGGGGTAGCTGTTCACGAGTGGTGTTCATCTCATGAGTCATTGTCGCTTTATTTGTTAGGATCGGTATTTTTTGCTATTTGAATGTTCTTATGACCTAGTTCGTCCCGTAGAAGCTGGATCTGGCGTTGTCCTGTATTTGAGTAATGCGCGTAAGTCCACGGCGGGCGCCACTCTACGCGCTGTTGATAATCTCTAAGAGCTGCGAGTATAGTGGCTCATGATAATGCGGAGTGGCCTCGATATGAAGAGTGAGAGCAGTGTGGAGAGTAACAGTATCGTGAAGAGTGAGAGTACTGCAGACGATTGGTCTACGGACACTGATGAGATTCCACTTCCGACTAACAAAAAGCGAAAGTTGGTTCGTTTTGGTCACTAGCTTGTATCTGGCCATCTAATGTAGGGTTCCGAAGATGCCCCATGGATCAAAAGTGGGCCTTTCAGGGACCATTTACTCTTCTTGTGGCAAAGGCAGGGGATTTATCCAAGGGTTACCTAATGTTGAACTAATTTCCCTGGTTCATTAGCGCATCTTCACCACCAATAGCAAGGTCGTAGAGAGTCGCTAATGAGGCCTAGATTGAATAGATCCCTAAATTTATCACCCAAATGTTCCCTCTTCTAACGGAAAAGAGGTTAGACAAGCTTTTGAGTTTTTCTTTTGCCCCTGGCCCTGATTCCCTGAATTCTACACTGCTTCTCAACTACTTAAACCACCAAATTACTCGGGTCCCTTTCCCCATGTTTACACTTTGACACCGAGAAAATAACCGTCTATCCGTTAAATCACCATGACCGTGAAATTGCTCATGGGCCTGGCTATGGCCGGCCTCATCTCCGCGAGTTCCAGCGTAACTTCTATGTTTCTCCTTGGCTTCGACCCACAATCCTTGGAAGCTTCTATCGTTGGTAACGTCAGTACCCCACAGATTGACGATCGGACGATCCCTTGGCCGCGCGGCTCTGTCAATTTATCCAGCTAACGTGCAAAATAGGACGCCACTGCGACGACCTATAGCATCACCTGTGCTCCGAGTCCGACCGCGAGCGCGAGCGATGACGATGATGACTATGAGTGTGGCTTGGGGCCTGGTATCACTCTCATAGATGCGTCGCCGACTACTATCATGGAGATGAATGACAAGCCAAACTTGTACGCTTCCTCTTTCCTACACATGTTATAGTCAGCCTAGACACCGGCTAACACGTCTCGTCTCACAGTTCCATGACCGTCAACTGCTCCGTGGCCGGGACCACCTCTGCCGTCTGCACTGGAATTGGCGATGGGCCTGAAGCCAACTTCCCCGGAACTATTATCTCAACTATCCAGCAGAGTGAAATGTCCTACTTGCCAGTTACTATCACCGCTGGGTCTGTTACTAGCGTGGCTGCGACCGCATCGGCTACCACCACGACCGAGTCGGGCAGTAAGGCCACTACCTCAGCGGCCCAGACTGCTTCGAAGTCTTCTGCTTCCTCTTCGGGCTCGAGCTCCAGCTCGTCGGCTGTCAGCACCGGTGGTATGCCCCAGATTACTGGAGATGCCGGTATGCTGTTCGGAGGTGCCGTCGTGGCGTTGGCCGCTGCTGTTCTGTGAGCACAGAGAGTAATGTTCGGGTGCCCATCCTCCAGTCCTTAATCTGCTTTCATACTTCGCCCAGGGACTATGCGATACCCACCTTAATGTTCGAGGCCTGATATGTATAGTGACATGGTCTCTTTTCAGATGTATTTATATCATTTGTATTATGCAGCTGCTTTGTGTATGTAATTATGTCTAATGTATACGTTACGAGAGGATACCTACTATCATTGCGTGCTTGATGTAGTAGGCTCAGGAATTAACTGAGCTGAGCGTTGAATATGCTGTTGAAATTTAATAAAACTCTATACGAATCGATAACTTGCAAGGTAATCTTAATAGGGAAATGGAGAAAAAGAAAAAAAAAGGTCGAATATTGTCTACCATTGACGTTCCGACCACTCTTCTTTATCTCTATGTTTGTGATTACGATAGTGTTCGATGTACTGCTGTTGGTGGTTCACTGATGGATCAACGCAGTACATACGTATAGTACCGTTCAAAGCGACGAATTGTTCATTATTTACGGGCGGAAGATGATTCAAATAGAAGTACCATTGTCCAAAACTATATAGGACCGATCAACAATTCTATTATATAATGTGATATTAGAGTTAAGATAACTCGGGGTGGAGATGTGCCTCAGGCTGCCCCATACCATTTCCTGATTAGGAAAAACCATATATAACGGCAACTCGACCTCCTTATCCAACGACCAAACCGACGTTCTTCACGGGATGATGCATAACCCTACCCTGCTTAATGGCGAATAATACCCCTTGAAAGATATTAAGTTGTCGGACTTTTCCCGAGCGACACTGCCGTTCTGACACCATCAGGAACTGCCGAGAAGACGCAATCGTGGGGTCGATGTCGTGATCACACGGTACACCAACACCACCAACCATCCACTCAACAGGAAAAACTCCGCGTCGTGCGCATTTCTCGACGGCAAATAATATTCTTCTTTGTCCGAAACCTATGCTCAATGCTAGTGTCCCAACATGGCTGTGATCGAACCATGTCTGTGGGGTCGTGACCCGCATCGTTGACTCGCGTCGTCTCGCGATATGGGTTATAAAAGCTGGGCCTTTCGCTAGGAAAAATGGTGTGAATGTGCGCGAGTTGGCCTTGCTTTTGTCGTGACTTTTGGGACTTCGCAGTATGGGCTCAACTAAGGATCTTGAGACGAACGTTTCGTCGGCTCCTCTGTCATCTGCTGGGTCGTCGGATCGAGATGATAACTATGAGATTTATCAACAAGCTCGTGCTTTGGAATATACACCGGAAGAGGCCAAAAAGGTTCTGCGGAAAATCGATCTTAGATTGATGCCACTCTTGTTCGTCATATATTTGTTACAGGTAAGAAGTATCCCTTGGCGAATGATGATCGCATGCTTATTCTTTCTAGTATCTGGACAAAAACAGTCTCAATTTCGCGTCGGTCTACGGTTTGAAGGAAGGCACACATTTAGAGGGCCAGGACTATTCATGGCTAGGTAGGCTTTTACCTGCGCAGCAAAATGAGCATGACTGACTGGGACTAGGGTCTATCTTCTATTTCGGCTATCTGGTCGCGCAGTGGCCGGCTGGATTGGCCCTGCAAAAACTTCCAATTGGGAAGTTTCTTAGTATAACTACTATTAGTAGGGTTCCCTGACTCCGTGTCCTTTTAAGCATGGCTGACAGATATAGTCTGGGGTGGTCTGTTGATGACAACGCCGGCTTGTTACAACTTCGCCGGGATAGCAGTCAACCGCTTTCTTCTTGGAGTCACCGAAGCCGTCGTGAACCCCGGATTCGTCATTATGATGAGCATCTGGTACACTGCAAGTGAACAGCCTCTGCGTCTCGAAACCTATTACTGCACCAATGGTATTGCCACCATGTTTGGAGGGTAGGTCTCCGTCGAAGTCGCGAAAGTAATTGATAGTGAAAGACTGACCAACTGACCACCAACAGCCTCCTCGGCTACGCAATCGGTCACATAACGGGCGGTCTCCCGCGATGGATGTATGTGTTCCTGATCTTCGGCGCGGTGTCACTCGTCATCGGGATCGTATCCCTCCTATTCCTCCCCGATCTCCCATCGACGGCCAAATTCCTCACTGAGCGCGAGAAAGCGATTGCTATCGACCGTGTCGCGATCAACCGACAAGGGGTAAGAAACCACCATTTCAAATGGTACCAAGTGTGGCAGGCAGCTAGGGATCCTAAGACGTGGTTATTGTTCATCATGGCTGTTGGAGCTCAAGTTCCAAACTCTGCCTTGACAAGTGTATGTCTGCCCTGAGTCTCTCATTCCGTTATGGACGGATATTAACAAGAAAACAGTTCACTTCCATTATCGTCGGATCCTTCGGCTTCGATACCCTCGGAACCCAATACTTGCAGATCCCCGCCGGAGCGGTCAATTTCGTCACTCTCCTCTTAGGTGGCATGATCGCGACGAAATATAGCGATAGATTCCACTCTCGAAGTGCGTGTATGATCTTTGCCAATCTTGTCTGCATCCTCGGATCTGGGCTCCTAGTCGGCCTGCCGGACTCGAATAAATGGGGCCGACTCGTTGCGCTCTGGTTATGTTATTTCCAGGGATTGGGATTCAGTATGAGTCTAACGATTGTGAGTTCCAATATCGCCGGGTCTACGAAGAAACAGGTGACCGGGGCGTTACTGTTCACGGGGTATTGTGTGGGAAATATCATTGGACCGCAGACGTTCAAGGATAGTGAAGCACCGGGATATCATAGTGCTTATGTTGCGTGAGTCTTTCAATCCAAGTGGTCGTGTGTATCTGTGCTAACTGCTGTACAGGATGTTGGTAGGGTATGCGGTCAAGTTGATTTCAATCACTGCCCTGTACCTGTACATGTACTTCGAGAATAAACGGAGGGATCGGGAAGCTCTTGGCTCGGACGGCGACGAGAGCGATGGTGTCGAGAAGGGCATGTTGGTAAGTTTTCCTATCCATGGTGTGTAAACTTGGGTGAAGCTGATTATAAGCTAGGATCAAACAGAGATCGACAATAAGACGTTCAGATACGTGCTTTAGACCAATAGATTTATTCTACATAGTGAATTCAAAATAATAAGGATTGTCCAAACGCTTATACGCTGCACCTGAGCCACTATGAAAAGCTTGTCCAAACAAGAACTGTGCTAACCTTACGGCCCCCAACTCGAGCTGACGTGTCAGGAACCCTTCCACTCTAGCATCCCACATAAGCCGGCAATATAAAACCACACCACAGACCCAAGCACAACCTCAATCTATAACCACACCCACGATGACTCTCCAAGCCAAACTAATCCCCACCCCGGGCACACCCCCAAACGTCCACAAGGACGCCTTGAAAGTCTTCCAAATCCTCCAAGAAGGCGGCATAGCCATCGTCCCCACAGAAGTAGGCTACGGGCTGATCGCCTCCTCCAGCGAAGCGATCACCCGCGCCTTTCACGCTAAAACGCGCCGTCCAGGCCACACACAAGGCATAATCGGCAACTACGATGTCCACAAAGCGCTGCACATTCTCCCCGAGGAGAGATTCGATATCACTAAGGTCCTAACGCATGATCTAGACATGTCGCTTGGGATCATTGCGCCGTATAAATCCGACCATCCGCTTTTGCAAGGCATGTCGGCGGAGACGTTGGAACAGACGACTAAGGACGGGAATATGGCTATTCATGTGGGTGGGGGGTCACTTCTGTTGGAGGTTGTGAGATTGCATTATGAGGTAGGAAAGGTAGTTGTGGGGTCCAGTGCGAATGTGACCGGTAAGGGACAGAAGTTCCGGGTGCAGGATATTGAGCAGAAGATCTTGGAGGCGGCGGATATTGTGGTTGATTATGGGTTGCAGCGGTATCATGTGTATTGGAGGGCGAGTATATTATTTGATTTCGGGGAGATGAGGGTTGTGAGGATGGGGGCTTGTTATGAGTTGTTTAGGGAGAGGATGAAGAGGTTCTGGGGAGTTGAGTTGGAGGAGGATCTTATTTATCCGGATGAGGATGAGAAGGGGGAGTAGGTAGGTGCCGAGGATTTGTTTCTTTCATATAACATAGGTTCTATGTGTTCTTTATATCTGCCTTAGATTATGCTGTGTTCGTTTCTTCTGGGACTACTTCTATAGACCGATGTAGAACGATGCACTGTTCTGAAGAGGTACGTTGCGACACAGCTGATGACACAGGAGTCTATACTATGGACTCAAGTTCTCTTTCTCCATAAGCATTGGTAAGACCTTTGGGGACTTCACTACTTGATGAGACTGCACGCTCATCCAAATACAAGCATCTATTTTGGGAGAGCATATTTATCGTTCTGGTCAAGGAGCACTCACTGTATAAATAAAGTCTCTAGACCATTTCAAGCACAGTTCACAAGCTAAGGTCATGGATTTAGGATGAGGTACATCCTAAGTCCGTGCCTGACAAACAAACCATCCTCGAAGTTTGATAGCGAATGCTTGCCACTCCGAGGTAGATTGCCTAATCTGGCCTAGTCTCCGCAAGGGTGGTGGGCCATGAGAAAACTCCCAAAAGAGGTTTAGTCTCCGCTACATATGGCAATGAACAATAGCATCGAGGTACATGAAAATGGATATAAAAACAGGAAAGCTATTGCCATTGCGAGATGTATTTGTAAAATTCATCCTTGATTTCTATAACGTATTGTCAACATGTCTTTCCCTTACACCAAAGTCCTGGTCATCGGCGCCACATCAGGCATTGGCAAGGCACTGGCAACCAAGCTCGTGCAAAATGGTACCCAAGTTGTCATTGCTGGTAGGAGGAAGGAGAACTTGGAAGAGTTCGTCAAGGAGCATGGTAGTGAGAAGGTCAAGTCCAAGGTTTTCGATGTCATGAATCTTGAAGCAGTGAGTTGCCAGTCCTATATTTCCCGCCCGGGACCTGAGTCCACGAAGGGCTCAACTAACCCCCGCCGAAGATCCCCCAGTTTGCTTCAGAAGTGATTTCCGAGAATCCTGACCTTGACTGTGTCTTCGTGAATTCCGGAATCCAGCGGCCATTCGACTTCGCAAACCCCGCGAGCGTCGATCTGGACGTTTTCGACCAAGAATTGATCACGAACTACACCTCGGCAGTTCATCTCACCAAGGCATTCCTCCCACACCTGCAGGAACAACCAGCTCAAACTGCCATTGCATTCACAACGTCACAAATGGCCCTTGTTCCGATGATGCGCTGTCCGAATTACGGTGCCTCAAAGGCTGCGTTGCACCATTTCATCCTCGCCCTACGTACGCAACTGCAGGATGGACCTGGGAATGTGAAGGTGCTGGAGATATACCCGCCCGCTGTGCAGACGGAGTTGCACGACGCGAAGCACCAGCCGGATCTGAAAGACGGCCATCTCATTGGAATGCCGCTGCAGGAATTCATCGACGAGGTGTGGGCCAAGCTAACCCAGGGCGAGGAACAAATCCCGGTCGGATCAGCCAAGGATATCTTTGAGGCGTTTGAGGTTAAGAGGCAGAAGATATATCAACAGATGACTGAGATGCTGACGGGTTTGCTCAAGCAATTCTTGCGATGAGCGATCGACCTTTCGAATGTGAATTAGAGTTAGACCATTCAGCATCACCGAATCTTATTTCCGCGTATTCGAGTGTGATTAATTCGTCTTAGCTATTAGTAGGCCTCGTAGCCTGTAATAGGCGGATAAGGTACGTCGGACACAGATTTTCCTTTACAGGCAGCCAATATAAGAGCACTGAAAGGTGAGATACCATGGACTGCACCCGACTCTAGCAAAGTCGAATACTGTTGCAAGGAAATCATGTTTTCCAAAGATGTAGACGCCGCATCATCCCAGGCCTCTTGATCTGCATCCCATAAGGATGTACGAACATCGAAAGGCAGCGAGTCGACAAACGGAGTGCGGACGGAGTAGTTTCTCTTTAGTAACGAATATACGCTGCGCAACATGAACGCGACGATGATCGTTCGCCGAACGCTCTCTGCGAAGAGCCATGCCTCTCGTGGACTCAGCGTATGGGAGAGTTGGATAGGAGCTTGCTGCCAGAGACGCCGTCCAGCATTAGATAGCATAGTGCTGATTGCTTCCGAATAGGGGCCATCATCGGCGAGCCTTTCATCGAAGATGAGAAGGCATTGTAGGATAAGCAATGATTGGATGCATGCGAGAAGTTCCTGGAAGCTAGCCGGGCGACCAGACTTACGAAGTAGTTCCGCACAGTGCTGCTGTAGCAGAGGTGCAAGAGACGTGGGGGTGTCCCATTGACTAGCTTGAGTGTGGAGTCTGCAAAGAGCCTGAACATTTTGAAACACGGTTGAAGCCTCGGAGCTCTGGCAAAGGTGTGGATGGATAAACTCGGTCTTCATATTGTTGGCGAAATCAATAGGAAAGCTTCGCATTCCGGCTATAAGGAACGAAATGATTTCCCGGTCGTATCCTTTCATAATTACCAACGGCAGCGGCCGGTGTATCGGCAGAGCAGACACGGATGCTACTCGGGGCACAGAGCGCGAAGTGACATTGGACGTATCGGGTCCAATTGGCAGTGGTACATTGATGTATTCGCACGCGATGCCCCGAGCCTGGCACCGACTACACCGCGGCCAGAGTTGATCGCAACGACGCTTGCCTCGAACGCAGGCTTGGCATGATCTGCGCAGGGTGACACGCCTAGGGGCGTGAGATACCATTTTGTTATGCGTGTATCAACTATCAAGATAGGCGGTCAAACTAAGGATAGTGTTGCCCTAACCCGTATATGTACTGCTAAGTATGTGCATAGCTTGTGGTCCTCGAGACCAATTAGTCGGGAAGCTCAGGAGACACCGATTTCGCATGTCCCATACTCCACAGCTTAATAATCTACGGGTCCATGGCGAATCACAAGTCACTTTTAGTGCAAGTCTCCACAGTGATTCCATTCTCTACAACTAGACTAGTGAGTGACCAAGACTGTCCCACTTTCATGTATCCATCTTGGGTCAATGTGTTGCGGTTGGTCTAATAGATCATGGGAACTTTGCAATATCTAAGCAATAACTGGCTGTCTATGCTAAGCATACTCGTTCCTTTGTCCATAAAACTGGATGCTATATTACGGTGAAACCGCAATATATTGACAATGAGTCAGAATGACGTGTTGCGGAACAATACGCGATAGCACTAGAGTCTTTTCCTGTTCTATAGAAACAGACTGCATGACGAACAGAGCATAAGAATATAGTAGAGTAGCTGGTTCTGGATATTATCTCGTATTGATACCGCAGTAGATTCAAGTCCAGCCCATCTTGACTAAAAGAAACTCCAGTGCCGAGATGCATTTGCTTATCAGTCGGAAGGATCCGATCAAAGCATCCCCGCACGATAACAAACGCCTATCATTGACGGACTAATGCAGGTATTAGATAAAGGATTGGACGGTGATCTTCTGGGGTAGCATCTCCTCTAACTTCCCTTTTCGGATTATCACGTTAACGGTATCACTAGCCTTTATATATACTCATCTCGCAAGAAGTGTGCCTAGTCTTCAAGACAAAATCCCAGTCAAGGTTTATGGGAATTATTGATACAACATGTGGTTATTATGGTTATCCAGTATTCTCCTTGTGGGATTGTATCTCTTCAAACGTCTTTCATCCTCACTTGCCAAAGTCCCGGGCCCATGGTATACGAAATTTACCAGCCTCTGTCTGAAGTACCACGAGTTCACAGCGACTAGACGACTTTTCGTACATCGTCTACACAAGAAGTATGGCCCTGTAGTCCGCCTTGCACCGAACGAAGTCTCGTTTGCTAGCCTAGATGCTATTCGAGAAATCTACGCATCTGGGGGTAGTGGTTATGATAAGACGGAGTACTATGATCTATTCCGACAATATGGCATTAAGTATAACATCACTGGGCAATGAAAAGAGAATCAAACTGACAAATAAAGAACTATGTTCTCTACACTCGAGAAGCAAGAGGTTAGCGCATCCATCTAAATAGAGGCCATCGCAACTAACGATGTGCAGCACAGTCATAGAAAGCGGGAATTGGCTGATAGATACGCCATGTCAAATATAATACGCGACAAGCATGTGTCCGCCATTAAGGAGCGAGCTCAGGCCTTCGTATCGAGATGTGCTGCCGTTGAAGGAAGCGTGAATGTCTACGTGAGTACTCCGGTTACCTATAGCCACTACGGCTGACAGCTATAGTCCCTCTTGCACTGCTACGCGCTTGATGGAGTAACAAATTTTATGTTTAGCCCTGGTGGCTTGAAGTCACTAGACAACACCAAGGATTATGAGATGATGGAGGAGTTGACTTATCATCAAAGCCTCCAGAGTAGGTAACCAGTTAGTCCCCAGTATAAACAAAGCTGATCGCGGCAGAAAATCTTCTGTACTACTACCTCCCCAGACTAGCTCCGTATTTCCCATCATGCCTACACCCCCGTCCTTCCCCCAAAGCAAACGCCTACGTTTTACAAATGGCAGGGCAACAACACCCAGACGAGCACAGCTTAGTCGGACGTCTCACCCGTAAAGGCTCGCCGCTCAGCCACATGCAAGTCGCCGCCGAATGCAAAGATCATATGGCAGCAGGTATTGACACTACCGGTGATGCCCTTTGCTTTCTTATGTGGGAACTATCTCAGCCACAGAACTTGCAATTTCAGGATCGCCTTCACAAGGAACTACTATCAGCATCTGATGATACGCCACTAGATAAAATGCCGTATCTAGAAGCTGTCATAAAGGAAGCGCTGAGATGTGCACCGCCAATTCCGATGTCCTTTCCACGGTACGTACCACACGATGGCAGGACTATCGATGGATACTTCATCCCGGAGAACACTATCGTCAGCTGCCAGCCATATACGGTACACCGTTTCAATGAAGAAGTGTTCCCCGAGCCGGACCGTTTCAATCCGGAGCGATGGTTGGAAGAAAAGGGCTTCAACGAGCGTAATCGATTGTTCTTCGCGTTTGGGACGGGCGGGAGAGGCTGTACTGGAAAGAAGTAGGTAGACTAAAGCCCACAACAGCGCTTCTTTACTGACGGGTGCAGTCTTGCGATGGTGGAGATGAAGGTCCTTCTTCGAGAGCTATATTCTCGGTTTCGCTCGTCGGTCGCCCCGGATATGACTGCGTCAATGGATCTCGATGATCAGATCATCTCCGCTCGACCAAAAGACCAGATTTGTAAGCTTACCTTCGCCGTTAGAGGCGAGGATGTCGATACCGCGTAGGCTATATTGTGGATGGTCTGTGTATGCCCGTATTGCGTTCCTAGATGCTGAAGGATGATCTTTGGATCAACTCATAAGACTCAGAATGATATATAAGCATAAGGAGGCCTCAAGGCCCCAGTCTTCCTCTGTTTTTAACTTCGAGAATAAGACAGAACTTACAAGAAGGGGGGCTATTCAGCCACTAGCATGTTCATTAGGGTTCATATTAAGTAACAGGATGAAACTACCAGGACCTAATGGTAAAGGACTGACCCACCAATTAAGATCCTGCCCACCTGATGCGGGGTAATTAAACCAATAAAGACTGATAAG
This sequence comes from Aspergillus sergii, assembly GCA_009193525.1. Taxonomy (NCBI): domain Eukaryota; kingdom Fungi; phylum Ascomycota; class Eurotiomycetes; order Eurotiales; family Aspergillaceae; genus Aspergillus; species Aspergillus sergii. Next base: position 304,031 of record ML741765.1, read on the forward strand.
GAACATCGCAACCCATTTCAACATAAACCCTCATCCCTACTCTCCAAGCTACCCTCGAATATTCTCACTCCCTAAACCAAGCCATGGCATCCCACACTGGGAATCCACCCACCGAGAGCCGCCTCTCAACACGCATCTCCCTCCGATGGCTCCCGGAACCCGCTTCCGAGACGACTGACACCATCGTCATGTCCGTGAAGGGTTGGTATGTGGACCTTCGCGTAGATAAGAAATCCGGCGACATTGACTGGGCAATTGCCGGTCAGCGAGTTGTGGATAGTAGCGACCCTCGTAAGTTGCATTAATACATCCCAGGACTGTACGCATACTGACAATATCAGGCCGCGTGCAGTTTACCCATGAGATTGACTCGCATAACTCCTTTGATGACGTTGACTGTGGTACCTTTACTACGTTGTCGAACGGTGATGATCTCGAGACTGGATCTATGTCTCGTCCGGATCTGCCTGGGGCTCCGGTGACGGAATACGAGGAGATATGGCGGGAGCTGACATTCAAGGAGGGTCCAGAGGGGCCGGGGAAGGGTGTCTCATGGGTTTTGGAATCGAAGCATGATCTCGAACTTGGGGAAGGGCAGGAGGTGGAGGTTTCGAGAACATTTTTGGCGAGGATTTGGGGCACGTATTTGGTGGTGCGCCAGAGGCAGATATATGTGCGCTTGGTGGGTTCTAAGGATGCAGTGGTTAAGACAGGGAAGGGCGTTAGTGCTAGGAGAGAAGAATGGAACAGTGCTGGGTGGTCGGCTAAATATGTTCTTGGTCTTGAGGGCGACAGTTTGCCCCGCGCCCAAGATGTCGAGGCCAACGAACAGCTCCGAACGCCGGGAGGAACAATTTTGGTCAAAGGTGAGCCATATACAATTCGGTCATATGAAGAAGTTGTATAGTGCGCTGGGCTATATTACTCTATATACTATGTACAATGTCTATTTATGAATGTTTGATTTACTGCTCGTTCACAAGCACGTAACGGTACCTGGCCTTGCCAGCGTCCATGTCCACGATGGCCTTGTTGGCATCCTTCATAGGTACCTCCTGAACCCATGACCTGACGTTCTTCTCAGCAGCCAACTCGAGCATCTCGCGGATCTCGCTGGGGCTTCCAATCAGGGATCCTCCGAACTTAATTCTCTTAACAATCAGGGCGAAGGCGGGGATAGTGAGGGCACCGTCCTCGGGAGCACCCAGCTGCACGAAGTTGCCACTGGGCTTGAGCATGGTGATATAGTCCATGATGGGCATCTTAGAGGAGGAGACGGTAGAGATGATCAAGTCCAAGCTGCGGGAGTTGTTCTTGGCCCAGTCGGCGTCTTCATCCGTGGCGATGTAAGCATCTGCGCCCAGCTTGAGAGCATCCTCCTTCTTGTTGGCCTTGCGAGAAATGGCAACCACCTTATCGGCACCAAGGGCCTTGGCGAACATAATACCGAAGTGGCCCAGACCACCAACACCAATAATGCCGACCTTCTTTCCGGGGCCACAGCCGTTGTGACGAAGGGGGGAGTATGTGGTAATACCACCGCAAAGCATAGGAGCAGCCATCGCGGAGGGGATAGCGTCGGGGATCTTGATAACGAAGCGAGAAGGCGAGCGGTGGTAGAGAGCATATCCACCATATGATTTGTCGCCGTTCCAGTGCTTGGAGTTGTAGGTACCACCCATCAACTTGGGGCAGTACTGCTCAAGTCCCGAGGCACATTCTTCACAGTCGCCCTTGCGGCCCTGGCAAGAATCGTTCTGTGCACCAACACCGACGCGATCGCCAACCTTGATGTCTCCTTCGACCTGGGAGCCGACTCTCACTGCAACTCCGAGAATTTCGTGGCCGACACAGCAGGGGTACATTGTAGGGCCCTACCCATTGTTAGCAGCCGTGCCAATATTTCCCTCAAGTAAGCGAAACTTACCCATCCACTGCGCAAAGTGTGCAAATCTGAGCCACAGATACCGGAGTGTGTAATGCGGATATCAACATCGGTCTCTTCCCAAGCCTTGGGCTGAAACTCCTGCCAGACCATGTTGCCCTCAGCGGCCTTGGAGTCAAGGCCCATCCAGCCCTCGAATTTGTAGTCGGTAGAACCCATTGTATGCGGATTAAAGATTAACTTTGCTTGGGTGTGTATAGTATGTAGAGTCTCGATTGAATCTGGTGTTGATTCCTCGAAGGTCCTCCTGCGATTTATACAGAGCAAGTCCAGTGGCGGAGGGTCTCGGCAGTTCTCCGGAGCAGACAAATTCGAGAAAAAAGATTAGAAGAGCTTAGAAATCCATTTTTAGGATGATCCACAAGTATTGAGGACTAAGTCCCTTATCTCCGCGATGACAGTGGAGCTCTACCCGTTCCAACGGATGTGAAGCTTTAGTGAAAAGAATAATTTGCAGCCTGGCAGGGGCAAAAAGAGGAACAAACCAATAGTACGGAGTCGATGACATCAAAATAGAATTTACGATTATACTAAGCCTTTCCTATCCATGAGTTAAGCGGCAAGTCAATGTGTAAGCCGCATGCGCTTATGACGATGATGTCCTCCTTGGTGACTGAAATGGCTCATGGTGGGTCTATATCCACCGCGTGGAGCTTCAACCACAAAAGTCATTAAAAGAAAGAGCATATGATTGGCTACCGAATGTAAAACGCTTCTTCAGGCTTCTCTTTCGGCTTCTAGCCCGGCACCTTTGTGTGCTAACTCCGAGCCTCTTCTGCGTGTTGCTTATGTCGCTCCACCTGGAATTAAAGATTATAAGATGCTTAACACCAGGGCAACCAATCCCATTTCGAACGAGGTCGGAGACTTTTGGAGAAATCGGCCTAATATTCATACCAACGGCATTCCCCCAAAACAAAGATGATTACCATGCTTGAGAAAACCTCGTGCCGTGGTTGACTGGTGTTGAATCGACTACGGTGATATGGATGTTATCTCTGCTATGATTACTTTTCTCCGAGTCACACGACAACTGCATGAACAATTGCTACGATTGGTGCTACGACAAGGAAACATTTTCTATGCTGTTTATTCTAACAGCCCGGAGTAGACTTTTCAACTGCCGCATTCCGACGAAACGCACAGACCAAGGGCTGCGGCGGGAGGAGCTCTAAAATTTTTGCACACGCCACCAAGCACAAGGGGTGATGGACTCGGCGGTGTGTCTGAAATATGGCTTGTCTGGTTGGTCTGTTAATTTCGAATCCCTTCCGAGTTCTAGGACTTCATGAGGTTGGTTATCAGTGGGTCACTAGTTCAACGGAATTGTTTGAGTACAATAGATAAATATATCCACGACTGGTGATGTGACTTGAGACATGTCTGGTAGGGGATATTTCACCAAACCCAGCCATTCTCCTCGGCGAGCAAAGCCGAGCCTCCATAGCCGAGCCATGGAGGCTCTCAGCCATTTTGTGCATCAAGGGTCAGGTGTTGGTGTAATCCGCTTTGTATCCTACATGTACAAGCTGGATAAGATCATCTAGTCGCTAAGTGTCTTATGCAAGACCTGGCAACTAACCCTCCCAGTTCTGTATAGTGACGGGCCCATCACATGGAGTCCACAGCTGTAGCCAGTGGAACAATATGAAGTCGATATATCATGTTGGTGAGGATCAATGGAGAATCCTTGGACTGGTCGCCTTAACTTGTAGGAGAGGGAGCACACATACTGACCAGGATGACAAAATCCCGCCAGGGTGACTATCTCTATAAAATGCTAGCGAGATACCACAACGAGATTTTCTTAATACACTATCCTTAAACATTTAACCAGGTTTAACCAGGCCACCGTACATAGCAACAAAGACATATATAGTTAGATATGTACTATAACATTCTGTTATAGATATCAATTGCTACTTCTGCTGTTGTTTAGTGCCCTACGTAGGGTAGGGGACATTTGAAAGAAACACCCAATTTTCCTAGACCGGACATGGTAGAGCTTCATCATGGCGCAGGGAGCTTGCGGCATCAAGAGCTCTATCAAAAGCAGGTGAGTTACGGAAATAGCTCCACAGAATTAACAAATGCGGGTCGGTGAGCTTGTTTATAATTCCACACAAAACGACCCCACTACTAGTAGCATCTCCAAGGGCTTTCTGGGGATTGTCATCATCATTAATCTTATTGGCTGCTGCTAAAAAGACAGCTGCTGACGTCTGACCCTAACATGAATTTCTGAAAAGGTACAACCCCTACCAGTAGATAGAACTGACGTGACAGTTTACTTTCAGGTGTGAATGAGAGAAAGCCTAAATGCTCGATCGATTCATATTCCCGTGGGTGACCCTTCGACTGGGCTTTCCAGAATCTACTACGTAAGAAACTGCCTAGTGGTCGACGACATCATCTTCAATTCAAACTTGTGACCTATTGATAATACCTGTCACGTTGGTGCCAATTATAAGCCAGGTTCGAGATAGAGGGAAATGCCAGTACGCCAAATGTGACCGAGAGTGAACAACCAACCTGCTAATATCAAATATGGGACCGATGATAACCGTCCGACGTTCTTGGCGTCCAACAGGTGGTCAATTTTAATCAATGATTGTGCTTTTATTGTAAGAAGGTTTTGGCAGTGAATAGAAAAGGGTGTCTCATAATTCAAGCGTCTCACTGAGCATTTGTTTTGATTCGGGATGGACCCGGTGTTTGCTTCAATCCCGAATGTTGGTCGGTGAGATAGATCCGACCTCTCGGGCGAGACGGGTTAATATCTTTCTTGATGTGTATTTTTCCTTTTTTTTTTTTGCTTTTTTCTGGGGGTCAAGAATTATGCATGATTTACTAAAACTTGATTAATATATCATATGCATATTATTCATATTAATTATCTCATAAAATAGTACACAATCTAATCATACACAAAAAAGAAGACCATAGTTGTACATATAGCCCCATTGAAAAAATCATTACAGTTCAAAAAGAGCAAAAAGAGCTTTTCTCTCTCTCAGCTCAAGCATGGAAACTAATCACGACGTCTATGCTCACGCCCATTCTTAGGGCCAGCAACGGTACCCATCAAGACTGTGGCAGGTCAGTCCATGTAAACCAAATCCCGGAAAGAGACCAAAGAAGGACTTACTATCCCAATAGCGGAAGGAGCTCGAGTAATTACCCACAAAGTAACGATGATGATCATCATGCCAGTCAGCTCCGCCCCAGAACGGCATGATCCGTCTCAAGCTCCAGGGGAAATCATATCCTGAGTGCGAGTCGATAGCCTGTACTTGGCGCAGACCCATCCATACCAACACGGTGATCAGATGGACGTTCTCTGTGAAATAGCCCAGGACGAGTGGTGGGGCGATCGTGCCGAGACCGAGCAGGAGGGTTTCCCAGGGGCTGGCGTATTCGGCTGCGAGACCGAAAGGAGTCGCGTATTGGTGGTGGATGCGGTGGATGGAGCGGTAGAGAGGGCCCCAATGGAAAGCACGGTGTAACCAGTAGTGGTAGGTGTCTTCAACAATGAAGAAGATGGCAAGTTGGGCGGCTAGGGTTTTGAGGTCTGGGAAGGGGGAAGCATATTTGAGGCCGCAGAGGTCCATCATGGGGTGGAAGAGGACAATGAGAGGAAGTTCGACGATGAAGTGGATGGCGAGGATATACTTAGTGCAGTCCCATTGGGTGGCTACTGAGGGTGGTGCTTTGTGATCTTGTATCCTCCATCGGTTGAAAGTACCGGGCATTGCGTCCGCGATTATCCATGGGAGGCAGCGGCCGAAGTAAATCAGTTCGTGGGCGATGAAGGTGATAATTCCTGCGCCGCTTAGTTGTTGTTCCGTGGAGGATACAGACATGTGAAGCTTACCTGTGGCGAGGATATCATTGTTCCAGTAGGAGTAGTAAGCCTCCCAGAGGTTTTCCATGCTGGATAGGTTGGGGTTTTGATGGGCCAGCTTGATGAGGTCCGCATATGAAGCCATTGGGGGAAGGGAGGTAGAATTGAAGGACTCCATGTTGAGATAATCCTGGGCTGGGTAGTTTAGAAGTTCCAATCACCGTTAAGATGATTTTCATGCATTATATAAGGTTTACCATCGTATTGGAAGGAAGCCAAGTGAGTGGATATTCCGAATGGTCTGACGGGACAGACCACTCGGATCCGGGAAGAATTAAATCATATGATCAGGCAACCCTAATAAAAAATTCCCCTAATCAAATCCAAAACAATTTTAGTAAATACATTATAGGCCCGACACACCCCTGACAAGAGTGGAATATACATTGTCCGACATCAACGATGGTACCTCAAAGTTGCAACGCCGCAACTCCCAGCGCCAACCCGACCGCAACGGAAAGTCGAACACCCACGTTTCCGGCCGCATTGTCCTCATCCGATCCGGTACCTGAAGCAGCGGCAGCAGTACTTGTGCTGCTACCAGTCGAGCTGCTGCCACCCGATGTCGAGGCCCCCGTCTCAGCAGGGCCGTCACAGTGCCAATGGTCGCCGTGAGGCTCACAACCAACCGACTCAGTTGGACTGGGCTTGGTTGGAGTCGCGGTGGCATCGGCCTCATCCGTGTGTGATTGCGTGCCTGTAGTTGTGGCCTCTGCGGTGGTCGAGGCGGGGCCGTCGCAATGCCAGTGGTCGCCGTGCGGCTCGCAGCCTACAGATTCGGTTGGGCTAGGAACTGCTGGGGTGGCGGTCTCTGATGTTGATGCGGGACCATCGCAGTGCCTGGACCTATATTAGGTATTGGTGCTACGACATTCGAGAAGAGGGCAGAAACATACCAGTGGTCTCCGTGCGGCTCACACCCGACAGATGCAGTGGGGGACGGACCTGGATCCTGACTGGTACTCTCCTGGGCCAAGGCAGCCGAGGCCAAGGCGAACAGAGCGAGGATTGAGAATCTCATGGTTCTTGCAGTTGTGCGAGATATAGTCCGAGCTTATGTGCGTTTGGAAGTGGCAGGACGAGAAGGCACAACAAGGGAAATCGGATTGGCTTTATACCTCCACCCCAGTAGCGGCCTTCCAAGGTAACTCTGCTCTTAATTTGTCTCGACCGTCCGGTCAGAATTAGCCGACATAAATCACAGTCCACGGGCTGTATCAAAGGTCTAGCGTGCCAAGAGGAGTGGAATACTTGGCGTCTCCAAGGTTCTCATCGCGCTGTTTAGACCCTGTGTCCATTGGCATTGTCAATCGTTGAAGAATAACCTGTGGCACGTTAGAAATGCTTGTATCCTGTTGTCTTGTGAACTACATCTGTAGGAATACTTTGCCATCACAACCTGCATTTCGACGCGCGGGCAAGTCAAGAATGCTAAACAGCGATGACACTTTACAGACGATTTCAAGATGCCAAGTCCTTTTTTGCCCCATGCCAAGGATGCTTGAGAACCTTGGGAGCGACAAAGGGAGCAACGCTTTAACCTCGATGCGAAACGATTTGTTCCTTCATTGGCGTGGTGGGTGGTCCCTTGCAATGGAAATTACACGACCCGCGATTAACAGTCAACGCTCGACTTGATTTGTTCATTGAGGTTGCACCGGCGAGCCATTAAGCTGAAGGGAAGGGTATCCCACGCGCGAGGAAATTAAACGATGGCTCCTGTCACTGATGACAAGGAAAACTGCCCGCCCAAACCTCCCCGATTTCGGTTCATTCCGACCATGTCTCCTCTAGGATATTAAATAGATACCTACTCCACATTACCGCGCCTGGAGCAAGGACTTGCCCCGTAGAGCGAATGGTGTGGGATGCACCCCAGCATAATGTCGCAGGGCAAGGCATAGCGCAGTCTATCATACGTCCCACTGGAACTGTAGCTGCTAACAGTACCGTCTTACCCAACTCGGCGAGTGAGCCGATGGGAGTGTTGTACCCTGTAATATGAATTTGTTGATCACTCCGTTCAGTATCAAATTCTAGCTAGCTCAGCTGGCAGATAGCCAACCCAAGCCTAGATCACCAAACAGAGAACAGCAGGGAGCATGAATGGTTGACCGTACTGATTGATGTCGCTTTGTTAACAGAGAGCAACGGCTGCATGACTCGTGGGTAAATCATAATATGTCGAGATCGCTTGACTATTCTGTAGTATAAACCTGCGTGTCTGGGGGTAGTTCTCAGCTTGAGTTAGATCTATGCTAGTAGTTCTCTGGGGCTAGGGATAGTAATACGTACCCCGAGAGGTCCTTGTGTATTCAAGGGAACAGTCTCGAAGAGTCGTATGGCCTAAGTTTCAAGATATAGAAAAACTGCCAGGAATCCACTACATACTGGATATCCCTCAATGTGGCATCAGAGATTCTTGATAACGCAGTGTATTCCCGGATAATCTTTGAAGAACTCCTTCAGTGGCTTCCAGCCAAGACCGTGCAGGTGTATATATTGAATCACAGACAGGGATGTTGTAGATTTAGATAAATGGAGTTGAAGTGAAAAACATTGCCTTGTTGCGATCATGATCGATGAATCTGGTAGAATCCAGGAAAATTGCGATCGTCAATGATCGGTTAGCCATGATATCGCTTTTTGTGGGTCCAGTATCAATGCTTGGAGTAATAGTAGCAGACCCCCGGCTTGCCTCAATAAGCCTCCAAGGAATTAAGAGGATGCCATCGAAGAATATACAACTGTAGGAGGATAGCTTGAAGGGGTAATCAGCATAAGCCGCAGGCATTATAGTGCTAGTCAGGGTGATGAAATACTGGATTCACCAACTCTCCGGCCTTGTGCGCCGAGTTCTTCCCTCTTGACTTGGTTGGGATAGGTTGGGCGGGCTTTATAAAGCACAAGAGACTCCGTATCCTTCTCCAGATTGTTGGTTTTCATCTTGTTTGGGGCTGGTCGATGGGTTTTCCGTGGGAGAATTTCTGAAAATGTATTTACTAATAGTACTACATTGGTCCAGAGAGTGATTTAGCGTCGTCAGGCCAAATGGGAATCGTTGTGTTTCTGCAGACAAGATGCAATCGTGTAGAGGTAACCCTAACCTCCCGCGATTGCTACGTGTCCATGCAGGGTCTACCGTGGGGGTCCGAGTCATTGTGAACATTATAAAACACGTGTAACCGCACCTCCTTACCTTCCGTGCGGTCGCAATCTCTCACCAGAACAATATTCCCAAACTAGACCATGGAGATCGAGGATTGGGAAACCACAGATGTAGTCATTTGCGGTTGTGGCCCAACCGGGGCCATGCTGGCGGCTTATTTGGGCCAGATGTCTGTCCCAAATGTTGTGTTAGAGCGGGAAGCTGATATCACCACCGATCCTCGTGGAATAGCTCTGGATGAGGATGGCATTCGCTTTCTTCAGGGAGTCGGTATATATGATTCGATTTTCAGTGAAATCGGTAGTTGTTAGTATCATTTCCTTTCCTTGTTCCCATTTAGGGTTGGGTCTTACAGAGTTGACTTGAGAAATAGGTATGGGTAGGTTCAACTTTATCAGCGGAACAGAGCCAGTGTTAAAGAAAAGTCCGTTTCTCGCCTTAGACTATAGCACAGTGAGTCTAGCATACTTGCGTTAATGACACATGTACTGACTGGTTAGACGGCTGGAGGTTCAGGCCATATCGGCTTTCTTTGTCACAAACAACCTATACTCGAGAAGAACTTGCGAAAGGCCATGTCAGATAACACATTCTGCACTCTGAGGTCCGAATCAACCGTTTATGAATTGTGTGAAGATGAGCAGTGGACCTACTGCAAGTATCGAGATGCACAAGGGACTGAACGAAGGATTCGCGCGCGATTTTTCGTCGGTGCGGATGGCAAGACGGGGTTCACACGGAAGCAGTACCTGGAACCAAAAGGTGTGCATATGGAGAAGGTTACTGAGTATGTGGCATATGCTATTCCCGCAAATTCCATCCCTGACAATATGAATAGGGAATTTTACGAGGAAACTTGGGTAGCGCTAAACTGGAAAATCACCTTGCCCACACCTGAATCCCACCCCGAGTTTCCCTTGTGGACGTTGGGATATACTCCGGATGAAGTATATGATCTTTTCTTTCCTTATGAATTCCGCTTCCTTTGCAACCCTAATCGCCCTGCGGTATGCGGACGATTCGGCCTTCAAACAGACCGGCTGTGGAGATTTGAATTTGTCGTTCGTCCAGGAGAGGATGGCTACGAGATGGCGAAACCCGAATCAATAAAGAATATTGTCTTCCCTTATGTGACGCATCAGGGAAGCCGATATGGGTAAGCAAGTCCAGGCCCCATGATTTGCCTCCTACTCATGTCACAGTCTCGCGCATGATGTGCAATTCCCCGAGGACTCTATACATGTAATCCGATCGCGCCCATTTACCTTTTCCGCACGCAGCTGCAATATCTGGGCGAAGGGTCGTGTCATCCTTTGTGGTGATGCTGCGCATGTATTTCCTCCCTGTAGATTCCCTATCAATCGAGATCGTGGTAGAGCTAATCTGCTCAGTCGGAGGACAAGGGATTATGTCCGGATTTCGCGACGCCATTTCACTAGCATGGCGGCTTGCTCTACTATGTCACCATCATCCAACCACTCCAAAGCTCCACGAACAAGTCCTCGCTGCCTGGTATCAGGAACGAAAGCAGCAACTTGAGAAGTCTCTGGCTTCGACCATCGAGAACGGGAAGTTTGTGTGCGAAGCCCACCTCGGCAAGATCCTCGTACGGGACTGGTATCTTTGGCTTGTCCAGTTAGTTCCTAGCTGGAAGCGCCACCTCCAATTGGGGCAACGAAAAGACGGGCTGATCCGATATGTACATTCTGAAGGCATGCCCTTTATGCCGGAGCTCAACGGAGGCCTGAACCTGCCTCAAGTCTTCTGCAAGGATATGAAGGGAAAACTATTTTTCACCGACGATGTCATCTTCCGATGTAAGCAAACGAGTATCTTCCGGTTATTCGTTTATATGCGCAATAATGAGGAGCTAGCGTTCACTCGGACGGTTCTGCGGGCCGTGGAGGAGCTGTCACGAGGCGAATTTGCTGCCGACCACGTTCCCTTCGTCATTGAAAAGATCACTAAACACAGAGCTGAGGATGACAGGAACCTGTTTCAGATCGCTAGCGCTGAAGAGTTTTCCCAGTCACCGCTCTGTCGTGGCCGCCCCGAGCCTACCTATTATGAACCATTCCTGATTCGCACGGAGGTGCGCGCGAAGTATATCATCGTGCGTCCAGATCGAGTTGTCTTTGCAGCATGTGAAGATGAGCACAGTTTGAAGACAGCTATTGGTTGTATGAAGGACATCTTGCGTTGCTAGTTCGTATATATGGACTGCATAGATGTCATTACTGCTTGTTTCACTTCATAGCCGGACGCTACAGACCCGAGTACGACTGTATCCATCAGTTGTATACCACCTCTTAGTAGAGTTATCTCTGAGTTCCGTGGTTGTATTCGGGCGCATGTGTTGGATTACGAGCCTTGGCGCTGGCTTCTTGTCCTTCCAGCCATATCAAACTAGGATTGTAAGACATCATGACTAAGTTGTAGGCCCGTTCCGTTCTCGTGCTTATTCAAAATTTATGAAACAGTTTGGGGTGGTAAAACTGAGTGGAGGTGTATCTAGACACTTGACAGAAGAGTGGAGCGTGCTGCCAACATGGCAGTCGTCTAGAAACGCAGATTGGTTCCATACCAAGGCACTTCGTGTTCGTGTCACCCTGATGTCTAACCGATCGGTTGCATGCAGGTTGGGAGATTGTATCATAATAATCCTGTTGAGCATAGGCCAAGCAACCGTCCTTCGCATGGTGCTCAGGTTGTAGTTCGCACCTGAATTTGACTGTCTCAGCCGTATACAAACAGACATTTCGTGATTTGTGTAACGTCAAAGATGGATTTACTACAAGAGGCTCTGAAACATGGCCACAAATCTGGGGTTTAAAGATGGCTGCGTTTCATGACGAGCCCCTGAGGTGGCAATGCCTCCGATAATATCTCTAGGCTGATCGGAAGTCCTCATCGCCTGCCTCGTATCATAGAAATATTCCAGGTAGCCTCATCAGCTCAACTCGCTAGGGCCCACTGTTAAATCCAGAGAAACGTCCTAGCGCAGTCACCGTCTATCCCAGAACATCCGAAATCTGCAAGGTCCCGAAACAGGAATTGCACTTAAGAAGATTCTTTTCTGAGTGGTTCGTCTGCCCTCTTTCCCTTTGAAATATCTAACAAAGGTTATTGGTGGCCTTTCTGTCCCTGATGCATGGGTGGTCATGAGTAGGTACTTTGGCTGTCAGCAACCTAAGCCCAGGGCTAGGCTGTTGGCCGAAGGCTGCGTATGTAGTTCTAGAATGAAATTCGTGAGACAATGTTATCTTGGACATGTCAGGCTTCAAGATATCCACAAAAATATAATCAACCACCATGTCGCAGTCCCTAAACTCCCTGAGGACTATAAAAATTATATTTGTTGTTCGGTTCTACCGTTCCAAAGACCACATATCGCACATTGACTAGAATATGGAGAATGCCGGAGGGATGAGCAGCCCTTGTCTCTATACCGCCACAGCGACCTATGCCTTTAGGGGTTGCGTCGAGTATCCCACAGGCTGGACGTTTGACCAAGATGAGATACCGGAATACTCCGGACAAGTTGAGAGCAAAAGAAAGTGTTGGCAAACTGCATCTAGTATTGGCCTTAAACAAAGCGAGGCACAGATTTCGACTATTCATACAGAGGCCGGGAAAGACTTTTCTTCCTCATCCACTCCACAATCTGGTCATACGTATAACGCGGCACAGTACCTGAACACAGCTGAACCTAGTGATGTGCAACGCCCTGACTTGCTGCAGTAAGTATTCATAGCATGGGCTAGATACTGGTGTCTTATCTGCTGCTCACACTCACTACAGATATCCGACGCTTCCACAATCACCTATGTCGCAGACCACCGAAGATATTGCCCATTGTGTTAACAATGATGTTTACCAGAGTCCGTTTGGCATAAAACCATATCCATACGATATTCCGGTGAATCCATTCACAGGACACTCCCCAGCATCGATTGGAAGTTTCCAATCGCCCAGGTCCCAAGAATATATCAACTTGCGACCGATGCTATACCGATCGGACAAATTGTTGGAAACATATGAGAAAATGTCATGTGCGTTGTTTACGCTGTACCGTAAGAGGATGATTCTCGGGGAATCTACTGCATGCGTCTATACGATAGACGGCCTCTTTCAATGTGTTTCCACGCTGTGTGGCCTTTTGGAAACAACTGTACCTGCTGCGACTACCTTAATCGACACAGCTGGCTATATCACGAATAACGGGATCTTCAAGCTAGGGCTTATGGGGGTATCGATCATCTTGGAGATATACGAAAACCTGCTGCGCAACTATCAAAGGCTCGAATGTCCGGAGGATTTCGACACTGAAAAAGCATCTCAAGATGTCTCTCAAGTCACATGTTCGTCCGATAATGTGGAATTCGCAAGCATTATGTTGCGATACACAGTTATGGACATCCACCTGAGGCGGTTGCAAGTCGTTCTTGAAGCTGCCGGACTAGAGTTGACCCTTGATCCGAGTTTATCTGCTCAAATAAACGAGACAAAGGGCGTGTTGGATGTATTTCTATATTCACTTCAAAATTATGTTATACACCCGTGATAGCAATGGTGGAATTTCCTGGTTTCAAGGTGGTGGTAAGTGTCCCCAAAAGCTTCGTTCATTATCTCGCCTTCCTGTATTTATATTGATGCCTCGCTTGCTTCAGGGCTTCTTGTCTATCGTCCTTATACCCCACTCTACGGAGTACATCTCTCTACAATATCTCGATCGATCGACTCAATGTCAATATTGGCCAGTGCCGTGACCATGAGTCATATCTGGCAATCCTACGCGAATTCAACAGATCTTCACCAACCCGAACACAATATGCCTCTCTCGCTCTCCATCATTGGACCGTGCTATTCTGCGATGTATTCATGCCCTCAGCATTCCGGTTCGTGTCGGGATCCCATATGTTGCCCGGACCCAAACCCTGCACTGGAGTATCCAGCATTCTATATGCAGCCTTGAATGCGCCTTCCTCTTGACCAGATAAATGCAGGAAATTGCCAAGGATGTTGGAGCCAGAGGACTCTCCGCAGTACGCGAAGATGAGCAAAAGCTTCTCGCCATGGTAACGAGCTTGATTCAAGAGACGCAATTTCAAGACACACTAGAATACGAGGAGGATAATGCAACGCGCATCAATCGCCTTGCGGCTTCCACTGCTCAGGTATGGGCAGAAATATCCAGCGGCATTCACGTGTTCAATATCGTTCATCGTATTGGCGCGTCTTTGTCCGTCATCGCCGATGTATTGAAATCCCAACTTCCTCCGCTCCGCCACAATCCTTAAATGTTGTGATGTTCCAAAAATGATTCGGCTTTGTTGGTCACATGGGATACGCGGCCAGGCATGTTCAACTACGGAGTACGGACACCTTATAATCATACTGAGTTATAATAAACGCTAAAAGTCACGCTCGCATAATCAACCATTGAGTACTAGCCATTATAATGAAATTTGAAGCTGCATATACACTAAATATTGGAGCATACCCTTTGCTGGACTCCCGCGTTTTCCAAGCTTATCGGTGGCACTCGTAATTTCAACACAGTCATGAAACTCGCCATCCTCCCCATAAAAAGTCAACTGACCATTGCGACGAAGGCCATTAACTAGTGGCCTCCTCCCTGGGCGGTTGTTTCGTGGGAATCCATCCAGAAATCTCCAGTGCGATTGATCCTTGTAGCCCCTTGCTTGCCAGTCATTGACGTCGCGGTCTGGTGGGTCATTGAAAAGTGGCAATACATCAAACAGGAATGGATCATGGGCCAGAAGAATGAACACGTTGGGGTCGGAATCGAAAGGCTTCGTCTCCGTGGGTATAGGCACTTCCTGCAGTCCTTGAAACCTCGTAGAAGGGTTGCGGCCGAGCCATTTCCTCATCCTTTGCGAATGGATGAAGATCCGTAAACATGGCACAGGGCCAGGAACGAGGGAAGTAAGTGTCTAGGCTTGTACCACTCAGGCTTTCCGGCATGGGATAGCTTGGAGATGGGCGAAAGGCACCAGCAAAATGACAACAATCGCCGCCGAGAAAAACAAATGTTGTAGGAGTTGTTCGAGCGAGGCCGCAGATGTGTCCGACAGCGTGCTAATGTTTTGTTTCCTCATTTCAGTCACCACTCTTGCCTTTCTGTATGGTTTCGAACCGGGGGAAATTGTTACATGCCCCAGGCACACCGAGAAGATAGAATGAGCCATCTCTGAAGTAGTCGTGGGCTCTGAACCCCCTAATGTTTAATGGGAAGTTTGGCTCGCGAATCTTATGTCCACTGGGGCATATTTAGGATATTAGTTGCATGAGATATGTGGTCCACGATAAGACGGGGAACTCACGCTAGATCTTAGGTGATAATAGGAGAATTAGGATTCTCCAGCTAGCCGGGCAGAAAGTTTGTGGGCAAGCCAGGACCGACAACAAGACCGATTGAGTCAGGGAATTTGGAGGCATCGCCGACATGATCCCAGTGCCAATGACTCCAAATAATTGCGTCTAGACTGACCGGTAAGATCGCAATATGCGGCTGGGGGCGTGAATGCACATACCCAAGTTGTCAAGTTCAATTCTTTCCTCCACCACAAGGCCTTGTACATGTTTCCCTATCATCGACTTCGATATTGGACTTCCGTTCCAGTAATCCTTGCGGGCACCAAGGTCGTACAAGACAGACTGAGTGCCATTCACCGTATGGAGCTCCGATAGAAAACAGAGGGTAGGGAAGTTAAGCTTGGTGTGGTTTCGCATAACCGGCTGGACAAAGGCCTGAGCTGCACAAACCATTTCGAGTTGTGGTGTTCACGGCTCGAACACGAATGTAGTTATCCGAAGAGGGG
Source organism: Aspergillus sergii (assembly GCA_009193525.1). Classification (NCBI taxonomy): domain Eukaryota; kingdom Fungi; phylum Ascomycota; class Eurotiomycetes; order Eurotiales; family Aspergillaceae; genus Aspergillus; species Aspergillus sergii. Next base: position 319,894 of record ML741765.1, read on the forward strand.
ATCTCAATACTAGGAGATGGAACATGATGGCCAGCCATGACGCGTGGGGATTCTGTTAACTGTTAGTCCTTGGGAAGATGTGTTCATATTATGCTGTCAAAGAAAAACGTCACTTACAACGCACGTCTGGCCCGAGCAGCGGAACTTGCATATCATGGCACCTTCGACGGCAAGATCAAGATCTGCATCATCAAAAAAAATGAATGGTGCATTTCCTCCAAGTTCCATACTGACACGTTTCATGGTTTCCGCGGCGAGCTTGGTCAAGAGCTTTCCAACTCTCGTTGATCCAGTGAAGCTGACCTTTTTAATTAATGATTTGGTGGTCAACTCCTGAGATGCATCACGATCTTTGGTAGGCAACATATGGATACAGTCACCTGGGATACCGGCTTCGAGTGCTAGCTTCGCCAATGCCAACGCATTGAACGGGGTCTCACTAGGTGGTTTGATGATTACAGAGCAACCTGCAGCAAAGGCAGGTGTAATTTTCCTAGTAATCAGGGCAGCAGGGAAGTCCCATGGCGTGATCATCGCACATGGTCCGATGGGATCCTTGAATGTGATGAAGTCGGCTCTCCTCATGCTTGTACACGTCATAAGTACATCGCCTGTGGAGGGTTCAAAGACTTCAAACTCATTCCCATCGCGAGAGGGGCGGAACTTTCCCGCAACAAGCCCGTCGGTGATGAGAAGTGATGGCTCTGAGAGCGATAGGGAAGTTGGTAGCTATGTTGGCGATCAGGGAAGAAGTAGTAGAACTTTGGGGTTTACATATGCATCAAAGAAGATTTTAAGGTTAGAAGATAGGGCGATGCGATTTCGATAGTAGTAGGGTATTGTATGAACAGAACAATCTTTAGCTACTGGAATCGATGAATTCTAACGAAGCATATTTACGGTTTCGCTACTTCAAGTATGGTCAAGCAGAACACCCAGCATCCATTGATCAAGGGAAACATTACATATTGTGCGGCAGAATCCAACAGGAAATCGAACGTATCCTTATGGAATGATAATCATGGACACCTGGGGCATCGAATGGGGAATCATTCTCATCGATTCTCGTTGGTCTTCTCTTCAGAGCTTCGACTGGCAGCCTTGATAATTGACCCTGAACTTTGAATACCTTCTGAGCCACTTTACCCAAGATATTCCTCTACCGGAGGGGCTGGGGTGGATACTTGGTGAATTTCATCCCCAACACTCGCTTAGTCATTTAGGGTAGAAATTACCTGAATTCTCCAACGAGGGTCTGCAAAGGGCTGCTTTGGGATCGTGGCGAGCGAAGGTAAAAAATTGGAATAGAATCCAAATGGAAGATGGTGGACCAGGTCGGAAGAGCTTTCTAAGCCTGTAGTCCAAGCTTGGTGGCATTACAGCTTTCCTCTACCCCTGGTGGGAAGCCCCCCTTATACTACTACCTTTTCTTAGATCTTTCGCTCAACCACGGAAACGATGCCTCGAGATGGATATAATTGCCCGTCCTGTATTCTCAAGGAAAAGAAATTTCTAGAAACGAATGGGAAGATACGTATGTCGTAGTTTCTATGTATTTATCTTGACGGGCGGAACTAAACAGAAACCAGAGTGTAGAAGATCCCTAGGATGTTCACTAGTACTACCCCCGCCTGGGCAAGTAAAAGACAGAAATTTATAACATGACAAAAGGTCCCGTAGGTTGAATTCCTCAATTAGATTATGTTGCCTGGTTCTATCAACATGACTGTGGGGGAGATATCGCTTAGGAAGAACAACAGCGCTAGGCCTAACTACATCTGTTTCTCGTACAATCCCATCAACTTTGCCTCATCATCTAAAGCTCGCTCAAGATCCTCAAAGATGCTCCTTGCCTCTGGGCTCCACCCTAGCAGCTTCGATGCTCTCTGCGCAGAACCTAAACTAGTCGAACTTACGTTCATCTGGCCACCAAACCAAAATTGGGAAACCTGCTCAGTGGTTAGAGACTCTGGCTCCGGGGAATCAAACAGCCCCTTTCGGTGCCCTAGTCTCGCGACTTGACGGATGACATCTCCCCAGATGAATGTCCCCTGCTCACAGAAATAGTAGCCAAATTCATCCCACAGGTCACCTGACCGCTGATCCACAGCTGCTTCAGTAAGCAGTACGTACATCTCCGAGATGTCCTGCGTGTGGATCATATTCCACACATTCTTATTATCATTGATGGTGAATGCACGCCCACGTGTCAAGAACACACGCAGCATCCGGGGAAGCTGGATTGATCGCGTAAAAAGAGGGAAACGAGAGGGCCCATAGACAGTAGGAGGGCAGATAATGGCCGTACGAACGATGCCAGGATGTTCATTGTGGCCGCGCAGAATTGCCAGATCAACATCGCGATGTGCAGCCCATTCGGGCAGCAGATCATCATCCGGACTGTCTGACGAAACGAGACTAGTGAGCTTCTTCACTCCCTCCATGTCATCGTAGGGGCGCGGAATATATTCGCCCCAGGTCTTCGGCTGGCTTTCCATCTCCCATGCAATGATTTTCGCTCCCGAGGTGTGAAGGACATAGCCAGGCTCCTTACGCCTCGAAAGGCCTCTGATTATGGCCTCCGCAGCGGGAAGGTGGTCGCAGTCCGCAAAGTCTAGTAACGGTTAGATTTGCAGGCAATGGAGAGGGGCTGGGGGGGAATTCATACTCAAGACAACATTAGCCCTTTCACTTTCAGTCTCAATGATCTTTGTATCGTCCAGCGTGCCCAGAACAACTTCCACAAACGGGTAATATTCCTTCACAACGCACGCCTTCGTCGGATCACGAACGAGGCCGACGATCTGCCACTCGCGGTGACGCTGAGAGAGAATATGCAGGTAGTCACCGCCAATGAGGCCGGTGATGCCAGTACTATATTGTCAGTCTTACTATGATACGGAATCGAGTGGTTTTGGATATTTAAAAAAAGGTTGAAAAATCATACATGAAAATTCGTGGCATTGTTGTCAGCGGATGGGGCAAAATACTGGTTGTACCTCCTCTTCGAGAGTAAAGATTGTTGAAGAGTCATAATTACCATCTATCCCCACCGAACCAACTATTTAAAGAGCAACCGTAGACAGCTCTATTCACAGACGGACCTGGCTGATTTGTCATGAGTTGGGGAAGATAATCCGAAATTTGGAGAATTTAATTATAACTTGTGGAGACGCAAAGTTACCCTTTCTGGCTAAGTTGAGGACACTGTTTACAAAAGTTTTCCTGGGAAGTGGATGTCGTACAGTGGATATAAAAACTCACCGCCGCCTAACTACCTTTACAAGCTACTGACTCTCATAGAGAGCTCACGCGACGTTTTTTCTGCATCATTCACAAAAAATGGCCTCGCATTAGTATCATTGACCAAAGTGCGAGACGGTGTTGCATTCCTATGTGAAAGAACTATGAGGCTGGAAGAAGCAGCGGAGGCTTATCGCTTATTCAATGGCCGCAAAGTCCACAAGATTGTTTTGAAGCCATAGTCAATGACCACGTAACATATACTGATGTGTTTACAACAACCAAGTCTAGGAAGATGTAAAGGTGTATAGACATCCAATTGGAGAGTAGTTTTGTAAATGTAGAGCATAGAAGTTGGCACAGTCGAGGTACGCTCAGCTAAAGAACCCTTGTCGACGTTACTATAGGACTGCGTGATGAAATTTTTATGCGTAATATTAGTCTGCTTTTTAGCAAGAAAATTGAGATGGAGAAGGGGATTACTTTTCAATGATGGCTTCTCTATTGTTCTGACTACCCGATCTCAGAGAAGTAGACAAAAGGGACGGTCACAGACGACGAGACTCGTGGCCAGCTAACTACTTGCGATATTCATGTCAGAGGACTCATTTACCCGGCCTACTGTTGGAATAATTCCGTATCCTTCACGTTCCGTCATACCGTATTCCCCGAATCCTACTCAATTTCCCCAATTTCCCCACCACTTCCACTTTTGGGATCTGGAAAGTTTAATTCCCTCGCGGGGAGTGCGGCCGTTGGGGGTTCAGGTCTGACATAACCTTTGGGGATAAACGTCCCCAACTCACTCGTAATCTATTTATTCGGACAGCGGTCGTACAATTCTCAAAAATCAGACTTCACCATATATAATTTTTCATTCTGAAAAAAAAAAAAGAAAACCCTCCATTCCATTCAAAATGTCGACAGGGCCTGAATTTGACAAATCTCCACAACGAGATGTTCCATCTTGGCATCCAGAATCGCCGAGAGGTAGTTGGAGATGCCTACGTGAACGCGGCATGCAAAATGCGTCCAGCGAATTTGCTTACCCTGGACAACAGCTTGTGACTTGAGTACGTACATTTATTTGGCTGAGTTCCCTTTTCCACTGAATATTAACTTAAGAGTGTAGATGGTGTTGGGGAAATATTTGGTCAACGGATTCCAATGGTCTAGTATTTGGTCTAACAACCCGATCACCTTTTGACCAATAACTGTACTTTAGCCCACTGAGTCATCAACCTATGAAGACGATAGATGAATTAGATAGGTGGTCTAATTTGTAAGCGGAATTTTGGGACGTCAAAATGTGCAAGGTTGGTCAACTCTGTTACTTCAGGATTCTCAGGATTCTCAGCCATAGTACTTATGAGTGAACCAAGAATGTGTGAAGCTTCTTCACCGAGGATTGAAGCTGAGTTTCATAGAGAAATATCTACTCCAGGAATTGGGATCTACTGCCTACCTTTAGCTTTTCCACCTAGTTAACAGTCCTATCTGACGACTGGGTATGTGTAAGTTGGGCTTAATAGGTTGAGTTTCATTAGGATTATGGTAAGAACCGTGAGATTTAGGTGAAGACAAAGCACCACTCATTACTAACCAGGACTACGATAATAAATTCAAAAGAGGAAATAAAAAAACATACAACAGGAGGGATTCGCTGGTGGTCACCCACCCAACTACTAATCTCCCAGCGTGTGGCTTCTGCGCGGTCAATAGATCGCTGGGTACCTCTACAGGATAAATATAGATAATAATGATAATAATACTAAGTCGTCGCGCGCTTAGCGTAGATATATTTTAAAGGGGGATAATAATTAACTATATCCATTACCCTGCGGTGATAGGCCAGAATATATATCTATACTGTCTATATCTGCGTAGGCTATCAGCGCTGCCAGCTCTTTGATTAGTAGATTGCCCTGTTCAGTCAGACGCCCAGCCTCTTGGCAGCTGTACTTCGACATCTTTTCCACTACTTAGCGAAAGCTGAATAGTTGAATTATTTCAGATATGATAAGATAAGCATGTGCGAGTCCCTTAGGTTGTGGACATTGAGGGGGGAACGGCTTCTTTCTTGCGTCTTGACGGCTATTACTTGTCTCCCACTAATACCACCCCGGATATCACCCTTACACGTCGAGAAGATAAGAATGTATAGCGTTAGTGATTGATGTGATAATTTTGTTATCTTCGATAGATAGAGGTGCAAATGAGGACCATACTAAGTGATCCCAGGGGAAAAATCTCGATAGGTCCGAGGAAAAAGGCTTTCACTGCTTTGGATTTCCAAAGTTGTTAGAACTGGTACTTTGGATATTATCCAGAGTAACGTCCGATACGATTGACAATCACCCAGCACCACCTAGCGAAGACCGAGGGAAGGTATTAGCTACTGAAGTAGAGATACAAGCATTCTAGGCTTTCAGGACGTCAAGTCCACGTACATTAAAGATCTGGCCGGTTGCGGATGGCTCTGACACCGATGTCCAAGCTCCAAATCATGGTCCGATCATCCATCAACGTTTGTTGCCACCTCTGAGCTACAGTGCGATTTTCCATGACTTATAGTGAATGTTCGGACTAATCATCACCTCACAGAGTACGAAGGATAAGTTGATATGGGTAACGGTAGATCATATGATAGAATAATAGTACTCTCCACAGTAGAACGCTCTAGATAATCATTCCAAGCCTCTCATAAGAACCTAAAATGTGTATTTGGAGGTACCCAGGGCTCTGGATGACGCTGAGACATCGTTTTTCTTTTGCCTGGGAATTTTTATTTATTTATTTATTATTTACTTATTATTTATTTATTTATTATTTATTTATTTATTTATTTCACTAACTTTCTAAGGATCACAGAGATAGCCCTCACCAAAGTTCACCATCTTGGCTCAGTTTTGTATAGAGTTGGCAGCGGGTTGAGTAACAAAACTGCATTAAGCCCGTTTAATTAGTAGCTATCTTGTTAAGTACACACACATTATCCCCTTAAAAATTACTCTGCCTAAAGTCATGAATATCTTGAGATAATAGCTAAGCATACTTGGTTGGATAGCATGTCCTAATAATTTCACTGCTTGGAACAGGCGCCCACTGATAATAACTTTTATTCTGCTGACTCACTAGACCCTGGCAACTCTTGAAGTACAATATATTCACCCCTTTCCCACACAGCAAGCAGTATCTGGCAATGCCCGCATCTATGCTCCACGTTTTTGTGTGATACAAATAGACACCGTTTAACACTGAAAATAGATAATATAAAGAGCACAAACGCCCACACACTGTGGGAAGAGAGGTATAAAGCCCACAAGCAAATACCTACCCATGTACTATACAATATCCAAGTGTCAATATCCGTGCTTGGTTCTGTTTCTTGTATATCTGTGTAGGCCGTGATTCTGCAAACAGGACAAAACGCGCGTTCAGAAATGCTCCTGAGTTGCTCGAGCGAAACTGTCGGCCTGGAGTTTTGCGATTGTTCATCATTAGAGGTGAAAGTGGTGCCCCGATCCCCTGATGCATGCTCGGCTTCATAGTGTTCGTGGCTAGTATCAACGCTGTCCTGTAGGTATGGAATCAACGTCACGACTTCCACCATTCTGGTATACGTGTGGGATTGCTTTCAAAGCAGGGAAGCTCTTAAAGCCTTCGAACATTTACACTTACCTGTGTATTTCTGTAGTCCTGATAGAGCTGCATCCATTGCTCTTCCGTTATTCCATCCCGAAATGTGTTTCTGTTACATATCCATCGATTAGTACATCTGGACAGACATCAACAATCCTGTGAGAAAACATGAAGAGCACTCAAGACTCTGTCGCCCACCTATCATTCCTATAAGCAGGATACATTCGTCTCCAGGTTATGACCGAGAGACCCTCTGGGATATTGGACCTGTTAAAGTCACGTAAGTTAGTGTATATCGAGAAAGTGATTAAATATTGGTACGCCGAAACGTTTCAATTTTATACTAATCGAAAATAGGCGCATACAGATTGTAGCGTTGCTGCCCAGAGGAGCTGCCGGAAGGATATTGGCTATTGCCTCCACTCGACATTTTTAATCAAGGTGCTTGGAATCTTTCGATCTCAGGCGAAGGATCCTTATGCCCCGTATAAGTGTAGAGCAACGGGAAGGGTGGATTAAACTTATCCCCGATAGAATTATCTGATCGCGTCATGCTCCCTCCATGTCGTGAAGGTTAGTGTAATGTGCCAAGCACGATCCAGGCCCTCACGCGCGCAGCGACCGACTATCATTGATATCATTGATTCCAAATTGTACCCACACAAAACAAATGCCGCTGGCCATGATATCACTATATTATCTTTGAACAGGATACTTTGCCTTGGACCACGAAGTGCGAGATTAAATTAGTGGCCCGTTTAGCTTCCCTTACATCAGTAGCCATCTCTTACTACCAAGGGACGGGACATCATTCCTAGCTGTGAAACTGCCAACCGTAAAATATCACTGGCTATGGATCCGGCCTGGATCATACATATGATATGAGAAGCCGCCTACCTACCCGATAGTCAGCAGACCTACGCTCAGTATCTAGGCCACGTAGGCTACGGAATAGGAAGCAGCAGAGCAGAGTTTCCGGAAACGGGAGACCGTTTTAGCTTTAGGCTTAGATTACTAAGCGATACCGAATATCATTCTTTCTGTCGGAACTTTAATTAAGGAGTAATCTATACATTTGCTCTGGCGGATATACACCCGAGATGCCTAGAGATCGACAGTCCCAAACGCTACCATATACGCAGAACATTTAAACCTTCTTGGCAATGATCAATCTAGACTGTACGGTGAGAGAGGGTGTTCGTTTATGGCTTTCTGTGGCGGTCATGAAGATATTTGTCACGTTGTTTGACCTTCTCCTGGACATTGTTCCTCGATTCTTGCCAGACACATCAGCGAATTTTGCCTATACAGGGGGTTTGCAACTATACGTTATAATTGCAGAAATGAACAATGTATCCCGCACAATATTAGGGGTTGTAAAAGCAGTCCAAGCGATGAAGGTTAAGCCAATATAGACAATTCCACATTGGCATATGTTGGATTTGGCTTTCAACTCGGTGGCTTCAATATGGTATGCACATCCAGTTTCCAATTGGTCCTCTGCATTTTTCATATGATAATAAACTTCAGTCACGCTACACGCACTTCGGTGGCGGGGGCTGGGTGATGGCGTGAACGATACATACACATCACCCGACATAGTACCGGGAGAAGGACTCGCGATGCCATATGGAGCTCTAGCATCCGTACTATGACCCTGTCCGTAGCTGGTGTAGTTAAAAGGAACCTAAGGACCCAGGAGCAGTCGGCACCTGCGTCTCCTAATCTTCAAATGCACCAATCCGGCCAAGGGAATACTTTTATGAAAAGTCGTATATGATGGAAGCGCAAGCTGATCATGATACCCATCGAAGCAACCACAGCACAACGGAGAGCTTCGTATCAAACATATCCCCATTTGATTCTCTCCCGATCGCTGCCAAACAGCAAGAGCTGCTAGATATAATCGACAAAGCTCGAAGGACGACCACCGCTATCAACCTTCCACAGATCGCGGTGGTTGGCGATCAGTCGTCAGGGAAGAGCTCCGTCCTTGAGGCGATTACCACATTGAAATTCCCTACGGGCGGGGGCAAATGTACGCGGTTCCCCATCCACATTAGTGTCCGGCGCGGACCAAATGAAAAAGTCGCAGCGAGCATTATTCCATATGACAAGAGGCCAACGGAACAAAAGAAGCAACTTCAAGAGTTCTCTCTTCACATGCGAGATTGTAATATCGAGGATCTTCATGATATAGTGGAATCCGCAAAAAAACTCTTTTGGCCTGATCAGAACAATATCAAAGGCTATGCCATGGACATCTTGAGTATCGAGGCTGTCGGTCCCCGAATGCCCAACCTCAGCGTCATCGATCTGCCCGGATATATTACAATTAATGCAAAAGATCGGTCGGGGGAAGACTCTGATGCAGAGCAGGTGATGAAACTGGTGGAGCGGTTCACGAGAGGGCCTAGAACCGTCATACTAGCAATTGTCAATGCTGCTACCGACTATGAAACCCAAACCGTCTTGAAACAACACAAGAGGATAGATCCCCAGGGTGCACGTACGATTGGGGTCATCACAAAGCCAGACATACCCAGCGACAGCCACAGTATATCGGAATTTATCCAACTGGCAAAGAACGATAGATATCATCTCAAACTGGGTTGGTACGTGTTAAAGAATAGGAAGAATCCAGAGGATGAGAACCTTTCTTGGGACGGGCGGAATGAAGGAGAGAAGTCCTTTTTCAATAAACATCCGGACTGGGCCCAGGCAGGTCAAGAAAGGTTAGGAATATTCCCACTCGTTCAGAAACTGCAAAAGATCCTCCTCTCAACAATCGCGCAAGAGCTCCCATCTATCTTGAAGCAACTGCAGCAAGCCCGGGATGAGTGTGCAAAGAAATTAACAAAGCTTGGGGACTGTCCCAGTACAGTTCTGGAGATGAGAGAGCAACTCAGAAGATGCTGGGTTCAATGCCAAGGTACAGTCACTCAGGGAGTACACGGGCAGTATATGATAGACCAGGAATTCTTCAACGCGGACAAGAAGCTGTACGCTGAGAGTGGTATTTCTATTAACATGCTACGTGCTTGTATTGCCAAGCAGAACGAAATATTTGACCGAACCCTCAGAGATTGGGGTTGCGCCTACGATGTTGTTGACAACCATCTTGAAACACCATCCAAGATCCATTATGGAAGTGCAAAGCCCGAGCTGGTACCTCCTCCGAGAAAGGTCACACGAGCACAGTTCATAACTGAAGATGTGGAGCCACTCCTGAAGCAGCACCGAGGACAACAGAATCCCGGAGACATCGATCCGACTGTAATGTATCCCCTTTTCCAAAAGCTATCCTCTAACTGGCAACCCCTTGTTGAGGATCACGTCCGGCGGGTCTACTCGATTTGCTCCATATTTATACAATTAATTATCCAGGAAAAATGGCCAACCAGGATGCAGGATTCCTTACGGAAGGTGATGTTGAACGACCAAATGGATACGAGACTCGCTAGTGCTCACGAAGAGGTAACAAAGATTTTCACGGATCACTCTAGATATATGCAGACACATGACCCTGAGTACATCCGAACTGTGTGGAATTTAGGAGCAGTCAGCGCTAGACCGACAGATGCCGATGCCGATGTAACGATAGCCTTCATTCTGTGCGAGGATATTGTGAGAAAAACATGGGTATATTACAATGTGTGTTGTCCTTTAACCCACCCCCCCATCTCATATTGGCCGCAATTCAAGAGCTAATCTGGATAAGATTGCGCTGGGCATCTTTCTTCGTAACATTATAGTTCAGGTTATTGAACGTCATCTTGTATATGGTCTAATAGACATATTCGACCAGTCCCACATCTCTACCCTTGATGATGAACAGATCAAGGAAATTGCCGAGGAGAGCGAAGAGGAGCAGAAAACTCGTGATATGTTGAGGGACGAAAAGAAACGTCTAGACGACTGTGTACGGACGATACAGAATATCAGTTGGGGAAATGATTGGGGAAATGACTTGGGAATGGTCAGTTAGTTGTCATCCTAGCATACCTAATGTGTTGTACAGTTCTATTTCTGTTCTTCTACTTATACGTGGTGTATCCATGCCTACCAGTATTCTATCCCAGAGTGGAAGGACCCCAGAAACTCCCCAGCTCCACGAGTATCAGAACCTGGGCCATCACCCGTGCCAAAGCCACCACCTAGCCGAAGGGAAGACCGCCCTGCAACTACCTTAGCTTCTAGTTCCAGATTAGGAGATACTGAGCCAAGCAGGGCACCCGAACCGCGAACTGGCAAGCCTGTGACAGTGCCCTTTCCGCCACCAGGTTTCCCGGGGCTATTTACTGAATAACCTCTAATTCAATTTTGTTGATGCAGATGATATCTCTTCTTCGTGGTACCAGTGTCGCGTACTCTGTCATGTTCTATTTTTTCTGGTGCTTCCGTGTTCTGTATCCTGATCTGATGTTGAGGTGCTACTCTGCTTCTGTCACTGACCTTATCGGCTCCCTTTGTCTGTTCCCTGTGTTGTTATGTATCCACTAAGCTCCTGGACCAATAAGGTTCATGAGAATGCTAATCATATACTGCTAAACAATGGCCATGGTAACTATCCCGATTGTCCAAACCGTAAAAACGGTTGTAGACGAATGGCCTGCTTCATATTTCCGGCAGCATATCACTAAACCACCCATAAGATTGTTCTTTAACATGGGTTATGCATAATGGTCAAAAGCCTGACCGTAGTCTAGGAGATGATCACGCTCTCTCTGATTTAGTCCTAAAGCATACGCCTCTGGCCCCCCCTTCCAAAAGGTTAATGTCCATGCTCACACTCCAACATCAATGGCAAGCGGCAAAAGTTCAATACCAAATTATAGTTTAATGGCTCGCCGAATCTTGTGGCAACACCCAAGTGGTCTAGGCTGGACAGTAAAACTCACTAAAAGCAAATGTTTGGGGTGTTCTGGGACTATAGTGGGTAGCGCACGTCATATAACTTTATCCTAAATACTTAGAATTCCACCCTAAGCCAGATAATCCGAATCTACTTCTCCATTTCCCGTTCTTTCTAGGGCTCTAAAGCCCCAGAGCTAGCCTGTCCTTTGAGTGGAATGGACGGATGGATTTTAGTGGACGGGGAATAGGTCAACATCTCACATATAGTTATACGATGGCAGTGCAGAGAGTTGCAGGGGTCAACAGATGATAGCCACGTTAATGAATAGAAAACAAGAACCTTTGAAGGGTATTGTCATAAGGTCTTGCTGTTACTTTCTGTTGGGTACCAGGCTTTTGTTATCACGATACAAAACATATTTCCACAAAGTTACCCAGTGTAGATGGAATCAAACAGCTGCTGTTGCTTTGGTTGGGCCTATTAGAACCATACCAGTATCTTCGCTTCTATATATCATCAGAGCCGAATTGGAAGACTAGATGCCGGTGCCATTCTCATAGAATACTGACCAAGGCATACTTACCCCACTTCGAAATAAAGCGAGCGTTCTATTAGATCCTATCGACGGTTCAACCATGGTAACTATAGAAAGATATAATTTGCCATAAGAAACAAGCGGTCCAGAATTTATTAACTCTACTTATCATGGGAAAAACAAAGTTTCAGAGTGGCAGCGCCCAAGCCTCAATCTTATTGATGCTGGAGTAAGTCAGAGTATATAATTTAAAAAGGAAATGCTGAATCTCACCGTATTTATCTATTTTTATACCATTTATCCTTAGGCTTGAGGCGCTTCAGTGAGGTTCACACCATATAAACCGCAGCTACGATATCAAAACGATGTCTGAACCAGCAGATGTATGTTAGCCCAAGTTAGTAATGATGTCTTTATAGTTCAGATCAACTTTAAAAAGGTTCGCCACTGTAGCGCCTCTCGAACCAATTATAAGGGCGGAGAAGTCAGCCGATCACCCAAGCCCTTATCTAAAGCTAGACTATGATAGATTTGGTCAATTCTTTGTTATCCAACTGTCCCAGTCCATTTGATGCTTGGCTGAGATATTGACTAGACCTTGACAGGCCCATCCCATAATGGGGTAAGCCCATACCTACTCATAGCTCATTATCTCATTCGAAGCTTTCTTTTCTTAACACGAGCCTTGAGAGTGGCACCGTGTACTTTACAGACAGCCGCTGCTCGGCGAATATTTCGCCTTTCACTATTCCGATAGGCTTGTACTTTAAGTTAGACTCTACCCACTTGCTTCCATTAAAACCTTATCTACTTGGGACCTGTTTGGTGGCATCACGGGAATGGTGGTTGTTTGAACTGCTCGAGTAGCTTGACACTTGGGGAAAACGATGGCTCGCTTGCTGGGGAATTACGTGCGTTGGCAATTCTATCATGCTGAATTAGTAGATCATAAAACATAATTAGAGAAGGTATACCTGATGAGGTAGATTACCCCTAGATACTGGGACCATGCCCGTGGGCGAGATATAAACACAATATTGATAAACCTGGTGAGGTTTAAACCTGAGCATGGCACGGACTATGACGGTGCCTCTAAATTTAAATATCATATTTATTTGGCCGTCATGTTAAGGTGGTATGGCTATCGTTACAACCTTATTCCAAACCCTAATATTATACTTCGTGGTGTCTGGCCGCGGCCTGGCTAGAAGTGAGTGTGCTCTGAGGGTGCACCAAGACTTGTGGAGGCTGTGCACTGCAAATACAGAAACAAATTCTACAGTGCTCAAGTTTCTTTTCCGTGCCCCAGTGGGTTTCAAGGAAAGGGTTAAATACGTGCATACTTCCTTTCGCAAAGTAACTAATATTGTTTGAGCCACTATTACCTCTGACACGCATGGGTGCTTCAGAAGTCCAGTGATTCGTTTGGTATTACGCATGCTTTCATACTTCTAAACATGTTAGAACTCTTGAATAGTTTGGTCTGGAGTTTATTTGCAGACCCGGACGAAGATGAAGAATATCCTTCAGATACCCAATGCTTCGTTGGCGCACCTGATGGATATTCTAATAATGATGCTTATCCTGCCGTCAATTCAGGCGAGAGTAAGTCCAATCCTGCTTGATAACTCAGACAAGGGCCCTATATCGCTCTATCATCTTGGCTGATTCTGGTCCTGTGTATCTCATAGCCTTGGAAGGACAGTCTGAAGTCTATCATGATTCTACACCAAATGATGATAATAATACTACCATGTACGAGCCCGGATGTAGGAGTATTGATCCAAACACGTTGCATGACCAAAACAGCAGTCTAGAGACTGGGAGAGCTCAGTGGACAGATGCTTCTTCCAATCCCTCAATTCCTGCGGGGTCCGAGACTTGTGGAGTGGTTGATTCTGAACTACACAAGTGCGATAACGTTCACTTTGGGGCGTCAGAGCAGGGTACTGATAACTGGGGAAAGCCATTAATAAAATGCGACGATACTACTGTATATAGGCCTGCAACAAGCACTGCTCCGGCCGTTGAGGTTGATCGTTCGATTTATCACCCTCCTTCATAGCCGAAACCAGAACCCTCATGTACACAACGTATAACACCACCACCAACACGAACCTGAAGGACTTAAAAAAGTCAAGCCGTCTTTACTTATTATGTAATAGTTATTGCAATATGCTAGGGCTTTTTCTGTTATGTTAAGACCATATTTACTACATACTTTTGTGCTTGCAAGTAGTAGTAGACCAGAAGAGGTAGAAGCTTGCCGGCCGCCTCTAGTGACAGGAGGCCACTACATCTTTGTATACAGTCTTGACAAGGTCCTGACTTAGCCTCCCCGCAGTATCGTGCGCGCGCTCACATAGTTATGTTTTGATTTATACTTTTGCAACCTATCATAGGAAAAATTCTTTTTTTTTTTTTTTTTTTTTTTTTTTGCTGTTAATTGTCTACATTGCACAATATCAATCCTGGTCCAAGACCGATTTGACAGAAACAGCACATTATCAGATCCCCACCTTTCATTATTTCTATTGTGCATATATGTCATACAGCATCTCATCAATACCAGGTTTATAAGCCCCTTAGATACGATGATTTTGTTTCGGAAAATATGTGGAAAATTACACTACTGAAACACTAAGCGGAGGTGGGACCTCATTTACCCCGTTCCGCACAAGTAGTGATATTCGTAGATGATGGCATGCCCCCGTGCGATTCTTCAAATTAGGCAGCAAGAGGAAATAAAAGAACCTGATGGGACTGGGTGGGCTTGCTAACAGCCCGTATGGGCTGTCCAGAAAGCAACGAAACAAGCAATGTACTGAATATGACAAATATTAATTTCCCATAGTCTGTATTACAGAAGCACTCACGACGCTATCCTAGCCTCGAGTTGTACTCATAAAAGTTATGTTTGCTGCACCATATGCCTCTAGCAGTCCAGATCTTATCTTCAGGTCAAAAAAAGAAACTCCAGTTCAATATGTTCTACTTCATCCGGAAAGCTTATACTCCAGTCCTATCAATAAATGATATCTTAGCTCCACCAATGCTGCAGGGATCTGGAAAATTACCTATAGCTAGCGAATAATTGACGTTTAGTCTTCATTCAACACTTAACTAATTTAATAGGGTAAGTACTATCGAGAAATCATTATGAAACATTCACCAAGAACAGCATACCAGATAAACCTTTGTTGTGTTGTTCATGCCAAGAAAAGCTTAAAAGGGAGGCGAGATTGTTGAACAGTGTTGAAGATCGACTAAAGTGGTCAATATTATCCACAAGGCTTCGATACTCCATACTCCTGCTGTGAAAGATATTATTAGTCTAATTCTAGTAAGTTTGAAAGGATAGGTGGTGAAAAACCTCCCTCAACGTGAAAGTCCTACGTTGGTAGAATTTCTCCTATCATGGATGAATCGAATCCCACAGAAATATTCTTGCAGCTGTACGCCCAAACCATTGAATGGGTTTCCGGATAACAGACTCTACCCGACTTTCCCATAATTGCCAGGCAAAGTTTTCCTGAATGAAGGCACGCATACCTTCCAACTTTGGGCGATCGTTGCTCTGGGGTGCCCAGACAATGGTGAATATTCGCAAATGACCAACCACCTCTGGCGGACCAACAATGATATCCCTAGAATTGGCCCTGCAGAAAGATTTGATTGACTCCCCTGATACAGCCTTCCACAGAGAAACCTTCTGCAATATCATAGTTTCCATGTCATGGTTCAATCCACTGCGGATATCCGGATCAAGCTCGATGCCAGATGTTGAGAGTCTGTCATAAGCTTCTTGAAAAGTCGGCAGTTGGACCTTAAGGAACAAGACATTGAGCTTTGTCGGCGAGAACCAAGACAGTCCATACGCAGTAATGTCGGTCCACGTTGTCATCTGGTAGATGATACTATCGTCATACGACCATGTTTTGTACACGATGAAGCGGTCGTAGCCAAATGTTGGAGTAAAGTTATCCATGGCAATTTGAAAGATAAGTTTTGATTTGGTTGTTAAATAGCTCTGAGTATAAAACTATCTCGAGGGACGCCATCAGCTATATATGTATGTCACGTCAGGCGGATCCCACGGTGGTAAGAACCTGGCTAAAACAGCTGTAATTGAACCAACAAATATCGACTATAAGCCCCAAGGCAGGCTGATAGAAGAAAAGCTCTCTTACCCCATTCCAAGGAGTGACTGGCCCTAACGACTCATGGAGGCCGTTTAAAAAGTGGCAATGATCGTTATGGTTGGCTGTAGCCACCTACCCACCGCCAAACTCTCCGCTGATCGCTAATTATGGATGACCAGGTGGAAGGTCTGTCTCCCAAAGGGCCTGGAAATAATTTGACCGTTTAAGAGGTGCTGAACCATTAAAGTTCTGGACAATTCTAGACCGGATATAGCCCGTGGGAACGACAAGTCTATAAGTCAGGAATGTCGAGCAATGTGGGTTTGAGGTCATACGAGATTTCGGGTATCTCAAGGCTGCGCACAACCAATGTGGCAGATAGTAATAGTGTATCATAGAAATAACGTATGCATATGGTTCATGGATAATTAAGACAGTAGAGATTTTTACACTAGCCTTCCCAATCTTCCATAAGCAGATGGCTACATAATCAACTGTTGATTTGCGTGCCTTCAGTATTGCCTACAAAATCGCATTCAACTATTTCCCATCGTTTAATCAAAAGTCCTCTGTAGGTGTCAATGTCACCAATCTGAGCACCAAGAAAGAGTAATATCATCGTAATAAATCGATGTTAGAACAAGGCCACACGCTCTAACATTCATCAATTGTAGGCTGTGGATCGCAAAGACACTGTTCCATATAACCTTCACTACACGCTAGTATTTCTTCTGAAGATGTGCATACACATTCATTTTCCCTTCATGAGAGTGGACCAAACCCTATTCACATATACTAATGTGTCTTCGTGCCAGATTACCTTATCTCTACCGGTTTACGTAGCCTATGAACATTGCAAGAGGGTGTGCTGAAGTCTTACTGTTGGCAATCCCTAAGCAGTTAGGATAAAGCTAATGTAAAGTAAGAGTGAAAGAAGGCCACAAATAAAGACCAACGACATGAAGGACAAATTAAATACCGATCGCCGTAAAGGCAGAAAAGTAATGGCAAAACAGAAGAAGAAACAAAGCAAAACTTTTAGTTTTCTGGCCTCCAGACTTAACAATTTATCATCCGCACCAGCTTGGAGCAGCTGCTGGACTATCTTATCATATCCTCTGGAAGACGCTGCCTGGAGTGCTGTGCCATATTTCCCTCCCTGTAAGTTCACATCTGCACCAGCTTGGAGCAGCTGCTGGACTATCTTATCATCTCCTCTGGAAGACGCTGCCTGGAGCGCTGTGCCATATTTCCCACCCTGTAAGTTCACATCCGCACCAGCTTGAATTAGCTGCTGGACTATCTTATCATATCCTTTGTAAGACGTTGCTTGTAGTGCTGTGTGGTATTCTCCACCCTGTAGGTTCACTTCTGCACCAGCGTCAAGAAGAAGTTGGACTATCTGACTGTAGCCCTTAAGAGAGGCTGCCTCCAGTGCTGTGCAGTACAACCCTCCTTTTATGTTGGCGTCCACCCTGCAATCCAGCAGTTGTTTAACATTGCTATATCTACCGCAGTATGATGCTATCCGCAATACTGTAGCATTTTCCGGGTCAACCGTTGCACCAATCTTGGGCGAAAGGTGCGCTCCCTATTGGTTAGCACGTTGTAATTGCGTGCTCAGCTGAGACTTGCCTGCACAGGATCGACGTGGGGTATCCATAGGTCTATATCTGAATTATTCAGTGCACGGGGAGCGAAGCAGTGAGAGGAAGGGGCGAAAGACGTACAGCAAGGCACAGGTAGTTCGATCTAAGGAAGCTTTTGGTGTACTCCTATTCCTCCTTGGGTACACCTAGTATATATATACGCCTCCAGCAGCTACTTATGTTGGTTGATATAATTTCCTTTAGGTCTCTTGTGTTCTCTTCCGTAAGACCATAGGGATGGCTTAGTACCGGTAAGCCCCTACGTGGATATTCAACTAAGAACCTTTGGATAGCAATCTTGCCTAGACGTAGAGGGAACACCGGAGTAGCAAAGTATCCAATGTTCCATCATTCCAAATATATAAGTATTGATAAACATGATGAGATACCACTAAAATTCTAGCAGATCGAGTCAAGTGCTTGTAGCCCAAGGAAGTGACGGGCCGGTTGGTAAGAAAGGTTCTCAGAGGCGCCAAACAAATCTCATGGGACTTTTTATGGTTAACGAGTTATTTTCACCTCTGGTATCAGGCAACACTTCTCTTGCAAACTGAAGTTACCTACGAAGTGTAAAGTCTGACTGATGAATTCACCTATCCTTCTGTAAACCTATTTCGAGTCCCACAAGGCCAAAACGCCGATGACACCAGTGGACTAGTCTAGGTCGGCTGCTGGTCAAAGACCTTGAAACAGTGATCTTGTTGTCGGTGCTCGTGTAACAGTGGATCTACTATACAGGATAGGCAGTCTCTTTCTAAATCGTCTCAAAGATAAGCCAAATTCTCAGGGTTTGGTAGAGGGCTTATAGGCATGCATGACTTCACTGGCCCATTCAGAAACATCTAGACCAGCTCCAACTAGGCGAATAGACACCACATCCTTTCTCAAGGACACACCACACCGATTACAACAGTTGTTAAGCAAGACAACCGAACCCAAACTAAACCTTAATATTAAGTCTCCTTAGCAATAACCTTGAAGTTTCAAAGAATTAATTCATGAAAGTCCGAGAGAAGCGTGACTGACATCCATAAGATGTGGTGATTGTCTTGCCACCACAAGGTCCCGGTTTGTCCAGTCACGCCACCCCACTTGCCACCCCTACACCCATTAATACTAGGTTTATATTGTTTCATGGGATCGGCGCGGTTACGAGGTAAGATATCTACGAAAGTAGACTATGAGACCAAGCTATTGTGTGACCTAGGTGCTATGCTAAGTTGTTAACCATCCCACATCTCAGATTACTCGATGGGTTGAACGTTCATTGTATTGATTAAGATCATATTGGATTCCGCAAGATTTGATTAATCGTCGTCATGGGGCCCGAGTGTGATCAAAGATCACACGGAACGGATTTAAATACTAATTAATATGTTGTCAAGTTTAGTTGGTATATAGATGAGAATGATAAGCCACAGCAGTCGTCTAGTGAATCAATGGGTCATGGGTAATTGCCACCTAGCTAAGCAGTCGTGTAATACAACGTGCACTTTTTTTCTGGACTTGCCAAGAAATTTTATAGATAAAAGGTGTCATCTCCTCAGTGAGGATTGTGATGAACGCCTAATCATGCTTAGTCCCCAGGTTATGCAGTATCTGTAACTTATATTCCATCTACCCCATCCTGATTCTGGCGCTACATATATACATTATTGAGTTTTTATTGAGTTTATGTATTAATTAAACTCCTCGCCTGTTCAGCTCCAGCTCCTTGCAACCCTCAAGGCCGAGTACCTATCCCTTACACCTAAGATTACTTCGAATAATGGACAGAGAAAACGCGGTGATCGGGGTTACTGAGGAAGACCTGAACTATATTATTAAGGAGCTCTTTCCACTATTCCCACGTTTCCATACAATTGGGCCCGTTGAAACACCTTTCACGTCCGCAAAGGTCTCACTGACCATTTACGAGCCACCTATAGTAAACATCCATGAGGTCTGCATTATCTATTCTATATACGAATGAAATGTTGCTAATATTTTTAATATACAATAAGAGATGCTCATCAGATGCTCAGCTATATCGAAGAGAGACACACTCCGGGGAGCTCAATGGCACAAGTATCCAATTGCACGACAGAGATCCTGCTCTGCAATCGCCGCATGTTGAAGTTTCCAATATTGAATTCAATCTTCGAATACTAAGATGCACGCTATCGTTCGTTCATGATCAGCCAAATCAACCAAAGTCTCAGATCCCCACTTCCAGAAGTTGGCGATGTGCGCTTAATCTTATAGCATCCTTAAAGGTGCATGCAAGCCAAACAACGCCATCACTCATTGTGGTTATCCATAATGGCAAATTAATAACCACTGGTTGTGAAGATGATTCCATCACAAATGGTGTCGTGGTACCTGTTCTGATTGATTATATAAACAAGGTTGGTTTCATCCTGCATCAAGTTCATGAATTTGAAATGATCTTAAAGCTCTAGGAAATATTAAGACCCTTCCCCATCCCGTCCGTTCCAATCCTCAAAAAGCTGAACCTTTGCGTGACCCGTAAGTTGTCGCGTTGCGTTAGCATGATCAAGCGGTTGAAGGTATACTACTAATATTTAGATAGACATTTCAAGCCTGAACCACCAGCTAATTGTATATTCTTCTACTGGCAAGACAACTCCACAGGCTTCGCTGCCAATGGGTAACTGGCCAGGTGGTGCATTTATTGGCGTCAATGCAGCTCTCCTGACTGCTGCAGCAAATCTAGTAACCCAAGAGATCTCAGAGACTGAAACTGAGGATGATTTCAAATTCTTAAATTGTGAATCTAATGGCCGTACTAAACTTGGACCTGTTTCGCAGGTAAGATTCATGGATAGTGGTTTGGGCAATGTGGTAAGTTGAAGAATACCATTTCACAAAAGCTTTGGCATTCTTACAAGGGCTTGATAGGCCGCGCGTATAGCTATTTCTTATGTCACCCACACAACCCTGCGTATGCCATGGGCTATACCAGATATCACAATAAAATTCTGCTTTGATGGTGAGGCCGACATTACGATCAGTGTTACCATCGAGGATGAAAAGCTGTCTGTGGGAGTACGCAACGTAAATGATCTTGTCCTCGGAGTACGCATTGATGGCATGCCGGACTTCTTGAGTGACTTATTCGACATGATTACTGAGGTTCAATGCACCCTCTATAAACATGCCTCAAATTTTATCTTCGAGCTACTTAGTGATTGGCAGTTTTCAGTGTCAGCATTTCCAGCTCCGCAACTTCCGTGGCTGAAGGAGGATGATCCGCCTCTTACATTACTAGTGAATGATGTCCAGATATCCCCTTTGGACATTGGCGAGAATACTTGGTTGATTGCCTCAGGCACGCCAAATATATCTACAGAGGGTTGAGGCTGAGAATTTTACTGCCTAAAAAGTGTATGTACCTTTGGACGACTGTGAATTGTTACAACTTATAAAACTGAATTGAATTTAAATAACATAACTGGTAGACTGTCGCAATATCTAAGATCGATTAGGTTATCCCACTCTATGTCTCTATATCCTTACTTAGCTAACAGGCATTCTATGATCTATCCTGAATAGTGTACTGTAAACATCTTCGATATAAGCTTAGCAGATTATATAGATTTATTTAAAAATATTGCCAAGATATAGAAGCTAAGCGAGTAGGATTGTCAAATATGACAACATTAGTACGCTTCACTCTATCTGTATTACAAGAATTTTCTTTCACCATTATCTAAAGTGAAACCATTCGGTCAGAACAAAGATAGACACCTGCCGCCGGAGCTTTGCTCGTTTCCGCCTTCCACCTATCCTAGCAAGACCTACTACTGAAATCAAGACACTGGTAACTCAGCAAATGTTATGTAAAGGTTTTTCGCCCGAGTTGCTAACTACGTGTAAGAGATATCACCATGGCCCGATATTCCACAAGACCAAAAGAGCATGTAATTCTGAATCTTCGATTCAGAACGCCCTGGTCTTATCTATATAACTTCCGGCCGTTACACTAGCTTTCTTATTAGAGCACTAATATATAATCTAATATATAAAAATATAGTCTAAATCTATATAAAATATACAGAGCACGAGATTTTTTATATTTATTCTATTTATCAACCCATAGATACTCATCAGAAACCGATCGATTCAAGATCAAAACCTATACCTAAATCACAGGTTAAGACACATGACCCAAAACCCGCCAAGGCACGGGTCGGGTCAAAACTCATGGGTTGGACCCCTGGGTTTTGGCGAGGCCTAAAGTTACATTAAGTATAGGGTGGAAAGTTCAATGCATTCGTATGACACGAATCTCCCCAAGCAATGTTTGTTCACCTCCACCATCGCCGCCGTATCGTGTACTGTCCTCAGACCCGTGCGTCTTCCCCAGATCGCAAACCCGATCTACTCTTTTGCAGAGAACTAGAGTTGATATTGGGTCAGGTTTAGAGTTGATCGGGTCATCCGCTAAACCCGCCCCGAACTCACCCCGAATCCGGTAATTTTCCGGGACGGCGTAACGGCGGGAAGCTATACAGGTCTGACCAGGGCATTCTGAATCGTTGATTCAGAGTTATTTGACCTTTTGGCCTTGTGGAATATCGGGCCCTGGCGATATCTCTTACATGGACCCAACCCGGAACCCGGAGCCGGTTTGGTGCGGGTTCGGGTCGGGTCTACCGGTTAAACCATATCACTCTAAATAAGCCCAGCTCCACCCGCAGCTGCACGAGCTACTCATGTGGAAGGATGAGTGAGTTCCTGGGCATTTCGGACCCTGGCTGCTGGCTATTTTACCAAATCGAGAAGGTATCCGAAGTACATACGCATTCGTATAAGAAATCCCGAAGTTTAGCCGTCGTCCAATCAGCTGACAATCCACCTCATGGCAAATACTACGTAGCTATGTTCACAGTCCACTATCCACTGTTCTGCATACAACATACACGGGAAGTCGGACCGCTACTCCTCCGCAGGGTTCAAAACGGTGTTGCCCGCTTGTTGGAGATAGCTGACTTCGTAGCACAACTCATCCCTATCTACATACGTAATAACATACCTATACGCGCTGACTACTGCAATGGCATCGTTCATCCCAAATGGTTTTGAATGGAGTGAGATCAAGCCTGGACGATGGGAGCGTGATGTTGACGAGGCCGAGCAATTCTACACATCGCTGGCGAAAGCGTATGAAGGAACCGGAAGAACGTTCTTTGCCATGACTGGCTTTATTTCAGTTTTTGCTCCTGCAGAGGGCGGTTCCTCAGACCACCAAACTGAGAGCAGAGCAGAGGAGGCTCTACGAAAGGCTTGGCTTCGACTACGGTACGATCATCCCACAATTGCATCGAGGGTGGAATATGACGTCCATGGGAAAAAGTGTAAAAAGGTATATGAGACGTTCAGTGAAGCCTCCTCCCAGGAGGATTGGTTGAAAGCTACGTTCCAAATCCTGTCAACCGGCGTATCAGGGCTTGAGTGGTGTAATTCGGATCCCCCTGTCCCAGCATTGCCGACTTTATTTGTGATCAAAGAGCCATCCTCGGTTGATGGGGCGTTTCGCGCTGATCTTGTTCTCCGAGCTCATCATGACATTATTGATGGGATGGGCACCTTGATGCTCTTTAACAATTTATTCGCCCATGCCGCAGAGATCTATAAGTGGGGAGCGAGTTATACTGCTCCGTGCTTTGGTGGTGAATGGGTCAATTTGAGTCCGCCACTCCGTGTAGCTGCCGGGATACCCAACGATTTACGGCCAGCTCAAGAGGACCGGCTGCAAAATATCATTCATTCCAACGAATCCCTCAGGAAGGGCGTTGAACTTGCTAGCCTCCCGTTCCACAGAGATCGCACACAGCCGGGTAAGCATCAGCGTGTTGCCATCACTCTCTCTGTGGACCAGACGAGACGCTTGCTGGATAAATGTGGAGATGCTGGCCTCAGCATTACTCATGCCTACCATGCGGCAATTGCGGTTACTGTCCGGAACATCCAGGAGAGACGCGCGAATGAGCGTAAGGTCCGTTATATCAACTACAGCCTCATCAACGAGCGTGGTCGCTGCAGGAATCCATATAGTACATGGGCCCACCCCGCGTCGGTATACCACTCTGTGTCAGGGAGGTCCCTGGCAATCGACTTAAACGTTGCATCATCGTCAGACACGGCCGATCTCGTGTCTACCACAGCAAGCTACAAAGCAGAATTCATGGATATTGCTCAAGCAGTACGCAGCTTTTACCTAGACATACGCGATGACAGGGAGCATATCTTTCTTGTTCCATCTTATTGGAAGATGTCTACTATTCCATATCCGACTGATGGAGCTACTCCCCCTGTCCCGGCACGCAATGATAACCCCTCTGTTTCGATATCCAGCATGGGTGTCCTTGATAAATTGATACGCCCTATCCATGGGCCATTCCAACTCGACAACCCATGGGTTACCGGAGAAGAGCTAGGTACGGGACTTGGTGTATTCTTGGGCACTTGGAAAGACAGGCTGACTTTGAGTGCGGCATATAACGACGCATGGCATGACGCGAACGAGGCAATGACCTTTTTGGATAGATGCAACCAGACGATATTCCAAGCACTGGGGTTACAACTGTGAGGAGCATTTGTAGCTGAATACTGGTTAATAGAAAGGAAACAAATAAGCATTGATAAAATATGGTCAATTGAACATAACTACTATTTGGGATGCTAGCTAGCGGTGAACATGTGCCCCGTACCTAGAGAACAAGATATATTTGGCCCTTTTCCGACAGTCACATAGCCATGCACAAGCTCGTGAGCCCTTGCACCGAGACATGCTGGTCGCCTCTAGTCATCAGTGCCTTGGCAATGCAGATCTCTCCTGGTCTCCTTGCAGCTTTAGTGCTATGCAATACCACCCTTGCCTGCAGAAAATGCTACTTACGGTAAATTAGCCAGCAAACCCCGATCTTGTACAGCTACCCCGGCTCTCGTAATATAACAAACTTCTCTTGGCATGCTAGATGGCGTCGTGGAGTGTGAATCGACGCAGGTATGAGTGAAGAATATAAACCCCAACCCTCTATGCCCCATTCCTTTTCCGAACATAATACTCGAAAGATATATCCGGAACCAGGGCGGTTGAACTTGCACTGCTGAAGATTTCTGAATATGCTCTTATATTGGATTCTGCTCCTGGTAGTTGGAGTTATAGCCTCTGACTATGATTATATTATTGTTGGCGGAGGCACAAGTGGATTAGCCGTTGCCAACCGGCTAGCCCAAGATCCAAAGGTGTCAGTTTTAATTATTGAGGCCGGATCGTCTGTTTTTGATAATGTCAATGTGACCGACATCAACAATCTTCCGTACACTTATGACAGTCCCCTCGACTGGGCATACGAAACTACGGAACAGAGCTTTGGCAAGCGCCGCCAAGTGATGCGCGCGGGAAGAGCGCTCGGAGGAACAAGCGTTATGAATGGTACGTAAGGAGACTCCAAATTTGCTTAAGAGAGAAAGTTCCAACAATATCCAGGAGCGGCCTACGTCCGAGCAGAAAAGGGACAGATTGATGCTTTGCGTGAGTTTGGGATCGAAGGCTGGGACTGGGACAGCCTATTTCCCTACTTTACAAAAAGTGAAAATATGACGACTCCAAACCAGACACAAACAGAAGCCGGAGCGTCAATCCGTCCTGTTTACCACGGCACTAGTGGGCCGGTGAATGTTGGATTCATGAATATACGGAAAGACGAAGGTGACTTGACAGTGAGTATGAATCGTACGTTGGAGTCATTGGGTATTCCATGGAATCGGGACCTGAATTCAGGAAACATGCGAGGTTTCGCTCTTCATCCCTATACGGTTGATGTGACGAATATCCGCAGTGATGCGGCTAGGGCCTACTATTGGCCCTATGCTGAAAAATCAAATCTTCGGGTCCAGCTGAATACGTTCGTTACCCGGATCATATGGCAGGATGGGGAAAAGGGTAGTGATATTCGTGCTCAAGGAGTTGAGATTACCACTCAGGAGGGAGATGGACGACAAACAAGTGTTGTTAGTGTCCGAAGGGAAGTTATCATCGCTGCGGGTGCGATGCGGACACCTGCAATTCTAGAGCTTTCAGGTGTCGGAAATCCTAGGTAAGCACTTTTCTGCCCAGTGTTACTTCGCGGGCGTGCATAGGGACCCTGACACCAGGAACAGGATCTTGGAAAAATATGGGATTCCTGTCCACGTCAATTTACCAAGCGTTGGCGAAAATCTGCAAGATCAACTCAATACCTCCATTGTCGTGTCTACTAACACGCCAGTAACGGGTACACGAACGGTTGCTTTTGCTTCGGCGTCCGATATCTTCGGATCATCAGTGCAGTCAGTGGCTGCCACGGTTCGTTCACAGCTCGAAGAATATGCCGATATTGCCGTTAGCGAGAGTAACGGAGCCATGAGAAAGGAGGACTTGCTGAGGATGTTCGAGGTCCAGCACGACCTTGTGTTCGGCCAGGGGGCTCCAGCTGCTGAATTTGTCTTTATCTTGGAGGACACCAATACCATTCACACTGGCTACTGGGGCCTTCTCCCATATGCGCGAGGAAACGTTCATATTAGCTCCGCTGACCCCATGGCACCACCGGTGGTGAACCCAAACTTCGGCCTTTTCGAGTGGGACATCCAGATACAAATCGCCATGTCCAAATTTCTGCGCCGGCTGTTCAAGAGTGGCGATCTCAACAGTCTTATCAGCAATGAAACTCTTCCTGGCTTTACGGAAGTTCCGCAGGATGCCTCGGATGAAGCCTGGAAGAAATGGATAGGGGAGCAATGTAAGTAGATCCTCCCATCTCCCTCAGTTGAGGTTCTAACCTCTTCTGACCCGTTCAATTAACGTTATCATTAGATACGCCTAACTACCATGTCATCGGAACCACGTCTATGTTGCCCCGCGCTATGGGTGGTGTTGTCGACAGTCGACTGAAGGTCTACGGTACTAGTAATGTACGCGTAGTTGATTCCTCTATTCAACCTATGCAGATAGGTGGCCATCCAACGGCTAATCTCTACGCTATTGCGGAACGCGTCTCTGACATGATCAAGGAGGATGCTACTGCAGCTACTAAGATTTGAGTCAGTTGAGCGCACTTTCAAAGGTGTTATTATGAATCAGATAGATGTTCCTCCATATTACCTGAAGTCGAAGGCAATGCAATAACTCCTCTAGGCAGGAATTATATTACATTCTATATCCACTCAATTTGAGGTTCTAATATGAGTAAACCCTTGTAGTAATACGTTTCATATTGGTGTAGAATAACGCAATCTTCTACTCGTGGATGCAGGATATGCCCGGCATCTTGAATCCATACTGATTCGGGAAGCGATGGTACCCATTTACTTCAGTCTTTGAGCGATGCTGGTAAGATTAATCCAACAGGAACCAGGGTCGGCTGCACTGTCTTCCATAAGAGGAACCGCGTGGCAAACTCATTGTAGACTATATCTAGCACCTTATCCTTTAAGATATATGCAACAGTCCATCCACTGTCTGGTCTTAAAATAAGCCCCACATAGGCGAGCCCTTAGTATACCAATGCACGAAATTCTCACAATCCCACAGCCTCATACCAGTGACCTCAACGGCGAGAGATCAGTGTATCCCCTCAGTACAAACAGATCTGCAACTAAAGTTTGAGTAAAGAACAAGGTCCCGCTACTTATACATATGTAATGCATAGGTCTAGGATCATAAACGAGCCCCACAAGGAGAATGTGGGACATGAGCCGATGAACGGTGGGACAAGTATTAACCACGGAAATAAGCCACGCCCCTCGATCCGACTCGATGCGGGGCAATTCATGGGGTAATCCATATAAGCAGAAAGAACCGTAGCACATTGGGACTCAACACAACTAACCCCTGAAGCAACTAGCAACTAGCATGATCGTGGTAAGCACCACCGCCCCCAAATCCTCCCGGACGGCCCGCTAATTGTGCACTAAACGAACAGCGCGAACTACCCGCCCCGGCCCAAGGGGCCTCGATTGCCGATATCACCGCCATCGGCCCAGACCAAGAGTCGGTCGCATCCTGGAGGAAGCGATGCAATATCGATACCGGGAAGCAGGTCCGACTGGTCAAACTGTCGCACATGCGGTACCAGCATCCGGACTTAGATGAGATTACGGTGTTTCTGCAGGACTTTGGAATGGAGGTGGTGAAGAGGACGGCCGATCAGATTTGGTATCGGGGGTATGGCACTGATCAATATGTGTATTATGCACAGAAGGGGGAGAAGAAGTTCTTAGGGGGCACGTTTGAGGTGGAATCATACCAGGAATTAGAGAAGTGAGTTGCTTGCCCTTGTTTCCCATGGCTAGTGAAAACGGTTTGCTGATCGCGTAGAGCTGCACAACTGCCTGGGGCTGGGGAAATTCAAGACCTGTCAGAGGCGCCCGGTGGAGGACATTTGCTGACTCTGACTGATCCGGAGGGATTTCCTGTCAACCTGATCTACGGGCAAGAGCCACGCGAGGCTGGAGAATATCCGACGAGCATTATCGTGAATACAGACTCTGAGAAACCACGGATTCGCAAATTTCAGCGCTTTAATCCGGGCCCAGCGGCGGTTCATAAGGTGCGCTTTCCTCCATATCCATGGCCATAAAGTATAAATACTAATAAACAAACCAGCTTGGACACTTCGGGCTCTGTGTTCAGAAGTTCGACGAATTAGTAGACTTCTACACTACGAACTTCAATATAGTGCCTAGTGATTTCCTGCACGTTGAGAAGGACGGACAGAAAAAGAATGTCGCTCTGTTCGCACATATCGACCGCGGAACAGACTACGTTGATCATCACAGCTTCTTCTTGAGCACGAACCCGACCTCCCATGTTCATCATTGCTCCTTTGAGGTCCACGACATTGATACGCAGCACCTTGGTCATCAGTACCTGAATGGGAAAGGATACGAATCGGTTTGGGGCGTGGGGAGACATATCCTAGGCTCTCAGATCTTTGACTACTGGTGGGATACTACTGGTAATATGGTGGAACATTATGCAGATGGGGATTTGATCAACGAAGAGACCCCGATTGGGTATGGGCCTGCGGGGGATGAGTCATTGGCGGTTTGGGGACCTGAGGTCCCATCGTGGTTTTTGAACTAGTTGTGATGTGGTGCCTGCAAGAATAACTATAACGATTATCTCCATTATATTCTTTATGCTTTTGATTATCAGAGCCTTGGAAGATATACATCATAACTGTACCACGGCATCTAGCGCTTCTTGATGGACACAATACTGAAGTGCACTTATCTCATGTTTAACGATAAACATAATAATATTCTCTTCTATATGAAAGCAACGCTATCTATTCATACCGCACCTTGTTGACCAACGTGCCAATGTTCTCAATTTCGACATTGATCTCATCACCATCCTTCAGCACAATTCTGGGCTCCCGGGTGAAACCAATTCCAGCCGGGGTGCCCGTCAGGAAAATTGTGCCAGCTTCCAGGGTCGTGCCCTGAGACAGATAGGAGATCTGCTTCTTAATCGAAAACAGCATTTCCTTGGTATGACCATCCTGCAGGACGCTCCCATTATGGATTGCCTTAATGGACAACGTCTGCGGGTCCTTGATGACGGAAGACGAAACAAGGACGGGTCCTATACTAGTCAGCGACAGGAACCTCTAAACAATGCCCAAGACGGATACAGAAAGAAAGAAATAGACAAAGAACATACCGACAGGGCAACTCCCGTCCAGCCCCTTCGAAAACGACCACTGCGAAGTCGCGAATTGCAGAGCCCTTGCCGAAACGTCGTTGGACGCCGTATAACCCAGAACATAATCCAGCGCTTCCTCTTCAGGGATATCACGGCCTGTCTTCCCAATAACGACGCAGAGCTCTGCCTCGTAATCACTCGTTTCATCCTGCGCACACTTGGGGATATTAATCGTAGCGGGGTACGGGTTGGCTAGTGCGGTACGAGGCTTGGTGAACATAACGGGAACCGTGGGGAGGGCCATGTTGGCTTCTTTGGCGTGATCGAGGTAGTTCAGGCCCAGACAACGGATGTAACTACATTGTTCTTTGGTAACCGGAGAGAGAAGCTACTCGATTGTTAGTATCACTCCTTGATTTGAGTCCGCTGCAGATGAGGTCTTCACCTGCTTAACGTGCATCACGGTCGTGGATACACGCCCATCAAAGATCGTCCCATCGATAAGATAGGCCGCGATTTCCACGCCATTGACGCTATCTTTGCCGATATCGCGAGTTGTATCGACTAACTGGCCAAGATGCTCTTGGCTATCTTCGACAGCAATGAAGCGGATGAGGTGAGTCCAGGACATCTTGACGGTACGAATTGTATTTGGTGGGGTGGGAGTCAAGACAGTTCGGAAGGAATATCTATTTATTGGGGTTATCGGGATGGGGTTCCGTGTCCCACCTCGGATATTGCGTTTAATTGATGCGGGGACTGTGGGACTCTTCTGTATTTCCGTATTTCCGATGGAGGATCTCCGAGTCCATGTATCTGGTAACTAAAAGCACAGTGTTGGTGTGTTGTGTCAGTTGGATCAAGGTATAGACGAAAATGACATTCATTGTAGAGTGAAATTGTCACTCTAAATCTCCACGAAAAAGAAAGGAAATAGAATAAAGAAGCTTGAAGACACCAAAGACAGACGTTGAGTTGCTGAAGGTTCTCGATGAATATATACATGTGCTAACTAATACTTGTTGGATTGTTAACTCATACCCAGAAAGATCCCGTGCGCAGATTCTAGAAGACTTCTAAATAGTAAAACTTACTATACCTAATAGCTGGTCCTATTTAGTGACCGGCTGGGGCTGCTACTACTACCAAAGTCTGCCTGCACTAAAAATACTCAACCATAGATGAGTCTGGTGACGTGTTTATAGACGTAAAATGATAACCCTGATCTCATGGGCTTCTATGAACCCCTAGGATCCATTATTCGACTGCGAGCCAACTAGCAAGCCCCGATGACAGCATTTATAATGCTGCGAGCACCGCGTCCACTATATACTATGGCAGTCACACCATCGCAGTCTCAAATAAGTCCAGGAAGCTAAACTGCTAGAGCTTCGGCTTCGTAACGAGAGCTTGAGTGCCCGCAATCAGCCTTGCGGCTGCCTCACTGACCACCTCGTTTACAATATCTCGAGCAGGCATCACCGAGTCAATCTGCGCAGCGGCCACGCCCATTAGATATGGGACTATGTTGTCAAGGATCTCGTCATCTTCAGGATGTTGCTCAGCATCATGAGCCACGGGTAAGATACCCCGTCCAGTTAGTTCCTTGATCTCAGCCTGGCGGTTCTCCTCCCAGTTAAGCACATAGGCTGTCTTCTTAATCCTGAGTGGTCGACCCTGCTTTAGTTAGCATTGATCCCCATTATACTAGGTCCAGTAAAAACAGAAGGGATCCCACCGAATAAATCACCGTCCGAATGGTATCATCATACCCCGCGGTCCGCACCGCCTCCTGAAACGCCCTGGCAACAGTGGCCTCCTTAGCTAAAAGGAACCTGGTGCCCATCCAGACCCCAGATGCACCCATCATAATCGCCGCCGCCAGATTCTCCCCATTAACCATCCCCCCAGCGGCCACAACCTGCACATCCACACCAGTAAACTTACTCTTCACCCCGCTCACTAACTTCGCAACGCTAGTCACTAGAATACCCGTCGGTATATTCCCCGTATGCCCTCCGCCCTCGGAACCCTGCGCGCCGAGGATATCAACGCCCGCCTCAACGCATTTAGCAACGTGCTTCGGGTGCCCGATCATGTTCATGTAGAGAATTCCGTTCGCGTGTAAACGGTCGATGACATGTTTCGGTGGAATCCCAATCGCCGAGACAAACACTTTCGCTTTTTCTTCAATGCACACAGTTATCAGCGCGTCGAGTTGGCCGTTCATGTAGTCGTAGCTGTGAGGCGGGATATACATCAGTATGAAATGCGCGTGACACATCGATTTCCTCAACTGGGTCTGGTCATTGCCCCAGTCCTATTCCACTTGATCAAGACAATAAGAAAAAAAACAGAGAAAACGTACTTTGTCTTTCGCGCACCACCGCCAATCTTGGGGATCAGCAGATCCACTCCAAACGGCGCATTCTTATCAACAAGCAACTCCTTGAGCTCATGGATAAGTTCGCGCAGTCGATCGGGCGTTGCGCTGAATCCACCTAGCACACCGATGCCGCCTGCATTTGTTACTGCGGCTGCTAAAGGTGGTCCAGCCGACACGCCCATGCCTGCCAGCATGACCGGGTGCGGGATGCCCAGGATTTTGGTGAGCGGGGTTTGGATTTTCGGTTCAAGGGTCATTTTGGTAGTAATACGACAAGACCGATTCGAATGATGTTTCTGGGAAGAAGTACAACCGTCATATTTACAAGCTTATGGTTTGAGTATTTATTTGAAGCGCCTGACTTTTGGTACGGGCATTGTAGCTCGGCCGCTCGGTTCCTGATCCTCGGCTCTACTAGCCTTCAGGATAGGTTGCGGGGTAGGGGAGCTGGTCTGGCCTCTGGTCATAAAATTCTAGGATCCTTTGACGGGCCGATTGATGGAGGAAGTTGAAGTAATCGAGAACCCTTCGCTTGAGAGTGACTGACCAAGAATGCTAGGCGGGCAAGCAGTTTGCAAGAGTATATAATTTCAAGGCATTGTCTCCTGTTTCCATGATGTTAGTTAACGAAGAGCGCAGTCAGGCCGCTCGAGATTCCGGAGAGACACAAGGATCCCCAGAGCCAGCTTAGGTTTCCTAGGATCTACGATTCCACTCTACTACCATGGGTAAGCTATGATATCACATCGGCGACTTCAGCGCGAACTTCGGTAGGTATACGCTTACTTGCACATGTGTTACGTGTGGGCCATCACGTCGCTATGCCTACATGATGCTGGGGCACCGTCCTATGCCCCAGCCAATCCTTCGAACAAAGAAGAATAGAGCCCAATGTAAGGAATTTAAACGGATTGTAACGAATCTAATATCCCTCTATGGCTTAGATATCAAACCCTCCAACCGAGGATTGTCACAACTGATCGACGCTACGTCCTAATTTTGAAGCCTGATTCCTTTACTTGGTAATGTTGATCTTCAGCATTACGTGTTTTCGCGGCGGGGAAACATTGGCATATCATGCTGCCAGTTAGATATTGAAATTGAAAGGCATAAAATGTGTCCATTGGACTAGCGCTGGTTGGCGTTTCTGGGGATCCCTTGACTCTTGGGATATCCAGAGCCGCTCCCATGAACACCTGAACTTTGTGCTGTCTTTCGACCGAGAAAGCCCACCAGGAATCTTTTGCCGTGTTGACGCGGTGTGATCAACTACAGCAGACTCCTACTCGGGAACAAGGCCGTGGGCATCAGAAAGAAGAGTAGGCCGACCAATTCCTCTCTTTCCTGATGGCAGTGCCGGGTTTGAGGGGGTGCAGTTTATGGAGCTTCCTTGCTCAGGGCGCTCAGCCTTTTGCTCACCCAGTGCTCCTCAGTGATCGCCTCAGGCTGCTCAGAGCGTGCTCAGGGCGTGCTGAGATCTACTCAGTGAGCAAAAAGCGGCGAGGGGTGAGCACTAACACGGAAAAGGAAGAAAAATCAAGTACGTATGTGTACTACACAGACGTGCATGATGATGACGTTCCGAGCAAGCTATGTAATAAAGGTCTCTACAGCTTATTCATGGTAATATCATGCTCATAACATCAAGATCCTCATTTGAAGAAGCACAACTTGCAAGTTGACTATCACAGAAAGTCTACACTACCACTAACTCTCAACACTTGCCGGGCTACACTATACCAGAAGCAACAGTCAAGAACTCGGATTCAAACGAGAATCATGTTATTGACTGACCTACCCCAAGAGCTAATCCAGCACATTATCTACCTTTGCGATAATGAGACGCTTCGATCGATCATGGCCGGAACTCCCCAGTTACAGCAAAGTGTCCTAGCAGTCCTTAAACCCGAATTTCAGAAGCGGAACTTTGGCCTCTTCAAGAGTCTCGAAGCATATGTGATCTGCAGCGTGGCAGGGAAGTGTATCTGCTATGATATGCCTGCTTTTAAGCGAGTAATAGCACGCGATGTGGCCGGTATAAAACAGAACCTCGAATGGGGGCTTGATCTGCGACATGTCACACCCTGTGGAAGCAGTTTGTTGGACCGAATCATGGAGTGACGCCTCGGACTTTGATGAATCACGTCGTCTCTTGGGATTTACGATGCAGGAGTTATTATAGATGAGCTCAGAGTACTCGAACATTGGCTATGCTACCTCTCTTGCTCCATAGACATACCTACATGTTAACACAATATAATCCAAAATTCCACATTAACGTCGATCGTGTTCCATTGAAGTACAATACCACCACTGACACATCAGCAGATAAATACTTGGCTATCAAACCATGACCCTAGTGCCAAGACAAACAATCACCAACAATACCATCAAACCAGCCCGTCGGACTTGGCAATGCTCAAACAGCCGTGGAATTGAGGACCTTCGGGGCGTCATGGATTTGAGATTTTTGGCCGTGCAATTTTCATGTCTTTTATTTTCATTTTATTCTTTTCGCTTTGATACAAGACTTGTATATGTAGGACACGATGCGTCGGGTTCTCTTGTTTCTCTACATCCTCTGCCTTGCATGGGCAAAGGATGTAATTCCCGAATACGATGCCGAATTAAACGTAAGGACCTAGCACCCATTGGCGCAATATGATGTATTAAAATAATCGCAGAAAATAACGCACGTCTTCGTGACAAATATCACCCTCATCGATCCGACCGAGTCGCGTCAGCAAGAAGAATACTCGCGACTACAAGGTCGCCTTCAACGCTCCACTGGATCATGGGATACATCACATCCACGCCAGAGGTTGCTCACAGCTCTCCATGCCTTCCATCGCTACAAAGAGCGCAATCTGGCCGAGACGAAGCGATGGCGGGATTGGTATAAGAAAATCCCTAAGAAACAGCGCTCGGTATGCGCCCCCGTAAAACCTATCATATGCGACACTAACGGTTAGGTAGATTGTTGAATCCACGGTTAAATATACCCGTAAACTGAATACAGTGGAGCACCTTTTTGAGACAAATGAGCGACTGGCGCATGAGATCGTCAAGCATGGGATGCAATTCTATAACATTTCCCAAACTGAATTGGACCAGTTCGTCAAGGAGAATGAAAAGCAGGGTATCAATACCGACAAAACGAGCGTCTCGCAGGCCATGAAGCATTTCGTGCGTGATTGGGCTGATGAAGGGCAGGATGAGCGGCAGGACGCATTTCCGTGCGTTCTAGGTACTCTTGCAAATATGTCGAGAACATTCGAGCATCCGTTGCGGGTGTTATTGCCTGGAGCAGGCCTGGGACGATTGGCGCATGAGGTTAATGCATTAGGTGGTTAGTTTTGTTTTCAGCCACGACTGAGTGATTGTCAGGAAAGACTAATCAAGGCAGGCTTCGAGGTAACCATGAACGAATGGTCCATGTACATGAACCTCGCATATCGATATCTATCCAGCCTACCGAGTGTCAACAGCAAGTCTTTCCATCCGCATATCGATTGGTGGTCGCATCATGCGACGACGGCTGATTTGCAGCGTTCCGTTCCGTTTCCGGATGCATTGGCTAGTCCCTCTGTCCTCCTGGTAGAAGGCGACTTCACTACGGTATTTGCAGAAGAAACAGGAAAGTACGACGTGATTGTCACATTGTTCTTTATTGATACTGCGCGGAACTTGGTTTCGTATTTCGAAAACATCCATCGGTTACTCCGCCCCGGGGGGCAGTGGGTCAACCTAGGTCCGTTGTTATACGGAAGTGCGCCCTTTCTGCAGCTGTCCCTGGATGAGATTGTGGCTTTAACCGAGCATATTGGGTTTAAGTTTCAGGAGACGGACCCATCTTGTGGGGATATAACAATACCTGGGTTGACAGTTCGTGGCAAGGAAGTGGCTTACGCCCGCAATGGGAAGGGACTGAGTAAAAATGCATATCAGGCACAATTTTGGGTCGCCAGAAAGAATTGAAGTATGGTCCTTGACTGGATAGCCGCCAGACAAATTTAGCTGTTTCAGATATTCTGGTAAACTATCCTGGATATAATTTAGACAAAGGTATCTAACAATGAATGAAACATACGATTATCGACCCGTCTAGGAGATCTTCAATCGTGCAATTCCCAGACAGTTGCTCTAGCATTGTATGCCCCTAGGAGATATTTGGTGAATGTATGTATCCATGTCATTCTCTCATTGCTTTGAACTAGTCAAGGCGGTTATAAGGTCGGACCACCTTGAATTGCGAAGAAAAAGGCCACGGAATGGTTTATTGCACACGGTGACCGGCCACAGGTAGCGTGTAGTTTGTATCTGTTGCCGAGCAAGGCGGTTCGAGCCAATAGGCTGGGTGTCGTGGCTGCTACATGGTATTGCCACAGGAAAGGACATCACCATACCTCCGCGCATGCCAGGATTTAACTCAATACCACGCCGTGATAGTGTATTGATGCATGAAACATGGAGTATACCGTTCCAGTCTACCTTTCATAGGATATCATGATGCTGGCACGGTGTTATTCCTACTGAATTATGGGCATCTAGTTAGATCTCCCCATCTCAATGTGCAGGCCCCGCCTTAGTAAGGCATTTCGCTCAACGCCATGGCAAATGCCTTGCTGCTGAAACCAACATGGCTGAATGGCGTCCCCGTAAATTCAAATCCTACTTACATTAATCTATATAGTACAGTTTAATACGTCGCAGAGTGCCGCCAATTTCAATACATACCGTCTACAAGTAGTTTCCATGCAGGTGAAAGGCACCCATACATATGGCAGTCACCGGGGTATGCATTGGATTCCGGGGCCGGGTTGAATTGGCGAAGCCAAAGATGGTTATAAGAATCCTTCTTCATCCCATATGTGAGCCCGGTCATCACTTCTTCTGTTCCTCTAGTATTTGAGGCATAGCATTTCAATAAATATTCCACCGAAGCCATTCACCATTTCACAATGATAAAACCCGAATAAATCGCCGGTTTTTATGAGGTACTTAAGCATGGTAGTAAGGCGTTCAACCTTGTTCTCGAGGTTGGTGAATATACCAACAAGTGCTACCACAGCTTTAAAGATACCAAACGAAAGTCTCGAGACTGTGAGAAACAAAGCCACGGGACCCATGGGCGCCAGTCAAAGCCATATAAGCCTCATCTTAAGAAAGTCTATGTGCGATCTGCATATGACACGGACCAAGTCAGGCGCTACGATCGAAAGCAAGCAAGGAAGGTTGTGCTTGGTGCATTCAAGGATAAGACCGCATGCCTTATACACCCCGGCCAGGAATTTCGTTTAGACCCCACTTCTTTTCATGAAAGCTACGTTGTGACAATTGCCCAAGTCGAATGGGATTGTCCTGGTGATAGAGCGTTGAGATCGGTTTGGGAGGCTTTGAAGTCCGAGGAAGGCTCTGAAAATTTAAAGTTCAAATTCCGCGAATTGCGACGTGATCGATGGGGATGTTATGTTTTTTGCAGGCGAGCTATTGATGTGAGAGCCCAGAAGAAATGAAGCACAAAGGCACTGGGCTTTTGAGGCATGGGCAAAATGTTCCAATTCGCAGCAACGATGGATATCGATGGTTCGTGGCTGTCAGATTGTATTTGTATACGAATCATGTGTCTGTTTTCTGTACTCGACAATACACTTGACATTATTTTTATTTTCTAAGTAATAAGCAACATATTTCTTCTAGGTCGCACCATACACTACCTGGAACGTAACAAAGCCCTTGTTCCCTCTGGTCAAAAACCACCATCCATACTTCTCACACATCCTACATCGCACGAAACCCATTCAGAATCCCAATTAGGTAATATAGAACAATGGAGACATTGTTTCTACAATGGGACTATCCTATCAATGAAACTAAGGCAATACGCAGACACACAATCAGTACATGTCACACGGGGAGCTAACGGCACTGATTCAAGAATCTTCGCATTCCATAGGTGGCATCTTTCAAGCAACTTTGACTCGAAACCCAGGGCACAAAAAGCCAACAATATATGCGCTCCCGTAGGCATGAATAACACATTCGGAACTCAACTGCCACAATGAGGACCCATACCCGCTTTCAAAAATGCAATCTGGCATCACATTGAGGTGGAGTCATGACAACTCTATATATTGTCTTTCTATTGCTCACCTAACCAATCCGTTAGTCCCAACCCACGCAACTCTCGTTTCTTCATTCATTATCTCAGTAATTTATATTGATTGCCACTGAGCGTTATGTCCGAACAAGCTGCTACTGCAGGTCCAATATTATGGGCCTTCCTCGAATTCCAGCCAGTGGCAAATAAAGCCTCACCAGAATATTGGTTACAAGCGTTTGAGGCCTTCGACAATAACCGAACTTTTGTCTCGGCAGTTTACCCCGAGCATAAGAAAGACATGGGAATGGGTGTTGAGAATCTCGGGAACGAAACGAGATGTAGCGAGATGATGGCGAACTTATTGAGAGGGTTGATTAACAACTCAGCAAGACCTGCACGGAAAGATCCTCAACTTGAAGCCTTGCGAAGGAGATATCAAGGTGGATATCAACCTCATCAGAGGCTGAAAACGGGACATGTATGGTTTGCTGTCATCCCTGTCTGGAACAAACAAAGGTTGGAGCCCCGAGGCGCCACAAGGTCGTTCTTAAGGAAATTGAGAAGGGGAATGTTCGCTTTTATCCCGGAATACGAGAATCCATGAACGAGGAGGATGTAGAAATTGTGGTAATTGTGCCGAGATTGGTGGACGGTGATGATGTTACGAAAATGAGACACTGGACATGGCATATAAAGAATAGAGAGAAGGAAGAGCTTGATCACGCCGTTGATCAACGCGTCCGACAAATTTTGGCCAAAAGAGACAACTTGGGATATGCGAGCAAAGAAGAAAAGGTTGCCGCCACTACAGAAGCACCTGCACATTTATCGCACAAGAAAGCCAACGCCAGACACAGCTCACATCTCCAAGATCGAGGCTCAGGACGTTATCGTGGAAATTAGTATATAT
Organism: Aspergillus sergii; assembly: GCA_009193525.1. NCBI lineage: Eukaryota > Fungi > Ascomycota > Eurotiomycetes > Eurotiales > Aspergillaceae > Aspergillus > Aspergillus sergii. Next base: position 359,063 of record ML741765.1, read on the forward strand.
CTTTAAATGTAACTCTAGGTTGATAATATCTCCTCTCAGAGCTCTGCTGGAAGTCAATGAATACAGCGATACTTGATGTTGGACAAGGATCACAGAATTGCTAGATACGCCCACTAGAATGTAAACGATCTATTATACACGAAAAGCTAAGGAGCGACTAAGGTGAGTTTAAGAACAAATCCACATATCTATCCAACCAATTTACAGCATAATCATAAACAATGCAGCGCACACGGCAGTCACAATGTAAGCGCCCAGCTGAGCAGATCCAACAACCACCATCGTGCTACCCGTGGTAGGAGCCAAACCAGAAGAAGTGGAAGAAGAGGCAGACGACCCGGAGGTACCGGTGGGCTGAGAAGTGACGGTACCGGTACCGGCAGTACCAGCCTGGCTCATCAGGCTGGAGCAAGTGCCAGTCGCCTTCGTGGTCGAGGTCACAGTGGCCGAGCCACCGAAGCTACAGGCCGATGAAGCAGAGTTCTGTTCGGTGTAGTACTTGTTGAGGAGGAAGTTGAGCTGCTGCTTAGGGCTGCACATGCCGTAGGCGCCGTAGCTTCCAGTGGTGGCGTTACTGGACACGCCCGAGCATGTAGTGTATCCACAGATCAGAGAGAACAGGTCGGCATAGTCGTCACTGGAGACGGAGTCCTTCACAACACAGGCGGCGGCGTCAGACATGCACTCACACAGGTTTTCGTTCGGGGTAGGAGGCAAGGGGGTCTGGGTGGCTCTCCAGTCGCTGTTGACGGCCGGGCAGCTCTGCAGGGCAGTGTTGGTAGGGGTGTAGGAGGCTTTGTTCACACCAGAGGGGGTGGCGCTGGCGATGTGCTTCGAGTAGGAGGTGAAGTCGGCAAGCTTGCTGACGCTGGTGCTGTCGACGATGGAAACGAGACCTATACCGAGAATTAGTGACCGTGGGGTTAGTTCTGCTTGGACGAGCTTACCGTAATCGTTGGTTTCTTGGAAGTACATGTAAACAATACCGCCAGACCACACGCCATTCATATTGTCACCGAACAGGGCATCAACTTCGGTGAACTGACGAGGCTGGACCTCGTTACAGCCATACTCAGCGAAGAAGACAGGGACAGAGTAGTTAGCGAACTCTTCGGTGCGGTCCTTGTAGCCAGAGGCTGAGTATGACGAGTCACCACACCAGGAGTAGATGTTATAGCCCCAGAAGTCGATGCTGTCCTCTTCGCTTTCGCAGTTGAAGTAGTCGGCCATGTTCACACGGATGGTAGAGTCATCATTAGTGGCATATCCAACACCCATGGTGCGGTAGCCTTTCTGCTTGATGTAGGATTTCATGTCACGGACAGCTGCCTTGACAAACGCGCTAGCATCCGTCGTGGCGACTGTGTTGGAGACTTCGTTGCCCGCAAAGAAACCCAAGGTGTTATTATACTGAGCCAGCTCATCGATGACGGCTGTGTAGCGAGAGTAAAGAGTAGTTTCCCAAGTGGGATCGCTCCGGTCGATGGACTGGGTGGGATCAGATAGATCCGAGACCACGTAGATACCTGCATCGGCCAGCAACTGCATGCACTCGGTGTGGTCGGAAGTCGGGTCGATGGCGTAGACCCGAATTGTGTTAGTGTTCAGTTCCTGCATGATGGGCACGTCACGCTTGCAAGCTGTAGCATCGGCCAAGGGGTCCTTGTAGCTGCTAGTGCCATTGGTGGTACCGTTGCTGGAGTAGTCCTCTGCGAGGGTTAGTAGCTGTGAGTAGGGAGAAGAGTGCCGAGAGACCTACGTTGATAGGCAACACCACGAATGTAGCTGACATGGTTAGCGAGAACATGGGATGGATCCCGGATGAGGGTTCAAAGACTTACAATTGGGTATTGTTACTCGAGTAGAAGAATTTGGAACCCTTGATGACGATAGGGTCAACATCGGCCACAGCGGTGCCCAACAGGGCCGCCCCCACTGCCCACGAAAGCTTCATCGTAGTATAGAATAGGAAGATTGGTTGTATTGGGACTAGTGAAGAAAAAACGATGGGATATAACGAATGTCAGGGATGTATAGATACGAAAAGAGCGACTGGCAGTAACAACAACGCTCCAAACAACTCTGGGAGAAAAAGGACAGCGGCCCCTGTTAAATTCTCGCCGCAGACTCTGCAATCTGGTATTAATAGCAACGTCTCATTATGCTTTATCCGCTGGCGACACACCAGGGAGACCGCCCCGCTATACAGCATCGAACGCGTCACCAGCCACGGCGTCGCTTGTATTGTGCAGTTCGGTCTATACCTCAAAAGCTTAGCTCGCCATTAATGTCGTGGACATGGAGCAGCGGATCTTCAACGTCGCTCTGAGATTGGACAGAGCGACGGAGTGGGACGACGATGCTAACTGCCGGCGCATCACTAGATAGTACGGATGTGGATGCCGAGTGGGTTGGCCTTATCTCCGAGCAGAGAATTTAAATTCTTATCCGTCGGTTTTCATGCGCAGTGGAGACCATCGGATTTTCCAAATATGCTTTCTTTCTATTGAGCTTCGATGGTTGCCTAGAATATTTTAATTAATCTTTAATCTTTTAAGTCGGTGAAAATCCGACCCATTAGCCCAATATTGGAGATCTTCAGGTCACTAGAAATAATATAATATTCACACGGTCCCAGTCATAATATACATACAGACAATCGCTCAATCAACCATTCCCATCATATCATTTCCGGAAAACAAAAACAACTCCTAAAATAACACCAATTCCCAGTCCCAATTTCCACGTATTACATGACATTCTCTCGTCGACGAGCCTCAATGGCCGCCTCAAACCCACGGATGGTATCGAGCGGTCGTTCCAGTCGGGGGCGAGTCGGGTTGGAGCGATCCGGATCGGCTAAAAGAGAGAGGTTAGTTAGCCATGGGACCAGGATTAGGGTTGCTGTGCACACTTACTGATAATCTCACCCTTTGCATCGCGATGCTGCATGGATCGCAAAGAGAACAAGGATGTACCACCGATGGCATTGGCAACTAACCTGGGTTAAACCGCGAGTTCGCCATCAAACTGAGACAATCGATATACTTACTCGGCTGCTCTTCTCTTAGGGCGGCATTTGGATCGGCCTTATTGGAAAGGGACTTCTTGTAGCTGTGGGAGGAGACCGATTCGGTCCGCTGACTTGCTGCGCTGGATGCCATTGTGTGTAACTTGAGAAGTATTCAATTGAGAGGTTTGAGTGTTTGGGGTAGGTGAATGAAAGGTATGCAGGTACGTTCGAACTTATATAGATAGGTTAGATAGAGAATGTGGGGTTCAGGAAGATGTCGGATGTACTCTGAGTAGCGTAGTAGCAAATGTCTTCACTGACAATGTCAAATCTAATGATGGATTGAGTTCCGTCTAGACCCCTGACGGTCTTTGTCGCTTAAATCGGCCGGGACCTGGGGTTCCTTCTTTTTTTGGTTTTTTGGATTATTTAAGAACCGAAATCACGCAACGGCCACCAATGGCGATCGTCGCTTAGGTGCGCTGGTTTTTGTGAGACTGTGACGCGGCCGTATCAGGTCAGTCATGACGTTTCTTCCCCAATTTGTTCCGTCATGCTTTGTCGTGATTGGTGTTTGGCACGCCAAGCTTCAACTAATGCAGCAAACCCAAGGCTTGGTTCTGACCAATAGCCAATCACGATTGTAATTCCCTCGGTCAAAAAAATGGGCCACGCAAGCACGGGGTCATGGCTGTGGCGATGCCCTCACACTTATTAGGCATCCAAATTCACCATTGGTCGTTCCTGTTCCGTACCTGGCAAAACAGACCATTCTGGACTACAAGGATTGTCCCAGGATTGTCCCGTCTTCTAGTGATTATTCCGTCAGTTTCCCTTACTCCTTACTAATGCAGTGATTCATATGCATCATTGCTAGATCCGGCACATATGTTCGTCAACCATGACATCAATGATCAACGGGTACCTGACATGGAACCTTCAGGTCTATCCCAGTAGGAACATAATCCAGTAACTGTCCCTGTCAGGGGAAGAGTTAAATCACCTGGGGAGGCTGGGCGACCGCCCTGTGTAACATGTGATCTTTCTTTCACCTGACTTGGCCGCTTCCGCTTCCGGCATCCTCGGCCTCCGCGGGTTAGCCAAGAACCCAAGGCCATCCAATGTCTGGTCTTTCTCTTAGTCAACGGACCTCCGAAACTCTCGAGACACGTTATGTTCCAGTATGTGCATTGCACTAGTCTCACTATGCGCATGATGGCACCAACACCACTACTACAACTACAATTAGCAACTGCCTCGGTGAATCATTTCCAAGTACTCCGTACATCCCGAAGTTCGCACACAGGAAGAAACTATCCAAAACGATCGACTTTTTCCCCAAGCTGAGTCAGATCCACTCTTCTCCAATATGACCAACCGGTCCAATATCAGAGTAGAATCTAGAAAGGATTGCTCTAGTAATGAGACCTGACCCACGTGAGATCGCACCGTCCCTTGCAGAAGTTGGATCGATAACCTTGCAACCCGATGTTCAAGTACTATTACAAGTGGATCCACCACAGCCCCATCAATGGTGATATACATAGTCTTATCTCCCGGCTGGTCCGAGCCATCCTTCTATCCCCGAGCTCGTCTGCTATTTTTGACATCTGGGGGATTCCTCATGCACGTGGCCAAAGACATGAAACAGGCCTCACTCCGAGGCAGGATTGAGATCAGCCGCTATTGGGAGACTGACTTCAAAAGGTACTACTCGTGTACCTCCGACACAACAAGCTGGAAATCGGAAACACTCAATACGCTGAACTCCGCGAAAGATTTCGGAGTCACTATCCAACTCTACCGCCATTTTGTCGATGATACTCCCAGCCGTGAAAGGGAAGCCTTGGCACCCCCTATGTGATGAGACCGATTGCGCGATGTTCCGATGCTATAAAGGAACTATTGGAAGTCAATTAACACTACTGCTGTAGCACAACTTCCTTTCACACACCTCCAGCGGGAAAATGAGGAGCCGTCGACCGTCGATGCCCGTTAACAACCCTCGGACGACGCGCTCCATAGATCGGATTCCTTGTCTATTCGGGACTTTGGGGGGGAAACATGGTTACCGGCTTTATAACTTTAATCGGAGAAAAATTCCTCCATCTGAGGCACGCTATCGCGACTTCAACAAATGCGTGATCGTCCGCCTTCATGAGTCAGTATGCGAAGAGCTCGACTTTGTAGATTACCTGCGCAATATACCGATTTCCGATATGTTCTATAATTGGTATGAAGAACTAGCAATCCTACGTTCTAATCGTCTAATCTACAAAGCCTTGTACCACACGATAAACTGATTATTACCCTTCAGATGCTAAGACCAAGTTGTCAAGTCTATATACATCTCATTGAGTCGCAACAGACACTGTATCTCCATCATTCTTGATTATTTATGTTAATGCCGGCAGATTGCTGTCCAGATGAATGCATTCCAAGCAGATCATCTTCCTTTAACCTTCCAATGACCACTGCTTCGATCGAACATAAACATACCTGTTGCACAGTTATTCCCCATGGTTTTTCCGAAGTTTAACCGATTTGACGTCATGACCGAAAGGTCGAGTTGTTCATCTTGGCACTTGGCATGTGCGGGGAGAGAACGATCTAGTCCTTAAGATGATAGAGATACATATCGCTCTTCATCGGCATCAATTATCAAATGATCACTTAGTCTCACGGTTGGTTTCATAGCCCAACAAGATGGCGGCAGCGGATGGCCCCGTTTCCAACGATCGGGAAGAACAACCGTCGTTTGAGATGTCAACGCAGGAGCCTCCCCAGATAATCCATCAAGCAGAGCGATGGAACCATCCCCGGTCCAACATACTCAAAACATTGGCTACTTATTGGAGCTTTCTGGTGATGGGCATGAATGACGCTGCGTATGGGGTGAGCGTTCTCATAACTTCCAATATCTGTGATCACTACTGACATTAATAGCCTTTGATACCTTACGTCGGTCTCCCAACATCCCAGATAGACGCTTTTGATCAATGCTAAAAATATACAGCTTGAATCTCACTACAATTTATCCTACACGGTTGTGTCACTTGTATTCTTCTCACCACTTGGTGGCTATACTCTGGCTGCTTGTCTAAACAATCGAATTCACGCTAAGCTTGGCCGTCGTGGCGTTGCCTGGTTGGCTCCTGGGTGCCATATCATAGCGTATATAGTCAACTGCCTGCATCCCCCATATCCGGTCTTGGTTGTGTCATTCATCTTTGCGGGCTTCGGCAATGGACTTAGCGATGCCGCGTGGAATGCCTGGCTCGGGAATATGGCCAATGCAAACCAGCTCCTTGGACTACTACACGGTTTCTATGGCGCTGGCGGAGTACTAAGTCCTTTGATGGCCACGTCCTTGATTACTAAAGCTCGTCTGGAATGGTATTACTTCTATTATATCATGGTCCGCGAAAGTCTAGCCAACTGCCAAACAACCACTAACATTTATAGATTGGCTGTGCGGCGCTCGAATTTGCGTTCCTTCTCACGGCTTTCTGGGATTCACCTGGTACACCTGTCGAAGACGATCGCGCCTATGAAAGCAAAGGTGGTCTCCGTCAAGTTCTCTTCAAGAAAACGTATGCTAGGGTAACTTGGCTGTGTGCATTTTTCCTTCTCGGTTATGTAGGAATTGAAGTTGCACTCGGCGGATGGATTGTAACATTCATGATGCAAATCCGCAACGGAGAAGCATTTGCCAGCGGCATGACGGCTACCGGATTTTGGCTAGGCCTCACCGTAGGCCGGGTGGTACTGGGCTTCGTGACGCCGCGAATTGGAGAGAAGGTCTCTATCGTAGTACGTAAAAAGTCTCACCGACAGTCCCATCGCAGCTAACAAATTAACAGGTATACTCACTACTGGCTATTGGACTGGGTCTAATTCTCTGGCTTGTACCTAATTTTTATGCTTCAGCGGTCGCAGTCTCCCTCCAAGGCTTTTTCCTTGGCCCTTTCTTCCCTGCTGTCGTGGTCGTAGCTACCAAGCTTCTCCCGAAGTCGCAGCATGTCAGCGCCATTGGGTTTGCGGCTGCGTTCGGGGGAGGAGGTGCAGCTATTCTACCCTTTGTGGTCGGCGCCCTTGCACAGGCACGAGGAGTTGAGGTTCTCCAACCTTTCATCATCGGCTTGTCCGGCGGTATTCTCTTGCTGTGGTTGGGGCTGCCGCGGATGCCAAAGAAGGGAGAAGGGAACCGTCTCAGTGCTTGATCATTGCCCTGTCTGGGACACTGACATCTGCCCACGGGGACTTCCGACCCAGCTGGAGCCGGTGTACATATGCAGTCCAACCGGGTAAACGACCCAGTCAGTTGGATATCTTTTTCATGTCTCACATATCGAGGAAGTCTCCACAATCTCTCGATCTCCGATATTGATCCAGTTTGATTGGCACATCTAAGCATTCATCCTGTAGTTTCGATGCCCATGCACCCCCGACCGCCATTCCACGCATTTATCTATTGTGATGTGTGTTCGCAATGATCCACTTCGCCTGACCGCAAGTGGCCTGCTTAGAGGTCCAAGATGGATTGACACATCCAACATCTCATCTAAGCCAATCATTGCGGCAAAGGTGGCAAAACCTGCAGGTTAGTCTTGTCTTGTCCTCGCAAAACATCATTGGCCATCGACATGCCCCTTCCTAGGCGACAAAAGTACGTGTAGCACCACTGGCGAATACAAGTCTGCCTCCTTCGGCACTTCGAGTCATGTTCGGCAACCTTCCTGCTGCCACCCGCTCCCGCGACGTCCGTATAAACTCTATGGCGTAGGCCTTGGTTTCCGTCCCATTGGTGGGGTTAATGTGGATACGAGGTAGCCCTGGTTGATGATGTTGACTATAGGAGATATATTTGGAGCAGGTTTCCTACAGGACTGAATTGCTGAGGGTTATGTAAATTTGAGGAACTGTATTTTTGATCATGATTACTCCCTATTGTCTAGATTTGTGGTGTTTTGGTGGGGTTCCTTCTCATATGTTGTAGAGGTTAGATGGATAAATATATAACTTCCGGTGGGTTGGCGATGATCAACGTCTTTCCCTTTTTCACTGTAGGCCTATGTTCTTATTTTCTTTTCTCTTATTTTATTCTTTTATATAAATGATTGTATTGGTACACACCATGTCATTTAAAACAAAGTTGCCAGAGATTCTTGTATTTTGCTCTGGGCTGAAATTGCCAAGGCAATGTTGCGGGTGTGCGTCCAAACCATTCAACGCCCCGTATGCAAGGATGTCCTGTTGTGCGATGAGCTATTCCACGTATGACCATATGCACATGTAGCTGATTTCCATCCAGACCAACTCTACATACGGTGCAAAGTTTGATGTTCACGGTCGGTTACGACGAACGCGAATCGGTGGAGGAACATTTATGCCTGGTTTGAAGCGACCGAGACTCGGAATACCACTCCGGGGCATCGATTCCGCATCCTAGATTATGTCCCGCATTCCAGGTTACGGGGATAACGTGGCATCGTGTGCAGTCATTTTTAGCTGAACGAAAACAAAGGAGAGCCCGGCTGACAAGCCCGATTCACGCGGTGAGAAAAGAAGAAGTCGGATCCTGGTCGACATAACCATGCACAGAGCCGGCGACCTGGCCCAAATGACGAGCTCAGAGTTCGTCATGTCTTGAGCGCAAGAGTCCCCATGGACAATGCAAGCTGATCAAGCCAATCGAGGGATTTCACCTCGTTCGTGCTAGTGCCCTCGTCGGTCACGGATATTGTCCCTTCCGCAGCTGGCCGATATGTGACTCGGTTCCAGGGACTCTGAGTGGGATTATTCTCATCGGAACCCAGCATCCGGATTTTGCTAGCAGCAAGCAGCACGAGGAGCTGGTCAAGGAGTGCTAATGCCGAGTCCATACCTCGCAACGATCGATGCGCAATGGTGTGCACGAACTGCTTCGGGATAGACCCATCCAGAGGACTTCTCTTCTGCACCGGCTGACTGTTCATCTGAAGCTCCAACAGCGCAGCCAACCGCCGCTGCAAACCCCGCAAGACGTCTCGGCTGCAACGAATCTCCGCGGTGAGGGACTCCCTCGACGATTCGGATGCGTTCCCAGCAATCACATCACGGGTGCGCACCAGGTATCCCGGACAGAGTAAGACCTCCTCGAACGCATTCTCGGTGATCTCACCCAGTCGGCTGCCCTTCCCGTCGCGTTCCTCCGCCAGCAACGCCTCCCGATTCATCGCCCGCCACTCTTTGCCTTCCAGAAAGCACGGCTCCTGGCAAGTGAAGGCTTCTGCGACCAGAAACGCCCGGTACGTGGTGTACATGGTACGCCCGAAGCCTGCGCGATGGGCATCCGGACCACGCAATCGGAACAACGCCCCGATTCCGCGTGAATGCACCAGCCATGAATTCGATCCGACACCGTCCAATACTTCGTATACGCCGAGCGCTATCGCTGCAGCCAGGGTGCCATCCGATTTGACGCGCGCGGGATCACGAAGGGACTGGGCGAGACACCGCAACGCCCGGTTATACATGTGTCGACTCGCCTGGAGCTGGTCATGGTCGTGATGTCGTCGCGCCAGGAACCAGGTGATCAAACAACGAATACCCCAATTAACGGCGCTCGACTGCGCAGCGGAATGATGTCGCACAAAGTCGACCCAGGTGAGATCGACGCGGGCAGAAAACGCGGCGTACAAGTTCGGGAAGACCGCGTAGACGACATCGGTGAAAACCTCTTTAAGCTGTGTGTCCAGAGCAGTCGCCGTCAAGTTCGGCGCGACGGATTGGTCGATCGTAGGTCGGGCGAGCACGAGTGCCTGCTGGCGGTAGTATCCGGTCGACGTGGGTTTAGATGGACGTGCGTCGTCGGATTCGGAAGTGCGGGTGGATTTAACGACGGCCGGGGCGGTTTTATGGTAGAATTGGAATCTCTTTTGGTAGCCAGGGCAGGTAATTTTGCGCTTTTGACAGCGTAGACATTCTGGTCGGGTTTGATCGCACTATTCTATTTCATTAGGATGGGCATTCTCTGCTTCGATATGACGTTCTGGTTCTTTTTCTTAAAGCCTTATTTTTTAAATCTTAACTTTTTTTTTTTTTTTTTTTTTTTTTTTTTTTTTTTTTTTTTTTTTTTTTCTTTCTCTGGAGTGGAAACGAGGCCGAGGCAGATTAACATTGGAGCACCCACTTTGACCCGCCGCTGGAGACAGGCGCGACAGCCAGTGCTGCGCGGTACGCCAACCATTCTTCGCTACTGCTCGTCAGGAGGGAGGCATAAAATGAATACGAAGATACTGAGGAAGCGAGACAGAGTGATAGGCTTGTTGAGGTGCACAAGCCCTCGCAGCTTGAGAGAAACGGGGAACATCCGACGAGCCCCCCCTCCTCATCCGATGACCCTCGTATATCGGAAGGTATTATCGCTCGCCAAGAGACGGCGCCCCTCCCCAACGACGGGATCAAGCGATGGATATGCACCTTATGCACGATTCCTGGAAGGAACACACTAAGATTGGTGAGAGAAGGCGTTACAACTTAGTCTGCCACTACGTGTGCGCCGGATTTTAGCCCTAATCAGGATCTGATCGATTGTGTACAACGAGTCAGGAAGTAGGACAGACCGTTATCTAGCCGCAGGACAGTATGTGATCCTGTTCTGTCCCCAACAGCCATCTTATCAAACTTAAAATCAAAGTTGATGGACGAGAAAATCAGAACGAGATGTACCTTCGTCCTCCGGAGTGACTTGCGAACTTGCGATCTCCTCCCCTCGTGTCTTCCGATCTCCAGTGAGGGTTAAATTCGGGTTCCAGGCGCGACGAACCACGGAACGCCGAGCAGTAAGTAATTAATTTGCAAAGATACCGTGCGCACTAGCGAAAGGCAAGGGCCTGATTGGCTGTCAGGCTTCTCGTACTTTTGGATCTTGCGGGCAGCTGCAAAGGCCATTCCTTCGCTCTCATAGCTTGTTCTAGACTGTTCAAGCAGCTTAAGTGCTGTGTGCTCAGTTCATGATGAGCTAAGAAGCACACAAACAGGGTTTAGACTTAGAGTCGCATTTGCCAACGCAGCAACGGTTCTTGCCTTTTTAAGGATGTGATGCATCGATCCGTTTAGGGGGTTGTGGAGCCCGCAAGGGTCGATAACTTCGCTATGCACAAGATTCGTGCATCGAGCAAGAAGCCCCCCACCGCCACATGGAATCAGTAGAAACGGCTCAGTCCGATCCCTACAGATGCTCGGGACTCTTTTCCATGGCCTTTCGTGGACCACATGAGCCTGAAGAATTGAGACCACGGTGACGTGGCGTGATTGGAATTGCTGACAGCGGGTAGTGGAGGTGGTGCCGACGCCGGGAGGCAATTTTTCTCTAGGATCAGGAGAGTAGAATTACCTAACCCCTCCTATACTATAGTTACTCCCTAGTGAATTGTTATCAATAGACGTGCGATCTCTCTTTCTGGCTACCCAACTGGACGTGGCGAAACGGTTGCCTTTGTCTCTTCCTTTTTCGATACAAAGAATGGGGATGTGGTTATGCCCTAATCGAGGAGGGGCATTGAGAGAGAGGGAAAAAAAAAAAAAGGACAAAACGCCTGAGCACAGAAAAAATGGCAAAAGATCCGTCCAGTGGATCCACTAGACCTTCAACCAACCAGTTAACCGATCACTTAGATGGTCACTAATGCCGACTAATAAGTGGCTAAAGCTGTTGGCCTCCCAAAGGAGCCACAAGACCTCCTCGATCGACGGTCGCGGCACATTGCTGGTGCATCCGTGCAAATGCGAACGAACGAGTGACGGGCGTAATATTATGATGAAATGGGATTGATTATTGAATAGTGCCTGGAGCCGAACGGGACTTGGGTCTTTTGCTTCGCGAAACTTGGCCAGCTTTTTGAGACACCGCAAATCTCTCAACGGCGAGTCCCGCTATGCAGCCTATCGACGAGTCTGATTTAAGACTCGCTGCAGTTGGGACCACAATTGCTCGTTCTTCAGCACCTTTCCCTCCCCTTTCCTGCCGATTTTCCCTTCCTTTTCCCGTGAAAGTATTTTCTTTTTACCGCTATTGATTCTATTACTATTGTTCTTATAATTAGCTAGTAGGGGTGTTGATTTATTATTTTTTTTTTCTTTTTCCCATTCCCCGGATTATTCTGGTTTCTATCCCTACCTTTTCACAATCACCTCCTTTTGCCTCCTCCCTGAAATTGACCTCGTATTATTGCCGGCCGCAATTGTTGAACCAGAATGGCATCCCGTAGCGAACCACCACAGAAACGCCCCCGGGAGGAAACTCCACCGGAGAGCCCACCACCAGAAGTTGAACCGGAACCTCAACCTCAACCGCAAGCTGAGCCGGAACCCGAACCGGAACAGCAACCAGAAATCCCACAGGGACATATTCAGGGCATCATCGAGCCTGATGTTGGTTCTTCTTATCTTGTCAGTACTGCGGGGAGATCCAGCTAACTAGAACTTACCAGACCTTCTCGGATGTCGACGGTGATTCCTTATATGCGGGATCGTAAGTGGCGAAGTCCTATCTCGCCCAATTCGACGGGCTAACAATTGTAGTCTGGGAGATGCCAGTTATACCACCAGTATTACGTCGAGTGCTATGAACTATCAGTAAGTACCAGATTCACATTTTCGTTGGATGTTGCTAACAGCACAGATATGAGGTATTTCTTGGCTCAACCGCGATATGGCGGCGCTGACTAAGTATATCTTATAGAATGGTCGCAGATATCATTCGTACCATGAGGGTGAATACATTCTGGTGAGTATTTCCACTGCTTGATGTGAGGGTCTTACTAACTGAGATAGCCTAATGATGAACAAGAACAAGATCGTCTGGACTTGGTGGGTTGAGCCCGCTGGAATCGTCGGTGGACGATAGAGTGGCAATCTAACGAGAACAGAGCCACCACATCTATCGGATGATTCTGAAAGGAGAGCTGAACGCGGCCCCTATTAAGAACCCCGCTCGGGTCCTAGATATTGGTACCGGAACTGGAATCTGGGCCATCGACTTTGCAGAGTAAGTCCGACCGGATGGGAGAGTCAGTGGCCGAATACTGACGATATCAGCGAACATCCCGAATCAGAAGTGATTGGTAAGGTATCTCATTCTGTTCACGAGAAGCTCTGTATTGACTGGTCGGCGTAGGAAACGATCTCAGTCCTATTCAACCGTCATGGTAGGATCGATGCGTCCCGGTCTATCGAATGTTACTAAATTGATTAGGATCCCTCCCAACCTCCGCTTCGAGGTGGATGACTTCGAAGCACCCTGGTCTTACAGCCAGCCCTTCGATTACATCCACGGCCGTGAATTAGAAGGCTTCATCCGCGACCACGACCGCCTGTTCCAACAGGCCCTGGCGAACCTGAAGCCTGGTGGATGGTTTGAAATCGCCTCGATCGAAGTGAACTGCTTCTCCGATGATGATACACATCTCAAAGCGACATCGATGATGGAAGGAGTCAAGAACATGCACATCAGTGCCAAGAAGTTCGGCAAGGATTTCGACACCGTGAAGAATTGGAGGTCGAAGATGGAAAACGCCGGCTTCGTCAACGTCCGTGAGGACGTTTACAAGGTACGTAACTTATGCCCTCCCCCGTGCACAAGGAAATGCTAACGGCAACCAGCTCCCCCAAAGCCCCTGGCCCAAGGACCCCAAGATGAAGGAGCTCGGTCGTTACCACCAGGTCAACATGATCGAAGCCATGCCGCCCTATTGCTATGCGCTGTTTACGCGGATGCTTGGTTGGCACCGGATCGAGATTGAGGCGCTGGTGGCAGGTATGCGGAAGGAATTGCGCGATACGTCGCTCCATCTGTACTCGCGACTGCATATCGTGTATGGGCAGCGAGCGCTGTGACCACCTACTCATGATCGATAAATAATGAATTTGCATCTGTGCATTGGGATTGTCAAGTATATTCTGAGCGAATTATTGCATGTGTCCTGCCGTGGAGCATGGGACGTTGATTGCTATACGAATTTTCATTATATTGTCTATACTCTAAGCTGACTGCTGTATGTCCTGATTGTGAAATGTATCCGGGACTCGAAAGCGAGTCCGTCAGCTACATCTTACGAACATGGAACCACCACTCTCTATCCCATTCACATTGGTTTACTAGGATCGGTTTCAGGTTAAGCTAATGAGCCGTCTTGGCACTCATCTACCATGTCAACCGTCGGGTTAGACTTTCATTGTTGGGAATCTAGTGTCGGGTTATTGGAGCTCCGTGTTCCCGAATAAAGCTATCGAATGCTTTCTTTGTGTGACCGGACCCTGGCTGTTTGAAATACCCGAAGTACGTACTCGATATAGGCAGAGTCCACGCTATACCCTGTCTGACGAGCATTGCCGACAGTTTCATTGTCAACTCGAGTGTGATACGTTTTCATCCCACTTTGCACGGCACGGCAGCTTGTATAGACAATGGAAGCCCCACTGAAGCCGAGCTTTTTCTTCTAGATGGGACCCCTCTCATGGCCACCCCGGTGTCATATCGGGCTTTGTACATAGTAACTGTGGACGCCTCGGCGATAGGTGGTCTAACACCTTCCTGGCGGTGGACTCTACAGTAACGCAAATCCTGTTAAGGGACATCTGAGATTAGCGTCCGGGCTAAGGCCTCGGGACGGGACACTGGTACTCTATCTCCACGCTTATAGTTAAATCGAGACTATGCATATTGACCCGGAATGTATATTCCCGATCCCGTCTCGGCGGACCGTTGGGTATATACACTTTGTATGACACGAGTTCTACAAATGAGGACCATGAGACCTGTTACCAATCATGGTTAAGGCTGAGACCTAGCTCATCTTCCAAGGGAACAGTTGTATGTAACGGTAACCCTGCAGGCTGGTCTTCAGGCGTGCCTCTCGGATTCTGTTCCCCAAAATAGGCAATGGGTATGACGTATCTATATCACGTGATATAAGACGTCTATCATTGTTCGCCTCGTATTCTCACCAGGACATGGATTCTAAACATAGACGTCTCATAGAGCTCTGATTGTTAGTTGTATCTGAAATGCCGACCCCGGCGAAACGGAAACGGGCGAGTAAGCCAAAAGTGCGGACGGGCTGTATCACCTGCAAGTTAGTGCTACTGGCTATTGGAACCAAATCCCGAGCGGAGCTCAAACAAGGAGAGAATCGGTGCTAAACCATCGGCGATGCAGGATCCGGAAAGTGAAGTGTGACGAAGGCAAGCCCGCCTGCGCTCGGTACGACTAACACAGCCGACACAATAAGGTTAGATGGGGCCATGGGCTGACAATCAGTCTCAGGTGCGTAAGTACAGGACGAAAATGCGACGGCTATGCTTCGCAGACAACACCATCAAAGATCTCCCAGCCGCTCCTGACAGTCGTGACTGCCAAGTCGAGTACGGAGTCACGCGCGCTGGAATTTTTCTTTCACAAGTCGTCCTCCCAGCTCTCCGGGTTCTTTGAAGGCTCGTTCTGGAAAGTCACTGTTCTCCAACTCAGTCTGGTGGAACCCGCTATTCGCCAAGCCATCGCTGCAATAGGCTCGCTGCATGAGCACAAAGGAGGTTGTAAACTGCTCCCCTCGTTTAATACCGCAGGTGGCGACCCACATCCGGCCATCCAGCTGTATACCCGGGCTCTTCGCTCGACGATAGAGAAAAGCGCCGCCGATACGGGCGTCATTCCCGTTGTCGTGGTGGCGAGCATTCTATTCACGGCCTTCGAGTTTCTTCGGGGGAATGCGTCCGCAGCAGCGTCGCATATATCGAACGGTATTAATCTCCTGTGGGCATGGCGCGAGAAGACCGGTAGTCGGCCGAAGGTGCCGTGGGGCCAAGGGTATTCCTCGTTCCAGTCGTACTTTGTGGAAACGGAACTGGCCCCGATTCTTAGTCTTTTCAATCTCAACAGTACCGAGTTCCATCCGGGCACACGCCGAAAGGTCTTGCTGAACCCGGTTGATACCGGTCTGCTCATTCTAACGGACAGGTTTGAAAGCCTCCGCGAAGTCAGGGTAGCTATGGTGGACTTGGTCACCGCCACTGCAGCGGTATTTCAATTATTGGATCAGAATCTAAAGTTAGGAAAGCTACCAGATGCTGGATTGCTAACAATAATAAGCGGACTTCGGCAAACGCGCGACCGCTGGAAAATGAACTTCGATGATCTTGTTCGACGGCAGAGCGCAACGTGGGACAAGAACGAACAGGATGCGGCTGAAGTCCTTCGCCTGATGTGGTACTCGACCGTTATGGGGACGACCACGTACCGCGTGGGCTCCGAATGCGCCTGGGACGAGCACCGAGAGGACTTCGAGGAGATCGTCCGCATTGGCGAGAAGATCGTATCGGACCCCGATCGCTACCCCGATGAGCTATCAAAGACACTATGTCTCGATTTCGGTTTGTTATACCCCCTCCACGCTGTCGCCTGGAAGTGCCGCTGGCCGCGCCTCCGTCGCAAAGGATTGGATCTGCTTCGGCGGATGCCCAGAAAAGAATGGTGGTATGAAGTTAGCCACTATCATTCTGTATTCTCACAGATCATGGAATTCGAGGAAGCGTGTTTGGATCCGCACGAGGTCGCTACCACCGAGGACGCAGCCATCATCCCCGAGCATGTCCGCGTGCATGATTTCTATACCGAACAGACATCCACGAAGGCCAACGGTTGCACCCTTTATAAACTGACCTTGTTGACAAGACCGAATGGCCTCGACGGAGATTGGCATTCCACAACGGAAGACCTGTGGCTGCCAACACCGCCCCAGGACAGCGACACGGTTTCACCCTTCAACCTGTTCTGTTGCAAAGACTGGGCGAAGGCTGAGCTGTCAAACACTCAGACGGTGAACTTGGTGACAAATGCTGTGCTGGGGCCTAAGGAGTCACCGGGAACGAGTTCTAATGATTCTTTCAACGGGAAACGCTCAATTCTTGTGGCACCTATCTTAAAACCTACCTCCGCGTCCGGGTGGTGTGTCCGTAACGGATAGAATGATGCTTATGTTGGGAGCAGGAAGTGGCCACATTCTTGCACCCTATCCCGAACTATTGCGCCCAGTGTTAGAGCCCGAGTCCCTTTGATATCAAAGCTTGGTTGCCTGATAATAGATGTCTATTGCGTCTCAGGGAGTGTTTCAACGGACGCAGGTGACTGGTCACAGACATCTAAACACCACCCGGGTTTGAATATCTCCCCTCGATCATATAATATATAGAATAGATCAATATTAATCGGTGTTCATGAGTTGATAATAATTCAGAAAAGGAATGAAGTCCGTGATGTACATTGACACCATAGGATCCTATCAGTCTGAAAGCGTAAGGTATCTCGACAACGCGTGTACGAAGATGCTCCATTTTATTACTGTCAGTACGAAAAGCGGATGTTCCGTCGTACAGAGAGGGTCCAGAAGGTGGCCTGGGAGGAGCTGCTTTGCACTTTTGAAGAAGATGCAGCCCAATAATTGACAGCTCGAATCGACATCCTCTTTGAGTCAAGCAGAGATGGAAACCCAGTTACAGAAGGACTTGGGGCAGACAACTCTGCCGAGCTGTAATATGTTGGAGTGGGGATATCATGACCTAGTTAGGTTGTATTATTAACATCAGAATTTAGAAAACCAAATATTCTAGAATCTTAATATCCAACCTTAGTCACTTATGGAGTGTTCTACAGTTAATCGATAAGTACACGCCCCTCTTGGAGCGCAGGTATGTACCCACATTGGTATGCAGATATACTATTTCTTAGTTATAAGCTAGTATTGAGGTGAAACATATGGCTTAGTCCGGAATTACCTCGGCGTGGTCCGCTATACCACACCCGGGCTAAAGTTAAACCTTGTTTTTAAGGATGACCAAGGATTATGGCATCCTCGTATTTGAAACCACCCTGGATTTGAAGCGATTGACTAACAAAGCATGACACACAGTTACCTAAGGATGTTTAAGCATTATTTTATTAAGCTAACTAAATTGTATTGTTGATTCCTCAGAGCCAAGGCTAACGAGATCCCGATCCCCCGGAATTATTAATAACGTCATTTTCCGAGATCTGTCCAATTCGGAAATCTATAAATACTCAACAATTCCCCGAGTGAAAACCACACAGATTCCATTTCTGAGCGCTTACACACCTTACACCAAACCCCAAGCAAAGCACGGATATCTATACTCACAATGTCAAAAGGCAGTGCATCCCTCCTCGCCGCCCTGGCCAACCGGCGCTCCTACTACGCGCTGCGCCGCGAATCGCCCATACCAGACAGCAAAATCCAATCCATCCTCGGATCAATAATGCACAAAACCCCATCCGCCTTCAACTCCCAAACCACGCGCACAATCCTCCTCCTCAACCAAGAACACGAGAAGCTCTGGAACATCACCAAGGACGTATTATTGGCGCGCATCGGACCCGAGCGATTCAAGCCGACGGGAGCGAAGCTGGACGGGTTTAAGGCGGCGTACGGAACTGTGTTGTTCTATGAGGATCAACCGGTGATTGAGGACCTGAAGGCGAAGTTTCCCCTCTATGCGGAGAACTTCGAGCCTTGGTCTGAGCATACGAGTGGCATGCATCAGTTGATGGCTTGGGTTGCGTTGGAGGAGGAGGGGTTCGGGGCTAATTTGCAGCATTATAACCCTATTATTGATGAGAAGGTTGCGGCGAATTGGAATGTGCCGGCTAGTTGGAAGTTGAGGGCGCAGCTGGTGTTTGGGGTTCCCGAGGGGGAGAGGCCGGCGGAGAAGGAGAAGAAGGAGCTGGGGGAGGTGATGAAGGTTTATGGGGCGAAGATTTGAGATTGTTTGGAGGTAAACTGTTTCAGTGATGATTAAGACTAGATGTGATAGACATGCAGGACAGCCAATAGAGATTCTGAATTTTAGCTGAGTCTTATATGAAACTCATAAAATCTTTCTATTATCATTTTGACTAAGTGCGCATTGCTGTAAGAGGAGGCATGTTTCTATGATCACTGAATATCTCCAATTGAGCACTGTTAGGGTTAACGCACCGATCAAGCGCCACCTCCTCCAAGTGCACCAAGAGCTCCCAACGCTCCAGACGTCTTCGCGAGGCCTAAATCCGTTCTTCCATACGCCGTGGGCGGCAACCATGCCGCTAGTTCTGTCCAAAGGTTAAACAAAACAAGCCGGGACTACGGTAGGGGCGATATAACAGGATCGAGCTAACGTGAACTCACCATCCGCTTTAGCTTTGCTACTGTCAGCTGTATCAAACCACATCCTCAAAACCCACAATGCAACCAGTGCATCCCTCATATCCTGGTTCATAGATGCAGTAACAACCAACTTTAATCCCTCACCCTTCCCCCCCTCAAACGCCACCTCATTACCCTGAGCATCGATCCACCTGTACCCACCCCCAGTCCACTTCATCTTCGCAGAGAACAAAGTTGTCTCGACATCCTCACAAAACAACGGCTTATCCCCCATGGTCTTCCCAGCACTCAGAAGCGCCCTGAATTCCACCTTCTGAAATCGCGATTTACTCATCTCAAAGCGGATATTACCCAAAGGCCCATAAGAGACAGACGTAATGTAATAAGCGGGGACATCTTTCCGGTACTGCGCATGCGCCGGATGGGCGAGGTAGAATATATGCTTCTTCTGTGGTTCCGTGGATTTGTTTTCGATTTTTATTGGTTCACTCGTTTCTAGTCGTTCGAACCTTACTGAGGTGAACTTTTGGGGTAGAGATGATATGTCTTGGGATACTTGGTAGAGGGGCGCTGAGGGGGCGGTTTCCGTGTGGATGAACTTGTTTGATAGGATGAGGGTAGTTGGAGGTAGGGTTTCTTGTTCGGGAGTGTTTGATATTGGGGACTCGGAGTAGGGAGGGGGTGGATCCGAGATCGATTCCATTTTTCTGGATTTGATTGCTTTGGATATATAGATGTGGAATATTCCGGGACTATCAAAGCGTGGCTACATTAAAACCATGCTCCAGCGAGGGCTCGTGGCCTTAAAATGTGTAGCCCCCATGGTATGTTAAGCGTCAAGAGGATTAGGCATGGGAACATGACGTTATCACACGGTGTGGCTGTGAGATGATCTGCAAGACTTGGGGAAAGCATGTATGGACGAGAAGTATCGATATCAGGGACGTTTTTGGTTCCTTCGTGGCAATGCTCGACTGCCAAGACGCGGCTGGTTGTTGGTCTCGTGTTCGGTTTGGGTCCGTCTAGTTTGGTTGGGGCGAGTGTTCGCCGGTGTTGGTGCATGGTAAAGTCAATTTGGACGGCGTTTCATTGGATTCTATGCTAGGAAGATGGTGGTGATTAGTGAGACCCGAAATATGGGAATGCTGAACTCAAGCTCTGCTGGCGATGGCGTCATGTTGTAGCAGGGACTGTTCAATAACGTAATATTTTGGCATTCATAGTCAATCTACCGCATATGTACAACAAAAACTGCAGGATATGTTTTAAAGTCAACACAAATCATTCATATCATACGGGCTCATCGCGTAACTCGGTGGTCATCGTATAGGATCTGTCCAATGATGCTTCCGCCTTCGCCAACGGACTCAAAACCTTCGACGGATGGAACAAACTCATTCCCACCATAGTGATGAACATGAGTGTCGCATCAAACACGTACATGAATACCTCATGGCTGATTAGGTACCCATCGTTGCCCTGCGCATACTCGATCAGGCGGAAGATCGACCGAATGAGGATCAGAACACTGGCGCCGTATAGCCCTAACATCACAGTTTCCCAGGTAGCCTCGCGCCAATGACGAGGAAAGATGGAAGTTCCGGCGGATCTGGAAGTTGGGTTCTTCCGAATGCGACAATGGAAGATGGTAGCAACAATAATGAATACGCTAAAGAAGACTAGTTGCACGCATAAACCTGCGATTGTGACGTTCTCACCCGTGTTCATTGCGCTGACGGTGCCGCTTGCCATGATTCCGCCGCCTAAATATGGTCAGTATTGAAGTAAAAAAATCATGGGAAATGTTAGACTGTTCTATACCTGCTCCTTGTGCGAGGAACGCGATCACATCACCGGTGACGAAGATTGCAGTCAGCCATTTGGTCGATACTGGGCTTAATCTCTCTGCATCAAGATATCCGATGAGGCGGCCCAGAGTCATGTATATTGAGGCAGCGTAAAGAGGGGGCGCGAGAAGAATCATGATAGTTCCCACGGCATAGATGGGTACGTTTTCCTTGTTAGAATGAGCTAGGGCGCGACAGATGTATCCTATTATCTGGACTGGTCTTTGTTAGATTCGCGTTCTTGACTGGGTTGTTTTCCACGGAGAGATAAACCTACAAATACCACCCGTCACAAAGACTAAAAAGTACCAACATCTCGGGCGAACAGTTTGCCAAAGGTGGTAGGCGGTTGTTAGGGTGAATAGAACAATAAAGATAACTGCTGCGACGAGGGACGGTGTATAGCGGTACAATTTAAAGTCGATTCCGCCATCGTCGTTACCACTCATGCTGACTGATGTCGCCGATAATAGTGAACCGCAAGGATTGTGCTAAGTTAAGACTTCCATCTTTTCTTAATGGCCATCTTCATGTTTTTAATGTGGTCTCGAATTCGAGTTCGTTATCGTTTCCACCTCCGGATCTATAATTATAGTCTGTGGATGTCTCCACTCGCGCCAGGGGGTCAACGGTAAAATTTGCCGCCTAAAATAGCCAAGCCCGGTCACAGCAACGGCTATCTACCGAGAGAGAGCAAATAGTTCGACTACTTACATTTTTAGGAATAACTGCTCTGTATATGTGTGTAATAATGATAGGTAGTTCTTATTCGAGTGACAATTCAACATGGCCGCTCGCCGGATGGTTTGATATGAGAAGCCCTAACTGCGGTTAGCAACAACATCACGATGATCTAGATCAATATGAATAACATTGCACTGTTGATCTATAGGCCTTGTCCGAGCTGGCTTGAGTCTGAGAACAAATATTCTACATGCAATCTATTTGGATATCATGCTCCACATTCTCTGTTTCCGAAATGCATCGTAAAAGCAGCTGAGACCCACACTTGCCACCACTCAAGTTGAGTTTTCAAAGTAATGTGGACCCTCTTGTTCAAGGCGGCCAATTACATCTGGAAAGCCCCGTATTCGAATCAGTGTTCGTTTTCGCTATCGTATTAATTCGATACGCCGCACCTTAGGCAGATATTACTCGCGATCCCATATTTGGACCTTACACAGATCTTATTTCGATTCTAACGAATAACGGAGACTTCGTTACTTTGCCGCTACGTCGGACGGAACATGCCGCCCCGGAGATCTCACAAGAAGTCTCGCAATGGTTGCGACCAATGCAAAAAAAGGAGAGTGAAGGTAAGTACCAACATCTCACAGCGGCCCTCCCTTACTAAAAGTCTCCAGTGCGATGAAGCCGATCCATGTTTAAATTGTACTCGTCGCGGTCTCTCATGTAGCTACCAACCTCGAGTTGTTACACCACAACCTGAACCAAGGAAGAAACATGCTGAACAACTAATTGCATGTACCCCAGCCCCCGGTACATCTCTTGCCGAGATATCCGCTCGGACAGATGCTGCATTAAGGGTCTTCCAGCGCAATTTAACAGATACGGCATACTTCGTGCGCGAGTGGAACGGTCAAGATCCTGAACTGATGCACCATTACTGCATCTCCACATGTACTACCTTATCAGATCAAGAAGATGTCCGCCACGTGTGGAGAACCGAGATTCCGAAAATCGCTTATTCCTATGAGTTTCTCATGCATGGAATCTTATCGTTATCCGCACTACATCTGTCATATGTGAAGCCCGAAAAGCACAGTCATTACCTCACCAGCTCCACTTTTCATATGGCCCTAGGACTCCAGACCTTCCGAACTATACTTCGGAAACCAACGGCGGAGAACTGCGCTGCGCTCTTCGCATTCTCGAGCGTCATCATGGTCTGGATATGTGCTGTTCCGACCGACTCGAAGGATGCACAGCCTCTGAGCAGTGTGATTGAGATGTTCAACCTCTGCCGTGGTATCACTACCCTCCTTGAGTTCTTTCCATTGATTAATAAGTCTTGTCTTGGGCCACTAATGGCTGGAGACTGGAGTGAGAAACGGTATGCGACCCTTTCTAATGTCATCATGACTTTTGTCTTTCCAGCTGATGTGATCCGTAGGGGTACACCACTCCGTCTATTCCATGGCCTTGATGACCAGATCAGTAGGCTCAGATATCGGCTCACAGTCGAAGTACTTGCAGAAGAAGAAAGATCAGTCTTGGAGCATGCCATCACTGAACTGGAGAAAACCAGCCAACGTATTGAACATGCCCGCACACTCTCTGCAAGCGGTATGGTTTATATTTGGCCGATCGTAGTCCGTGTCGGGTTTATTAGCTTGATTGAGCAGAGGCAGCCTTTTGCCCTTGTGTTGCTAGCTTGCTACTGCACACAGCTACATGTTTTCCGGCGTTTTTGGGTGATGGAAAGACGTGCAGAATCGCTGCTATCCGAGGTCTTGGAAGTTATACCACCTGGATACGCAGATCTTTTGGACTGGCCACGGCAATTTTGCTTACATGGTCCGGATTTGGAGAGATGGTGTGTCCTTAATCCAAGCCCGGGGGGAATCGTTCAGTAAATGCCTCTACTGGCTATGTTTGAATCTACTGCATGTCGAAGAATTTTCCATGTCTATGGTTTTCTCTTGTCTAGACCTGGGCTAGGAATCATTTCAGCATTCTACCTTGTGGACAGAAACCTGATCCCGTTCAAGTATTGCTATCCACTGTATTGTCCAAGTCACCACTACATGAGTGTGCACAAAAATAGATGCCTAGCATACGGTCACGTGCTAAGGTGCCCATCGACACGCACTAAGCTAGTAAGGGTAATCGAAGAGGGGGTTCCAACTCGCCCGATTTGGTTAGTGATATAGGAATCCATTCCAACATCCATTCATTCCACAAGTCCACTCTGAAGCATTGATCGCTGCGTCCAACCCTAACATGAGAATCTCCATAATTTCGGTGGCCGCTACCGCCTGCTGCCTGTTTTTAGTAGGATGTGGTACGAGTCCTTTTACGATGATTCCCACTGAAAGTCTCCAATGTCCCCTAAATTCTAACTAATGAACAACAGGTATCTTACTCTACAACAACACGCGGGTCCCACCGGAAGCTATGGACCGACATGCCTACTGTGCGGACTGCATTAACTATGCTAGCCGCGTGGATGACATGATCCGTCGTAGCAATAATGTCCGTGGAAATAAGCAGTTCTTCAAGTACGCTTCGGACGTATCATGTCGGGGCCAACTGCTGATTAGCAAGCGGTGTCTACGGTATCGCCGGGCGTTCCTCGACGACCCGGATAAGTTTATGTTCGATATTGAAGTCCCATCTCAGGCTTGTATTGCTATCAAGGCTTGCTAGGAGGCTTCGTATCTTTTGTCGTGGTTTCTTTTTATTTTTCGCCTTCGGTCACGCCTTCGGTCGAGGCAGTGCGGGCTACTCTGTTCCTCCATCGACCCGAGTCTTGTGAAGTGAGAGTTATGAAAATCGGACCGGGTGGCATCGCCTTTTGCGACAGATTGGCTTTGGGACAGCGTAGCCCTGGAGTACGATATCTTTGGCGATGGTCTGAACATCACTTGTCCACACTACGGTTAGACGAAACCACCAATGCACAGGCGATCCAACTTACTATGGAATTCTTGTAACTAGGTTTTCAATACAGGATGTATATATGATTCAGAATTATGACTGCGAGGGCCTTCACTCTGCTTACTGCAACAGTCGAGGCACGGATCTTGGACTTCACTATCCTATCACTGTGCAGACTGTTGCGATTCTGTTAGTCACGACTCCCTGACTGACCAATGAATGCATATATAGGCCGAAAATAAGAAACGGAAAACTTCATACTCATAGTTCATGGTCATCCCCAGCCTCATTAGCGTAATTGTTGGATTTCCAAGTTCATCATAACGAACACACGTATCTTAATTATATAAGATGGTCTGCCAGGTAGTACAGACGGATAAGTGGCAAGAGGGAAGAGGGCTGTAGTCTTGTCACATTGATATGACATATGAACATATCAAAGTGCTGGAAGAGGCGAAAAAATATGCCCGATGGATACCTGGCGCAGGGCTTTCTATATGCGTCTAACTAACAGGTCACAGATATAGCAACTATAATTCATGTACGACTCTCTCCATGTCCAGAATGAACAAGGGGGAGAAAAGAAAACACGGAGTTCATGGAAAATAGGAAAGGAAAAGAACAATCATTAAAAAGAAAAGCTAAGATAACTAGTATCCCAATGAAACTGGCCACCAGTCAATTTAATGCGAAACACCATTGGTTCCTGCCTGCTTCATTAGATGTTCCAACTGAGTAACCGACTCTTGTACTTCCTCCTTGCTTGGCAGATTCACTATTAAAAGGTATAGAACATCCTCATGTAGCTTCTTGTTAATAACACGCTCGATACTGCTCTGAGACAGCCCAGCATTCGGTGGATGACCGGCGGGCTGACCTCGGACCAGACGTTTGATTCCCGATTGTTCTAGAGTCATGTCTAGCATCTTGTCAATCCCAGGCACAGGAACATGACCACCTGTCAACAGCGAGATGAGAGATCCACTGTTTGCTGGGTGTTTAGGATCATTAAAGCGCGACTTCAAAGGTTTTCGCTTGTCTGATGGAACAGCCAGCGCAGTTCCTGGATGCTGCGCTTCCTATCATTGTCTCTCGTTAGCAATGGTGTAGTAGGTGGGAGCTTCCAGACTTGACTCACACAATGAGCATGTGCTCTTCTGTCCAGGTAGTCGTTAACCCACTCCCCGGCATACTTCAACTTGTCTCGCATTCCAGTCTCGCCCTGAGCGGCCTCCGCTGCTGCCCGGTCTAAATGCGGATACAACAATGCAGCGGCCTCAGGTAATTCAAGCTCCCCGTGCGTTTTGCCGCTTACAAGGCGGACATTCTTCAAGCCTTTCTTAAACTTAGACATGTTCGGGTCCGGGTTACTATACTTCTCAACTGTCTCGTTGATATCGAGCTCTTTCTTTGTGAAAAGAGCTTGCCCGGTGGAGCCGGATAGCCCCCGGAGTAGCCCTTCCTGTTGACCTGGAACTTGGTCTTTGAACGACATGATCATAGCATATAGGCCCCGCGGCATCAGTAAATCTTGATTGACTCGATCAAGAAAGGTATTTTTTCGGTGACGAGATTGTAGTTCACGAGCAGTCCCGGCGACAACTTGGATCACGAATCCGATTGCCGTGGCGGTGGCACTGGGGATACACCCTACGATAGCACCAGCTACAAAGACAACTTCAATCCATCTTGAAGCCTTTTCGTATTGTAAGCAGATGCGAATATTGAAGAATGAAAGCAAAATAGTAGGATGAGAGGGATAGATAGACAACGGATGATAGATCCCACCTTGTTAACCTGATCCAAGTCCTCCAAGAATTCCATAAACACGTCCTGGCTTATCCCACAGTCGGCAAGAACCGGCGCATAAGCACGCACGAACCCACGATCTTTCTTTCTCGGCCGGCGCTGGGGAATGATCACCGGACAAGGCGGACGTCTCGATGAATGAGTTGGTGGCCCGGCCATGGACACAAGCTTGCGGACCATAGCTTCCCGCTTCTTAATCTTGACATCCTCTGGCTCATCAGGCGACATCGCCGGTGCCTCCTCGTCTGTTCGTGATCTCACGCGCTCGGCCATGTCGTCGAGTACCCACGCCTCCTTGTCCTGGTTAAACCCATCCGCGTAGTTTGACTCCAAGTCATACGCGGCTTCAGTACCGTTTGTTGTTTGCTGCACATCATTTGGGTCAACCCCACATTCTGAATATATTCTACGAAACAGCTCGTCATTGTCAGGAGCTATACCCTCGGAGCCGCAGGGTGCGTATGGACCTGGATACGGGGCATATGAGCCTTGGTACGATAAAAAGGCGCCCGGGTGAGGTGCAGGAGGGTCGGGGGGCACTGATTGTTGCGGGTATGGAGAATAATGATCAGGAAACGGCGTAGATGACTCCTGGTGTGCCATAGAAGAAGCTGTCTGTTGCGTAGACAAACCAGGATACGGTGTGGACGAGTCAAAGTCAGGTGTAGAAGAGGGGTCGGCAGGCGTAGATGATGACTCTTTACAAGACACAGAACGATCACGGACGGCGTGGATTGCCTCTGAAGAGAACCCAAGACCAGCCCTTAAGGCTTTCATCATCAACACCATTTTGACCTTGCTTTAGTGTGATTGATTCTGGAGAAGAGATGAAAGAAGCAGGAAGACTCAAGGTGGGAAGGACGATGGCTCTGGGTTTTGATTTCTGAAATATTTTATAACAGAGTTTATATGTCTATCTTCATTCATCAGTGGGAACCTTCGGCATATTTATCATACACCCCTCGGTCGTGCCTGTGAACCTCACATTAAACCGCACGGTATGTATGTAGATCGACACCATACGCTTAGCCCAATTAGGGCAATCAGGACGCCAAGATAAGATCATCATGGATTGTTCCTTTCCATTCTAATTTCAGTTTAGCTTGGTTTCATTTGGCTGCTAAGAGGATAAAATGGTAACACCCGTACCTGGATAGCTTATACCAGTAGTGTCCTAAGTTAAATGTAAGAAGAATAATGAACGGAGATTCAGAATTACAGTACTGCCTTCCATATGTTGTTCCTAGAGATTGGGTTCCTAACAAAATACAGGTTGCCCAATCATGGGTTAGGGTATGTATGATCTGGATAACAGGCAATATGAGCCTCGTCAAATAATTAATAATACAATCAAGTTATTAGAATCTCAATTTGTCGAAAACCAGTCTCTCTGAGCAAAATATGGAAGCCAATATCGGACGGGATAGTACTGGTGTCTTAGCTGGGGTGGCGTGTTCTTTGGAACGTAACTTATTGCATATTCTGGTTATGGTGATAATCAATTGCATGCCGCAACGCCTGTACCACCTTAGTACTTATTCGATAATCATAACTGTGGTGATCACAAAGTTGTCGGCACTTTGGAATTTGTCCATTGATTTCAAATACGTGGATAGAGAGGGTTCTCTTCTTCTAGGAGCTGCTCCAACTGTCATCGTTAAAACTGTCCTTATACGGAGTAGAGATGAAGGACTGAGCTTTTCGGGAGAGACACTGTCGCGAATGTGTTCTGGTCGTATATATCCCTGTTACTTAGTAGATTCATGTATGAAAATATTATTTGTGGTAGCCTAAGGCCATAGCTAGGCCACCAACACTAAGGTTTCGTTCCTATTGGCTGCTGCGGGCAAGTTCTGTTGGGGCTGTGGGAGATTCGTCCCTAAGTCATGGACAGAAAGGCCCGATGACGGCGAGCTGAGCAGCGAGCTAGACTAGACTGATTAGACTATACCCCTCGCGGTACTAAGCACATAATAGGAAGGATCGACGGTGGTTCTTTGCATCCTTGACGTCAAAAGCTCAACAAGCACGGATCTTAGGACCCAAGGAAGTAGTATCGCTCAGCCTCGTCCACAACGCACTCGGAATATTGGCCGAGAACGTTCGATCCGGAAATTGCTTGGGTACAACAGGATCGAGCTTCATCAGCACAGACCTACTAGCAGAAACAAAGGACCATCATTCGTCCTAGACATCGAATTGGAAACTCCTGCGACAGGGCAAGAGGGAGAAAACACCGGAGAAAGATGATGCCTTTGAGCCTCACCTTATCATCGTACATCGTACAGAGTACTACTCCGTAGACTCGATTGTCTTTTATCAGAGAGCCTCAGAGCAAATTTTGGGCCGAAGTGGTTGCGGGCTACCTGCATGCGATGCAAGGGCACGATTGGCCCAGCCTCCGAGGAGACGTGTAGAGTTTTCATCTGTTGGAGACAGCTGGACCGTCCTTTCCATTTCGCATTATAACACTTGGTATAGCAAATATCTACTGGGATCTCTTTGTTTAACAATAGGCAACCGGAAATTAATAAAGAAAGAATACCGTCGAGGCTTGGCAAACCCCGCGCCAGCGCAGCCCTATTCGGTGATCTCCCTAAATTGGATTGATACACAAAGAAGCTTGGCTTTAAGGATCCAAACCCTGTCCCAACACTAGAGAAAACGGGACAAAACGGGTGCCTACTAGCATCCTACATCTCCACTCAACTATATAAACGCAAGCTCAATCGCCCCGTTCTACCCACAACATAGCACAACAAACTTCCATAGCTTCAAGCTCTAGTACTTGCCGCAGTCAAGATGAAGCTCATCCAACTATCAACAATTCTTCATTTTACTGCCCTCAGCTCGGCTTTAACTCTTCCGTTAAATCGTCGCTTCCCCTGCGAAGAGGAAACGTCCCACAATGCTCCCCTCCTTGCCACTCTAGGCGGCAGCGTCTTCGACGTTGACGTGACTGTTGGGGCTGACAACCAGGCCTTTAAGCTGCTCGTCGACACAGGGAGCAGTGATACATATATCATGCGGGACGGCTTTACTTGTATCAACGCCACTGATAACCAGATCATCGCCCCAGAAGACTGCAAGTATGGTCCAGAAACATACCATGTCTCGTCAAGCTACGAGCAAGTCCCCGACCAAAACTTTGGGATCGAATACGGTGCCGGCTTAGCCAGTGGTGTCATGGCCTACGAGACTATTACTATAGCGGACATTACCGTGCGTACAAAGCTTGCATTTGCCGACCGCTCTAACCCAATGGGCGACGGGGTGAACAACGGACTCCTCGGTCTAGGCTACCCCAGCTTGACCTCGGCTCATCCGGGCTCTTTCACCCCCAATGACACCTACTTCTATAACCGGACCGTGTACAACCCCGTCGTCAACGAAATGTACGAGCAGGGCTTGATAGAAGAGCCGTACTTCAGTATCGCGCTGGCCCATACCGCACGCGACAGTACCGAGGCGTTTGGTGGCTATATCAGTCTTGGCGAACTCCCACCAGTCGAACTGACGAGTGAATTTACCACCGTCCCTGTGGAAATTATGGAAAACATCCCAATAAATATTACCTCCGATAAGCGACAGATCTCCTACTGGGCTTTCACTACCCCAGCCGTCAAATACGGACCGGCGGAAGAAGAAGAGAATGCCCTCGTCGTCGACAACACCCCCTTCCAGCTCTTTATCGACACTGGAAACGAGTTTTCTATTCTCCCGACTGCGGTTGTAGACCCGGTTAATACACGATTTGAGCCTCCTGCGGTGTACAACGACGAGCTGAAGGCTTACATTGTCGACTGTGGGGCCAAGCCACCTGTGTTCGGTGTGGTTGTGGGAAACCAGACCTTCTACCATGCTCCGGAAGACCTCATCTACAATACTGGAAACGGATATTGCGTCTCTACCTTGGTTCCCTCGGAGAAGAATGGAAGGCCCGGCCTTGTGATCAATATTCTGGGAGTGCCGTTCTTCAAGAACCTTGTCGCCGTGTTCGATTTTGGAAATGATGAGATGCGGTTTGCTCGGGTCTCGAACGGATATTTCCTTTAATGAAATTGAATGCATATGACGTTCAGGATGGGTTACGGTTATGATGCGCGAAAAGATCCTTAATTATGGTTCGGTTGTATTGTGATATATTTATGATAGTTAGATAATAATATAGTGTGTGGACGCAAGTATTTGCTAGTAACCTTCTCCCAGCGCTTGAGGGCACACTTTGTCCATCGGTTCGCCCATGGTGGAGCTATTTACGAATGGTATACTTCCGTATGTGACTGTTCTCAGGAGCAATCGGTGATCTATGGCAACTTTCTTCTAAATAACCCTGCAGCCTGCTGATCTTCTATGTCGGAAGACCTCCTTCCCTATGATGGAACCGACTTCCTGATTACCTCCGGTTAGACTCTGTATCCGTCTCTCGAGGGATGCTACCCTGCCACAAAATAACTCAACCCTTTCCGCAAATAACACCCTACTCTATCTGGGTTTAATAGGCGGAGATAAAGTCTTACACCTAGAACCGTACACTTCTGTGCATCCTAAGTAGCACAAAGCCTATCTCCTCTTATAAATCATCAAGGCCTGGCCAGGGGATGCCGATGCTGAAGAAATTGCCCAAGTCAAGAATGATGTCACTTTCCGAAAAATGAATGCCTTCGGAGCCTCGACGCCGGGCATGGGAAGTTTATCTCAATGAGGCTGATCGATAAGATCCAGACCAGATATTCTGGTGCTATCTTTGCGTAGGGATTGAAGGTTTGGGCGGAGGAAGTAACGAATGGGAAGGGATATTAGTGTTCCAAGTTAGTTCTATATTTTCATTTGAGATCTGCATCGAATTCTACTACACGAGGAGACGAATGACGACAAGCTTTGGTGTTTTGTTTCGACCCCACCAGGATGATCACGTAACAAGTTGGCACTGCCACTAATGAGTTATAAATCAATGGCGAACCACTCTTTCCAGAACTACCACGCATAGCCAGGATAACTATTCCGATTTATGTCAACCCGAGTTCGTACCTGGTCGTACTAATCACGTAAGGCATGGCAGAGGATCGAAAGCGTCACTGCTGGGAATGCCTTCGACGGTCCTTAGTATGTGACTTCAGCCAACCTCAGTGTAAGCGATGTTCAGCGACCGGGATTGTCTGTCCGGGATACACTGATACGCAGCCGCTCAGGCTAAGGTGGCTCGCGCCCGGGAGAGTCAAATCGCGCAGACAGAAGCCCATGAACAAGAACACCAAAGAAATAACGGAGAAGCACCCAGCTAGCCCTAAAGATGCAATCACTCCTCCAAAGGAATTGAAAACAGATTTACATGTTTTTGTCCAGGCGACAGAATACTGTCAGTGAAAGAAGTAGGACAGACGCCTTGTCAATACACTGACTGGTCCGATAGATAATGCCTGCATCTACCCCGATTTACTCCACATCTCCAGACTTGGCCAAAACACTGCCGTATATCCAATCACACCTCCGATCTTCCAGATGGCCATTGCAACCCATCCTGACCATATTCGACTCGTGATTGTCTGCATGACCCTGAGTCATCGAATGAATCGCGCTAGACACGGTCCCGAGTGCCATGCCCTGGCGCAGAATTTCTTCCACTATCGTGGCCAGCTAATTCGATCTCTCAGCGATGATATTAAGGCGGAACATAAATGCACGAGCGATCTCGTCATTGCAGGCATCCTGACACTTCTGCTCGTCGATGTACGTTGGTATACCCTAGTGGACACAAGAATAGTACTGACTATGTCTGGGCACGCAAGGCCCAACAAGGTGCCTCGCCGCATTATCGGTGCCATCTCGATGGAGTACGAAGGATCATCTTGTTACGTGGCGGCATATGTTCTCTGGCCCAATCGGCTGGGATGGTGCCATTACTTCTTTTTGTCGTGTTGTATGTAGTTGTAAAGGGCACCGTTCCGTTTGATCACTTCCCTGAGCTGACTACCACCCAGCATCACCGTCATGGGAGACACTTCCTCGCCTGTACCCGATTTGACCATGGTGACCTCGCAACTCGAGGAGCTTGATTTCATGATCGAACAATATGGCGGTCGACCATTCGCCTTCGCGACATACCCTACAGCCCTGTTCGCTGAGATCATCAAAATCAACTACCTCCGCGTCCGAGCCTCGAAAAGCGACCGCACAGCAGCCTCCGTTTTCACCAACGATGCATATACAATTCTTAACCGGATCCATAGTTTCTCTCCAGAGCAGTGGGCTGAGCCCAAGTTGACGGCCCATGCAGAATGGGTACTGCTAGGAAACATCCACCAGGCGGCCGTGGCTCTGTACTGTATCCTTTCTCTACAAAGCTTAGCCATCCTCCCTCGAAGCTCTTTCCTGCAACAGCATTGCGTCGCTCATGCTCAGCTTCTACAGAGGCTTTTGAGTCAGGCGTTGACTTTCCATCGGGTAGAACGATTCATCATCTGGGACCTAGTAGTGCTCGGCGTGACGGCGGTAGATGACGCAGGAATCCGAGCGTTTTTACGGGAACAACTACCAGAGCTAAGTCATTCGACTGGGACATATGCACCCCTCATGGCGAAGGTTCTTTTGGAGAGGTTCTGGGCGTCGGGCAAGACGCATTGGGATGCGTGCTTCGATCAGCCTTATACCTTTGCCATGAATATGTCTGTAGATGTTAGTGGTTTGCGATAGTCGAGCTGGCGTAGTTTTGTGTTCTCAATCCTTTTTTTCCTCTATAGGTTTCCCCCGTTTCCTCTTCTTTCCCTGGAGGCAGGTGAAGGGCATGAAGACCAGTCACCTATGCGAAAGTCTCTTCCCTCAACACACGCCATTGGCAAGGCAGTTTACAGCAGCAGTATAGAGATTTACACACCGGATAAGGAGGCAACAGCAATACTCTAGACGGCGAATACCATTTGACGTTTCGAATGTGACTTAGTTTCACGCTTATAAAGTGAAGAACCCGCCTGCGACTTGGTGGGTCTCGTATTGATCAGATAGTTGGAACTGTATTCCCAAGGAAATTGTTAGTTCTGGATTCAAAAGCCAGGTTAGTCGCGAGAGGCAGCGGGCTTAAGAGTTAGATTGCTCGTCCCGCAGTCAATAAACTATCACGGGTGAACCAGGTCTGAAATAACCGAAAATCAGAGGGAAAAAGCATACAATCATGCGCTAATCTAAGAAAGGGTATAGTTAGTCTCTAAATCAGTAGATCTATTACAAGACTTAAGATTTCTTAGAATAAATCTCCCAACCTTATAATAATCGATCAGCGTGTTTGACAAATGCAGTCGAAAAGTCACGAGGAAACGCGTATTGTGAGGGGACGCGAAGTCAACAACAACACGTCCACCATCCCACTTTCCTTACCAACATCCCAGCCCTCCCTCTCCCCAACATGGTGTATCTCTCCTCCGAGATTGTATTAGAAATCCTGCAGTATGCAGACCCCAAAATAGCCCCTTGTCTACGAATCAATTCCCAGTGGTTTCACTGTGGAATATCCTTTGTATGGCGACGTGCACGGTTGTGGCTCCTTGGCCGAGTCCCAAGGCACCGAAGACAGATTTATGCGTCGGTGATCCGACAATTTATTGTCTATCGAGGGGCCAACACAGATCTGGGAGAATTCAGCCATCTTTCCTTTCCCAAGTTGGAAATGCTGCGTATCGACTTGGAACACCACAACGACCATGACGACCTAGACCTTTCGTTGCTGAAATGCTACATGCACCGAGGGCTTACACAGATCGAACTCAGTGGGGAATTTGACCCCGAATTACTTAGCCTTATTCAAGTTTCCAGTCCTAGGCTGGATTGCTTCTCAATCAGCAGATCAGATCCTCGTCTTACGCCAGAGATCCTCCTTGAATTTCTTCAAAAAAGTCCAACATTATCGGACATATCTATCCAGTCCGAAGAATTAGTCACGGGTAACATACTCAATCATCTGGCGGGTAGAAATAATCTACAAAGCCTTTCTCTTGGGGGCCTCATCGATACAGACACCATTGGAGATCTCAAGATAGCATCCCCCTTTAAGGCCCTGCGATACCTAGCGATATCCGTCACGGAAGCCGCAGTTCCATCGCTGGTGGGCATGATCAAATCAATCCAGAACTTCAACCTAACCCTAGGCGGACCTGACTCTTCTGAGAATTTTAACAGCGTTGTCCTTAGACACATATCCGAGTTGGTTGAACTACAGACCCTGACTCTTTTCATCTGGAGCGATATGAGGATCGCGAACGAGGACATTGTGTCTCTCAAAAGCTTGACGCAGTTGAGACGCTTTAGCATCAGCGGGGCCTCCGCAACTTCTCTGATAGCGCCCAGACTCCAAGACCCTGACTTTGAAGAGCTGTTCAAAAACCTCGGCCAACTGGAAGCTCTCAATTTTGATATCTTTCGCTCTGATATCACGACTGACTCCCTTGTGAGCCTAGGGAAATGCTGCCCATCACTTCAACGTTGTGAGATCATGGGTATCTATGACATGGCGGCTTTCAGATATGAAAAGCTACCTGTATTTCCAACGCTCGAGCTTCTTTCTATCGGGGCATTTACCAACTGTGAACGACTGTTCTCATACAGGTGACAGATCTTCTAATTTACACCTGCATCTACAGATCCACTGACTTGAGAACCCAGTCGACCTTATGACCACGTCCGACAAATCGTGAAACACTTCCCGAATCTACAGGATCTTGGTTGTACGTTCCGAACGTTTCCGATTGTGCAAGATGATCTCTCAGAGAGGATCGTGCAGTCATGGTGGAACAGGCAAGAAAAGGCCAGAAAAGCCAAGCCATGAATCGCAGTGAAAATGGCAGTCACTAGGAAACATGCAAGCGATTTCCGTGGTCACAACCGTACTTACGCCGCTGTTAATCGTCTATCATATACTCTATGAAGCAGGATAACCTGCTCCGTTTCTCCTCTTAGTAGTTGACCCGGGTGCCATGCGGGTGAGTACACGCAAAGAGAGGGTAAGCAATGATGCTGATTGCGCGAGGAGTGTCAGTTAGGCAGATTAGTTCCTCATTTTGGAATATGCTTGTCAATGGAAAGGATGAATGCGCTCGGACTGCCATATGTCAGTTGGTCACTTCTGAGATACTCTGGTACGAAATGTAATAGCCAATTATCCATGTTCTATTCTTGGCAGTACAAAAAAGGAAGTCCAAAATTCAAGTTCTTAATCTTACTATGCCAAGAAAACTTCATTATCTGACCGACTATATTACCTACGCTAGATAACCAGGATAGTGGCCAACTCCCCTGCGTATCAAAGTAGTACGCAGGCAGACTGTAGCATGATATCGACAAATGCCATGATTAAACAGCAAATGCCTGTTACATGTGATGCGGCTCTGCCTCATGAGTCATGTAAACCTTTCAATAGTTTCCACCGGCCACCAATGAAAGTAGAACCCGCACTGGGCTAATTAGTTAGTATCTCCGGGCATGTAACGCAAATGCGGGGAGCTATAGGCGGGATCCATGATAGGAAGGGCTATACAATTAGACGGATGTTACCGTGGCTTCCCACCACTGACTCACATCAGCCCAATGGATGGAAAGCGCCGTTCTCCTCAGAAACTGGATATATATGACATCAAGCTTTTTACAGTGACTCACGAGCCGTAAACATAAATACCTGCTTCGCTACGCACACCACTTCATTTTTAACTCACAGTGTCGACAATCAGCCATCAGAATGGAGGATTTACACCCCGCGGATGCAGAGCAACACGATCTGCTGCTCGTGCTCGATGCGACAGCTTCCATGGGTAGCTTCTTGGCGTCGCTCAGAGCATCCCTTCGTCAGATAGTATCCATGTCGGCGCTCACCCGCTGTTTCTCGCGAATTGGATTATTAGCCTATCGTGACTACAGCGCCCCGAACCTGCTACAATGGTCTGGATGGTACGATACTTCGCAAAATGCGACGGGTACCCAGCCCGACCTACTCGAGATTGCTGCGTCTCTTCGAACAGAAGGAAACTATGACACCCCCGAAGCGGCAAAGACAGGCCTCGCGAAAGCCTACGAAGTCATGCGTCCGGATGCTAAAACAGTGATTCTTTTCTATACGGACGCCCCCCCTCATATGGCTGGCAATGCGCAGCTGCCAGATCTGTGGCGAATAGAGGATAATGGTATAAGCGAACGCGAAGCCCTATCGGATCCTACGAGTTATGGTGGCTACGGGCCGAGGTTCAAGGACTGGGTTTCCGCATGTAACCTGCTACGTGAAGGCGAGAAGAAGGCTCAAGTCTTTTGTCTTCTCCAGCCAGGCATGTCCCATCCTTTTGTTAGCTACTATAATTATCTTTGTACCATGACACAAGGCTCGTGCATCTTATTGCATGGTGATCTCCCTTCGGTCATCACCAAGGTGACCATTGAAGTCCTGTTGACCTGGATGGGATTAGGCAAGCAGGCTGTTGAAGATGTTGGTAAAGAAAGGTACCCACAGCTCGTCAGCTACCCAGACTTGACGGGGATAGGTAGCCTTCACAGTGAGCACGATGAAGAAGCGAGTTTGTTCTTCCCGACCCCAAAATGTTCCGGTCCTGCTGGTGGTCTCAAGCTACAGCACTTGTCGCCCTCCATTATGGAGAAATACATCCACAAGAAAGGTAGCCCTGTCGACGATTTCGCCAAGTCATGGGTGACCGATCCATCATACCAAGAGCTAGCGGTTAAGCACCTGAAGCATATTATCACGGAGGACGTGAGTGTTATCGCTCTCAATGCAGTCTTCGCAACGCTCTGGCGCAACATCTGCAATGACCGAGCCCACCCCGCACGATCTGAGTTGCTCGACGCATTCAGTTTACACGTAAGCCGAATAAGGAACGATGAGGATCGCTCACGGATGACGGAATGGTTAGAGGCGTCATACGACTACTCTGGAGAAGTTGCAGAACTTATCAACAGTGTCCCGGAGGCCGAACGATTTCCCTGTGTTTGCCTCGATCCTACCCTCACTTTCGAGCACTCCAGTCCCATTGACGACGGGAGGGGCCAGCAGGAAACGGTGGGTATTACCAAGTTCACGAGGGCAGAGCTTCTGGAGATAGGCCGGTCATGCCACCCAGACATCCTTCGCCGTCTAAGCCGGGTTCTAACCCAGCTGACTTACATTGAGAGTCCAGCCGACTTGCCTGACCATCTTGCGACTATGACGAATAGGGAAGTCCCACGGATTCCTATGGCTCTCGCTAAAGACGATTATAGACGCCGTTTCTGGCAAATCCTACTGCATGTTGTTGTCCCGGGTACTATGCTGTCTTCTCGGTCGGCCTCCATTCTGGCTGCCTTTGCTTTGAGACTGGGCATCACACCTTTAATTTCTGCGGCTGAAATTGAGGTACTAGCTATGAGAGATAGGTGGAATAACATAGAAGCACCAGAAATATGGACGGTTTCGTGTATGTCCCTACTCGTTGATGCTGATCGTAAGTACCAACAGCTGCACGCATTGGAACAGGCAATGGACGATGCTGGAGAATTCACTGCTGCAGTGATCAAGCCACCGACGCTTTTGAAACCAAGTGATCGAGAGCTTTTCGAGAAGTTGATCGCTTACCGGTTTTTGGAGCTGAATCTCCACACAACGGTTACCGCTCAGATTGGATGGATGCCCGAAAAGACGACATTGCCCATCGGTCCTCTCGTAACCTGTCGGACCTGTCAGTATCCACGATCAGTGACCATCATGGGCAGGAATGAACAGTGTGGCATGTGTATAAACGCGGGGTTGTATGAGGCGTACGGCGCTACAAAGGAGGATACCGAGCAGACGCCGATAACATGGGTGGAATGCTGCACTTCAACCTGTAGGGCACAATATGTGGTATACGGTGTCCACAAGCTACGGGTCCGGCCGAAATGCTACTACTGCAGAGCACGCAATGCTTCAAAGTCTACAGAGGATGCACAGCTCCCGCTCCATGATGCGCCCTGTGTGGAATGCCATCGGTGTCTGAGTCGAATTATCTGGCCGGAACCATATCGCCCCGCCAACTTCTCCGAGGCTGATTTTGTTTGCTCAGCGTGTATAGCAGGCCGGCAAACAATAGTGGATGAGGAGACCAGTGCAGGGCAGCTAGCTGGAGAAAACACGCTGTCCTGGCTCATTAAAGACTCGCTGCAGCCAAATGGCCATACTTTCAGCGACCGCTCGCTTTACCACACCGTGTCAACAATTGGGCCCGATAACCTTGTCTCTCGTATCACACTTTTCCCGGTGCCAAACCCGCGTCTCACAGTGCGAGGCAAGCTGATTCGGAATAGTGAATCAATAATTTCCAAACTACAGAGTTTCGTATCCCGACATCGCTCTGGAAGGGTCCTGTG
Organism: Aspergillus sergii; assembly: GCA_009193525.1. NCBI lineage: Eukaryota > Fungi > Ascomycota > Eurotiomycetes > Eurotiales > Aspergillaceae > Aspergillus > Aspergillus sergii. The sequence goes on from ML741765.1 coordinate 397,921, forward strand.
CTCCCTCTGCTTCAACGGTTTCCATCCCAGAGCGCTCAGCTCCGCCTGTGGACGTCGAGGTTGTCAGGAGCGGATCTGTAAGGACTGTCTGTCGCACTGGTATGGTCTCAATACAGCCGGTAGAATGATTAATACGGCAGCCCTCGCATGTCCATTCTGTCGACGGTTCCCCTCCGCCAAAACACTAGCCAAGCATGGAATGGGTATTCATGCCGTGGGAGATCTTCAAGCTGCGGTCCAAGAACGTGGAACATGGATCTACGCCTGGTGCCGGACTTGTGCCACAGCGAAACCATACCTGGCAAGGGTTTGTGCCCAGGGAACGCCAGCAGAGGTCACTAACTGGCGCTGTGAAGATTGCTCTGTGCCGCAAAACAGTGACTACTCTGTACCGCGAAATAGTCAAGCCAGACCATGTCCGGGTTGTGGAGTCATGACGGAGAAAATCAGTGGATGCGGTCACATTGAGTGTGAAGTGGAAGATTGCCTCACCCATTGGTGCTACTTCTGCGGTGACAAATTCGAGGAAGATGCCATCTACACTCATATGAATGAAGCACACGGCACAATATATGATCAGGAAGATGAGCTTTATTACGATGTTGACGACTAGTGTGCTATTAAAGGAGATAAACGTGTTTTTACAGCTGTGCTGATGGGGCTTATAGCGAAGTATCTAGATGTATTTAGCGATAATCTTAATGTTGAATATATATATTTATTCTATACTTTTAGCTGAATTTTGAAATAATCTTTTGAGTTTAACGAGAGAAGCAGAACAGAAAAGACTCGGCTTTTTTCGGTCTAGCTGGGAATCGAGAGGTACATTGTCTCCCTCTAAAAAGCATGCCAATGTAATTGACAGCGCTGACTTGGTCATGAGAAGTAAATGGATTAATTGTTAATTAATTATCCACAAGGTTCGCTATCAAATACCTAGATGTTTACCTTTCCGGGTCGTGGCCGTAACCGTGGCAATATATATTTTCCTGCAATAAGACCAACATCATTCAAAACTGAACTCTATTAGCTTTGTCTCGTTATAAGATTTGAGTGTATTTGGCCAAAACATAACAAGAATACTTAAGAGATTTAAAGGTGTAAGGAGATCTCGTTATATATTTGTGGAGCGATTGTTAGTGGCCACGGTTGAGAATTGGTGATTTAGCACTTCACCGGAATAATGGCAAAACATCAAAAGCATAGGTCTAGTAGAGTGTCTCATGCTCCAATCTCAAATTGTGGATGTCCTAGATGTGTGCACCTGTGACTAAGTGTTGATTACACACAGCCGAAAGGAAAAGAAATAAAAAAGAGTAAACATGTATGTATATATAGATAGAGAGGCAGACCGACAAAACAAAAAAGATGCTGACGAGAGTGGGATTTGAACCCACGCCCCTTTCGAGACTGGAACCTTACTCCAGCGCCTTAGACCGCTCGGCCATCTCGCCTTTGTTGAAATGTAGTTGCTGTAACATGGTCTATAAGCCTAAACTACGCCATAGACTGGAAACATTTCGCTGTAGGCGAGCAAATTCTACAGAATTACACATAGGATATTCTATAAAGATGCTTACGGCGACTTTTTGCCCGAAATAATGTGTGTCGAGCTCTAATTGATGCTCAGTGGCAAGTGATCTCGTGTGCACTGCCCCTTCGTGACCCACACAATGTCCGAGGCCAGTCTATGACGCCTCTATTGCAACGAACACCGGCAGAGGCTCCCACGTGGGCTAGGAAATGCCTCGCATGGTGTTTCGAAACTTCGATTTTGCCCGAGCAATTTCCCAAAAGTGGCAAACCTCCTCGTGAGTTAGGGCCATGCAAGCGTGCGCAGGTTGAAGGTTTCCGCCAAGTCACGCGCCGAGATACTAAGATGGGCTTAGGGATAACTTCCCACCGGTCCAGCAACCCTAAACGACTATCTCGAACCTCATTCTCAACCAGAAGATCAGGAACGTGCTCGAGAGGGCCTTCTGATTGGGTGATATTAGTATCCAGTTCCATCGGATGGCGTCTGGGCGGCACTTGGCGCCAAGTCCGCTCCTCTCGGCATGCTGCGAGCGGAAGATGAGCCCTCGACCAATGTGTGCAAAGCCAGAGCTCACGTTCTCGAGAATACCAATCACTGCCAGCTGGAGTGCCGAGATGAGATGCAGCATTCGATCCCTTGGCGTGAAGTCTGTAAGCACGTTTTCGCCGAACATAGCAGTCTCCCCGACTGTAGTAGAGAAGGGTTACTACTTAATACTCTTCCGCCCGTAGAACAACAATTTTGAGGTGCAGAGATATCCAGTCCTTTAAGACAACACCAACTTTATACCAATCCTTCTCCTCGCCCTCCACATCCTCTTTCGGTGCGGTTCGGCACGCCGCCCAACATGATTCCCGCCATTACCGCAAAATATGACTGGATTTTGGCAATCACTTCTATTGCCTTCGTCTTCAGCGCCTTCGGAAATGGTGCTAACGATGTGGCCAACTCATACGCAACGTCTGTGGCTGCCCGGACCTTAGAGATGTGGCAGGCTGGTATTCTTGCTACCATCACAGAGTTCATCGGTGCGGTTGCCTTGGGTAGTCGTGTGACCTCTACAATTAAATCTGGCATTATCAGTCCCGACCGCTTCATGGGCAAGCCCGGCACCTTCATGCTAGCCATGGGCTGTGCAGAAGTTGGAAGTGCCGCCTGGTTGATGTGGGCCACGCACTTCGGGTGGCCGGTATCAACCACGCAGACTGTCGTCGGTGCCTTGGTCGGTGTTGGGTTCGCTACACAAGCAGAAATTTCTTGGGGATGGAAGAGTGGCAGTGTGTCCCAAATTGCAGCATCCTGGGGTATCGCCCCGGCTGTGGCTTGCGGCTTCTCGGCTATCATCTTCGGTACCCTCAAGTATAGCGTGTTGGAGCGTAAGGACTCTTTCAAGTGGGGCATGCGTCTCATTCCCCTCTACCTCTCCCTGACCGGAGCTATCCTCGCCCTTTTCATTGTTGTTGAGGCCCCTACCGCTCCTTCGCTTGAGGAGTTTGGTGCCGGCAAGGCCGTCGGTATCATCCTCGGCGTCTTCTTCGGCTGCCTCCTTATTTCCTACGTCTTCTTCGTCCCCTACTTCCACCGTCGCCTCGTGAAACAAGACCCTCGCATCCGAGCCTGGCACATTCCTCTCGGACCCTGGCTGCTCAAGGATGACTGCCCCCTCTATTGGCCTGGCAAGGGTGACAGCTTCGTCACCAACTACTACGAAGATGCCCATGGCGAAGTCCGCGCCGGCCAGAAGGATGCCGAGAAAACAAGCGACCAGAAAGACACGAACATTTCCGACGTCGAGCGCACCGCCGAATCAGCCATGGCTACTCCCCAAATCCAACCGAAAAAAGCCATCATCGGCCCCCACGAGCGCTTCCTCCAGCCCGTCGAACACCTCACCTGGTTCCACCCGGCCAAATACTGGGGCTGGATCAAATTCATCCTCCTCCAGGGCGTCACCCGCGATGTCATCACCCACGACTCCGAGCATCTCCGCGCCGTCCACGCCCGTGCCCACCGCTACGACGACCGCGTCGAGCATCTCTGGACTTACTGTCAAGTTGTCTCTGCCATGATGATGTCTATCGCACACGGCTCTAACGACGTCGCCAACGCCGTTGGCCCCTGGGCCGGCTCGTACGCCACCTACCTTTCCGGTGCGGTGAACACCGAATCGGAAACTCCCGTCTGGTTCCTCGTCATTGCTGGTCTGCTCTTGGGTGCTGGATTCTGGTTCTATGGTTACAATGTGATGCGGGCGATGGGTAACAAGATTACCCAGATGTCGCCCACTCGTGGGTTTGCCACTGAGCTGGGAGCCGCTGTTACCGTCCTCTTGGCGTCGAGACTTGGTCTCCCTGTTTCTACCACACAGTGTCTTGTTGGAGCCGCTACCGGTGTGGCTCTCATGAACTTTGATACGGGAGCAATGAACTGGCGTCAGCTTGGATTCATCTTCATGGGCTGGGTTTTGACCTTGCCTTGTGCTGGATTGGTTGCTGGACTGATTTGCTTGATGGCTTTGAATGCCCCACACTTTTAGTCGCTTTTTGGATTGATGGCGTTCTGGTATAGAGATTTCGGGTTTGTGTTCTGCATTGCTTTGGATACTTTATATACCCCATTTTAATCAGATAGAGTTGAATGCTGAAAAGTTATTTTCATATATTATTTCCTCTTTCGTTATACCACATAATCCTTTGCATCTGAAAAGTCATGGTGCGGTTAAACCAGTACCTTGCGGACGCACCTAATAATGATCGACACCAGGAACAAGCAGATCAAAACTATCCACCAAGGTAAACATCTGCAAGGTCCCTACCGAGCCGAATATAACTTCACAATGAACTCGAACGAAACCATCCTTCCTCCGAAGCCATTCTCTAGAAGCACCTCATTCTCAACTCCCTCAAAATGAGACCACACGTCCTCCTCCCCTTCCTCCTCCCTTTAACAACCGCAACGCCCAAACTCCAAGACTTCGACGCCCTCGGCGCTTGGTTCGACGGGATCAACTCCATAAACACGACCAATGGAACACACAACCCCGCAAACAAAAACACCACAATCGCCATCGTCGGTGCAGGCATCTCAGGCCTCACGACCGCCCTCCTCCTCGACAGCGTCGGAATCCACAATTGGGAGATACTCGAAGCAAGTAATCGGGTGGGAGGACGTTTCCGGACGAAACTCGTAGGGAACACAGATGAGTGGGCCGAAATGGGGCCCATGCGACTGCCTGTCCGGGTTCGGTATAATGATGGCGAGACAGTGGAGTACTCGGACCATGCGATGGTGTTTCAGCTGGCGGAACTGTTGAATACGATGAATGGGAATGAGAGCCAGTGGAAGATTAATTTCATTCCGTGGATCCAGCATCATGAGAATGAGTTGTTGGCTCGCGGGACGGGTCGGTTGGCTGATGGGTCTATTCCGACGAGAGGGGAGGTATATGGGAATGAAACTGGACTGGGGACTAAGGACCCCATGAGTACTGCTGAGTACGAGAAAACTAAGAGCAAGATGGAGGAGATATTGAGTGCGAAAGAGATGCTCAAGTTCATTCAGAGGGATGTGTGGCGGGCGCATCGGGCTGTCATGGATCGTGGATTGGACGAGTGGAGCGAACAGGCGATGATGAAGCATGTGTTTAATGCCAGTGTGAATGTGACCGACGCTATTCGGACAGATAGTGACTATGATGTGTTTTGGGATGAGATGCATCATAATTCGAACCTTGGGTTGGATGGAAGTCCTGGTTCTTTGGGGGAGACGGAGTGGGTTTGCATTGATCGGGGGTTCAACCGGTTATCGGATGCGTTTTTGCCGCATGTGAGTAATCGGCTTGTTCTCGATAGGAAGATTCGGAAGCTCGAGGCTGTTGATGGCCCTGATGGACGCATGCAGACACGCTTGTCATGGTATCCATCCGTTGAAAATCGGACATCCGAGAGCAAAATATATGATTATACGATTATGGCGGTGCCCTTTACTATGACGCGGTTCATGGACTTGCCTAAGTTTTCTTCAGTTCTGGGCCGCGCCATCAGTGAAGCTGGGTTGCGGTTCAAGTCTGCCTGTAAGGTGGCTTTGCTCTTCTCGGAGCGCTTCTGGGAGAAAGGTGATAAGCCTATTTTCGGTGGCTATTCTACTCCACCGAGCAATTCTGTCGGAGCCTTGTACTACCCCGTCTACGGACTGAATGAGTCCCGCCCAGGCCTTATCATGCATTACCGAGGTGGAGATTGGAGTGATCGGTTCGTCAGTTTCTCAGATGAAGAGCATGTGCAGACTGTGCTGGATGCTGTGGTTTCACTGCATGGAGAACAGGCTCGTGAGTTGTATACTGGTGATTATGAAAGACTCTGCTGGTTGCAGGATGAGCATACTGCTACATCGTGGTGTCGGCCGGATGTTGAGCAACATCGACTTTATATCCCGGCTTATCATCAGACTGAACATAATACGATCTTCATTGGGGAGCATACAGCCCCGACGCATGCGTGGGTGAGTAGCTCTTTACACTCGTCTGTTAGGGGTGTTGTGCAGTTGCTGTTGGAGCTCGGGCTTGTTGACGAGGCGAAGAGAGTTAACAAAGAATGGATGGGGAGGTGGATTAGATAGGAGCATTATAGCAGTTGTATATCGAGGAAGATTCAATAAATCCTGTCATATATGTCTACTACATATTTTTGCGTCGTAATATTATTATACCTAAGATATTTATATTTCTAATTAGGGTTACTAATTAGGCTAAAGTGGAGATTGTATTATTTGGCTTAAACCTATACATTTACCGAAGACTGATAGGTAAAGTCTATAAGAGTAGGGTCCAGTTTAATGATTACGTCGCTTTAGAGAATATATTCTAGAGTATATTTACTAAGGAAGCTGGAGGGGTGAGCAGTAGTAGTATTAGAGCTATTAAGGCAGTAATGATTACAGAACTCCAATTATCCTGTGGCTCTACAAGTCGTCTCGCGAATTTTCCTGAGCCAGCACCTATTCAGAATGATGAAAGCGGAGTATATAACATGCGTAATCTGGATGGTCTGTTAATAAATCCAGCTCTAAGATTTACGGATTTAGCATAGATGATGGATACTGAAGATAGGATGGAAAATATGGTATAAGAGATTTAATAACCAACAAAAGTGAGCAATGCTAGCACAGATTAGAGAACACCAGCCATAGTGAGAGCGGTCTTCAGATTGTCAACACTCTCTAATTCAGAAAGGGGCTTCCCTACATTAAAGACGTTGTAATCACCCAAGGTTATTACTGCATAGGATAGGTTTCATTTACAGAGCAAATGAATGGCTACCATTGGTCACCTTGAAATCCCAGCCTATAATATAGGTCGGTATAGTGTTCTTCACATCAGTTGATTCAATTATGACAGTTTCTTGACCGAGAATAAGTTCGGACATAGAGTAACACTGCATCCAAGAACTTGAAGACCAATAAGATTTGCGAGATCGTTCTGGAAAATATAGTTAATGAAGGCGTACTTCTTCTGTGGTATGTTCCTGCTGGTTATGTCCGCCGATCATAGGAGTGATCATTACATAAAGAGAATCTCATTGGGTAGATATATAGATTGTGCTGATAAATCAAGCCTCTGGCTTACAATACGTGCAAACGAAGGTATTGGCATGATGATAATACTGAATCGGAAACATATTGAAGTTGCTTGTATAACCCATAGACTATCTCTCAGATTCTCAGCAGGTGAATTGGTGGCAGTCGGAGGAAATATCACTCCGCTCGGAGACATTGTGACTAAGAACGTGACTTTGGCAGGGATATTATTCCCACGCACCCATGCACCATGGATGTGCCCTAAAGGTCACTGGATATATAGCTTTTCACTGAGGAATTGTGCTCTGTTCTCGCCTTATTAGTTCACAGAAAGCTATAAGCAGCCTACATCATCAATTTTTCAACTTTCAAGATCTTATCGAGGAAAGCGATTCGAATATTATAATGTTCAAAAAGAAAAGGGAGGAAAACGTGTTCCATATTAATGACTTATCTCTTACAAGAGAAATTACCATGCTATTTACGATATGCTCGGCTCAAGGAATGGTGCAGGCTTCGCTAGCACAGAGTTTTCTTCCTGGTCTGGTGATTGGAGAGGCCTTTGGAGCAAAGTCAACCGACATAGCCTGGTATCCCGCTGCCTACGCGCTCACATCGGGTACCTTTATGCTAGCATTTGGCCGTGTGGGGGACATCGTCGGCCATAAACGTCTTTTCGTTACGGCATGGGGTTGGTTTTCGTTATGGGCTCTTCTTGCAGGCATATCTGTCTACAGTGGGTCGCAGATCTTCTTTGACATCTGCCGAGCCTTTCAGGGTATAGCTGCTGCCGCACTGGTCCCGAGCGCACTGGCTCTTCTTGGGATGATCTACAAGCCGGGTCCCAGGAAGAACCTGGCCTTTTCGCTCTACGCCGCCGGAGCGCCTATTGGCTTCACCCTCGGGGCCGTATTCTCGGCGTTGCTGGCTCAACTAGCAAGCTGGCCATGGGTTTTCTACATCAACGCCATTGCCTGTCTGGTATACGGGGGTTTGGCATGTCTTTTCGTCCCACATATCAGTAGGAAGCCTTCACCGACAAGGGAACCATTCGATTATCTGGGAACATTGATAATCATTACTGGTAAGAAATGAATTCCTGTCATGCCACAACGAGCTAAATCGCTTTCCCCAGGGCTTGTTCTCTTTAACTTTGCTTGGAATCGTGCCCCGGAAACAGGATGGGCCAGTGCGCAATGTATCACGACCCTCATCATTGGTCTGTTCCTCATCGCTGCGTTCTTCCCACTTGAAAAAAGGACGGTGCACCCGATTGTCCCGGTGGCACAGATCGACCGCGACGCTGCCTGGATCCTTTTCATAGAAGGTCTTGGGTGGTCATCCTTTGGTATACTGTGCTATTATTCGATCAACTTTATGATTCGTCTTCGCGGCAATACTATGCTCTCAGTTGCGGCACAACTCAGTCCAGTGCCGCCGGCTGGTATCGCTGCTAGCATCTTGACTTCGAATCTTCTGACCAGGGGGGTAAAGCCGCCAGTAATTCTCGCTTTCTCGCTTATATGGTTTTGTGTCGGCAACGTTATCCTTGCAACAATGCCAGTCCACCAGACCTACTGGCTCAACGTTTTTTGGGCGTACTTACTCAGTCCCTTCGGAATGGATATGAGTTTTCCCGCAGGTACAATTCTCTTGAGCAATCTCGTGCCCGTTGAACACCAAGGTATTGCAGCGAGCTTAATCGCGACCGTTGTTTACTATTCGCAGAGTTTGGGCCTTGGTATTGCTGGCGTGGTGGAGGTCAATGTGGCAAACAATTTGGTGCTCGAGGGGTACCGTGGTGCATTGTACCTTGGGATTGGATTGAGTGGTTTGGGGTTCATCGTCGGGGTAGGCTATGCCATACAGTGGATGAGACAGAAGAAGACAAACCCGGGATCGAACGAACGATCAGAATCCGCAGAAGACCCGTTACCCGTACCATTGGCAGCATCCAGTGAGCAGCCGTAGCCGTGGAGGAAACAGTGGCCCGTCATTAGAAGTTAAGTGTCCATGCGACATTCCGATAAGGTGAAGAAATTGTGGTCCCTCGGAAGAAAACTATGCTCAAGAGACCATTCTTATCTCAACAGTAGTCTGCCTTACTACGTAGCAGGTATTACATAGACGGCCCTGCTCCTGAGTCTGTTTGGACTTTCCAGTCTGTCTCCCTTACGCAGAATTCAGGGAGTATAAGTACCCAAGTCAGAATACCCTCGGGAGATAGTTTCCCAGAGGGCTCAAGCACTCAAGATAGGTATCCCCTAGGGAAACGAAGCACCCAACCCCCCCCTCCCGGGGGATACAATCCCTGGAGGCTCCCATGAGACAGACCTCTGCCTTTCATGCATGTAGAATCAAGGGACCCCACCGAAAAGACTATATGAACTAACGGCCCTCTTAGATTTTGTACGTGGCCGGGAACTTGGTGGGGCCTTTAGTGCTAACACCTTCGCGTCTTGGGTCCCAAATAAGGGATAGTGCCATAGACTAAGGATTCAGAAATATGATTTATATCAGCCTTCCACCAGTTTAGAGAAGAATAATTCTAATTCGAAGCGGATGTATATATGACATGGTAATGCTCGAACAGACACGCTCTATATTTAGAAATTCAAAGCTCAAACGAAAGGCAAGAAGAGCAGTTGATAGGCGCCAACCTCACCAGCCATACAACTACCACGTCCTGTCATACAAGTCATCCTCTCCCTTCTCAGCCCCCTCCAACTCATGCATCACCAGCCTCCGGGCAGCAGATCTCAGGGCGGGATGTTTTGCATCCACAATTGGCCTCACAAACCGCGACACCCCACTCTCCTCTCCCTCCTCCTTCTCAACGACGGGAAACCACGTCTCCCCCATGCCTGTCGGCTTCGAGTTAATATAGATATTTTCCCACTTCCCCTTAGGCACAAGATATGTCTCATGGTAAATTGCAATATGTGGATGATCCTTAACGATCTGCGTCCACCACCTCATGCCCTCCACGTGGACCGAGCCGTGCGCAAACCGATGTAACGCATCGTAATCCCGCAGGTAGTAAATTGCCATAACCTCATTACCTGCGGAGTCGTCCTGCTTACCCCAGGTCGAGGTTCCGAGGAGCCCGTACTTGACAGGGTCGGAGTTCATCTCGCGATTCATCGCTATGACTCGACTGTTCAATTCGGAGAAGCATGGGGCGAGAAGACCGAGAGGATGGTTTGAGCGTGCCCCTAGGTGAAAGACCACAATCGATTCCGAGGCGATTTCCTTTCCGAAGGCACCATTTGCATCGGGGGCTTGTGCGGAGACTTTTGTCTGGATGACACCGTCCATGTAGCGGTTGCGGGTGATATTGGCAGCCATCAGCAAGTGGTCGGTTGTGCGGTATAAGAGGATTAACATTGTCGGAATGAGGGCGTAGGTGCCGAAGATTATGACGGCGAGCCCTTGTAGGAGTCCACCCAAGAAAAGCCAGGTTGAAACGGTAAAATTGTCGCGAATTACTACTGATGTTGAAGGAATGTTTCGCGGGAGCCGAAGTATTCCCCGAGGGTTTGTCGACTCCTTTGAGACATGAAACGGCGAAAGAAGAGGTTTGAATGCCGTCATTGTAGATCTCTTCTCTCTCTCAGGGGTTATAAATGTATCTGGTAATGGTAATGCAAGAGCAAGATTTGAGAAGTGCAAAGACAGGAAAGAGGCCTGCTGCTTATATCCCTCGTATATGCCCGTCGGACTTGACCAGAAACGGAATTTGCCGATAGTCATTCTAGTGATGCATGTATTTGATTGGCGGATAGTGTATTAGGCCTCCCATCCTACCAGTACTGACGAGTGGGGGCTGTGTTCAACACCCTCAGCCACTACTAGTAGCTCCCTATACTTTTTTATACGAACACCATATAGTACACGTGTAAAAGCACCCGCATCAAATACGGGACACGGAGTTATAATTTCCTCCAACCCCTCCTAACATTCCAAGAGTCCTAGCATCCTGTCAAATTTCTGCATGTATATGGAGACCTCGGACTTACATCGTGTCTGGATGATCCCGCAAAAGCTATTCTTTGCTTTTGCCAGAATCGCTATATAGATCCGTAGGTAATATTGTCATCTTTCAAGAGGTCTAATGGTTCGACTCCCATCCCACTTTGTTCCGTTAGATGCTGGCATTCTGTCGATGATGGGGAAGTTATTCAGATACAGTCCTAGAATATAACTATCGCAAATATAGTGCAAGGACAATACTATAGTGCTGGAAGCTTTGGACTCCTTAAAGCATATGAGTTTCACGCTTGTAGAAACCGATCAGTCATTCTCAGACGGACTCTGAGAAAAAAAGAAATTAAGGACATCTGTCAACATCAACTGAGCACAGTTTGGACCCATACGTTATGGCAGAGCGAAAGTTACTAATGATAGAGCCGTGTCACGTTGGTTGGAAAATTTATACGCAGAGAGGTACCTTATCGTCGTCTCGAAATTGATCAAAACGCCTCCCGTCCGACTTCATCTTAGGTATAGTCTTAAGCACATAAGAAATACCAGAGAACATGTCCTTGAAAGAAATGCAATAGCTTGCTGGTTTGGCACTCGCATACCCTCCATATCGTAGTGACATTGCAGAATTCCCGATATGCACCGGCCAGTCTCTCCATCTATATTGCCGGCTGTTTAGAAGAACCAAGCGATAGTTCGGTTCTTCCTTTTGGCACTTGGAATAGATGTATTGCACATCAGGCGGCCAATGTAGCAGACCGACGCAGGCGAGATGCTGCCAAGCATAGCATTCAGCGCAGAAAAGTCCTCGAACGTCTAATCCAGCAGGTTTACCGCAGCATGGTATAGACAAGACATATTCTCGCACAGCTAGGTCCTTGAACTGGGGAATCGAAGTATAGTAGCATTTCTTGACAGCGACTGAAGCTTGGGCAAAAGAAACAACATCCCGGGGTTCGCACAGGTTCAGTATCATATGCAGGATTTCAGACGGGAGAGCAACCCTCCATTTCTCGAATTGGGCCGCGGTATCCCCAATTGGAGACTGGTAGTTCGACGATAAAACCCTTGACAGGGCTCGGAAACCAGGTGAGCACCAAGCTGCTGAGGAGCTAGTGACTAGTAACAGACTCTTGCTACACCAATCGCCATCTTTGCGAAGCTCCACAAAGGCGACATGGGTAGGAGAAAGAAGGATCAAGCGAGGCACATGACCGTTCGTTCCATTGTGATCCAGATATATTCTGGCCTTTAATATAGCTATGCTTTCATTGATACAGGACGGATGTCCTCCTGAATCACAATGAGGAACCTGTGGAACCAGAAAACCTCCGTCTTGGGATACTGCCATTGTTCAAGGATTGCTTTACCCATGTGGGTTCTAGTTCCTAACGTGACTTCAAAGTCCCAAGCTGCGAAACGCAAGAGGGCCATGGAAAGTGATTTAAAGTCACGATTCGTGTATCGCCAATCAGACGGGTCAAGGTACCGATTCCATCTGAAGAAAAAGTCCGTAAAGATCCGCTCCTGTAGCTCATTCATGGCAGTGGGAATACCGAATTCTAACTGTAATATTTTTAGATTGAGTCGTTGCAGGTCGAGCTCGTCGACTCTGGTATACTTATGTGGGACAAGGTGAGAATACCCCAAATCAGTGAAACAGATACCAATATCATGGCCCTCCCGAATGGTAGCGGGCTTGAGATATGTGTCCGTCGGTGCAGGAAACAGGGGTCTGGTAAAACGCTTCCCTTGGGAGATTTTGAAAGTCCCAGTGTCCGTATCCAGAGTGTAGATGAAGTCTATGTCGGAAAGATCAAGGGTAGGTGATGTGACCTTCTTCCAGCCTTTGATGTTGTCCAGGCTGCCAAGCAACTCCTTGAGCTTTCGCAGCGTGGATATATTCCCAGGAGGAGTAATTAACGAAGCCGAATCACCGTACCGATACCATTTCCCTAACCGTCGTTGTCAGTATGGGGAGCTATGGAGTCATCTAGTGTATGTCACAGACCTTTCACACGGAGGTTCCACACCCCGCGACATGTCATTAGAAAAGACTTAAAGTACCACGAAGGTGAAGCCAAGGGTTTGAGGTAAAAGGGATAGTATTGCTCAAGCTGTTGGAATTCAGCCAGAATATCTAATGGGTCTGACGGTAGAAATTAGGTCATTGTTTTGAAGAAGAACGAACGAGTTTCCTGCAAGGTTTGTGTAGTTTGCATGGACGCCGCGTAGTATATTCACTGTTTGCTGAAAAGGGGAAGACCAGGTCTTAAGTCAACTCTCAGTGTTTCTCCTGCACTATTTAATGGGTTACAGGCTATTCTCAACAGTTCATGTCTCGCTTAGGCTTCCGAGCTACTGGACAGGCTCCATTCTCCTTACAAATCAAGCAAATAATTAATTCTACTCAATGCCTCATCTTAGAGCAAGTCATAGTCTTATCATGAGTCATGACTCAAATGAAATGGGCCGCATTTATCGTTGGCTTTGCTGTCCCCAGAGGGTACAATAGATGCTCAAGCAGTGTCTATCGGGATATTTCAATGAACAAATGTTTTGTCTTTGTCTCACATTGCTCTTAAAGTATCAGGAGAGCAAACAGCCATAACGTGTGAGAAACGTGTATAGAGAGGATAGAAATCAATCCCTGACTACCAAGTCACTTTCCGCCCTCCTCGTCCACTCCATCCAGCTCCCATCATACACCCTCCTTTCCATATCGTAGCCGGTCTCCTGTAATGATAAGTCCAACGCGGCGGCAGTTACTCCAGAATTACAAGTCAAGATAACTGGTCTTTTGCCATCGATACCCGCTGTCTCAAAGAGCCCCTTCAGTTCTGGCAAAGGCAGAAAAGCCTTCGATTCCGTGTCCAACATCGCTGCCAACGGAATATTGATCGCAGAAGGCATGTGCCCCGACCGGAGAGTGGGATCAGCTTCTTCCTGCGTCCCCGAAAAACGCCCCGGGATTCTGGCGTCTATGATGTGGTAATTATTCCGTTCATGCAAAATAATGTTCCGCAATTCCTCAAATGCGATAACTTGGTTCGCACCTGGTTCGTGAACAGGGTAAACAGTCTGTCGAAGCGGCGACATATTTCCTTCTTCAATGGGATATCCTTGTTCCGTATACAAACGGAAATTATTCAAGACATGTACCGAATCATGTCCAAAGAGGCGACAGGCCCATGCCACGCGCGGTGCGCTATACATGCCTATCTCGACTGCATCGTAGACGACTAGGATGTCGTCCGGTTGGATACCCATTTCTCCCACGCAGTGGGCGAAGTGACTTGCCGTGGGAAGCATCTGGGGGTACGGTGATGTGTTGTCTGCTATGACATCCATATCAAAGAAACTATTCCTTTCTTAGGACACGGTATTGTACGAGGGGTAACAACTTGACCTACACTGAGCCTGGTATATGCTGCTTTTCGTAGGATGAGCGCAGTGCCCCACGCCCTGCCGCTACCGGAATGACGCGACGGGTCGTTAATTTCCTGGCATTGTGAAATTCTTCTGGACTCACCAGAATGGAGGGAAACGGCTCGGTGGACATCGTATGCGGGGAAGTGTTAATGAAGCAATGGCGGTGCGATTATGATGTTGTCGCAGTCGATGTGCATGAATGCAACCAAATCTTGTCATTAATATCTGGCGATAGCATTTAACAGGATCTAGAATACATTGTCACTCAATTGTAGGAGTGTGAGCCCTCTTTGCCGATAGCTGAATCGCAGTTGAAGATCACAACCATTAAACCAATGTGTGCTTGGCTCAACGTACGGATTATGCATCTGCTTAGTCATAGTTGCATAACTCTCTGTTGAACTTCATGAAACTCTTGGCATCTGTCGTTTTGAATTTCAAATCCTCAACATTTCAACCACGCTTCATTGTCATTCACCTTATAATTTTCTTCGATATCTTGCTTGAATGATGTAGCTATTCCACAAAATCCACTGGACCTGCCAGTTTTGGACGATGTCGACTCGCATTGCTGTCTGAATACCTAACGTTCGTGAAATTCTTGGCCGCCTTTTGAAATCCCGAGATTCTTTTCTAATATAGTATGCGGCCTTATGAGCTATTCCTAATTTGTAGAGGGTCTGTCTAAGCCTGCTGAGATAATATAAGGCTGTAAGCCCTCAGATCCCTCCTTTCTTTCTAAAAAGAAGGGAGTTTGGACCCATCGCACCGGACGATCCACTTATATGTACATGAATGTTGATTCACATCGCAGTCTTAGTTCATAAATGTCATATACGAATTTCATATTTGAATTTCATGAAATTCTTGGCCTTTCGAACGCCGGAAATTCTTATCTTAACGCCCTATATCATAAGGTCTCATTTCAAAGATATCACGTCTCTCTTCAGTCTGACGTAAACGAGGCCTTTCGAATAGTGTAATAAGATAGGAGCTTATTTTATGCCGTTATTTACAGACACTGGAAATTTCTTGGCCTTGTTACCTTAACCGAGAACACTAAAGCTGACTGTCCAATATGCCTAGTAAGCAGAGCCAGTCATCTCGTACCTAGATTTTATCCACGGGTTTATATATCCATACCATCAGCAAATTCCTTGATTTGAAAAGCACCATTCGGCATAGTTATAATAACATATTCGACTCCATTATGTATACCGAAATAACCTCCTACAAACATAACAATTGACGGTACAAACATTTCAGGCTTCGTCTCAACCACATTACATTCGGACATCAAACCCAAGTCACTGATTGAGAGACAAATCCAAAATAATCTTCCCCCTAGCGTGTCCCCCATCCAATCTCGCAAAAGCCTCCTCGAAAAGTTCCAAAGGCCAAATACTATCCACAACAGGCCGACACTTCCCCGCCTCAACAAGCTTTGTAATAGCCTCAAGATGCTCTCTCTTTGGCTCCATCACAAAGAACAAACTCTTGACACTCTTCTCCTTCAACCCCTCCGGTCGAACCTGCTCCGGAGGCTGGAAGATACTAACCAAAACACCGCCATCCTTTACACACCACCACGCATCTGCCAATGACTTCCCCCCAATACAATCAACAACCACATCAACCTGGTTCCCCGGCACCTGTGCCCACTCCCGCAAATCAGTTTGACGATAATCGATAACCTCAGTGGCTCCCAACCCCTTCACAAAGTCCATGTTCCTCGATCCACACGTCCCAATAACCGTCGCACCAACCAGCCTCGCAATCTGGGTAACCCAGATCCCCACTCCACCAGAAGCAGCAGTAACAAGAACTCTCTTCCCCTCCCACTCCTTACTTTCAAAATTCCCAATCCCGCTCTGAACGAATAAAGCCTGCCAAGCCGTTTGCGCGGAGAGCGGGACGGCAGTCGACTCCGCCCAGCTTAGTTTCTTGGGTCGATGCGCCAGTTCATCGGTGACGGCGACGGCGTATTCGCTGGCACAACCGGGCCGCAGATAGTTTGTTCGAGCGTAGACCTCATCTCCGACAGAGAAGGGGGAATTGGCGGGTGATTTGACGACTGTGCCGGCGATGTCATAGCAGGGGATTTGGGTCCGAGGCTTGGGCGGGGCAAAGTATTTTAGCCAGTTGAGTTCGTTTGCGCAGGGGGAGACGCAGTGGACGCGAATGAGGTGCTCGTTTGTGTTGAGGTCTGGGGTTGGGATGTCGAGCGTGGTTTGGATGAGGCGGGTTTCTTGGATGTTGGGTTGAAGGAGAGCACGCATTGTTTTGGGAAGGGTTGTAGTGGACATTTTTAGTAAGGTTCTTTCGAGTTTGGGTGTATTTGATAGTAAATAGATTTTGTATATTGAAGGTTCTGAGATAGTATTTGAAATTTTGGATGTCTTCGTGTCATGATCTCGTATTTATATCTTTCGCGGGTTTCGGCAATAGTCTTTGGATATCCGGATGTATGTAGGAAGGTGACCAAGGTCATGAGAGTGATACCCGAGACGGAGGATGTTTATTTGTCAGTGAACTCTTGGTCTAGAACGATAAATATAACGGGTATAGGGTAACTAAACCTTACCTTTTGGCATTCCACGGTCTCAAACGATATGGAGACGGGAAACGTTGTCTGGACTCGATGGTGGCCGTTCCCGAATAGCCTATTGAATCTCGTGTTGCCAAAAACACCCGACAGTCGCCATTCCGTAGCCTAGTTGATTTTGGAAAGCAAATGTGATTGGCTCCGCATGAATTTCGCAAAGTAATTACTTGTTATATATAAATTCCCGTTCTGGTCCTGTTAGCAGATACTACCTAGGTTGTCTATTTGCTGTTATTTCGATATATACACACTGCCTTTGATACACTAGTACTAATGTTTAGAAGGAGAAACCTCTCTACTACAGGGCACAGGAAGTACCTCAGTAATTGTATCAGGCGTAAGTACCCTGATCAAATAGCCCGCAGAAATCCAATTTGGGACGGAAATAGTCAAGATCTGAAACGCGCGGCCGTGGGCGAACGTGCGAAGTGACTTCAATTTTCATCCATCGAGAACTGACGCCAGAATCTGCAGCTATTCGTGCTTTTTCTGTGAACTTAGGGTTTCTCCAGCAATTGTGCCAACTCCTGATGGGTCCCTTCCCCCGTCGGCCATTGATCACCGAGAATTTTTAATGTGCCCATGCTCAGTCCTATGCGTTCTCGCGCTAGTTTCAGTTGCCTGCGCTGGAAGACAGCTTAATTGGCAAGCCAATGTCTGCCGATGCCTGCCCCTCATGACGAGGAAGCAGATATACGAAATGCTCGCCTTATGAATGACAGCGGGAGTACGAGGGGGCCATAGCATCACAATGAAGATGTTTCGACCGGGATTTGTCTGGAAGCCAGCGATACCCTACTCGTTGATCGCAGGACTGACGATGAGAGGTCGCTTGCGGCATCATTGATAGAATGGGTGACAACCCTGTCTACTGTCGAAAAGTTCGCTTGACACCATTGTTAAACAGAGAAGACGGAACTTGTATAGAGGCACGCATAGCACATTTCTTGGCAAGATGTACGCCGGGCTATAGATGCCATCGAAGGAGTGAGGCCTCACGTGATGTGTTTGATTAATAGCAATAAGGGAAGGCGGTGGACATTGCCCTCTTCGGCGCCGAATGAATGGCATATCCGCGTATCTTCCTTGCAGCTCACTCCATCCCTACGTCGCTATACGGAGCATATTCCCGTGAGTACCCATTCCAATTGTTTCACACTTCATCCCACCCAAACCTCCATCCCTCCGTTTGTCCATTGATATGTCGCTCATGGAACATCCGATATTACAAAAGGTTGAGGGCTTGCCCGTGATTATTCGCAAAACCTGCCAATGCGGTCTTTGGCCGAATGAGATTGTAAGCCATTTGAAAAACCGTGTCCACCGAAAGCCACACGTGGAGGCCGTCCAGACTTAGGAATTAGTTCAGCAGTGGGATGGGATCGCCCAGAATGCCCAGGAAGCCACCATCCCCGACCACATCGATGAGCCAGTGCCCGGATTGTCCACCTACTCCAATGGATGGATGTGCCGTTGCGATTACACCAGATGGTCACTTCACAGCCGTGGTCATGTTTCCCGTTAACGGCAGATCCAGGGTGCGGCTTAGCTGCAGCAATCATATATCTTGGTGACGTGTCAGCAGATCTTCCCATCGCGCCAAGGATCCCACTACATCCATATACGAGGGGGCGAGAGGGAGCCACATAGGCCAGTGTCGACAGAGCAGGTGGACCAGGCGATCGAGGCCGTATGAAAGGCAGTCAAAGAGGCGCGGGCTCGGGCTCGCCCGGCCGTCGAGACGGATGACGGGATGGACCCGATACCTACAAATATTCCATTCAACACATCACACGCCAGTGTGGAAACCCCGTTGCCCGATAGTGATGACCCGGTGGACCAGGGTGTCCGACGGATCTGGGAGGCGATGGAGAGAGTTATCCGGAAGAGCCAGCAGACCGTCCGACACACTGGCCAAGCTATCCGGGTTGAGGCCGTCCGATCGGAAAAAGGGCAGACGCTGTATCGCCCTTTGCAGGCGTACATGGATGCCGACAGCGTGGCCAAGCATGTACAGCCGTGGCAGCAGATTTTGGCCTTCATCGCTCTCACCCAGGCCCCGCACACATGGAAGAGTCCTCCGTACGGGACGACGCCACGCCAGCGGAGGAAGTGGCGGCAACTATGGCAGTGCGCAATCCATCCCGTCGACCGGGCCACCGAACTCATCGCGGATTCCATCCATCAGCGGTGGATAATGAGTGACATCGAACAGGCATGTTTGGAATTTTGTATCGAGCTGCTGAACCAGACATCTTACGTGCAGGAGTACAAGAGTGTATTAATTTGCGCCATGGCCGTGTTGGGAAGAGGCGAGTCTGGGTGGCGGGATGTCAAAAGCTATCCTCCAATATTATCACGCGTGATTAAGATAGCGCGGTTTATGATTGTTCAGAACGTGTTGTGGTTTATGGACGTGGGTTCGTGGAGCAGGCGACAAGTACTGCCCACTGACAGCGCATGTTCCGGTTATCCAGCACCAATTGGCATCGGCTTTTGGGCTTTTCATCCGTGGATGGCAGCGAGGCTGGTAAGCGAAAACGAGCGCCGTGGGAAGATGAGACGGAGGCGAGCCCAGAATTGTTGGTGTTGGAACATTGAAAGTTAGACTGGATGTGACATCCATCAGAAATTAACCTTCGTACTAAGAGGACTCATAGTAAGTAACCATCACTAATACCGGCTGGAATGCTGCCAACCGGAGGAGAGGATATATCAAAGCGGATATATCAAAGTTGATGAATAATAAAGTCACCATGGATCCAAGGCGGATAATGCCAGAACGCCCCATGCTAACCTGTCCAAAGTCCTCATTCAAGTCACCTTTGACCACGCTAATGTATTCTGCTTGTAGTCCAAGTCATTAGCAGACAGTCAGATACAGGTCTCTGTAGAAAGCTCCTCTACACTAACCCCTTTCTAAAATTTTAATGATAACAACAACAACAACAACAACAACAACAACAACAACAACAACAATAATAATAATAATAATAATAATATTGCTTGCCGTCGCTGGGCTATCTAGCTCTCTCACTGACTCTGGAGTTTGGGAGGGAAAACTGTCAGAACCTCTGAAGGTTACTCGGTGTCTCACGCTATATCTTGCGTGATACTATTCAGTCAGGAGATGGTTTTTCCATATAAATTATTATTTCCTCTTCGCATAGCTGGCGTCACTCTCATTAGTGCACCTGCTTATAAGGTATTCTGAGTAGCTTTCCTTCTGCTCAAGGGAATACATTTAGATCCAGTATGGAAACCTCATAGTACTCACGACCTTATCTATATCATTCCGCGGGGCCTTCCACTAAGGGTATCCGACCGGCCGCCAAACCGGAACTCGCAATGTCAATCCGCCCCTCTATATATATATATCGAATCTGTCGGCTGAACATAATTCAGCCCGGTTCTACACTATCTTTATAAATTTCTGTATGTTGTCATTGTAGGCAAGTGCTACCTACTATTTATGTCAACCATATATATACCTCATTCTTCACTGTCTTAGTTAAATTAGAGCTAAATATCTATCACACGAACTCCCCTCAACTAGGCCACAGAGGTGACGTGGACACGGAGGCCTACACTATCTAAATGTTTCCACCACCCCGCCTTACCAAAAAGCATTGCTTATAATCCTGACTATAATCCTGACGCGAACTTGATGTCTACATAACATCTTCTTCAACTACACCTTCTAACTTCACTATTCACTACGAAACAACCAAGACCAATTTCATAACTAATATGACCCCCACCGAATCTCCAAGCCCAATCACAGAGCTAGCGCTCTTTCACCTAAAACCATCAACTGACCGAGCAACCATCCGAAGGGAACTATCGTCAGCGGCAAAGGCCCAGGCCTCTTACTCTAAGTACCCGACATACCTGTTCACCCAGGTCGAGGACCCGTCATACATCTACCTCCTCGGAGGCTGGAGTTCTGTCTCGGCTCACATGGACGATTGGATCCCTAGCTCCACTAACCAGTCCTTACTTGCCTCTCTCAAGGAGAAGTTAGATCTTGTGTACTTGATTCATATCGAACTTGATCCTGCTGAGCTCGGTGTGTTCGGTTCGCCTGCCGGAGAGGTGCCAATAGTTGATGCCCCTGTGATTGCTATCAGGCGCTACTTCCTGAAGACTGGTCAGGAGGAAGCGTTCTTGAACAGGTTTGGAGAGACGAAGAAGCACTTGGAGGCGTATCTTGCTCCGAGTGCATTTAAGGGTGGAATTCGGGTGGAACCCAAGGATAAAACAGATGATGGTGTGGAGAAAGAGGAGTTCGTGCTCTTTAGTGGTTGGGGGGAGGTGCAGGATCATGTACGATTTGCAGAGTCCGATGGGTTCAAGGAGTTTAGTCAGATAGAGGACTTCTTGGAAGGGGCGGATATCAAGCATGTATCTGTCTCGGAGAACCGAGAGTAAGAGGCTAGAGGGTATGATAGTTCCGATGCTTTCGCCAGTCAATGGGTCTGTTCCATAGGGTAGGAATGCGGAATTTGACCATTTAATAATGAAAATTACGCATGTGCTCCGTCTCAAATTCCCAATAATTAAATGACTAAATTGCAAATATTAATCAATACAGTGTCTCGACACAGAGTCACGTATACGAAACTATATCCAGAAGTGAATAAGAAGGCGCTCCCACGCTTTCTCGCCAGTCCCACCTAACTCACAGATGCTCAAGAGGAGGAAGGCTCAGACTATTTGCCTTTTACTAAGACCTGTTTCTCCTTCTTGATCTGCTTGACGACTTCAATATCGACCTTCAATGTAGTAGCCACGACATCGGCAGGAGTGAGAGCAAGCCATTGTGCCAGCGAGATATCAGCCACACGATCACTCTTGTAGATCTCAATCCACACCAACTTCTCAGTCTCGGAGGTATTTTCAATATAATGACCTGATTTCAAATCTTAGATTCATATGGTAAGCTAGCTCGGAATGTTTACTCACCACTATTATCAGGGAAAACGGCAGTGTCACCGGCTGTAAAATCAAATGTGCGAGCCTTCGAGTCACCCAAGAACACAGTAGCGCGAGCGTTACCCTTGTGGAAATACAGCCATTCCTCCGCCTATAAATGCATTTAGTAATCGATTCATAGCTTTAATAGAAGGAGCACAACTCACGTTCGGATGCCAGTGCAACTCTCGCAACCCTTTGGGTTCAAGCTCCACCAATGCAGCAGCAATGGTCTGACTCACGGGGAAATTCTTCGAATCAATCTTTCTAAATGTACCGCCACTACCAGGCACTGGCTCAGAGGGATGTTTGTACGTGTGATACACATACGAACTGTTACCAGTCAGTGTGCCTTGAGGAGTGTTGTTCGCCTCTTCGCTGACCGTGCCATTAAGAATGTAAGGAAATTTCTCGGGCACTTTATCGAAGACTGATGGGTCAACGCCGAAGTTCTTCGCGAGAATATCGCGGGGCGTGTGGGTTATCCAGTCATCGACCATGAAAGTTGTCCTTTTATTTCCTCTTGTCAGCTTCAGCTTCCGGCAGAGCGTAATGATACTTACCCAACTTTCTCAAAGTCGCCATCATCAAAGACTAGAAGGTATTCATTCTCATCATCAAGGCCTTGCACGTTATGCGCAACACCTTTAGGGAAATACCAGATGTCGCCTTCTTCCAACTTTTCGGTCGTGAACTGGCCGTTTTCATCTACACCGGAGAGCAGGAGAGAGCCAGAGTATAGGAAGCCCCATTCCGCCTAGAAAAAGGTATTATAAGACAAACCGCTTCTTTCTAGGGTTAAAATAATTATAGGGCGTCACTCACGACACGATGCCAATGGAGCTCCCGAATAGCACCTTTTTTCAGATGCTGCTGGGCACCGGAAATATCATGGCTCTGCGGCAGATCCTGGATGACTTGCTCGCGTACCCACCCACCCGGGAAAAGCCTCGTTTTGGAGTCAGAAAAGCTCCACTTGAGGTTAGGGACAAAGCCGTTGTCGGTACTGGGCTGGCCAAGGTTATCGGGGTTTTGCAAGTCAAGTGCTTTGTTTGTACCACCTGTAATAGAGAGGGTGAGTACTGTCCGTGAAGGGCAGCTTTGATAATTTTGGGGTTCCGGTCTTACCCAGAAGGGGTGCTCCTTTGCCGTTGTCACTTATCGGCTGACCGTCCTTAAAGCCGGAGCGCTTGTCATGAACGACTGCCCCGAGGACGGACGGTAGGAAGCTTATGAATGCGAGGCTCGCTGCCTTCATGGCGGAGTATATCCTTGAATGCGAAAAATTGTAGTCCCAAGCGTATTCGCCAAAGGAGGGCTTAGTGAAGAAAGATGGCTCCTACATCATGATACATCTAACAGATAAATACTTTTGTATTCAGCCCCTCCCCCTAGCCCGTCTCGGGATTTCATGATCACGACATATTCTCTTCATTCGACGAATTTGATATATAAGTTCCGATGTTGTTGGTGTAGAACCATCCCAAATTCGCAGGAGCAACAAAGTTCAATAAACATTCATAATAATTTCTTTTAAATGAGGCCACTCAGGGTCTAGGCATTATCTTACTGCAGGCGTAGTGAGCAAATCCCTAGCGGCGCAGATCAGCATTCCCGATGTATAACGACATGCTTGGCATTGTGATGAAATCCAGGGTCCTCCGCTGTACGTGGGGATTTCGCAAATGCTCTAACTTGGCACCAGGAACTCTCTACTTGGCTCTAAAAACTTAATTCAACATTAGAGCAGTTTTGGTACCTGATTTTGGCTCGTAAATACCCCACTTATATCGGCGTTCACATAACCTATTTGGAATGGGCCTCTTCGTGGTCTTGGCATGCACAACAAAACATTTGGTTCGTCCATTTCTCAATCGCGAAATGATCTTAGATACGAGAGAACTTGGTTCGATAATAATGGGTTTCTCGAGTCGCGTGGCCCCGGTCATCTCAAAGAGCTTCTAGTTTATATCAGGTAGGCTGTTCCACGCCTGATAAGTTACCAAGAACCTGAAAATCGCAAGATAGCAGTATAACAAGCTCTCCAAGATACTTTTTAAGTTCATCAAACTCCACTGCATTCAGCCATTTGTAGGCTAGTAAGTGGCTTGGCATCAAAAGTTACATGGCAATTACTCGTCCTAAGGTCAAAGGAGATCGTCGGTTTGCATACATCAAGGCTTGCATCGGTTCGCCTTTACAGATCGGCGCTGTCAAATGCTCATAATTGCACTCGTATTCGCAATCGGCATGACCTAGATTCCTGACTTAATGGACGCGCATTAGGTGCGTCTTCTCAGATCGGCCTGGTGGACGAACTGGGCGCCCTTGCATAGTCTGACTTAGGTTCCTGAGTAGTCTCATGCACCCTGTATGAACTTTCAACTTGCATGTTGACTTGTCTGTACCTGATCACGACATCAAGGAGCATGTAAAGCGTCATTTGTGAGTGCGCATTATATTCAAGCATACCTCGGTTGGTGCGCAATGCCTACTGTTCTCGTTATAGATGCCAAGAGGAAACACCAATGGCCGGACTCGACAGACCGCGAATCATGCCCTTACTACTTGTCTTTCTTTGCAATATTTCAAATACCCTCGAGGATTTAACTTCACAGCAAGTTTTGCGTGCTTCTCTGGGAGGATGTCGTATATGGGATATCCAATTGAGCATCCACTAACACGAGATAGCATCTTCAGCGTGATGGTAGCAACAGAGGGCATGGGAGACGAATATATAAGGAAGTAACTTGCTCAAATCTTCTCATCAAATAAATCAGAATATCTTCCATTTCCACCCTAGTCACTCCTTGAACATTCGATATAATTTCTTACCGAAACTCATAATCGGGATGAAGTCATCTCTCTTGTACGCGGTCTCTCTGGCCTCTCTCGGAAAATGTCTTTCCTTGCCTCCCCTGATTCCACTCATTCCGGGAGTGACTGAGCCTCTCACTGAGAATGCCCCTCCTTTGCCCATCTTGCAAGTACCTACTCCTCCTCTGGAGAGCCCACCGTTCACTCCCAGTGATATCAAGCCAAAGAAGATTGGCTATTTTTGGACTGGCTCAGGAGACAAGTTCCATAAGGGTATGTATATGCCGACAGTTGGACTCTGTACAGTAGCTGATAGGACTTCTAGACTTTCTTGCTACATACAGTCTTGACGATGTAAGTACCCCCCTCGTTGAGATATAATCCGGACACAGCTAACGTAGTTGCAGGATACCTTCGGCACTCTTCTCTGGGTAACGGATGTCCCGTCTAGCGGTAACGACCCGCATCACCTTGGACCATCTCTTGACGGCAAGACCTTGGTTGGTGGTGGGCTCTTGTCACTGTTGAAGACCCAGGTAAGCACACACTGTACATCCTCCCAGAGCACCCGTTCTCACAATGGGATCAGGATACGGCTTTCTACTTCGACACCACCAACCCCTACCGGCCAACCTTCAAGAAAAGCAACCGTGCCCTCCTCTCATCCATTGCAGATGAGATCCGCGCGAAGCCAGACGGCGGGTTCTATATTACATACATGGGTTCCGCAGTGGGCACTTCGCCAGGGCGTCTGGTTGAGACCGACGCGAACTTCGACATCATCCACGAATGGCCGGAAGATGTTGAGGGAACACTTAACATTCTCGGCGAGCAGTTCTCTCCCCATGGCCTTAGCATTGACTGGGAGAGAAACTTCATTCTCACTTCTGACTTCGTTGAACCCATCAGTATCTTGAAGCCTAGCACGGGAATCCGGCGTGCAAACACGCTTAGGTTGTGGGACTTGAAGACTAAGAGAATTCTCAACACTATCACCATTCCTGACGTGCGTCTTTCCTACCCATAGCTCATCGGCCACTTTGTGGTCGCTAATAACAACACAGGGCGGCGGCATCCAAGATGTCAAATTCATCCCCGGAAACCCCGACGGCGCTGCTCTCGCCACAGCTGTCCACCTAGGCCAAGTCTGGATCATCTATCCTGGACAGAAAGATGCCAATGGCAAGCCCGGTAGAGCAGAACTTCTCTATGACCTAGGCCCCAAGGCTCGTGATACAACCGCAATCTAGTACGTCCTCCTTTCCACACAATAAAACTTCTCCCAAAGCCCACTAACCATAATTTGAACAGCACGGACATCACTCAAGATGGCCGCTTCATCTACCTCACTCTAACCACAGCAAACCACATTGCAGCCCTCGACATCAGCGATCTGAACCACGTCAGGCGTCTGGATGACCCAGATGAGGATCAGCCAACTGTCGGCCCGCACTATGTCAAGGTGACGCCTGACCAGAAGCATCTCGTCGTCACGGACTACTTCGTGCAGACCGGTGAGATCGGCTTGATCAACACACCAGCTGATTTTAAGGCGCTTTATATCGACTTGAATAAGGATGGTAGCTTGAGCTTTAACCGGTCGATTGATTTCAGTAAGGAGTTTCCGGAGAGGGGTGGCGCGAAGCCGCATTCTAGTGTTGTGTTTGACTTGACGGATCCAAAGAATCCTCTGTATTACTGAGGTTGCTACCTGGGATGACACTTTGTTGCAAGTGTCTATAAGAGGCATGCGTTGAGAGGTCATAAGAGGGGTATCGGTGGATGACATGTCTTTATTGTGTTTTGCTGTCGTTCCTTCTCCACATATTCATTTACTATATTTTAATTGAGAACATATTATTATTTGGAAATCGCATATTGTAAATGTTCTCTGAACACTAATAATCTTAACATGAGGCTTGTTCCGTAACACAGAATGGATACATGGGTATAACAACAACAAGAAGGAAAATGAGAAAGAAAGGACAACGAAACAGTCCTTCGAAGGAAGGCAAAAAGCAAAAGCGGCAATTCTGCGGTCATAATGCACTCGCTAAAGATGGCCCGATAGAAAAAGTCGATGTCTCGATGTACCATTCGCAGCCCAGGCCTAGCTGAAGCAAGCTCGGAGGTAGATGATGAATAGAAGATAGATTTGGCAGTCTTAACAAACGCCCGTACATACATGCGGCCTATTCGCCAGTCCGAAGTTCCTCCATACCCGCCAAAAAACAAACAACAGCAGTAGCAAAGGACCTCGCATCGTCTCGTCGTTCCATCTCATGTGGACCAACCTGCTCCAAAAACAATGCAAGCTTCGAATCCTTCCATCCGAAGCTCGGTGCAAACTCCAAGCACATGTTCTGCATACCGAACGCGTCCAGCTCATAATGACCCTGGACAGACAGGACCCTTCCCGGGTAGTACAGTCCCTGGATGGGACAGATAGGTGTGCTTCCGACATTAATCCATGGTGCAGGGAGACAAGCCTTATCATCGAGCGTGCTAGCGGATCCCTTCTTAACCGCCATGACACGATCACCATGGAACATTTGGATCCTCAGCTGTTCCTGCGGCAAATGGCCTAGTGCCAATGGAAAAGCCTTGACGAAGTTCTTCTCCAACTGAACGGTATATATGCCCACTTCTCTCCCGAGGGGACATTTCTCAACGAACACATCTCGCTCAGTGTCGGCCGGGTTTCTCATCAGGGCGTGTCCGATAAGCTGGTGCCCGAAGCAGGTGCCTAGAATTCGGACCTCTGGGTATTGTTCAAAGACGGTCTTGAGAAAGGTCTGCAGGCGCTGCATCCAGGGCGACATGTCCATTTCGTACACACCCGGTGCGCCGCCCGTGACCAGGATGGCATCAATTTGAGAGGTATCGGGGTAGACAACATGGTCAGGATGACCTCTCAACTTGCGCAAGTCAGGATAATGTCCTCCTCGGATGTCATATGGAGTGACTGATATGTCGATGGGGTCATCGTGGGCTAAGGAGGTCTCGTTCAGACGGGAGGCAGTCTCCCGGAGGATGTTACGAAAGTGGGCACTGCATAGACCGTGGGATTCGTACAGCTTTCGAGGGGGAATATCGACGTCGAGGACGGCAATGTGGATGCTGCGGACCATTTCGGCGTTAGGGTTATGTTCGGTACAGGTACGGCGTTGAGTGTCGGGAGTTGGTTGGGGGATTTGGAGAGAGGTCTCCTGTTATATACACTCACACCGACTCCACCTTTTGTTGGGGCGGCTATTGAGAATTGCGCTAAATGGAAAGGATTTTGCTCTGACAGTACGATGTAAATTGGATTCGTATGAGCAGTCTCCAAACGACCCCAAACAAAGGTCCAAAACTATAGAACTTCAGGTCCCAATAAGCTTAACCTTGTTTACCGATGTGCCAATCAGGTTAGATGTTAACCCCGTGGGGTCTATATCCTTACCTAACACCTGAGTCCTATTGGATGGTTTCTTAATTTATTACCAAATTATTATTATTCATGCCCAATCTTGTTGCTAATGGATTGATTCCTCCCTTGCCGATATATTCCGATCTGATGAAAAATGGGGGTAATGAATATTCATTAGTGGTGGGCGGCGGTTGTAGTGGAGTCCAAGGAACACCTTTATTTCAGTTAGAGTTACGAAATAGCTTGGCTTAGGCCGTACTCGGCGTATTCGGCTCTCTCTATTCCTGTACTAAATGTGCAGTCGGATTTGCTCTCCGGCGGGTTCAAATGAGAAGCTAGAACCCCTCCTTGCGTACCTTTTTAGTGGTCTTGTTTCCTGGAGTCAGGATTGCAATGGACTTTCTGGCCACCAGTGCCACCGTTTGGGTATCTGTTGAATGCTCGTGTACCAGGTACTATGCGTCCTTGTCGTTCGTACCAATTCACTGGTCAAATCAGACGCCAATTATGAATCAAGCTAGAAGCTGAACGATGCAGCCCTACTCGCACAATTCTCAGGAATAGCAGTACCATGCCAAAATAACCAAGCTCGCCACCTACGTGATAAGGAGCACGAATTGTGTGTCGGGAAAACACGTGGTATCCTCATAATGGTTAATTGCATAACTCAGTATCCTATCCCTTTCCCTGGTCGCCGCCAACCTGCCCTCTTTTATCTGTCGTTCTCAGTAACTTTCTTTCCAACGAGGGGGTCGTGTGAAGTCACATAAAAACCTAGCAGGTTTCATGATAGTGTCAAGATAGCGCTTACTAAATCCCAGACAGCCAAGAGTTCACTTGAGCAGGATTGAGTTCCAAGCTATGCGGGATCAAGTTTAGTCTGGGGTAACGTGGCTGCCGATCAACAGATACAAGGCTGTACGTGCACAGGGCGCTTCAGCCTCAGCCTCGTCCTCGAGAGGGGCAGTGAAAATGCAGCTTCGTGCCGACTTGTTCATAAAGCAACCAGGGATAGGTACAACGAGAAATGGCGGCATCCCAGTTCTTGCATAGAGTTTTCCACCGTGACAACCGAGAGACGGAGTCGCCAAGGTCATCGCCATTAACAATATCAAACCCAGCTCCAGCTCCAGCTCCAGCATCAGCGTCGATTAACAATATCCCTAACTGGTCTCGAGCCATCTTCGAATCAGTCGGTATCGACAAAGATACTTGCCGTGTTAACGGGTCCCCTAGTAACCCCAATCACCTCCCAAGCCTCCCGCCAGACTACTGCTCGCTGTTGTCTATATTAAGTGACAACAGACCCCATCATAGATCACCACCCATAGAGACTCACCCCCAGAGTCAAAGTCCATTCTTCTCCCGTCTTCCACCAGAGATCCGCAATTCGATATATCTCTTCGCCTTTGGGAACCGCCGAGTTCATCTCGACTTCGACTTCAACCCCCAACGAGGTGAGTGGACATGGTGGCATCGAGTATGTGACGATGCAGAAAACTGCCTCGACAAAGCGTTCCAATGTCCTGAATACGCCGGCGCTGAAGAAGCGATGTTAATGCTCGCCTCACGCTCCTGGGTAAAGGAGGGGTTCGAGTATAAACTGAACGCGGTGAATTGGCTAAGATCTTGTCGGAGAGTGTGAGTATCTTGACCTCAAATCCCACCCGCTCTAATTTTGAATATTTACTCACCAAAATATAGATACCAAGAAACACTCCCTGTATTTTACAATTCTACGACATTTGTTTTCACCCATGGTATTGATCAGCTCTTCCGCCTGTCGCGCGTCATGCCACGGGACCATCTGGCACTCATCACGTCACTCTCTGTTGAAATCGATATCTACCGGATCATGAAGTGGCCTCCTCATATCGACCTCCGATTTAAGTCTTTTTATGAGGAAGTCTTCAGGATCCTGCTCTGTGAGCTTAAGAACGTGAAGGATCTTCGGTTTTCAATCGCGGGATTATCGCAGCATACTGGCAACCCAGTGCAGTGGATCAGCCACGAAGAATGGGATTGGATTGCGCCATGGGAGGGACTGGCGTCGAGTCGGACTTGGAAAAGGCTAGAGATCGCGGTACCAAGAGCCTGGGTCCCGGAGTTTGAGGGAGTAGTGCAGCGGAATAGCGTTGTGGAGGAGCAGAGGAGGTATCGGCTTGTGGTTGGGAGTGATGGTTGGCCTAGAGGGTGGTAGATTAATTACAGGTTGGCAGGAAATCATGTTCCGGTTTGATGGTTCAGTTAATCTTGGATATTATGAATATCTTAAATAAATAAAACGGGCTATACAATTTGTCATGCAAGGTAAATCAAGAGGCCTCGCCATATGCTAAAGTCATTAGTAGATTGGTATTGTTCAATTTCCTTTCCCAAGAATCATCTGTTCTAGGACGGCCCTCTCGCCGCTGTTCTCGACGAGATTCCTGAACACGCCGCCTTCGATTCCAAGTAGCTCTCGTGGTGGCCCGAACTCTACTGCCTTGCCTGCATCCATCACAAGGATTCGATCAAAATCTGCGATTGTGCTAAGTCGATGAGCGATGACGAGTAAGGAAGACTCATTCCGTCCGAACTCCGACCGAATTGAGCGTTGGATAAGCGCATCAGTCTCCATGTCGACAGCGGATGTGGCTTCGTCTAGGATCATGATCTTAGGCTGTGCGACGATAGCACGAGCGAGACAAAGGAGCTGGCGCTGGCCCTGAGAAAGATTGAGTCCACCCTCGGATATGGGAGAGGCTAAGGATGTGAAGAAACTAGAGGGTTTTGAAGGTCCACCAGTCGGTGACATAAGTGTTGATGCTACGGTGTCGCTACCACTTGACGAGCCATGATAGGATTGGGAGGCGAGTGTAATAGCGTCTTCGAACGAAAGGAGGTGCACGCGTTCCAGCGCATTGTACAGCTCCGTATCTGTATACTCATGGAACGGATCCAGGTTGGATCTCACTGTTCCGGAGAATAAAACTGGATCCTGAGGGATGATGGCCAAGCGGCTGCGGAGTGACTGGAGAGTCATCCTGGATACATCCAGACCATCAATGATGATACGACCTTCTCTAGCCTCTAGAAATCGGAACAGGGCCAGAGTCAGCGAGGACTTCCCAGCTCCAGTGCGGCCCACGACACCGACTCGCTGGTTGGGCTGCATGTTGAAACTAAGTCTATTCAGGACGGGTGGAAGGTCGGGCGCATAGCTGACTACCAAGTCCTCAACCTCCACGCGTCCACGCAATGGCCATGCGGCCGGTGGCTCGTAGCCTCCTTGGTCTTCTGTTTCGATGGTAGAGTATTCCAGTACACGCTCGGTGGCGTTCATATCCATCTCCATTTCGGCGTAGAAGCGGAGGCCCATAGACACAGCGTAATTATATTGTAGGGCGAAGCTGATTGCAAAACCTGCCAGTGCTGCAGGTATAGTGGGAACATATACGACCAGCGCAGCGGCTCCTGTTGAGAAAACAGCACCGACAATGCTCATCCGGAAGGAGAGCCATCTGTTGAAAAGCCATGAGTTCCACACAGTTTGGGCGTGGCGGTCAAGTTTCGAGTACATCTTCCGAATGTATACATCTGCCTTGTTGAACGCGCGAATTGTTGTGAGGCCTGCAAGACTGGAGTCGAATAGCTCCATGACAGGACTCTTAGAGTTACTTTCCAGGCGTTTCAATTCTCTCGCCCCGGCGAGATATGAATTTGATAGATAAAGGCAGAAAAGCAACAACAACAAGGCGAATACCAGAAGTAGTGGCGATACTAGAAGACCTGCCACCATGATGCTGGCAAGCTCCAGTGCTTTGTACACAAAATGTCCGAGATCAAAGGCAAGTCGCCAGTCCACCGTATAGATGTCGGACGTGAACCTGTTCAATATCCGACCAAGAGGCACCGTATCGAGCCAGCGCATGGGTGCCCGGAGGACGACTGCGAGTAAGTCTTGAAAGAGTTGGCGTGAGGATTGAAGCGATGCGTATGTGATTGCAAACTGACGCAGAGCACCGATGATACAGGCAGCAGCCGACAAGGCTAGGTAGACGCCGAGATAAAACATAAGATCATTGTCGACTTGAACGGCTTTGAACCGATCTATCGTATCTTCCCAGATTGTCGTTGACTCCGTCGTTGGGGATACAGACTTAGGACTTGTCCAGAGACTCACCCACCAGGACTACGTGGAAGTTAGAAAGCATATCCAACTCGTGATTAGAGATCTTGACTTACCCGACCGACTAAGAGAGCCATAAAGCCAGCATACATCAGGATTGTGAATGTCCATGCTAGCCAGCTATTCCCCTTCGTCATATATGCGGTATATACCTTCAGGGGTATTGACCCTGTTGCGCGATCTTCATCCTGCGTGAATTGCTTTGGCGTGTGGCTCTCAGTTGGAGGTGGAGGGCCAACAGACGAGCGCTTCCTAAAAGACGCGTCTCGAGCAATTTCCCTGTCCTTTAAATCTCTCATCTCAGCATCCAACCCATGAAGGAACTCAGTTAAGCCATGCGCAGCGCGCACTTGTTCCACTGTCCCAGCGTGCGTCATATAGCCGTTCTCGAGAAGAACACAATAGTCGGTTCGAGGAAGACACAATCCGACATGGTGGGTAACAAGAATTCTGGTGCGATTCTGCGCCAGCTCTCCTGTAAGCCCATGCTCATATACATGACGCCCAGTCTCAGCATCCAGTGCACTGAAGATATCATCCATCACGAGAATGCCTGCGCGGGAATACAAAGCCCGGGCAAAGGAAACACGCCATCGCTGTCCACCACTTAGGTTTATGCCATTAGCACCAATGTCAGTCATGTCTGCGTCGGGTAGGATTGTGAGGTCCTTCTCCAGCCCTGATGCCTTCAAAACCTTCCGATACCTCCGCCAGTTGTATGGTAGACCGAAGAGGATATTCTCCCGAATAGTGGCATTTTCCATCCATGGGTTCTGCGCTACATAGGCTAGGGCCGTATCGATAATCCAGTTGTCACGGGTCGCTCGATCGTCTTGTCGTTCTTCTAGAGAAGGCGCGTGGGGAACTGCTATTGAACCTTGTATAATGTCGCATTCACCCAAGATGGCGGCAAGAAGTAAACTCTTTCCAGACCCAGTCCTTCCTGCAACTATACTCAATCCTTTCGGTGGGAATTTCAGATTCAAGTTGCGAAGAACAAAACTGTCATCCATCTCCGGAAGCTTGGGAGTCCCTTCCTCTTGACTAGGCCATGCAATAGTGGCACTTTCGAATGAGATCTCATCGACGTCGCTCGTATGAGGCACCTTTTCAGCGGATGCAAGATACTCGTCGATGCGGTCAGAGCTGACTTTGGCTTCCATACCTTTGGAGATAAGGTCCGGTAGGCCAGCCATTGCTGATTCGAGGTTTCCAAAAACCGAGAGAGCAGTAAATGCAACAGAGGCAGGAAGGTCACCGTAGGTCAAAGCGTATACAGTCAAAGAGACTGCAGAAAGCATCAATGGTCCCAATATCCACACCGTCACCAAAGCAGTAGTATAGAGAGAAGTCTTCCACAGAAGATCGAGTTCAACACGACGTTTTTCATTTATACGATCTTGCCACTGTTGCTCAAGAGCAGCGAACTTGATCTGTCGGATGCCTTGAAGTACCTCAGTCACGGTGGAAGTACGTTTGTCATTAGCCTTCATGAACTCCTGCTGCGCAGCAGAGTACCGCTTCGTCACGAACGTATTTAAAGGAGTTATCACCAGTGAGACAGACAATCCTGCCAGGAGGCTTTTCCATCCTAGTAAATGAGCCAAGAACCCAGCAGCTAGCAGAAGCCGCATAATACACGAGGGAATGAGATAGTTGAATGTTGCAAAATCGGCAACTCGCTTCGAATCTACTGCTGCTAGGTTCATGATACTCTGACGGCCCTTTTCCTCTTGTGCCCCTTCATCCTCGGGTGTGCTGTCGTCCTTTGTCGATTTCATGCCCTTGACATCCTTGCAGCGGATCGATTTTGCGAATATGATCGACGAAAGTCCCTCGTAGATCGGAACCCAAAGCTGCGAGGATATGATCCACCACAGCCACGACTCAATGCTGTAGGACACGACAATCACCACTCCCAACGCTGCCACCCATAACCATGCATGGAGGTTATTCCCGAGCCCCACTGAGCGCTCTTCTAGTGCCTTCAGAATTCCATACATTGCGATCTGTGGTCCGAAGCTCAACACACAAGTAATCAAGCTAAGCACAGCCTGCCAAATCAGCGGTCGCATATTTCCAAGCACGAGTGCCTTCCACAGCTTGCGGGACTGACGAGTCTGCTCAAGACGAGTGTATAGATTCTCAGCGCGAACGGCGAACGGTAGCTTTGGTAGACTGTCAATTTCGAGGCTATTGTTCTCTGCGGCATACTTCATCAGGTCGTTGACCCAGCTGAAGGTGAATCGACTGTATACACTATACGTGAGCTCCTGATCAACGATTTGTCCATCGTGGTACACATTCGGCCGTCGGGGGATTAGGATCGAGCAAAGGCCGCGTAGGAATGCTGCAACGATTTGGCTAACAAGAAGCCCTGTCTGCGCATGTCCCGGGTTGGCGTCATAACCGGCTGACCAAAACAGGCTGAGTTCGATGCACGGCACCGCGACCGTGAGTGCGCTTGTCCAGAACGAATAGATGCTAAGCCGATACCGCTCTGTTGTCGAGGACTCTGTAAAAAAGGCAACAGATTGCAAGCACAACAAAGCCTTCGTTCATTAATACCATGATATCATGCGAGCATCAATGTAGCAGCAAACACTTACCCAAGAACCCAAGAGTAACCAGAAAGGGATAATAAAGTAGCTCTGACCGGTCTCGAGACAAACAATTGCCAGCGCGAGCGACAGTTCTAATCCGACCACAGATAACATCGCGATCGTTACTCTCTGCCAGGAATCAGCGAAGCTAAGCAAGGATGACTCCGTAGCTTCTCCGTCCTCATCTTGATACCCCGGTTTGGCGATTAGCAGCGTCTCGAGGCGTATCGGCTGCGATCGTTTTGACAGCCGGTGAACAACATTGAGTGTTGCTGGTGCGGTATTCAGGGCTATCAATAATAACCCGAGAACACCAGTTGTAGCTGACCAAATCTCCGGATTGCCTGTCATTCCTTCTCGACCGTGGAAATCATCCGGGATAGTTGTTGAGGAAGAAAGAAACCGAGTAGGAAGGGACGAATTCACATTTCCGAAATCGTTCACGGGACTCCTACTCCTATTATCTAACAGACGCGGTATCAAGGCATGGTGCGACTCTTTGCAGGGGCGCCATTCCACCAAACCCCTTGCTTACAGGAACCTCGCGCCTGCATTCCACCACCATTACCAGATAATTTGATTGGATGTCCCCGCGCGAATTTAAAACGGCCTCTCATATGAGCCAATTAAATAGGGTCATTTGCCAGATCTAGGAGCACCAGGGCTAAGCGAACCGATGCGTCGGGAGAGTGCAGGTCGCGTCAGCAGGCGGCGATGGGGGATAGGGCACAGCACAAGTCATGTGAATGCGGCCTTGTCTTACATCTGACTATTCATGCATGTGTTGATGACTCGTACTAAGGCTTCAAAAATTAGATGTCTAACAGAAACGCACGGTTGTCCATACTGATACCAAGCAATCATACAAGGTTGCAGACAGTTCCTAACTACATCAGGCCAAGTCGGCAAAGCTTTTGTGTCGTCAAAGAGTGTATTCTGCTGCAACCTTGTAATAGTGACTTTTGCTATTTGTGCTAATCTAACAGTGCTTAGAACCACTAAACTTTTTTTATTCTTTAAGCCGCTTGCAGTCAGTCCAGTCGTTTCACTGTCCCTTTGACGACGCCTACCTAGGGTACGGATCGATATAAAACAAATGCCATGACCTATTTAAGCTATAGCTATCCTATCATGAGCCATTTTGTGTTACACAAATGCAATCATCACTTTAAACTTCAAACAGCAGACATTCTAAGACTTTATCGACCCCTAACCCGTGCGTCATATCGTCGATGGGAAGCAGGTTCCATGGTTCTGGGTCATCTTCGGTGGTTCCGGCTAAACCCAGCAAATCGGCTTCCCAGTACAAAAGGTCATACATCCGGTTCTGGGTCTCAAAGTTCCAAGTGTCAATAATAGTATAAGTGTCATGTTGAGCCCAGCTGACTACACTGGGTAACTGTGTACGGTGTGAGAACATACAATGTGCAATTGATATGTAACTAACTATATGTCCGTGGAAGAAGCCCAGTGGGTTTCAACCATAAACATGCTTTCTAGCGGAGAACTAGTTGCACGGAAGCACTGTTTATCTGGAATTCAATGTGTACCGCCAGTGTGAACCCTTCGGGAGGCCTTCCAATAAAGTGATACAGCGATGCGGATGCGAATCCCGCAGATCTACAATTGGGTTTACCCCGAAAGATCATGGAGGCCGGCGTAAGGATCCCAACATTTTAGTGCCACTGGGTACTGAGTAAAGGTTAGGATAGCGGACTCTGCAAACTGTCCTTTCCAGGATGACTTAACCAAATTATGATAGTAGACTTTTACGGACCACTAAATTTGGTCCATTATGTTATTAGCTTCAAATAGTAATCTTTATATGTCCGCAACAGGTAACAGTTAAGATACAAGGTTTGCTTATATACAATTAGAATGGTGTAGGAATGCTCCACGCATGGTTTCATTAACTAGCTAATAGTGGTTGATATCAAGACTTAGAGCCTTCCTTATACCTCCACTTTGCAGAACAATAAGCCCACAGAACCCTCTTCTATTGAAGTTTCACCGTTTGCGTCTTACCGTAGCAGTCATACGAAGACTAACGTAATCAATGTTGGCCCATCGACGTATCATGAGGCGGTACACATGAAATGAAGTCAAAAGCGGATGAGAGTCTATTATGATAGACATGTTGAATGATGAATACTGACGTATAATACAAAATTCAAGTATTCAGACCTAGGGAGCAATGACAATACTGAGAAGGTTTATTCTGGTAGAGATTCAGAAAACATAAATACCCAGTCAAATCCTGATAACAATTCGAACTTCTCCCTTACTAGCTCCAAACACATATTTTCTATCAAACCTTGGTGGTCTTATATTCATTTTATCGTATAAAGAGCTACCTCCAGAAGCCGCAATGCCCAACAAAAACGACTTTATCTTCAACGAACTCGTTGGAGGAAAAGGCGGTAAGGACTTCGGCGACGCGCTTTGGAGTGATAAGCCAGTGACCGAGGTTGAGGCCTGGTACGGTCATGCATGGGGTGCGGATTTCACGGTATTGAAGGGATTAAGAGTCCATTGGGGCGACAGGACCAGCCCAATGGTTGGCCATCCTCCGAATGAGGCGTTACACACTAGCTACTCTTTCGCCCCAAATGAAAGGGTCCGGTGGATGACGCTGAATGGAGCCGACCCAGGCTCTGAGGGTCGCTGCGACGCTATCAGGTTTGAAGCCAATAACCCATTCGCTGCAGGTGGCACTGGCGGCTCTGAACGCCATGAAAATCCCGGAAATCACGTTTTACATGGTTTTGTTGGAAGGGCGGAAGGAGATATTGATAGCCTGGGGGCCGTTTTCCATAAGTAATTAGGGTGAGCTTAGAACCCAGTTGTTCAATCATATATGTCTAATCATTAACACGATCAGATGCTGGTCCAAGCCTGCCGCACATTCTTCATGATTATTCTAAAGGACAAAGCGCAAGGGATTCATGGGCAAAAAGGTGATCATCTTTAGTTGTCTCACGTATGCCATTGTACCTAGTAGTAGCCAATTGTATCTCAACGTACAAACATCAATATGTGTACATTTACGGTACTATCGGCGAATGACTGAGTTAAATCCAATTTGGAAGTGGCTTTTGCCCATTCTCTTCGTGGCCTCTATCGCTCCTCAAGCCGTGCTATTCCAACAACCAATATTATATAAACTAGGATCTATAAATCTTGCATCGGGGCTGTTTGGTTCACCCAAAGCGATCAATGTAGTCCCTAGTTTGAGTTAGAGTGAATCTCGACGTTGGATCCTCTTAGGGAGTACACACCATTTAAAGAAAAATGGGGCCATCCTAACTTCTCCAAGCCATGGTGTGGATCAGCCACGAAAGCAGCCCAGGCCCGCTGCATCTTTCTCTGTAATTTCACCTGGTAGGCCGTCCCGGGAAGATCCGTTACGGCTTCAGAGTTGCCAAAAATCATGTTCAACTCCACTCCGTGATAAGCACCACTCGTTGGGTACAGGCGGGTGTTGTTCCAGTCGCCAAAATAACGGAAGCGCCAGGCAGGGACACCCGCACGTATCCGAGCAATAACTGCGTCATCGGTAGGACAGGTGAAAGTTTCCTTGTTGAAGGCTTGCCATTCTGACTCCGGTAACTTAGATCCTTTGGCCCAGGCTGAGATCTTATAGAAGCCCGCCTCATTATGGTTGTGCCCAGCGAGGTATGGCTGATGACACACGGTGAGCTTTACTCCAGGGATTTTGTGAATGCGATAACTTACAAGATATGCAAACCTCCCTGTCCTTGTAAGCAGTCTGTAGTCACTGAAAACCGTTATATTGTCTACTGTAGGCTGAAAGGCAGGTTGAGTTCGGGCTGCACTACTGGCTACAGGAGGCTTAATCTTGCCCGACACAGTTAATAATGCTGTTGCATTCTGCCTTTTCATGCACCCAAGCACGTCACCCGATTCACATCCCATTAAGGAAGTGAGCTCCTTCCAGTGCTGTGCAGACAATTCTGGCGAGTTAGCTGGGAAGCTGTCGGCAGTTCCTGAATGTGAAATGAGGCCAGCCACAACAGGATCGTCACGATATGAATATGCCCAATAATCGGCTGCAGCGCTACCGCAGGACTGTCCAGACATTACAATCCGGCTAGGATCACCTCCGAATGCCTGGATATTGTCCCGTACCCACTCCACTGCCTTTCGCTGGTCGAGAAGTCCGAGATTGGACTGCTTCCCAGGGATACCGGGAAATCCAAA
The DNA here is from genome assembly GCA_009193525.1 of Aspergillus sergii. Taxonomy (NCBI): domain Eukaryota; kingdom Fungi; phylum Ascomycota; class Eurotiomycetes; order Eurotiales; family Aspergillaceae; genus Aspergillus; species Aspergillus sergii. The sequence continues at coordinate 437,251 of ML741765.1, forward strand.
AACGTTCATTCGGTACGTCGCAGTGACAACAACGATATCCTCGGCGGAGGCAAAATTCGCTCCGTGATAAAAAGGTGTATTAGTTGTTCCGGACGTCCACCCTGGCTTATAGTCAGTCAGATATCTGAATATGCATTCTAAACCTACTCCCGCCATGGAAATGAACTAAAACAGGCTTCAAGGTGTTATTATGCGCCTGCTTGCTCCAGACATTTAGAGTCAGGCAGTCCTCGCTGTGACTGTTATTGTTCGATGAGGTGAAAGCGCTCATTATTTTGTCGAACTGTGGTGTCTTATTAGGGTAATCGATCGTTGATCCCACAGCGTATGGACAGTCACTATACTTTTTAGATAAAATACATTCCTGGTCATCTCATGTGTAACTTACAATCCCTACGAAGCACATTGGTCAATATTCATGGGGAGTCAAAAGCGTAGCATTGAAAAGCAGAGGCTAGGTAAACTTACATAATGGCTAGCAACATACTTTCCCCCGCCTTTATATGTTTGTGGTGGCTCGAAGCGCAATTCCCCAACCGGTGGTGCAGCATAGGGAATCCCCAGATACTCAACAACGTTGAGATATTTGTTCGAGCTATGGCCAATTATGTCGCCGTTGGATGTTTGAACAACCGTTCCATGTACAGAGCGTGCAATCGCAGTGTTACAAAGACCAAACAGAAGGATGGGTACGAGAATGATCATTGCGATAATCTGTATGCGCGCTCAACCATTTACCTCAATAGAGCGGTTTGTGCAGGATTGTAGGGGTTATAAGAGTAAGGTGTGCGTCAACTTATGCGTTTATCCTTCACCCCCTCGTATGACACGGATTAGAATCTTATTTTCGCACTACATTCGGCACCTTCGGCAAATCCCGGTCAAGCTAAGATAAACCTCTAGGAACTCGTATTCGATCCACGTCGTTGGATCTCTCCTTCACACTGTCTCCTTTCACCTAAGTCCTTCTACTTGCAAAGACTTTGCTCCAAGATTATATTTGCAGCGCTCAAATGTGGACAAGAGCCAAGAAGAGAAAACAATAGAGAAACAAACCAAGCCATTCACGAACCTCGGTAGACTTGTTATGTTGATAAACGAGCCAATACTAAGCAGAATAAAACCCCGTTGCCGACGCTAGGTAGCATTAGTGCTGACAATTAACCTTCCAGGAGAGGAATTAAAGCTACAATGGACACGATATTGGCATTCGGATTCATTATTCTTTCTACCATAGGTTAGATACTTGATGCTGTACGTTATTAGTTAATTAGCCCTCTATCCAACAACCCTAAGCCATGTTTAACCGATTCCAGGAATCTATACCCCCAATTTTGCACAGCAAATGAGCTAACCAAATGCAGCCAAGGAGTTGCGACATAGCGCGAAAATCCACTTTTCATCTTAGGGCCAATGTGCACAAGCATTAAATGATTCAAGCAGGAACGCGTTCTATTTACGCGTTCTGGACAACGGGAATGTGGCAACAGACACTCGCATCCCTTCCATGCAAGGTGCCGCTCATGCTGGGATCCTTGAGCATCGGTACCCCAACATAACTCGTACTCATAATTTTAGTAAACAAATGGTTAGTGACTATTCCTCTACGTCAGTCTTCAAGTGTATCTGGCTTAACTTGCTCACAATTGTTTTGTTGTTTAATACGGACTTCGAGGGCTTTTCCCTCTTTTTATTTGATAGGCATCAACCCAAACTAAGATATATTCTGTAGTCGGGTTACTACTCTTTGAAAAGATGAAGTAAATGGAGATAAGCATAAAAGGTGGCTTTCTTGGTATATATTCTTCTCAATCTAAGTGTAGAATTATATTAGAAGCTTTCGCGGTGGATTGAGCTAAGCTTCCAGGGATATATATATCTGGGCACTCTGAACTAGTACGTTAATTACCCGCGCATTGTATGTAGACCTGCGACCCCTGCTAATATTACCTGCCGAGAGTGTCGGCATAATATCAACTCTATCTTTGCCTACTTGAGTTCTTCAATACGTGATCAAAACAGAATAAGGATAATATTGACAATGTAGGCAAATCGTAATCTTATTTATCAAGAAAAAGACCCACTCACTATATATGGAGTTCTTTATTGGTTGGCCGCTGCCAAGGCCAGCCGAGGGTACACGAATACGACAGAACTACGCGCTTTTTTTCTTCAGGTTCGTATGGCTCTCTTCTCACGAAGCAGAGACTCACAATATCTGTCATGAGTCACCTATTTAGCACGTGGCTAGTTATCTGCTGTATATGTGGTTGAGGATCGACAGTGAATATGGAGGCCAAGGTCTCAGCGCAGAGCCATAACTGAACACCGCGTCACCCGCGTCAGTGTGACTTCGTCGCAAAATGGAAGGTGAGAGGCGACATGGAAAATTTGAAAGTAGTAACGCCCGACACAGTCACTGGGTAAGTTTCAGTGAGGAGATCATCGTCACGCCAAAAACATAGTAAGGCGCCTTTTCGTAGCCGAGTGATCGGCTCCCGGTCGATATCAAGATAAGGCAAGCATTTGGTTAATCTTAGGACCGGCTCATAGACCCACGAATAAAACTAGATTAACCACTGTCAAGCTGAGGGTAGTTCTGCGCCAGTGACGCGGCCCTGGGAACGCTATGAAAGTCAAGCTCTCCCAACTGAATGTGTGCCTGGGCTAGTGGGAGCTTTGCCTTGATATTTGGATTGATGTACTGAAGATCGCCTGCTATAGTTTTGTATTGTCCACAGGGTAACACCCCCACGCCATCTGGCCTGTCCAACTTAACTAGACACAGTAACATGTCAACTACTTATCTATCTTCGACCGACTTCAAGTGGGGTATGGCATAGATAATACTGCGACCTTGTATTCTTGCTTGTTTTAGTACGTGATTTCTGTTGCGCTTCTTCAAAACCTCGGCAATGCGCCTGATTATAGGATTGTGATTGGGTTGGGCCTCACCTGAACAGGTCACTCAGCTGAGACATGGCAGCTCCAGGCCGACTACTGCTCTGAGTCCTGCAGTATGTACAAGCAGCTACTATAGAGCATATCGGATTGGATTTCCAAATTCAGTCTTAACATGCATGTAACATCCCGTAGGCCCTTGCAAAGCTGATAAACATGCATAGTTCAAGATTCGCTGAAGACTAATATGCGATTTTAAATGGTTTGTAGAAGCTCCACATACACTGGTCTTTCAGGGCGACACTCATGGGGCGAGTACTTCTTTATTTTTGGTATACATGTAGTACATAGTTGAAAGAAAGAAAAGAAATTTATCAGCCGTTTCTTTCACTCTAAAAGGACATCCTCTAGACAGCGACAGTCTAAGGCATGAAGGGGCATCTCGGGAGTAAGTGGTCAACCCGGGGTGTCGGGCAATGAGTACCCCGGCGTAATACTTATCCAGAGTTCCAAGAGCGTTGTCTTCTAAGGCTTCCAATGGCTAAGCGATGACCCCCACGTCACTGAACCTTCAGTAGCCGCAAGGCTAAGGCGCAGTAGGTGTTATGCAGGCTGTTACAGAAGACGCTGTGCGCCTGACCTTCCAATTGTATTTAGACCCTACAACACATGATTTCGGACCGAGATTTTGTTTGTGATCAGGCAGCTAATAAGTGAAATGCGGTCGCATTTACCTTTGTCACGCCTAGAAGCCAAGAGCCACGGAAAGATGTCCCGCCCCGGAAAGCATTCGGAGATTTAACAACAGTTTCATCGAACGAAAGCTTCATCCACTGATCAGCCCACTCTGCATGCTCGCTGGCGACAACGAGAACTTCAGTTCCCATTCAAGCCTTGATCATATAGGGGTCCAGCAGCAGGTCCATCAGACTGAAAACATTCCTTAAGAGGGGCGGAAGCTCTTATAGTGTAGTCGACCGTGTTCTAACCTCTTAAAGCTACTACAGCACTCGCCCCAGTTTCCTTTCATGAGAACACTCTAAGATGTGTCGATGATAACACCTTGAAGAGCACACTATGTACTAGCATAGTCGGCTCTTTTCGAGAAAAATTGCCTAGAAAGGAGAATGCTACACATGCGGGTACTTGCCAAGCATTGTGAAGAATGGGGCCTTTATATTATCCACTCCAGCTGTTTTTATTTTTTTTTTACGCTCACCTCGTCAATGGCCACACAATCAACAATTTGCAATTTATGCATATCCAGAGAAGATTAGCGTCTGCATAAATTTACTATTTTCAAAGTCCAGCCCACGGTTGCCACCGACTCGGAATCATACCGGAGAGCTTCCGAAGTTAATAAGCTTAACCACAGACCTATTAGTGGCAGGCACAGTTGGATCCGATCTCCATTTTTGTCCCCTGGTAGTCTCATTATCCGTTGTACGTGATGTCTCACAAAGTGTGGATCAATTTCAGCAGTCTAACTCTACACAATACGGAGGGGCAATCACACCACAAATCCCTGTCAGAGGAATCTATATGTCACCTATAGTGAGTTTTTATCTGCTTTATTCGTCAGATTCTTCATATCAGGTGTCTCCTGGGTCGCATCAGTTTGGGAAAAGTGCATGTTCTCACGCCTTTTTGTCCTAGGCGGTCATGAGGCATTCAACATTGCTTATGAGGTCCATTCTATGTTCTGTCACTGTCCATTTTTTTAACAATAGTTTCCTACGGGAAGCTCTATAGCTGTGTTCAAAAGAGTAAAAAGAAGAGAAAGAGAAAAGGGTAATCCAGATAGGAAGGCCATGAGGACTCGCCTCTTAAATTCATGCCTCGGGGAAACGATGGAGAAACTACTACGATTAAAGAATAATTAGCGAGCGGATTTATTCCACATGAAACCAAGATCTACATGGCTAAGACCCGCCATTTTTCGGCCGCTGCCTGAAGTTCGCCTTGGGTGGAGAACATTATCTACAGGTAACTCCAACGGAAAGCATTGGGCAGATCATATTGGTCTTACATTTAAGAAGTCGAAGCTATCGAATCCTTCGTGCCGTTATCCCGTTCTCCTGCCGCGTTGGCATGTACTGTATGTAATGCAACTGGCCATGATCCGAGGAAATAGAGAAGCTGCTCGAAATTTCACTGCATATCATTGACCTGCTCATACTCACTATGTTTTGATGAAAGGCGTGCTATATGATATGGGACTGCAACGCAGACTGTTGCTGGGTTAGTCTATGTGTATCCACCCTTACCTGGTAAATCTTGGATGTGGGACGGAAATGCAGAAGATGCTCCGAAAGAGTGGATTCTAGTATCAACAGTCACAACGGCTCAGTACTAGCGTTGATCTGCTTCGCCCTTTCGTTGCGATTGGATGTAACTACTATTAACCAATTTAACCTTGGGTAAGGCCCTGCAGAAACCATGGTGCAGAGCGATCTCCAATTTCAACAATACATATGCTACGTTCACTATACCCACTGCGCCTGCACGGATTCTGTATCGTCCCTAGTTATAAGCTAGGTGGGGACTGCCCTTACACAAGTCCGAAGTCGGGTTGCTTTTTCTAATCCCTGATCAATGGTCCTACCTTGATTTCTACTGCAACCCCATCCTAGGCAGCGGCAGAGGCAGACATTTTAACAATGTCTGCCAGTGTGGCTGATACCCATGATAAAGGTCCTCGGATTCTGGCAGTGGTATGGACATTATCAGCCCTTACGACTATTTTCGTCGCTGCACGCGTGTATATCCGTCAATGGTTGATCCGCAATGCAGGTATTGATGACTATATTATTGTTGTGGCACTGGTAATACCCTGGATTACCTTCGCACATCAGAACCTCACAGCTTACCGCGTACAGTGCCTAACATTAACATCCGTGGGAATGACAACCGCCAACGTGCATATGGGATACGGAAAGCATGCTTGGTTCCTGGAGCAGAGCACCGTGGAGACGATAAGCTTGGTCAACACAATCAGCTTTGTAATCGGCATCTTTTGCTTTACCATTCCCAAAGTCGCAGTAACCGTTCTTTTGACTCGGATCCTCAACCCCAGCCGTTTACAACGTATATGGCTATGGATGATGATTGGAATTACGGCTTCGGTGTCATTTGCATGTATATTTTTGTTATTGTTTCAATGCGACCCCCCTCAGGCCGCATGGCAGCGCCGCCTCGTCACCGAGGGCGAAGCGAACTGCAACGATGTACAAATTTTGATTAAGTATGCCATCTTTAATGCTGGTAGGTTGTTCTTAGCTCTCAACCGTGAATATAGCTGATTGTGCGCTAGCACTATCCGCAAGTGTTGACCTGTACTTGGCCATATATCCCAGTACTGTCCTCATGAAACTTCGCATGCCATTGCAGAAGCGTCTAGCACTTTGTGCTGCCTTGGGCATGGGGTCTATGTATGTTAATTCTCAACCACACTTCCTGGATGATAGCTGATCAATGCCAGTGCCGCGGCGACCGCTATTGCAAAGAGCACGCAGTTTCCAGACTTTGCCCTGCAGGATGACTATACGTGTGAGAAACACCGAAACGCCGTTTCTCCTGGTTTCTGCTAACAACATCAGATGAAACCGCGGATCTTGTGATGTGGACAAAGTAAGGCAGTCAGAGTCTTTCTCAACAACTCATGCTGACGATTCTAGCGTCGAATCCAATGTTCTCATTTTAGCATCCTGTATTCCGACTCTTCAGCCGATTCTCGAACTCACGCTTAGGGGACATGTTCACACTAGGAGCCCTCGAGGGAAAGACGCCAACTACCCACGCGATTCCGTTTTCCAAAGAACCGGACACAAAACAAACCGACGGTCGGATCGCTCGATTACGCACGTCGAGAGCCAAGAGAGTATCCTTGGAGCTGAAGAACGGAAGAATAGCCATCCCCTCGGTGCTATCGTGCGGACAGATGATGTTTCGGTGGAATTCAACACTAGATCGGGGCATAGCATGCCGGAGAGGCATATGACGTGGCAGATTGGCTAAATGCTTGTACCACAAATATGTCATATCCAGTCGCGACATCGAGGAGGATCTTCTCTCTTACACTAATTGTTTTTATGCGCCATAATTTATTTGAGCCAAGCAGACACATAGATTTTTCTTATAGTATGACATTCATGACCTGCATACCTCTTTTGTTATCTCGATTATATCTACTACGTGCCTGGCACAGTGCGAGTTCCACTTCATGATGTTATCTGTACTCCGTATTATCAATCAAATACTCCTAGCCCCTGAGCGCATCGAGATTCGAATGTTTCTCCCAATCTATCTCTACCGCTGGAGCCCATCTATGTGGACCAGTTGTCTTACTTTGAGCCATATTTAGTCCCCTCTAAATGTCTGTGCAAAAGTACGGGATTTATTTTGGGAAATATTGGTCGTAGCTCGTGCAAATAAATGTTATTAACTAGAACGGTCATTAGAAGATAAAAGGGGGTGATGGCTCTTGACATCGCTCTCTGTAGCATACTTGGCCGGCCATGGACTCGGAACCTACCTTACCAGGGCCTCTCCCTACAACTTGTCCGTCAAAGTATAACGATGTCATTTTCAGGTTTCCCTAATACTTTGTTGCACTTCCAGTCATGTACCATTACGTTTCAAGCCTTGCAAACTGTTCGGTCCTCGAACTTCTGGTGCCACGCAAAACTACAACAAGAAGCACACCATAGCCAAGTCACCGATTCGTACATCATCTATCACATTAAACAGCCTACAAAGACAGAAAATATGACTTGTCAACCGCTATACCCGCTAGTATGAGATACCCGCTAGTATGAGATACCACGACGCTACTAGACGATGCAGATTGCAGAGAGCATTGAATCTAGACCGCGAAGTCCGAGCCCTACTTGGTTTTTTGGTAAATCCGATGTGTTTGGCTTCGGCATGTTCGGTATCCAAGTTCCACACGGACCGGCAAGCCGGGAAGGCTGGAGCACATTCCGTGGGTCTCTTGGCATATGATACCTTTTCTTTCAGTCAGGAATGAAGTACATGGACAAATTGACAGCTGCTTTGAAGTTCTGGAGTCGCTATTTCGATGCTCCAAGAAAAGTCGGCCTCGGCCACCAGGGCTGTGCCTGACCTGGACGAAGGAATTGGAGATGCAATATCCACACCGGGTGAAACCGGGATACCGACAACACTCACACGTGACTAGACTCTTTATGCCCAAGGCATCAATAACAGCACCAGTTCGATAAGATAAGCGTTTCAACATCGTCATCCCAGATCGTCGTCATGGATATCGTCCTCTAAAGCTCGTCCTACAGACCCAACTCGAAGAGTGACACCAGAAAGCAACGAGGAACACGTTCATGAGAACGCAAAGAACCCCGATCCTATGATATCATAATACTCCAACAACTCAACCCCCCAAAAGTCACCCCACCACCAACCCAAACCATTATTCACCGAAGAAGCCCCAAAGGGCAAAAGCAACATCTCCGCCCCACAGTCCCATATAAGAACTCCCAACTTAGCTCCATTACCCCTCCAAACCTCCACGTTTCACACTCAGAGACAAATCCCAAAACTGCCCAAAATGGTCTACACAATCGTTGTCCGTACGTATCTCCCCTTTCGCTCCCTCAATGGCTTTCCCGGGAAGCGCGTTGATGCTAACTCAACCGGGTGGAATTAGACATGCGCGCGAAGCCCGACGAGGAGTCTATCTCCAAGCTCCACGCGAAGCTCCTGGAGGCCTCGGCCGTTTACTCGAAGGATAAGGAGACTCTCTCCTGGTTCGTTATGCAGTCGGTCCATGATAAGCAGGATTTCTGTATCGTGGAGCGTTATCTCAATGAGGGGTCTCAGAAGTATCACCTTGAGAACCCTTACTGGAAGACTTTCGATCCCTATGTTATTCCTCTGTTGGAGAAGGATATGGATCTCAGGAGATTTGAGGAGTTGGTTCCTGAGGGTGAGGAGAAGAAGTAATTGTGCATGGGCCGGGTGTTATGATGTATAATGTTTATGCGAGGATGAAACAAATACGATGTCGTACATATATTTTTTCGTTTCAATGTAGTATGCTAGGTCCTAGAAGGACAGCTGGCTGGGATTCTCGCAATTGCTGCTGGATCAAGTACTGGAGGTAGTAAGTATAGAGCCGCTACTGTTATATATATACTGGATGCATTCAACGACTGTGGACATCCTCGCACTGGCTCTTCCTAAGAGAAGCCAGTCGGACTTTGCTAATAGTATAATCCCCAATAATGCAACATTATCTGGCCGGATTAGAATATGATAGATTACATCTAAGCCATATCAAGAGTTCTTCCACTCGACGATGCTGACTAGGTTATCGCACCCTACTCGAATTTCGGATGGCCCGTGCACTTTTCGGCCATTCTTCTCCTGTAGTAAAAGGTAATGGGCCTTTTCTGTTGCTAAGTATTGAAGCTTTAAAGATTTACCCCGCCTTATCGAAAGTTAATGCAATGCACCTGAGAAAACCATGCTTCGTGTCGCTCAAGGCATACAGTTCTCGGCAATGAAGTCAATCCAGTGGATGATAGGAGAGCTTGACCGAACTCCGATGCAGATAGCCCATTACCATTCGACGAGAGTGCCGATCATCTCAACTGCATGAAAGATACAGTTACCGTATCACGTGAGTCCACAAGAAGCTCCTCCGAAACGCTGCCCATAGCAGAGAGCTATCCGCAAAATAAATACTACGAAGCAGAGCCTCTGCGTTAAATTACTTTGTTTTCACCTGATATCGGGCCCTGGAGCATTATGGTGGACCAATCGCCGAAAGAGATGATCCTGTGCATCGAGGACATAAAATCCGCAGCGGGGCAGAAGTTGCCCGCATCATCCAGAGGTGCGGGGTGATACCAACAGGAGCATGACACGCACAATGGCATTGCTGCTGACTACGATCTAGATTTCTACAATTCAGGCTCGACGGACCAAGTCACCGTAACGGAGAATTCCACGGCCTATGGGAAGTATCGTCTGCGGCCGCGGGTATTGGTTGACGTCTCGGAGACAGACACTAGCACCACCGTGTTCGGACAGAAGATCACCTTTCCGCTATGTGTAGCGCCGGCGGGCATCCAGGCAATGGCACATCCGGATGGTGAACTGGCGACAAGTCGAGCGTGTGCTAAGCAACAAGTCCACATGGGTGTCTCGTCGTTCGCAAACTATTCAGTGGAGGAGATCCGAGCGGCTGGGATTGACATCGGACCGATACAGCACACCATGCAGGTTTATACCATGCAAGATCGAGCACACCAGGAGCGCATTATCAGACGTGCCGAAGCGGCGGGTTGCGTCGCGATCTTCCTAACGGCGGACAGTCCGATTCTTGGCGTCCGGTACAGTGAGCACCGCAACGATTTCCGAGCCCCCGAAGGCCTAGACTTTCCCATGCTGGAGAAGACGTCGGAAATGATTCGAGCCGAGCGACACGAAGATGGATTCACCGGAGTCAATTCAAGCTCACATTCATGGGCCAGGGAAATCCCTTGGCTTAGAAGTGTGACAAAAATGCAGATCTGGATTAAGGGCGTGCTAACGGCGGAGGACGTGGAGCTTGCCATCCAGTACGGTTGCGAAGGAGTCGTCGTTAGTAATCATGGAGGTAGACAGCTTGATGGTACTCCGGCCACGATTGACGCCCTTCCGGAGTGTGCTAAAGCTGCAAAGGGTAAGATTCGAGTACACATCGATGGGGGTATCCGGAACGGAACGGATATTTTCAAAGCCCTGGCGCTTGGTGCGGAATGCTGCTGGATTGGACGGCCGATCATCTGGGGTCTTGCAGTAAGTCCAGCTGTCTTAACGTGTTTCTGTCCTCCAAGCGGCAGTGTCACTGATCACGTGCTCACGGTAGTATGACGGAGAGGCGGGCGCTGGTAAAGTGCTGGACATTCTGCATACGGAGTTCAAACGCTGCATGCAGCTAACGGGTTGTAAGAGCATAGCGGATATTTCTCCGGCTTCGTTGGGTGTGGTCAGAAGTGATGGGCCATTAGCCCGGTTGTAACCTTTTCCGCCAATTCTCCTTTCGGTCTGTCGGTTCCTTTGGTAACTCTGCAATTTTGGGACTGTTCCATTGCTCTGTTGCATAGAGAGGGAGTAGTTGTGGCTATGTTAAAGATCGGTTAGGCATGCAGATAGATCGCAATTAAAGGGGAATGAGATGAGTTGACGGATGCGGAAGTCCCGAGAGCTGAAGGAGTGAAAATTCACCAAAGGGGAAAGGCGTCAGGGCACGTGCCCCGCTATTTGCTTTTCCCCTGTGGAGACGATCCAATACTTGAGTTGCGATCTCATTTCCTTTTTGAAGAGTCGAGAGACTCTCTTTGATCACGAGTAGAAAGCGAGACAAACAATGCACGCATGACGGTGGGATCTTGTTCCTTTTGTAAACGAATACGACCGTCAGCTGGTCGGATCTGGAACTCTGGTTTCAGTGCTATTTATAGCAGACGTACGGAGTATATGCAAGGAATCCAATGTGATTGATCCCCACCAGCTTGAGGAGACAGTTTTGAGGTGGTACCTTTAGCTAGAAGGTAGCCTATGTGCCCTGACTTTCCCCTGCACCCCCTATCGCCTGAAAGTTCATCATTGCGCCCGGTCCGTCCCATTGTAGGGGTAGTACCCTGGGAGAAATGTCGCCCAGAAACTCAATCAAGAAATAACCATCTTGTCCCGTCTTGGACAGCAAAAAGATTCGTCACGGACGGAGCAACAGTCCGGGGAAGACATACTTACGACGGAACCGAAGACGATCAAACCCAGGGCAAGAGCGATCTGGGACTGACATGAACCCCTAATAAAGGACGAACAGGCAGCCAGGGAAAAAACGCGAGACTTGGCGCGCGCTAAAGTCCCCAAAAAAGCAGGCAGCGCGGTGATCCCATTGGCCGAAGCGACTGTGGCGTGGACATCTTGGCGGATACACTCGTCCCTTGGCGTTTCACTGCCAAACTTCCCTCTTCTTCCTTCCCCCCCCTTTAAAATTCCACCACATAATAATAATGTCTTTCCCGTCGCCCCTGGGAAAAAATAAAGCTCCGTCATACCTGGCCCTCCCATAACTGGAGGTAAACTAGGGCGACTAAACCAGAATTAAGCATAAATCACGTTCATAATACATACAACATACAACTCACAACTCTTCCATGCGCGGACTAAGTTGGCAACAGCTCGGCGGAGCTGTCCTGCTCCTTCTTCAGGGGCAGGTGGCCCTGTCGGCGCTCAGCGTGCAGGTGAATAGTAAGGGTATGTCGATGTTTTCTATTTCCTAATTCGGTTATGTGGGTGAAAGAGTACGAGTTCTTAGGGCATGATTTCCAGATTCGTTGGCCAATGCGGGGAAGGAGATCGCCGATCCTATGATGGACTTCTATGCACAGAATCAGACGGAAGGCATCCCCGGCAAGCTCACCGATACCTGGTACATTGCTGGTGCTATGTTCATGACCTTGATTCAGTACTGGGCTACCTCTGGCGTCGAGCAATACAACAAGGTCGTGTCACATGACCTTATGTTCCAGTCGGGTGAGAATTACGATTACTTCTCGTCGAACTATAGTCAATGGCTGGTAGGTTTGAGACGTGTCCCATGGATAGATGACATGATTAACCTTGACCAGGGAAACGATGACCAAATGTTCTGGGGTCTTGCCAGTATCACCGCGTCGGAGACCGGGTTCCCTGAAGTCTCGGGTAAACCCACTTGGACTTCCCTGGCTCGTACCGTTTTCAATATGCAGGTTGAGCGGTGGGATGAGACCGCTTGCGATGGTGGTCTGCGCTGGCAGATCTGGCCCTACCAGGCGGGTTATACCATGAAGAACTCCATTTCTAACGGTGGTCTTTTCGAGTTGTCCGCTCGCCTAGCCCGGTTCACCAAGAATGAAACCTACGCAGAGTGGGCAGAGAAGATCTGGGATTGGTCTGCGAGCTCACCTCTCATCCTCACCGAGAAGTGGTATGTGGCCGACTCAACATCAAATGAGAACAACTGCAAAGACTCCGGCAACAACCAATGGACGTATAATTACGGAACCTATCTGTCCGGTGCCGCGTTCATGTATAACTATGTGGGTTATTCCATCCGAGTCTGCCTGTTTCCTGGCCAGCATACTGATCTGTAACTAGACCAATGGTGACGAGAAGTGGTTGAAGCGCGTCAATGGCTTGTTAGAAAGCACCTTTGCCACGTTCTTCCCGTCCACCTACGGCGGTAATGTGCTGTCTGAGGTGGCCTGCGAGCCTATCTTGAGCTGCGATCGAAACCAATTGGGTTTCAAAGGATATACGGCTATGTGGCTGGCCCATACCGCCATTTTGGTTCCCTCTACCGCAGACCGAATCACTCCCAAGCTGCAAGGCTCTGCAGAAGCAATCGCAAAGCAGTGCTCGGGTGAGTCCGAGAATCTCTGTGGTGTAACATGGGGCAAAGCCACTTGGGATGGTATTAAGGGCTTGGAAGTTCAGATGGCCGCACTGGGTGGAATTACTTCGAACCTGATGCTCTTGGAGAGCAAGTCGCCACAGACCATCGATACAAATCCTGATGCAGCTGAACATCACATCGATAATAACGAAAGCAGCAAAGACCCCACCAAGGCGAAGCCGATTGAGACAGCGGATCGGGCCGGAGCCTGGATCTTGACTGTCATGATCGCCGCCGGTGCGATAGGCGCCGTAGGGTGGTTAATCAAGACGCAATAAGGCTTTTTTATTTTCATGTACAGATCGTCGCGCTCAAACTGGTCACGTGGGACATATCTTTCATTCAGGAAATAGCTTTCGTACATTATGTTTTACTACTATGCTTTCGTTTCATCATGACACCCAATAAATACCTAATTCAGAACATATATCAATACCCTCCTTGACCCATACTTCCGAGGCTAAGAGAACGCGTTAAAGCAGAGAAAAGCAGAACTCTACTGGGGCAATTTACGATAAGTCAATTGTACCCTACCCATCAAGCGCCTGCGCAACTTGTGCCCAATCCCCAAATCCATAAGCACCCGGCACAAAGGGCCCATCAAACAGACTCGCTAAAACCACACGATCCGTCTGCTCCCCTTCCCATGGCTCCCTCCCATGCTGCGCAATAATATTATCAAAAACTAACACATCCCCCTCCTGCCACCGATGCAACACCCGAATCTCATCCGTAATCTTTGCTAAATGCGCCAGATACTTCTCCGGAATAGGCGTCCCATCACCATAAAGCTGGTGTGTAACATTCTTCCTCTCGTCGTTTGCCTGTAGCCTCTTATAGTACGACGCCAGCCCAGTAAACAGGGTGGGCAGATTCGTCCCCGGCTGCGTCCGAATCACCGGCAGTCGATGGGTTAGCACAATTCCAGTCTCGGTCCAGTCCCACGTCGTATGTTTCCCGCGACCATACCGAGCAATCTGTGCTTCGATCTTGCTCCGCTTCGTCTCTTCGCTGTCACCATCTTGGATCTCTTTTCCGAATGCCTGGCGCAACGTTGAACCGCCCTCATACTGCTTCTCAATATCATAAGCAACCCTACTCAGAATCCCCTTCTCAGCAAGCTCATCAATAAACTCCGGTATCTCCGCCTGCGCACGGCGAAACAACTCTAACGACGAAGAAATCGGGGTCTCCCCGCCCTTCGCCGGAGCGCGCTGATTATAAAAGAAGATATACTCCGGCGCATGCGGAACCTGCGGCGACTCGTTGTGGTTGTAGATCTGCACTTCCTTCGGTGCCTCGTTAGCGGGGGCTACATTCGGGGCCAGTAATGGGCGATCGACTACGATGCCGATGATCTCGTGCGGCTTGTATCCGAAGGCATGGGCGAATTTGCTGAAGTCGTCGGCGTTGTGGATTGGGAGGTCTCGGAAGAGAAGAGTTCCGTGGTGGGCGAGGTACTTGGTGAAGGTTTGATCGCGGGATTGTAGGGTTTTGATTGTTGAGATGATGGAGTCGAGGGTGAGGGATTCCTTGCTGTCTTCTGTTGGGCGTAGGGCTAGGGGGATCACGGTGTTGCTGGGGTGGGGTGGGCCGAGGATGCGTTGGTTGGTCGGGGGCAGAGTGAAGGGTTCGAATGTTATTGTTGGAGATGGGGGATCCGTGAGGTGGAGGTCCGGTATATTCAACTGCTCGACAGAGGTAGTCATTGTGTGTCTATATGGATTGGATTATTTGGGTCTTTGGGAGGGATAATGATGTTGAACTACTGGGTATATAACTGCTATCTATCCCCGCATCTACTATTCCCGTGCGATAGGTCGATGATGTGCTCAGTGGCGCCAAGATTGCGCCAACCCCGCCATGTCGCAGCTGCTTGTGATAGTCCGCGAGGAGGACAGGGCTTGCCGGCCATGAGTGGCTAATTTTGACATTGCGTCACAAGTCTAGGCTCTCTCTTATCGTTCCTTCAGCTTCTTTAAGTGCTAATGGCCGAGGTCATGTATCTATCATGCAAGGGAGGGATCAAGTTGCGTGCTTCGGGAAATGATAAGTTATATTTATCTATAATAGCCAGTAACCTGACAGCATGTGCTAGTGAGACTCCGATAAACCTCGAGGGGCAAGACATCAGAAAAGGCAAAGCAGAGAGGTGAACACCGTTCTCTTGATCCAATATGACAATAAGCGGCAAGTCTGGTGAACAAGTATCCCAAACACTACCAGACAATGGCACGAACCATTTGCAAAAAAGGCGATCCTTCTTTCGCAGTACCCTATTCCAAATCCTCGTTGTTGGCCTCTGCGCCTTCTGTGCCCCAGGGATATGGAGCGCCATGAACGGGTTGGGCGTGGGTGGATCACAAAGTCCTAACCTCGTAAACGCCGCCAACGCCTTACTCTACGCTTTCATGACGGTAACCTGCTTCGCCGGCCCCTGGTTAACAAACATAATCGGGTTCCGCTACACACTGGCAATCGGTTCAATTGGCTATCCGCTCTACGCAGCAGGTCTGTACCTGAACAACCGCACCGGCGCAACCTGGCTCGTCTATCTTGGCTCCATAACCTGCGGTCTCAGCGCCGGCTTCTTCTGGAGCGTCGAAGGCGCCATCGCAACAGGGTATCCAGAACAGCATAAACGAGGTCGCTACATCGCAACGTGGTTCACATTCCGGAATTTCGGAAACATCATCGGCGGTGCCATCTCCCTGGGAATCAACCACAATGTCAACCAACGCGGGCAAGTAGACTACCAAACCTATCTCGGCTTCATCGCCATCCAATGCTTGGGTCTAGTTTTCGGTCTTCTATTATCAAACCCAGAGAAAGTCCAACGCGACGACGGAACTCGCATTGAAGCGCCCAGAAACATAGACTGGCGAACAGAACTCCGCGCCATGTGGCGTCTCGCCCGAAGTAAATCCATTCTCCTCCTTACGCCCCTGTTCTGGTACTTCGGCTGGATCCAAGCATACCCAGGTACATACCTGGCAACCTATTTCACAGTTCGCTCCCGGGCCCTCGGCAGCTTCCTCTCGGCCGTAGTCGGGACACTAGCTACCTGGCTGGGCGGAACACTCGTCGACCTGCCCTGGATTCCAAACCGGAAAGCAAGAGCAATAACAACATACATCCTCATCGCAGCCATGAATACCACAACATGGATATGGGCTGTGATCATCCAAAACGAATACAGACATACAAAGCCGGTTCTGGACTGGGCGGACCAAAGTGCATTTGGGCGAGGATTTGGGGTCTACATGTTCGAGCGGATTAGTTTGGGTATGGTCGAGAACTATATCTACTGGTGTATTGGGAACCTATCCGATTCACCGGGTGATCAGATTAGATATAGTTCTTTGTTAAGGGGGATTGAGACTGCCGGTGTGGCGGTTGGGTTTGGGGTGCAGGCTGTGCCGACGGCTTTGATTGTTACTGCGGCGATTAATCTGGGTTTGTGGTGTTTTGCGTTGCCGTTCAGCTATTATGCTACTTTGGGGGTTGTGAGGAAGTTTGCGAGGATGGGGTTGCTAGGGCAAGAGGAGAGAACTGTATCTGTGTCAGTGGAGAGAAATTGATTAGACCCCAACATAACTCGAACTCCGAAACTACTCCGTAGTCCGATACCGACGGAGTTCTTACGCCCCATATATATAGTTCCTTCATAGCACTTGACACCCTACTTATTCTATAACCCAATTAAGCGGATCAGAAAAGCAACAATGTCAAATACACCCACACTCCCACCCGGCTACACCCTCCGCCAAGGCTACCCCTCAGTACGAGATTACATCCACCTCCGCTCCGCCTCAGGTCTATCCCCACATAGCGCCGCCCAAGCAGAGGCCGCAATGCGCGGTAGCTGGCACGGCTGCTACATCACATACAACCAGAACCCAGAGCCAGACAACAGAGGCATTAATACATCCCCCTCAAAAAATACAACAAGCGATGAACTGATAGTGGGGATGGGCCGCGTCATCGGCGACGGAGGCTGGTATTTCCACATCGCCGATATGGCCGTGCTGCCCGATCACCAGCGCAAGGGACTAGGTGATGCGATTTTAAAGGATCTCATGAGCAGAATTCGCTCGCTGGCGCCTCCTCCGGAAAGAGCGGCGGATGGGAGATTGATGGGTACCTATGTGAGCTTGTTTGCTGATGTGGCGGGTCGCAAGTTGTATGCTAGGAATGGGTTTGTCGATTCGATGCCGCATTCTATGGGCATGGTGCAGTTGTTGGATACGGAGTCTGCTTTAGATGGTGGGGTCTAGGGAGTTAGCAGTGGTAGTTTACTTGTAGGGATGGGGATTCCTTGAGGTGGCTTTATGGTTGTCTGGAGTACTGGACGGTTCCATGTCCTGTGTGTGAACTACCGAAGTATGTTCGTATATGCAGAAATTTCTGGGTTATAGTTCCCTCCAGCGATATTTAAAATCTTCCCGACAGGTGATGAGAGCTTAACTTGAACGAATTGGTATATTCTGTGTAAATCAACAAATATCTACATAAGTAACTATATGATCAGTATTTCAGTATCTGTACATTTGTCCGGTGCAACACCACTATAGATATCCATCAAAAATGCCTGTGCCCTGGGGAATCCTCGGAAGAGCGCCGGAATATGGTCAGCCCCAGCCACCTGTGCGTAGTGTATAATAGCTCCATCATTACAGTACTGCTGTACCAATTCGGTCGCATTTCCAAGACTACCCACTGTGGTATCTGCTGTTCCTTGGAACACAAACATTGGGAACTCCGGGACCCCGTGTTGGCCCATCACCCAGACGGTATCCAATAGTTCCGCAAATTCGGAGACAACAGTCCAACCATTGTCAAAGAACGCCGAGATATTCTTGTCAGCCAATTGGGGAACATAGCCATCACTCGAGTTGAAGACGCTAGCTGCACACATTGTCATTGCGAGATCAAACTCCGACTTAAACTCTGGTTTGAGATGCTCTTCGATATACTCGGCAATTGGAGGGAAAGCATTGGCAATGCCGTTCAGACCGCCCACAAGTAGACCCGAATGGCTGGTTCCATCAATGATAGGAAAGGCTTGAGTCACGTTCACAGGCAGACCACCGATCGCAGCGCCCGCTATTTTTACATCTGGCGCATACGATGACTGAAGTTCTCCCGCCCATTCCGATGCCCAAGCACCTCCAGAGTAGCCGAATAGAGTAGTCGTGGCATTAGATTGGATTCCAGTGATATCTGTGGAGTCCAAAACGGCGCGGAGTGAGTCAAGGACGCCATATGCCGCCTGCGTTCCGACTGTATAGGAAGATTCAATGCCCTCGTAATCTGGTATGCTAACAGGTATGCCCGCCAGCATGAAGGGTTCCGCCAAGATGGAAAGCTCCAAGACAGGATCATCGGCCGCTGTCGGGGCACCAAACTGGATCGTATAGGATGGCGAACAATCGGGGTTGGGGCTGTCGTATGCCACTTGGTAGGAAAGCAGACGATCATATTGAGCATTGATCGGGATCAATACGGTTGTTACCGCATAACTAGGTTGGTTCTGAGCGTCTGTTGTGCGGTATAGAAGTTGGTGAGCACTCTGAAGAGGCGTAGGCAATTTTATAATCGACCCGATCGTGACACTGCGCGTCTTGAGTATAGTCCCTGGTTCTGCTGCTTCCCAGTCTTCGTCGGGTGTATAGAACGGGTCCTGACTCGGTGGGAGAGGCCCAGCTTGTTTTGCCGAACCCAGGGGCAAGACATTTTTTGCCACTGACTGGCTGATGGTCGCCAATAAAAGTAATATCGAATATATCGCGACCGTGAAAACCATATCGGCGAGGTTTTCTCTGACAATATGGGCGAGTTAACTGTATTAGAATTAGATTATGCGGACACTTCAGTGCCGTTATATTAATCTGGAGCTATGGTCATGACGATGTGAAAAGAACCAGAATAAACCGTGGATTTGTCCCCTTATATCCATTATCGAGTTCACTGTTGTGTTTTGAACTTTGTGGTCCTGGGAAACTTCAGCATAGTGAAGCCGAACGCGTCGGCCA
Organism: Aspergillus sergii; assembly: GCA_009193525.1. NCBI lineage: Eukaryota > Fungi > Ascomycota > Eurotiomycetes > Eurotiales > Aspergillaceae > Aspergillus > Aspergillus sergii. The sequence goes on from ML741765.1 coordinate 456,655, forward strand.
CTTGGCCGAAACAGGTAATCCCGCCTGCCATTGGAAACCCTAAAGCACCACAATACCGACATTTATTCAATGAAAACATCAATGCGCCTTGAGAAGTTAATGGCAGAAGAACAAACATGAAAAAGTGCGATAGAAAATAGAAAGATCGGCAGGAGAAAGTTCGATAGGTCATATGGTTGCGAGGATCGCCCTCGTTGAATACTAAATGTGATTAGTTGGGCCGCGAGGAACTTACTATTTTGATTGAAATCGATAGATCTCATTCACCAGCCTTGCTGTTCTGGTTTCCAGCCAAACTCTTCTGTAATCTCTCCAGCCATCATGTCGAATCTACCATTTGGACCGAATGCGGATCGGCCACGACCACTTTTAGCTCCACAAGATCATTCGCGGTGATCACACTCTGTACTACGAGGAACTCAACGAGAAAATCGATGCACTTCTCCTGCAAGGGTATTATATATGGATGAATCTAACAGATAGAGATTGAGGGTGGGCCGCTCCAGAGGGCCCCCACATCCTATAGGGCGTACAGTTCACTTCGCAGAAAGGGGGAGGTTCCATAGGACTCAATATATGTTTGATGCCAACTCCTTGCGCAGATATTGAGGTTATAAAACATTTCAAAGGATATGATTTGGATAAGATATTATTGAACATTACTGGAGGTTCCATGCAGCAAAGCTAAACTTGGTTTAAGGGAAACTTTAGGGTTCCAAACCTTGCATGAGGAAATGATGCACGGACGATCCTTTCGAGCAGACAATGATGGTGTAGACTTTATACAAAGCTCCTACGCATACAGCGAATAGTATTGTCACATAGCAAGCTGCAACTGAAAGAATAATATTGTGTAAAACTTAGACACCGACATGCGGAACAATTAATCACTGGAGCAGATCGGCGGGGCATCTACTGTTTACTTGAACGTATCGTATCGCGTGTACATACATCAGATGCTCCTTGCGTCCCAGGCAGCAGACACCCTAGCTAGATTGGTACTCATACATCTAGCCCCGAATATGTAGTGCATTATCTGTGCGAGAAAGGCATCGATGCGGGTTAGATCTCATATTCTCTGGACACCAGAAACGCCATACCTAGTATATGAGAAGCTTAAATTCATGTCAGTGTTCACTTGAAACCAATCTCGACCTTTGTGACTAGGGCACAACTATGTATACTCCCATAACCACCAGCTCGCCCAAAACGCCCCATGCATTCACTTTTATTACATAAAATCATATGATTAGACTTTATCAGAGTATATACTTCTCGCAGGATCCTTCCTCCAAGCCTTAATGTTCTCTATACTACTTTTGATCGTCCTCCACCCAAGTGAGTAGTACACTAATCCAAGCAAAGCAATCGAATATCCCACGATCTGAATTGTGCTCACATGCGTATGCCAAAGCACAACCGAGGCAACGATAAGCAGAATATTCTTTGGAATACTGACGAGTGTCGTCGTCAGTCCCGACGTCTTTCCGATCTGAAGATATTGTTAGCCTGTTCGCTGCTTTCACTGGACCAGGTGACTCACAAGGACAAAGATCGAAACGTTGAGCATGAATCCCACCACAGCATTGGCCAACAGCGTCAGATAGCCAGTGTTAGGGACAACACTCCAGTGGAAATCCCTGAGCTCTGTGTTCCAAGCAATGATCGAGTTCATAACGGCGCAGACCGGCGCGGTATAGTAGAGACTGACGAGCGGGTCCATTTTCTGGCCGTCTTCAGAGACCAGGATTTGCATCATTACGAGACGGTTCGCGTCGCAGACGAGGCTGGCCATTTGGTAGAATATCCCAAGTAGTGAGAATTGGATTTCACCTGATACAGCAAGGCCAACGCTGCATGTGATGATTAGAATGTTGATTAGTACCTCCATCGATGGGGTTGCTACCCCCCATGACCAGCTGACGAGGAGGGTGACGACTGGTCCGGCGGCCTGCAAGTATTGTCAGCTTCAAATTGTCTTTGTCGTATAGAATAAGATTGACAGGAGCCAAGGAGTAATACCTTCAGCATCTGAATAAATGATATGTTGAGGTAGAGGTAGACGATATTCCCAAAGACAAGGCTGCCGCTATATAGCAGACCAATGGGAACCATGGTGCGTGCATACAGTCGGCTATTCATTTCGATATTCTTCCGGCCATCCAGGAATGTCGTTGTCCGCGCCAGAACTTGAGTGACCACGGTAGCGAATATAAGGTGCCATGTCGTGAGAAGGATTGCTGCAATTGTTTAGCAAGTGAAAGCACACTCAGATAGCAACCCACTCACGGTATCCTGACAAGACAGTTAGTCGGAATAGTTTTCTGGCAAAGCGACCGTATTAAACTTACTGAATTCCGTCGAGTCTAATATCCATTTATTGAATAAGACCGTGAGGTTTGACCAGAAGACCCAGGATCTGATCACCGTCAGCTAGTCATGGCAAGACCGGGGACCCACACTACTTACAGAATATCTAAGGTGAGATTCCAAGTCGGCCTTTTGCCGCCATTGAGTTCTTGATATGCCATTTCACCCCTTTCGTTTCCCATGGTAATTCTCCGGCACAGGGAAGAAGTTTAAGATTTTTCGAATTGACTCTAATCACGATTCCAGCCCCCGATCAAAGGAAGAAAAGGCGCGGAGCGATGTAAGACAAGTTGTTAAGTGGGGTCCATTTGGCTAGAGCGCGTCTACCATTGCTATGAAGTGTTAAGTAATAAGTGTACGCGCACAATCGCAATACAACAAGCAGCAATATGGAAGAAATTCATGAGCTGGCTCCGATGATTACTTAAATTCGTGCTCTGGAGGTCTAGGTATCCTTCGACTGGTTGTACGGAACTAGCGGAAGGGTGTGATTGCTCGTTGCCCTAACCAGGTGATTAAAAATGGTTGCCTGGAGCACCTTCCATTCGCTGAGCGCGCTCCACATTCCCGTATAATACCTAACAAAAGAAGGTTCAAGCTAGCAACGATCCCTACTCTGCGCCCGCTTCGCCGTTTGCGACAAAGCTCATGGTAGGCGCGCCCCAGAGCCGAGTCAGCCCGAGTTACATTCCGCCGAGGCAGAGTTAGCTTGAATAAGTTTTTCCTCTTACTCGAATTTATTGAGGGTGGGGAAATGGCGTCCTGTTTGTTTCTTGGCTCTGCTAAGCTTAAGTGTTTGGGTCGATGAAACCTTGAAATGGTTACATTCCTGTACCGAGGGTCTAGAGTCTAGGATGACAACACATGTCACCCGGATGCGGAATGTCAGGGTCCCGCCCCACTGCTTTACCATTCAAGCCTTTTAGTCTTCCGTTTTAATCACACTATTCGGGTACTAAGAACTCTGGAAAATGGTCATATAGGTCCTATATTTTTAGTCTGTCAAGTTTCTAACCAACCGGTCAAATGGTGATGTAACAGGATTGAAGCTGTCGCGTATATTGTAGTCATATGAATGTTAAGAACTAGGAGTGATCCAATTGTATGGTAAGAAGAAGAAGAAGAAGAAAACCGGAATCTTTGGACATACAAGCCTCACCAAGAATGGGTACAGTACGTAATGAAGTAACTAGGCCAGGCTTCCACCTCCATCAATCGCTTACACTCCTCTGGATCGAAGGTCGGGTTCTCCCACGCCGCCTGACAAACGGAAGCATTGTTCGCATCATCCACCCAACTGAAGGGGTAGATCTGCTTCTCCGGTAGGAGCACCAGCGCGTCTTGCATGTGCGCGCCCATGGCAAGCTCACTCTCATCGCAAAACAACTGCCACGATGATTGCCGCCGTTGAATAGTCTTGCAGGCATGCTCTCGCAATGAATTGTCTTTGAAGTTGTCCCAGTATTTCTTGATCATCAAGCTCAGTGCCCCGGGTCCGGTCAGACCCTCAACAGACCCATCGCCAGTTCCCTCGGGGTGCTCGATCACGTTGAGAACCGGAAGAAGCCAAAACGGGTGGCCGGCGGGTGATGCCATCCATCCGTTGGGCACCGCAGCGGAGCTCAGGATATCTACAGTGCGAGCCATGCGTCCCAGGAATGCGCGTTGCACGGTAGCTCTTTGGAATGACGGTGCGGATGAGAGGATATCTTGATGTGCGGCAAGAGCAGTTTCATGGCCGGCAAACAATGGCGCTACAGGGCGCAAGGCTTCGGTATCCACGTCGGCGTACATCCTGTGAAATTAGTTACATTTGTAAATGATTGGCTAGACGAACGGTTTCGAAGGACCTACCCGCCAAACAAATACATATACAAGTTGCGGACAACGTCCGCTCGGAGGATTTCTTTCGGGAGGCTGTCATAAGTCTGGAGAAACCAAGGGAAATACTGTTCAACAAGCATCCGATTGGTTTCGTCATCCCAAAGCACATATTCCCAGTCCGAGTTCTGAGCACGCATGCCGTGTACCCACTCTTGAGCACGCTCGCTCATATTGCTACCCGCTGGAAACCATGTCTGATGGATGATCTTAGGTATTGTGGTTCCATCACGGGATAGTGGACGTGATAACAGAGTACGAGCAGGAAGAGCACGGGCGATTGGAGGTGAGGAAGTCGGCACCACCTGTGGCACGATAGATGAGCGGAATGGGTAGGAGAGAAGCACAAGAAAGACAGAGATGCCGAGGATGAGCTGAATTCTCCGTCGAGAGAGACAGCCAAATGGAGAGTCCGCTATCATTCTGAAGCTGAATACCTGTGTGGTTTCGAATTTCGTAGTAATGAGCGCCTAGGTTATAAGGATGTATAGAGAATTTCGAGCCGCGACAGCCCTCGTCGAGCTTGCCGTATCGGAATATCTCGAGTTGACAGATGCATCGAATCTACTATGCTTAAGAATATGCCAGGTGAAGAAATGGGAAATGGAACGATACCTTGTTGCGTAATCACTGCCCTGATCCTGGTCCAAGACCGTTTCCAGCCTTTACCCGGAGTCCAGACGCCGTCTGCCGGAAACGGCGATGTATGATACTTGAGTTGGGTAAATCTCCCATCTACCAGCTAACACACAGCTACAATAGGTCATGTTAATTAATGCTGCTGAAACAGGCATTTCGGAGCTCCAGTTCTCCTCGTTACAGGCCAATGTAGCATCTGCTAACGCCTGTTGCAAGCTCAGACCCTACCGACCGAACGGCGCGCAAAACCGGTTGTGTACGCCCAAGAACAGCTATAAACGATTCATTGGTCCGTGATTCAAATATGAAATACATCGCAGCGTGCCGGTCAAACTAGTTAACTAGCAGTTGCTACAGGCAACTCTTCTTGAGCTGTTTGTCCTCTATTACCTACTATGGAGTATGGTCGTGTTTCACGTGCACGGTGATGGTGAGCTATGCCCGGAAAGGAAGTTAGCTCCGGATTCGGCTTAGCATCAGGAAGCAACACTGGCGGCTACGGCTCAATAGATGATCCGTGCCCTCAGGAGTCACGACTCACGACAACTTGATGGTCAAAATACCACAAGCCTTGTGAAAGCTGTCTATAAAGGATTCTATGTTAAAGCTTACCGCTATCTGCATAGTGCTCCACAAATTCATATCTACTTATCTATATACAATTGGGTTATCTCCAGACGATCAATCTTGACTCTTCCATAATCCCTCCTTGGAAAATCTATATTTCCGACTGTTGGATACTGATGCATGTGCGTACAATACAATAAAAAAATATCTTCATATAGCCGTCTCTGATTCAGTAGCCCCACCCTTGGTGTACTTATTGGTCTGTCATACCTAGAGTTGTTCCGGATCCCCGCATACCCTGAACCTGCGATTTTACGGGGCGGGTTAGGTTTAGTAGGTGTAACGGCGGGAAGCTATATAGGCCTGACCAGGGCATTCTGAATCCTCGATCCAGAATTATTTGACCTTCTGGCCTTGTGGAATATCGGGCCCTGGCGATATCTCTTACAGAAATATATATATAGCGTAACTTCCTAAAATTTTTAAAAATTAAGCTTTTTCAGGATCTAGATATTTATAGAAATCTTTAATAGATAATTTATTGCCCAGTAGACCGGAGCCAACGTAGACCAACAAAATATGAACTGCTCAGGACTTCCAATCAATAGACTCCGTTACATACCCTGTTCTCCTCGGGGGGGGGGGGGATCATATATAAAGCTACATGATTCGGTTGCATAGTCTCGAGCTTGAGCAAGGGCCAGGCGGTCTGTTAGTAAGGCATTCTGGGCTAATGTACTGGGTGATTCTTAGGATGTTTCTTGTATGTACCGAAGAATGTGCAGATGATGATTATGGTGGGGATTGCAGTTGAAGAGACAGAGCGCGGTGCGGGTTGCAATACCTGCCAAACCTGCTATGGCTCAGCTGAGGAGAGATGTAACAAGTCTGGAAGCCCCAGTGTGATGACACCACAATATTTCGCTTTCGCCAGTCTCTTTGAGTTTACTGTACTACAAACTGTAGCGGACTAGTAATGAGCCTGAATTTCGACTTAATTGTTGAACTGGCACTTATTTCATTACTATTTTTGCAAAGACTTCATCTAGATATATATATATTGAGATGGAGTCTACCTACCCTATAATCAGGAATAACATAGTCAAAAGCACTTATAAGCAAAAATGCGCCATTCAGAAATAGAAAAATAGACCGAAAAAGTCGGCGATTTGTGTGTGTGTGTGTGTGTGTGTGTGTGTGTGTGTGTGTGTGTTGACCTTTGGCGAGCTATACTACACTATCTGACATTATTCAAAAAAAGCCTCTGTCCTGGTTACCACTGGCAATTTATGACTGGCAGCAACCCTACTCCAGTTCCTCCAGTTCTAACTTATCGTACGGAATCATCCCATACACTAACTCTACTTTGTGGCAATAGTGGTAAATCTAACATTCTTGAAGAATCGAGACGCTTTTAATTGATACCTAGCATTGATCAAAATGCCAGCTCATCCAGAGCCTGGTAAATCAACTGCCAAGCCCGTGCAGGCAGTTCCCCAAACATCCAATACGCATTGCCATTGTAGCTTCCCAAAGTGGTGACCCGCATCATCCCATACGAGTTGCCAGGCAGAGTCAGATAGCATATGTCGGCAGTCCCCAGACCGTTTCTTCTCGTTGATGATATTTCGCCCTGGCGAACTACAGCAGAACTGAGGTCGATATCGATGTAGCTAGATAGTCGGACCAAGTTGTTCACAAGAAGAGACTCTGTATCGTTGCAGTCCGTCAGCCCGGTGATGTCCAGGTCGGCTTCAATCGCGCTTAATATCGTATACAGGGACCTCGTTATAATCTGAGGCTCTGAATATTGCGCGAAGCATTCGCGCTGCGCGAGAGCAGTTAGCCCGACAGGCCCTGTCGCATCCTCATTAGACAAGGTATGCGGCGCCAGCAAGACTAGATTTTGGCTGTAAATGCCCCTTTCCTTCGCTAGGTGTGGTACAAGCAGCCGCGCGTTGAAAATGTTGAGCAGCTTCAGCGCGCGTGGTATGGGTTGCGCTTTGGCGATTTGCTGCACAATTAAGGCCAGGAAGAGTTCGTCAGGTTGGTACGTCGACAAAATATCTTCATTGTCCACCGAACTCTCAACCGCTAGCTGGTGATGTAGCCGTTGGAAAATATCCAGCGGAACCCGGACAATGCGCTCTTCTAGGGCTGGATTCGGCACCTGTGGCTGGCCCATCTCCTTTGTCTCCCTTGGCACGTTCAACATCGCAGGGTCTAGGTGGCAGCCGCCATACTGACTAGCCAACTCTGATAGTATGTCAGTCTTTGCCCCCAACATCGGCGGCACCTCATCCTCTCGACCGTCTAGCACGAGCTCGAACGACTTCATAAAGCCTTGTAGACCTGAAATGTCCCATGTGCAGTGAGAAAAGGTGACCGCCAAAACGGTTGCATCGGCATAGCTGATGACTTTGAAACATAGTTGCGGGGCGTCTTTGTCTACCAGGTCGGCCATGGTCATCGGGAATCCAGGGGCGTGACCGCATAGTCGAAGCTCATTGAGAGGTGGGCTAAGTACAACTGCATCATTTGAAGTTTGAGGAAGCTGGCGGCCTAAAGGGTGCTCAAAAATGTTCGTGTCGTATGCTTCACACGCGAATTGAACGGCTGGACGTGCGGCAGTGAATTCTCTAGGGACATGGATTTCGAGGGTTTTGCTTTGCTTTAGGCTGATCGTATCGTCTTCTTTGGGAGCGTCCTTCTCGTTTACCTTGGTTCTGAATCGGCCGCCTAACTTTTTCCAATCGCCAATTGTTAGGAGTCTTGTCAGAGCCTCCTTTATTTTCCCAGTATCCAGGATGTCGTTGAATTTGATGAACAAAGTGAGGATGCATTGCTGGTACTTAGCCCCGTCTAGCAAGTGCACTGGGTATATGTAGTCGTCCGCATGGCCGCGAGAGAACGTGTGGATAATTTTGCCACCGTGAGGTGAACAAGTAGCAGCAGCCATGGTCGTCTTTCAGGAAAACTGCAGATTGTTCCTTACAGAAAAGGAGAGAGACGATGACGCAGAAGTGGATCTTCTACTCCATACATATGCCCCCTTAGCTGCAATTGTTTCCTAAAACCCAAAGGTAGTAAGGATGATTGATGTAGGAGCAACTGTACTCGTACTCTACCGATGCTATTTGAGTGGGCTTTTGGGCGAGTTGAACCCGTCTAGGAATGTGAAACGATCAGTACAAACAGCTTGGTGTCCGAATTCTCGCTTCCCGCCTTGGGCGATATAGCTCTTCGCTAAAGTCCTAAAAGTTAAATGAGATTACGCCTGTAAACTTTGTTGAACCGACACCACCACCGGGAACGGCCATAATCGTCAGACTAATTCTATCAGAGTCCTCGATTAAAAGTCCATACCCATAGAAGTTTATCCTCGAGGTCGAGGCACGCAGAACACCCATTTTAAAAACAATAAGTTGGTTGTGGTAGCGGCCTTGGGGTAAAACAGTTGACTTGCCTGATCGACATACTTCCTGGACTTGTTAGGGCTAGCATCTCACAACTTGTTCCTGCTCTATAGTCCAGTCCAGATTGAGCGGCCACAAATAGCTTTACCAGCATTCTACTTCACATTGAACAACGAACCCTGAATTGGCCTGCACACTAAATGCGGACACCAGGTCAGCAAATGGGAAAGTATTGTGATTCAAGATAGAGTTAAGGACGGAATGCCGACCAGAAAAACAGAAAGTCTGAACCTAATCTCAAATATGGAGATCGGATAGCCGAGATAAACGGACCGAACTTAATCGGTTGAGGCAGCCAATCAGTCTAGCCTATAGCTTGAGTGGAACTTTTTGGTAATCGTTTAAACCCTTCCTGTATAGTCGAAGTACTAAGCGAGGTCGCATTAAGACTCATAATTGATGCGCTAGTTGAGGCTGCAAGCAGCTGGATCACACGTCTTCAGATGGAGGCTATTGTTCGTCTTTGGAAAAATGGCCATCTTATGCCGTGACGATTGGTTGTTCAATTCTCTTAGACCACAGCAGGATATATTTCTATAAGTTATTTAGTGTGATTCTCCGAGATCCAAAAGTTGTCCATAACCTACGAGATTAGAATCGTTGCTGGACATAGACTGCTTGCCAAATCGACATCATAATTGTCCCCGTGCGCTTCTTTCGACGTCCTCACGCGAGGTTAAGTCTTCAAAGCTCATCATTTGAGAGGATTTACCTTTTTTGCTTCTTGTTTTCTCTTGTTTTGTTCCATTTTCTGTCTGTCTATCTTTATTTCTCTTTTAAAGGTTGACAAGTTAGCATCAGGAGTGCTGGGGAGACTCTCAACATGACCTCTGGAGACATCGCAATCATTGGCATGGCATGCCGCTTCGCCGGTGATGTGAAGTCACCGGAGGCCTTCCACGAAATGCTACAAAACGGGAAGGATGCTTGGAGTAAAATTCCCCCTTCACGCTTCAACATGGAGGCATTTCAGCACCCATCTAAAGATCGCAGTGGAACTATGGTAAAGAACACCCCGTACCCAAACATAACGTTCCATCCTTGCTGATAAAATCTTTCTAGGTCTGCAAGGGTGGTTATTTCTTGGAGCAAGACGTGTCTAGATGGGATGCTCCGTTCTTTACATGCTCCGTCTCTGAAGCCCGCTCTTACGATCCCCAGCAGCGTCTGCTTCTTGAGGTTGCGTATGAGAGCCTCGAAAGTGCCGGCATCCCCATCGCAAGCATTGCAAACACTGATACTGCCTGCTTCGTGGGTGCATTCTCGGAAGATTACAAATTGATTCTATCAAGAGACATACATGCTGCGCCGCAGTATACGAAGACGGGCACTGCGCTCTCGATTCTTTCCAATCGCATCAGCTGGTTTTTGTAAGTACAGATAGTTGCCGGCACATGTATCGGTTGGACTGATAATAATATCTGGTAGCAACCTCCGAGGCCCATCGGTTACGTGCGACACAGCATGCTCCAGCTCCATGGCTGCCTTGCATCTAGCCTGTGAGACGATACGGTCGAGTAGCAGTCCAACCCGCTGCGCGCTGGTAGGAGGAGCAAACCTCATCTTGGACCCCGACGACCAATGTGGGCTCAACGCACTTGGGTTTCTCAGCCCGGACGGCCGTTGTTTCTCCTTTGACTCACGAGCAAATGGATATGCGCGGGGAGAGGGGATAGGAATGATTGTGCTTAAACATATTGACGATGCGCTGCGCGATGGTGACCCTATCAGGGCTGTGATTCGTGGTACTGGCCTCAATTCAGATGGCAGGGTATGTAAACAGGAGACAGCTCAGAGGCGGTTAAATTAAATCCGTGTTAACAATCTTTTTTAGACTGCCGGTATTACGCTGCCAAGTACAGAGGCCCAAGCAAGGTTAATAGTCAGCACTTATAACATGGCTAATCTCGACCCGGCCGACACCCAATATGCTGAACTCCACGGGACAGGAACTAAGGCAGGTGATAGTGCAGAGATTCGAGCAATTGCCAACACGATTGCTTCTACCAGAAGCCAGCCGCTCTATTGTGGCTCCGTCAAGTCAAGAGTCGGGCATACAGAAGCCGCATCTGGTATGGCAGCCGTTATCAAATCCGTGCTCTGCCTTGAAAAGGGTGTGATTACTCCGAATCTCAATTTTGTTACAGAAAACCCTCGGCTCATGCTTGCCTCGTCCAATATCCTCGTACCCACTTCCTGCATGCCATGGCCGGAATGTGAAGTGCGAAGATGCTCAATCAACAACTTTGGATTTGGCGGCACCAATGCTCATGTCATTATTGACGACGCATACAACTATCGTCGACTCCGAGGCGAACTGCCGAAGATAAAAAAGGAGCCCACCTTGGTGCAGCCCCGCATATTTGTCCTTTCAGCCCCCGAAGAAGCGGCTACGGCGCGACAACGCCATGCCCACGCCGACTATGTGGAATCCAGATGCACAACTGCCACGCTAGAACGCCTTGCTTGGACTCTGAATGAGCGACGATCGGTTTTCAAGTGGAGACATGCTGTTGTTGCGTCCTCTGTCGAGGAGCTGCCATCTCTATGGAGGGACGATACGATCAAGCCAATCAAAGCTTCGGGCACCTCCAATGTCGCCTTTATCTTCACGGGACAAGGTGCGCAGTGGTACGGAATGGGCCGCGAGCTGGCATCGTTCCCTGAGTTTGCGGCTTCGATTCAACAATCTGCAGCGTGTCTGGCCGATCTAGGTTGTGCATGGGATGCTTGGGTGGAGCTGATGCAGCCTAAGTCCGAAGCCGAGTCTAAGGTCAAGCAGGCAGAGTACTCACAGCCACTATGCCTGATATTGCAGATCGCCCTTGTGGACCTTGCAGCCCATTGGAACATCAAGCCCATGGCGGTACTCGGCCACTCTTCGGGTGAGATTGCGGCTGCGTACGCCGCCGGTGCACTGTCGCGTGGGGACTGTGTAAAGATTGCCTATCACCGAGGCCTTGTATCGAAAATGGCACAACTCCGCAAACCAGGTGGTGGTATGATGGCGGTCGGCTTGTCAGTAGAAGGCATTCAGCCTTATATTGCTAGCACTGGTGGCGCCGTCGCTGTTGCCTGCATCAATAGTCCCGAAAATGTCACTCTCGCGGGCGACAGGGCAGCTTTGGAGCAGCTCAGAGAAATATTTGGCCAGGAGAAAATATTTTGCCGTATTCTCAATGTTGAGAATTCTTACCATAGCCCCCAGATGCTTAGTGTGAGTGCCGACTATAAAAAGAGTATCGAAGACATATCACCTCCCGAGGCTCTGTCGTCCGTCGCATTCTACTCGACTGTTCATGGTCGCCAAATACTCACATCCGAGCTGACTACCGACTACTGGGTTCAGAACCTTTGTTCACCAGTGCAATTCGTAGATGCTCTTGATGATATGATGTACGCAAGTGTTGCTAATAAGCAGCTCAAGGTCAAGTCCAAAGCCCCGAGTCTGATCTTTGAGATTGGTCCCCATTCGGCGTTTGCTGGCACCATCAGGCAGTATAAAGGAAATCGGGATGCTTTAGAAAATGTGACATACAAATCTATGCTCGTCCGAGGGCAGGATGCCTCTCTCACGGCCGTCGGGGCCGCTAGCACGCTGTGGACCATGGGAATTCCGGTCAAGCTGGATAAGGTGAGTGAGTCGCATGTGGAGAGCAAATGACTAAACATCCGCTGTCTATCTAACATGTTTACAAAGGTTAATAACATTGATGAGTCTGCGGGTCTCCTTACAGACCTGCCTCCATATCAGTGGAATCACTCAACATCGCACTGGTATGAGAGCCGACAGTCTAGGAACCACCGTCTGCCCCTGTTTGCCAGACATGATCTCATCGGCTCACGCTTGGATTCATACAATCCCATTGAACCAGTGTGGAAGAACCACTTGCGTGTTTCAGATTTACCCTGGCTTCAAGACCACCAGATCCATGGTGACCTTGTCTTCCCGGCAGCCGGCATGATATGCTCCGCCGTTGAAGCTGCCAGGCAAATCGCGGCCACTGAGGGTTCTAGTCAAAATGTTTCAGGCTTCGAATTGCGCGAGCTTTCCGTTTCCAAGGCGCTGGTAATTCCAAACAATGACATTGGGGTAGAGGTCTATGTCAACCTCAAGCGCAGAAAGCTCGGGTTAGGCAGCGGTGCTGGGACATGGTTTGAGTTCACCTACTACTCGTGCCAAGACAGTGATACTTTCATGGAGCATGCCGCCGGGCTTCTGCAGATTCAGTACTCTAAGGAGTTCACCGAGATCGATGGAGGCAAAGAAGCTACGGAGGAAATTCTCGCGTACAACGAGCGATGGAATTCCAAGCGAGCGTCATGCCTTCAAAGAGTTACACGATCGAGCCACTACAACTTTTGTGACGAGCAGGGTCTCCATTTTGGTAACTAATTATCGAAACTTTTATACGCGTCGCGCAGCGAATCTAACTATATGTCAATAGGGAAAACCTTCCAGGGCTTGCGTAATGCTCACCAAAATGGATTGACGCTTGCCTTTGAGACGATGATTCCAGACACGCGCGCATGCATGCCGGAATTCCAGGAGAGTGACTATGTTATACACCCGGCAACGCTGGATGCCGTCTTTCAAGCCATGATGATCACAGTTCCCAGAATGGACACTGTTGAGAAGCAAGTCTGGGTACCAACAGGTGCTGCCTACATGTTTATTTCGAGCGGCATTGATCGCAGCTATAGCGCGACATTGAAGGGTCTGGCCGAGTCTTGGATTACAGGCGTTCGAGAAATGATGGCGTCCGTGCTCATCAGGGACAGACAAGACCAAAGGTCGCTACCAGCCATCATCATTGATGATTTCAAGTTCACTGGACTGGGGTCCAACCCAAAACCGTCTGAATTGTCGGATGTCCTGTCTTCGAAGCTGTGTGCTGCTCCCGTTTGGAAGCCAGATGTGGACCTAGTTGACGGTCAGACGCTGCGAAACATGAGCCGGACCGTGAATGACCATGGTGGCATGGTCCACTTCTGCTCCATGGCCGACAATCTTGTCAAGCAGATGTGTAAGCTCGCGCTGTCAAAACTGTGCCCTAAAATCAATTCGTCTTTGCCCCGTCATCTCCTCAAATACGCGGAGTGGATGCACAGGCAATGTGGGTATAAGGAAACCGGCATCGTAACGCCTCCTGACACGCCCCCTGACATCCTTCACGGGTGTAACGGTCGGGATGAATCTCTAGAACTACCAGACTTTGATAGCTTCATCGAACAGTACCCCATCGATGGCCAACTTGCGCTACATGTTTATCAGGCTCTCGACTCTATATTTGCGCAAGAGACCACCCCAATAGCGGTCCTTCGAAAGGATGACCTGCTCACCAAAGCATACCAAAATGTATACGGGCTGCAAATTAATATTGAGCTGATGAAAACATGGTTCGAGCTCAAGGCACACAAGCAACCGACCCTACGCGTCATTGAGATCGGCGCGGGAACGGCTTCCAGTACCAGGCCACTCTTGCAGCAGCTGAGTCCGGAGGGTAGTGACACGCCTCTCCTCTCCTCCTGGACCTTTACCGATATCTCTGCCGGATGGTTCGAGGATGCAAAGACTCTTCTTAGTAACTGGGAGCATCGCGTCGAGTATAAGGTGTTGGACATCGACTGTGATCCTACTGAGCAGGGATTTGAGGCCGACTCATACGATGTCGTACTGGCCGTTAATGTGTGTGATAGTACAGTTATCACTTTTATAGTTTGGTGTTGCTAACTATTATAGGTGCTCCACGCTACCAAAAATATCCACAGGACCCTGCAGCATTGTTATAAACTGCTTAAGGCGGGAGGCAACCTTGTATTGGGCGAGTATACTAATCTCAATGACCTGGGCAACTTTGTATTCGGAATAATGCCTGGGTGGTGGGCCGCCGAAGATGCCCGGCAGGATGGGCCGTTGCTACGGCCCTCTCAATGGCACAAGTCACTTGTGGAGGCAGGCTTCTCTGGTGCGGACCTGTCTCTTGCTGACAACGACGATCCGACCGCTTATAGGATGTCGACAATGATCAGTACCAAGCCATGCAAGACGTCATGCAAAGATGTGGTGGTCGTAGTCCCGGCTAACTGCAGCAACTTGACTCGGATGGTTGCAGCAGATATCTGTCGTCGCTTCCAGCAGCTAGGCAACGTCGTAGCCGTCAAAGACCTTGCGACAGCAGCAGTGGAGGGAAGCGGGAAGTCGGTAATTTCTCTGCTAGATTACGAGGCCCCATTCTTTGAATATTTACCAAAGGAAGATTTTGAATATGCCAAACAACTTCTACTTCAAAGTCGGGAGCTCCTATGGGTTACGCGGTCTGACCCTGAGGAAACTCCCGGTCATCCCGCAAAACGCATTATATCCGGCATTATGCGCTGTGTCAAAATGGAGGACTCATCCCGCATGCTGTACGAGTTGCACTTGTCTCGTTTGTTGGATAACGATGTAAAGTCAACAAGTGACGCAGTTTGCAGGAGGCTCTGCAATATCTGGGATGTTGCTACGGATGACAACACAGTCGAAGAAATGGAGACAGAAGAGAGAGAAGGGTGCTTCCATATCCCGCGTCATATGCCATACAAGGCTATGAATGATAGTCTAGCATGCGAGGCACACACAACAGCCCTCAAGCCAAACATCGGTAACCTTTTCCAAGATGGCCGGCCGCTGAGACTTACCATCGGGCATCCTGGAATGCTCAATACCCTTCATTTTGTCGACGATGACGCCGCCCTACAGCCTCTTAGGGAGCAGGAGGTTGAAATTGAAGTCAGGGCCTGCGCCTTGAACTTTCTGTGAGTTTTTAGAAAGAACTGAAGTGTTACCATTTAAGCTGACAGGAAAATAGGGACATTATGATCACTATGGGGCAGATCCAGCGGCCTGTCTTTGGCCACGAAGCTTGTGGGATCGTGACCCGTGTCGGCTCTAAAACGACTGAGATCTCTTGTGGAGACCGTGTGCTCTTCTTCGGGCCCGGGGCTATGAGGACCCACATCCGTGCTCATGAATCGGCCGTTCATAGGCTGCCTGACAGCATTTCATTTGAAGAAGGTGCTTCGATTCCAATCGCGTATGCCACTGCCTATCGGTCCCTTGTTGAGGTAGCGAGAGTAGAAAAGGGCGAGTCTGTTCTGGTTCACGCAGCCGCTGGAGGTAAGATACTTCTCCAACAAGGTTGACATATAATGTATTGATCGCTCACATAAAGCTAGGTTTGGGCCAAGCACTGATCCAGATTGCTAAGATGTTGGGCGCAGAGATATACTGCACGGTTGGATCATATGCCAAGAAACAGGCTGTTCTAGCTCTGGGCATCGAGCCGGACCGAATCTTTAGCTCGCGTGATCTTTCGTTTGCCAAGGGTATCAAGCGCGTAACAGGAGGTCGTGGTGTGGATGTTGTTATCAATTCGTTGGCTGGAGAGGCCTTGCGCCAGAGCTGGTCCTGCCTTGCACCGTATGGAAGGTTTATTGAAGTAGGCAAGAAGGATATCCTCGGCAACAGCGGACTTGACATGAAGCCGTTTATAAATAACACCGTCTTTGCTGGTGTGAACCTCGAAGCTATGATGATTCAAGAACCTCTCCGCTGCCGCAGGATAGTTTCAAAGGTACTCAACCTTTTTGAGCGAGGTGCCATCGACTTTATAAGGCCCATGACTGTTCATGACTTCACAGAGGTGGAAAGTGTTTTCCGCCAAATGCAACGAGGAAGCCATATTGGCAAACTTGTTCTTCAGGCAACACCCGAATCGCGAGTGCCTATTCTCCCGAGGGCAGAGGTGCCTTTGCGCCTTAACTCAGACGCAACCTATCTACTTGTTGGTGGTCTTGGAGGACTGGGCCGAGCTCAGGCTATCTTTATGGCGGAGAATGGAGCCCGCCATATTGCGTTTATCTCTCGTTCCGGAGACGCGCGACCGGAGGCTAAGAAAGTTGTCGACGCACTTAAAGAGGCAGGCGTTGAATGCAAGGCGTACACCGCTGATGTCGCTGACAAGACTCAGCTGAAGAATATACTTGATGATATTTCTCACAGTATGCCACCCATCCGTGGTGTTATTCAGGGTGCCATGGTGCTTGCCGATAGCCTTTTTCACAAGATGAGCTATGATCAATGGGTGACTGCAACAAGGCCAAAGGTGCAAGGTGAGTCAGGACCTCTGGACCATATTTGCAGCCAAATACTAAGACACCCTCCAGGAACTTGGAATCTCCACAAGCTTGTTCCAACAGACCTCGACTTCTTCATAGTTCTCTCATCCCTTGCCGGTATCATCGGCTCTGTCTCACAGGCCAATTATGCCGCAGGAAATACTTTCCAGGACGCTCTGGTGCACTACAGGCGGCAAAGGGGGCTAACGGCCCAAAGTCTTGATATTGGCGTGATACTGGGGGTCGGCTATGTAGAAGAGAACCACGATGCTCGAGCGAGAACTAGTCAGCTCAAATTCGTACGTATCCTTTATTTGCTATTCGTTTATTTGGTGGGAACTAACAAAGGTATTGCAGACAAGCCTTGAAGAGCAGAAGTTTATGCACCTCTTGCGATGTGCGCTCGCGCGCACGGTCGACGGCAACGAACCTTTGGCGGCTCAGATTCTCGTCGGCGCAGGTAGCGGAGGGTTACAGCAGCTAATCAGGCAAACAGATGACAGCGCTGACTTTTACTGGTTACGGTCCCTGGCAGCGTTTTCCTATCTACGGCACATGGACACCCAGAGTCAGGGGGCAGCCGGTGGCGATAGCGAGGATGAGACGAGCAAGCTTCTCACCCAGCTCACGCTCTGCAAATCGATAGATGAGGCCAACGACATGGTGCAGCATCTCCTACTTTCTAAAATTGCCAAGCACATCTCGGTCCCTGCCATCGACATTGATACGGAGAGGCCTATCCACGCGTACGGCGTTGATAGTTTGGTGGCAGTGGAATTGCGCAACTGGCTATCCATCGAGTTGAAGAGCGACCTGACCATCTTCGACCTTACGGGTAGTGACCCAATAAGCGAAGTGAGTAAAAAGATTGCTAGTAGATCGAAGCTTGTGCCTGCAGCTACAAAGACGGCAGGATAGAGCGTTTCACAGGTTAAATATATATCTGTGTGTGTACCTATGTATTTTCAATCTAGCAATGGAAGTTCTGTTACTACTCCCCTTTTGTATAGGAAATCAGCGACGTAGATGTCCACTTGTCCTGTGAGGCTCGACGCCTGGAAATCCGAAGCGATTTGCTTGGCTGATGGTAGTTTTTGTAGCCACATTCCCTCACTCCAGCTGAAGGGCACGGCAATAAAAACCAATATATGTGTAATAGAGCATATACCGTATGCTTTTAGTACTATAGGCTACGTAATAGAGAGAGAAAGAGTACATCGGATAAGGAATGTTGTACCGTTCGATCGTCTCCGTTTCGGCGAGATTTGAACGCGCCGCGCGCTCTGAGTCTTGATGATTCAATGACCGCTTCACTCCATCAATCAACGAAAGGTAAGGATCTCAAAACGAAGAAGGTTGATGTCTTAAACTAGAAACTATATTATGGACACTGTCAATTTACTGAATGATGGCCGCTTCCTCCTGTTTGATTTCCCCTGGATGTTTCCTTCTTAACAGTAACCATCCGCACCAAAACTTCCCATCATTCTATAAATCTGGTGGTCGAGATATTAGAAGAGAAAGAACAGAATGAAATATAATGAGGAACTGATCTAACGATCCTGTCTTATTGCCATTTCTCTCCCAACAGCTTCACCTGTTGCTCAAGCACCTCCCACACCTGCAGCGATAAATGTCCCGAAAACCAAGTTCCACCACTGTGATCCTTTCCGAGTATGCTCAGCGCGTTCACGTGTGGTATTGGTTCATTTGCGTCTTTGAAAAAAAAGTTTACCATCGTGCCATGAGGATTGCTTCGCGTTTCCTCACCCTCTGCTACGCACAACACCGCAGGAGCGAAGTCGGTTACTTTGATGAGCTCGGCCTTGGTTAAGGAATTCAAGAAAATTATGACGGAGTCTGGTTCGCCACAGAAAGGAATGGTGTGCCTGCTATTATCGATATGGTTACGGAACCATTGTATGAAGCTGACAACTCGTGGCGCTGTCGTTTGCTGCGTGGTTTGTTCTCTATGACTGAGAGCGAGCGGTGCCACCGCGCCGCGAGCTTCCTGCGCCGAGAGAAGCGTATAGGATATCAAAACCATGTTTTGCAGGTACACGCCGTCCAGGTGGAGCAGCTGCTTTAGGCGGTATCGACAGTTGATGAGGTTCATGATGGTCACGGGCCTCGGGCTAGGTTCCAGCAAAGCTACTTGCTGCGTGATCCAGGCTGTGAGGGCGTCAGCTTCACTGATATAAAGCTTCTTGTTAACGTCTGCCTCCAGCTGAGACACCTTGTCCTTGATGCTGTTCACTAGCATGTCATAAGTCACCTTGGGCAAGTACATCGCTCGGGAGACCTTCGCAGGGCCAGTCAGCTTGTCCCATCCCCACCGACAAAGAAACCTGGCTAACCGGATATTGCGTAGACGCCTTTTACTGATCAAGAATTCGTCCTGATTCGAGTCGACAAGAGGCAAATCAGAAAGAACATCGTGGCGAGCCCCTGCTACAAGAGGCACCTTCTCTACTTGATCAGCCATGACAAGTGACCAACTCCTCATCAGCGCCGCCCGACCGGCACCGTCCATCAATGTGTGTGGCCAGGCAAGACCAACCACCGTTGCATCTTGAAACGAGTGGATATGTAAGGACATCAGGGGCAGGTCGGCTTCGATCAAGGCGTCTAATGACGTTGGGAAGTCCTTGCGAACCTGTAGTGTACGGAACTCGGCACTTTCTGGCAGGAGCTGTATGGACGGGGCACCTGTGCGTGTTGGGAGCAGCTTCGCTACCGGGTGATCACTAATCTTCATTTCTGTCAGACAAATGTGCGTATATGTTATAGCTGGCTGGTCCTCTGTAAAAACTGGCGGCACATGTATCTGAAGCCGGCCATTGCCCTACAGGACAGGTTAGTAGCATGACCCACTCATTTGCTGCATACATGCATAGTACTGACCTCTCTTATTAAACGACCTCCTAACTTTCTCCAGTCACCAATCTCAAGTAAGCGGGACAAAGACGCGTTAAGCATGTCGGCGTCAAGAACGTCATTGAAAAGCATGACCGTCGCCACGAATGTTTCATATTCTTTCATACGATCGAGCGTATGCACTGGATACGTGTTTGGCTGATTCACTGACGGCCTTTCTTTCACGTCAGCCCCGAAGAGCCACTCTCGTACATTGTCCATCCTTGATAACCGATTATCTAGAAGGGGAGGAAAATAAAGAAATTATGCCAGGGCCATATTGAACAATATCGCCTGATACTAACTTACATTCAAGCTCCATTACATTCCCCGCAAACGGACAACACTTCTAGGTTGCTCTTTCAGATCAGACGCGAGCCTGAAAGCCACAGTAAGGTTGATTTACAATATAAGCGAACTCCCGCTTTCGGCATAAGTAAGTTCAGCAAATATTTGCATTAGCTGTGGCCAATAGTCGCCCCCCACAACCCATTACGGTGACGTTATACAAGTAAGGTTCCGTTCGTTGTATAGGCATATTGCACAGATAGGCGGGTCGTTATTGACTCGAACAAATGCAGTGCACATCTTGCCATTCTTGAGAATGTGCCGTCGCCGCGTAATTGTTTTTTGCCACCAAGCACGACCTCGATTTTCTTGACATGGCATTATCCTCAACATAACGCACCAATGTCGGAAGGAATAGACAATATTGAAGTTCAATGTGATGGATCAAGGGCATTGATCCAATATAACTCAAACCCTAACTCACAATACGGCGTGCCGAAAACGGTGAATTTACTGGAGGCCTCACCATGGGTCGGGTGAACATTGGAACTAAAACTTAAACCGGTAAACCTGTGGATTAGATATATTAGCCTATAGATTATCTACAAAAATCCATTTCTATACAAAATTCTAGATTAGATTATATTAAGATATATAAAGAATATGCATTTATTAAAATATATTACTATTTTTTGTAACGGTAATAATATCTAAACCAAATATTATGAATATTCTGAGACCTCTGCAAACCCCGTCCCCGTCTTAAAATGTTTCATATACCAGTCAAACACCTGAATGGGGATTAGCGCGACGCCCTGTCAGCATATCGACACAGCATCTTGAATACGATCTAATCAATCACCAGCCTCCAAACAATATCCTTGACTCATAGAGAGCGGGGAAACATCATCAGACAATGCAAGCTTTGGCGGCGTCTTTCCGAACCACGTAACCTTAAAACCTACTCGATCCTCATTTGATTCTCACCATCGCCTCCAAAAGAAGAAGTTCTACTTTGCCTCCTGATCATCCCATTGAGAACAAATCGACAGGAAAATGTCCTCGACGAGCCCCCTCGAAGGCGTCGCGCCACACATCCGCAGCCTCCTCACCACCCTCCACAAACAATCCACGACCCAGGAATCCGCCATCACAGATGCCGACTTTGAAAGACAAACCTTTGACGACGTAATGCGCGACAAGTTCATCGCCCTCGATGAAGACAAATCTCAATACCTCTATCAGCTCTGTCGCATCATCAACGCCAAAACCGTCGTCGAAGCTGGCACCTCCTTCGGCGTGAGTACTATCTACCTAGCGCTTGCCGTGTCGGCCAATGTAGCCGCAACGGGTGGTACAGGCCGTGTTATCGCGACGGAAAACGAACCAACCAAGGCCGCCAAGGCCCGGGAGCATTGGGCGCAATGTGGGGATGTCGTTACCGATGTTATTGACCTGCGAGAGGGAGATCTGCGTGAGACTTTGAAGAGGGATATAGAGGCGGTGGATCTGCTCCTTCTTGATAGTACGTCTCTTTCCCGTTTTCCTCTTCCATGGCTCGTCTCACATTGCTAATTTTGTCGGCAGTTTGGACACCCATGGCTTTGCCTACGTTGAAGCTCATTCTGCCGCACATGAGATACGGGGCTGTTGTCATGGCGGACAATACCATTGCCGCTGCGGAGAAGTATAAGGAACTCTTGGACTTTATGCGCGATCCCGGTAGTGGATTTGTTAACATGACGATGCCTTTCAATAATGGGCTGGAGGTTAGTGCTTATTTGCCCCGGCAGTAGGCCATCGTTCTACGGAAGACACAGTGGGAGTCACTATTGCGTAGTTAAGGAGTTATAAACCTGTTTGAAAGTTTATAATCCATTGGAATCTCTACGTTGGATTGGATTGAAATCATAACAACAACTTGCTGGCATTGAATATTCCTGAGAAAGACAACCGCCCGTTTAAAAAGATCCGAGATATGAACGCACAAAGCCAACCAGTCCTAGCCATTGAATTAAAATCAAACCAGTAAAAGATGGGACACGCTCTGGTAGTACTGTCGAACGCATTGAAACAAGAGCTGAGTAGGTTCTGGTCACATGTTCGCAAGGCATACAGTTTGATAAGAGTAATGGGTTGGTGTCCCATTAGTATCAAAGATCAATGGGTTTCCATGACTGGAAAATGCTCTCGACCATCTTCTGTACCTTCTCAAGGCCCATATACGAGCATGCCCCGCTCTCAAGGTGGCTAAACAGTGCAGCTAGGGTAGTAAACTCCTTAACGCATTTATCCTTCGAGTTCGGGCAATGATACACAGTTTGCTTATGGAAGGGAGAGCTAAGATGTGAGTCCAGGGCCGTGGCAGAGCCAAACTCCAGATGACATAGGGAGCATTCCCAGCACGATCCGTTGAAAGCGTTGGTCGTAGTAGAGCTCTGCGAACTGCCTTCTCTATGCCAGTCGATCTGCTTATTCGTGATGACCCCTTGCGAATCTCTCTCGTGAACTATGCGGAGGATGGTTTCTCGATTCAGTATGTCGGCCTGAGGACAGGAGCCTTGTTCAAGGTGGTTGATAAGGCCACTAGCGGATGTGTAGTCGAGCTCGCAGAACGGACAGACGACATCTCCCTGATGAATCTTGGAGTTGATGAGGTGCTATACATGCAGATGTCAGCGCTCCGGTCCTACCTTCCAAAGACCCAGGTGCGATCAGGTGGAGAGTTGTTACCATCTGGAGACCGTGTTCACTCTGAAATCGTCTTCCACAAGGGTGACAGTAGTTCTTAAAGTGAGACATAGCAGTCATGTGTAGGTTCGTAATTAGTTCATTGGGAAACGTCATGTTACACGTCTCACATGGAACTCTAGGCCTCCAATGTCCCAGCGCAGTCATATGCTGATCAGCAGCGTTCTGAGAGAAGAATTCTCGAGAACAGGTCTGGCAGTCAAACCGAGGTGCCCAGTGATCTGTGTCGTCCATGTGCTGTTCGCAAGCGCTCCAGGTACCAAAGGTGTGACGGCATGTCTCGCATTCAGGCCGATGCACTTTGTCATCCATGTGTTTCTCGTAGACAGCCTGATCACCAAATGTGGCTCCGCAAGTCTCACACTTGTACATTGTGACGGTGGATGAAGAAAAGAGAATGGGTTGATGAGAACATGGAGATGGGTGTATTGAAAGGAGGGATGTATGTGTTGTTGTCACTTCAGTGATACTACCATGTTTGTTTAGTTTGACCATTCACTGGCGCCATGGAGCAGCAATTTGCTGATTGTTAGAAGTAGTGTACTTGACCCGATCATGTGGTGCTGGAATCTTGACATTCACTTCCCTGGTGACTCGGGATGTGCTATACCGGTAACTCACTGTGATTTTACCGTCCTTCAGGACAGGGTCAAGACTTTCGTGGCGCAGACAAGGGAGGACCAGGCATATGGTGATGAGTATGCACCATTATCGACGATTGTCAGGATTGTTAACAACCCAAAGATTAGGCACTGACTGCAAGTACAAGAGAGAAGGAGCTAAGGCTCAAGGGTTACAACATTCAATCAGGTTTCACAATTGAAACTCTTCAATTTATATTCTTGATCTGATTCCCCAGCACGGCTGACCTGGTGAATTGTGCATGGGGAAAATAAATGTACACACTAGTTGCCGGCCAGTATCCTTTTACTATGCAGTCGGATCTGTGAACAAACGGCCAATCACCTTTCCTTGCGCCAATCGCTCAAGTCCCTGTGGGATACTGTCGAAAGAAATCTCCTCTAGAATGGGAGAAAGGCGACCGTCGGCGATGAGTCTTAAGACTTCCTTTAATTCTTCCAGACTCGACCCGATCGACCCCTGCAAAGTAATATTCCTGGTAATCACTGCATGCGTATCCAAATTCATCTGCTTCGCAGCCAGACCAACGACTACCACGCGACCGCAGGGCTTGACGGCGTTCACTGCTGCTGCAGTCGTGTTGCCAGCACCGGCAAAGTCAACCACTGTATCAAACGCGATATCGTCGAATTTATCAAGTCCGTTGGCGTACCCGATAGCCCCTAACTCCCGAGCAATAGGGAATTTAGTCTCATCAATATCGACCGCATACACTCGAGCTCCGTGAATAGCAACAATCTGAATGGCAGGGAGACCCAGTCCGCCCAGCCCCACAATAGCCACAGTGCTATCGGGACCGACACGGCCTTCTGTGATCACAGCGTGATAGGCAGTCGCAATCGAATCGGTCGCAACAGCGGCCTGTGCGAAAGAAACACCGGGCGGAATGCGAACGAGATTCTCCACCCAGGCCATGGCCTGCTCCGCATAACCGCCATCATAGCCGAGCCCAATGGCTTTGAAGAAGCTGTCCTGAGCCACTGGATGCGTGGGGATTCCTGCCACGACTTTGTCACCAACTTCATAATCTGAGACGCCTGGGCCGAGTTGTACGATCGTCCCGGCCACTTCATGGCCCAGTACTATCGGTTGCTTCATGATCATGTTGTATTGATCGTCCTGGAGGATGATACAGTCGGAATGACACAGACCAGCTGCTTTGATCTGTATGATCACTTGACCTTGCTCTGGTTGGGGACGTTGTGCGGTTCTTAACTGGAGACCACTTTGCACGTCGTCGAATTGGAACGCTTTCATGGTTGACATTTTGGGTTTTTGTTCTGTCTCAGTTGTACTGTTCTTGTTCTCCGTCCTTGTAATGTAGGTTTGTTCATTACCCTGACGCATAGAGCTACTTATTCTGGGTGGAAGAGAGGATATTTAAGGCGCTACACAGAGTATTTGGGGTGAATGTTTGAAGAACAATGAACTGCAGCCGAAGAACAATAGGCTCCACACCTAAATTGCATATTGTGTTGGTGGAGATATACCAGCGGCTCGATCAAATTGAACAAAGAAGTGGAATCTGGGGTAAGGAAACTGACAGCGGACCATTGCTATGCGCGCTGTATAGAATATTCACTTATATAACGCAGAAGAGAAGACGATGTCATCCAGAGAACCCAAGATTCTCCGCCTACGGCAGCCTAAATATAAACACCGCCAAGAGCAACGCCACAAAGGTAGCAAAGGAATCTGTCTGTTTACCCGCAAGCAACGTGAAGTTTATGCCCGTCTGAACGACAAGATAACACGGCCCGAGGTGCACCTTGTCTCATAATCTAAGGTATGAGGTGCAGTCTTCTGAGTAAAATCGTCATATGACTTCGTCGGGTCATCGGTGCAAGGCCCAGATTTCTGCCTATCGCGCGGTGTCAAAATATGACCTCTTTATCGGGCAATATCCCAGAATTAACCGTCTGGACCTTGCACTACACCCAAAAGATCTTCATCGAGTATATTTGCGGATGTTTGAGCACACCGATGAAGTGTTTGACATGCTATTGTCCATACTGCGACAACCGGCCCTTGGCCAGTATGTTCGTCATGTGGAGATGGACGCGCCTTGGCCTCTTCAATCAATCTGACCGATCTGAATTCAACGAGAGAAATAAAAGAGGAAGACAGGAAACTACTAGAGAGCGCAGTGCGCACCAAGCTGGATTCGAAGGCAAGCAGTATGACACGATGATGAATATTGTTACGCATCGACCACGCGACCTCAGGTGAGCCGATAGTATCAATGATCAGCGACCGGCGTACTGGGACACAGACGACGGACCTACGATCGGAGACGATCCATTCGAGAAAGACTATACCGAGGGACGGGCTACGTCATTCCGAGACTTTACCGTTGAAGAATCTCACGATCGACGTCAAGCTGCTGATGGCCCATGCAGGTGGTAGTGTTGGCAAGAGTGGGTTAGAGGAACCATTGTTGTCTTTAGTCGACAACCTCCCTCCAAACCTGGAATACCTGTGTACTTTAGGATACACAGTTGGGCCAATAGTGAGCATGTCGCCCAGATCTTCTTTCTCATGGAGGGTCGCGACAGGTGACCATCATTGAAAGAGATTGCCGGTGTCGATGTGCATATACCGCACGCAAAGTCGGTTGAAAACCCTGATGAGGCGGGAGATTACTAGCAGCTCCATGCGGTTTGAGTGAGCCTCAAATCTATGGACTGTCAGAAAGGATACCTTTGCCACTGTTCAAGTAACGATAGCTTGCTTAGAGAGTTCGACTTTCAGCGATCATTGATATTCTGAGATGCCGTGTCTGTAAACTATTGAAGGCTGCAAATATGTAACAATAATCGAATGTTTGTTCTTCGCAGTATGAAGCCATCCCCAGATCTACGGAATGGTTGCCTTGTTGCAAGTTAAAAGCAAAATTGCACGACCTGTATGTGCGTCTTCTGCAATTGACGAGTACGTGAAAAATGCGCTCTAGTCTTCGTACAACAACAGTCTTAGACTACATCCAGCCCGGCTGAGATGTGCATGTAGCGTACTAGATGTTTCGATATGAGGGAGGAGGTAATCTATCGACCAGACTATATCTGCTACATCGGCCTGAGATGCAAAGAGGCGATCGTTGACTGATCGACGATAGGTGACGTAAGTAATGTTTAACGCCAATTGAGCCTGATGGACACAACTGAGGTTGTAAGGATAGATAATAGGATATGGTAGGCTACGCTTACTGGATATGACGAGGATACCACAGGTCTCGAATTAGACAATAAGACTTGCCGTTTAAGGCATCTGACTAGACTTGGTGTCACAGGTGTGAGATGAGACCTTGCACAAAACGTCTCACATTATGTTATTGGCTGATCGTGTGGATGGCAAGTTAAAATATTATTTATGAACAAGTCAGCAGTATGTCAAAAAGGGACACGGCATCAGGATGCCCTTTGAAAACAAGGATGACTGAGGTCTTGGTATGGTTGTAAGTTCAAAACCATGGTGAAACAAGGTTGTAAGCGCTACAGACTGGGATTAGTGTAAGCAATACGGAGTACCCCAAGACACTATCCTAGAAAAGGCCAAGACGCTAGAGGGTGTAGGGTAGAAGAAGGTCTGACGTCTAAAAGCTCACTAACCTGTCGTAAAGGGGCTGTGAGGCAAACAATTCCGTATTGGCCTAGAGCTCAGAGCTTTGTCAGACAA
The DNA here is from genome assembly GCA_009193525.1 of Aspergillus sergii. Classification (NCBI taxonomy): domain Eukaryota; kingdom Fungi; phylum Ascomycota; class Eurotiomycetes; order Eurotiales; family Aspergillaceae; genus Aspergillus; species Aspergillus sergii. Next base: position 484,020 of record ML741765.1, read on the forward strand.
AAGCAATAATGTAAAAAACGGGTTAAAAATACCCTTACTAGTAGATGAGTAGTTCGCCCCACATGAATTACAAGTACTGACGGACTGTTGCCTGAAGAAAGTAAGGCCGGTGAGATCATCGTTCCACGGAAAGTGTCCTGCAGGTTCTCCTACTACCATTTCGGCCCAGTTCTTTTCTAACCCGAAATTCACCTCTAGTCCATATGCAGCTCTTTTATGACATGACCAATGCGTCAGGACGTATTCACGAGGATGGCTAGATAATGTCCTAATTTGCGACAACTACCACCGTGTATCAATCCTCCTTTACGCATGACACCCACAATGTCGCTGCCGCGCTGGCGCTTCCGGCGCTTAGTCGTCATAGCATCTGCCCTGGCTTTTGTTTTCATTTGCGCAGTCCAATGGTCCCATGCTGAAGCTCTCAAGGCTCTAAGTGCGGATCGTGGATATCCCCTTCTTTCTAAATACGTACAAACTCAGACGACAAGAGGGGGAGGTGAGTGTCGTCCCACTATCGCAATCCCTGCTGTGTCACAATCGTGAATAACAAAGTCGCAGCGTGGCATATTCCCGACGAATGGATTGAAGATTCCACTTCTCGCCCCGAGACGATTGTCGACGCCGCAAAGCTAGCCACACAACGAGCAACATTGTCAACCCAGAGAAAGATACCACACTCTGCGATCCCACTCATCGTTCACCAAACATGGAAGAATACCCAGGTTGAGTCATGGTCGCCTTTGATGCGCCAAAGCGCGACAAGATGGCTCCAGGCCGTCGAGGAAAGTGAAATGGCCTACTTTCTCTGGGATGATGAGGGTGTCGCACAGCTCGTCAAATCGTTTGAGCCTGAGCTAGAGGACCAGTTTTACTCCCTTCCTAGCAACGTGGAACGATCGGATGTGTTTCGTATCATGGTGTTGAAATGGATCGGTGGGATTGTGAGTATTCTAGGGCCATTCCAGGAGAAGCGATTCGACATGATATGCTAACTGATTTCCACTATTGGTAGTACGGCGACATGGACACCGAACCACTTCGAAACCCCTCATCTTGGATTACGACAGATGATCTCCGAAACTGGGAAGACTCAGAGACAAATCACACATACAAGGCCGCTGGTCCGATACGGGCGATCGTGGGTCTAGAAGCGGACTGTCCACCGGAGAGCGATGCATACTGGCGCATGGGCTATGCTGAGCCTGTTCAGCTGACGCAGTGGTCACTTGCGGCGGCGCCAGGACATCCCATTTTCCAGACATTTCTCGATCGTCTCTCGGCAAATCTCAAGAACACAACATTTAGAAGGGGCAGCCGGATACATGGTACAGAGGATCAGGCGGCATTGAACAGGATAGATCCCCTTGTCCTTACGGGACCCGCTGCCTTTACAGAAGCCGTAAAGGGGTGGTTGGAAACAACTATTCGGCTGCGATGGAATGCCCTATCCGGATTGACGGATGGAGGGCAAAGTAAGGTTGTCGGAGATATCTTGGTGCTCCCAATTACTGGGTTTAGGTACGTTGTCACCTCTCTACTTTTGCTTTGTGTTTTGTGCTGATAGGCGCAGTCCGGGAAGAGGCATGTATGGAAATATGGGGTCGAAATCCGTCGACGATCCGTCCGCACGACTGTTCCATCATGCGCAGGGCTCGTGGAGAAAAACTGATTTTGTAGTCGAAGTCGGGAAATTTTGTCGCACGGTGTTTGGCCTATGCAGGAACTGGCCAAAAGTATCATATGTTCCAGAGTGACAGTGCTCTGCGTATAAGCTTTCTACTAATGTATATGATTCGTAATGTCCCAACGTTTGTATCCCACCCGTATGTCTTATCAACCGTTCAAGTGCGTTCGAACTGGACTCATGTACGCAGCTTGGTCGCGCTATACATTGGCGAGCGTTTTGAGTTGATCTAAGGTATTTTCCCCGACTAGCGCCCGTGCGGATTAAGTCTATCACGCGAGACAACGCAATTAATTGTCAGGTGCTATTCAAAGGCTTCGTTGTTGAAGGTTGGACCGAAGGTAGTGTGAAAGCTAAAGGTGAACAACGGGAAACACACCAATTGTTACCTCTGTTATTCTCTGGCCCTGCGGTTTCAATAAAAGCACACGTCGAATCAGCATACCAGGCCTTGTGGTGTGCCTACCAGTCACGGTCAGGATGGAAATTGAAGACGATCTAGGCCATTCCACACATCACCGGTATTTGTGGGGCGAATAATTACCAGATGGGTGGATACAGAAGGCAACCGAGTCCTTGGTTTCGCCACTATTGGTGTTGGTGTTAGTCAGGATGGCCCCTCTGTCTGGGGCTAAATTTGAGGCATTTTGGCCCTCGGAGAAATCTCACCCAACGTGCTCGGAACCTTTCCTCTGCAGGGTAAGACTACCTTTCGAGCTAAAATAAGGGTTGCCTGATAGGCAGTCACATTAACTGCGCACGGATTGGTTATAAAAGTTAAGCCTCTGCTAAGCCTTTGGTGGTGGGTCGCCAATCAAGCCCTAATCCAGCCTTACCCAGACTAACCACGGTTCCAGACCCCACTTGATGATCCTGAGTGATGTTGCTCTGAAACCGTGACGGAGCCCGTGGACTCCGCCCGCCACACTGACTCTCTGGCAAGGGAGTCGAGGAGGAATACTCGAACACCTCGACAGCTGTACTACTCGTTCGGGTAATATTGTTCACTATCCCTATCATGCGTGTCCTCTGGTTCTTGAAGCGTCTCAGTCGAATGGTTAGAGGGCAAAGCCTCAGGCGTCTGGCATTTCCCCTTACTCTGCTGATAGTAGCAGTTTCTCTTGGGCTCTATCTTCTGCTTGCATATTCCCTAGCAAATGATCTTCGGCTTGTTCCGATCGCATTCCAGGAAGCCAAAAGCATCCTCCTGGTGACTGCACATCCTGATGATGAGACGCTTTTCTTTAGTCCGACTATTACCTATCGCCGGGATGATGCAAATGTAAAGCGCTCATTGTTGGTTATATCTTCAGGTCAGTAGATGGTAATTGATAGAAGCAATGAACGAAACATCTGATATCTGTCTAGGGAACTACGACGGACTGGGCGACAAGCGACAAAATGAGCTTCACAGTAGCTGTGAGAAACTCGGAATCTCCGAGGACCGATGCGTGGTTCTAGATATTGCGGAACTCCAAGATAATCCCAAGCAATGGTGGGACGGGGATATGGTCAAGGATCTTGTTTCTTCCTATAAGGAAAAGTGGCATGTTGACTTAGTATGAGTCCCTGCTGGTGAAATACACGTTGTCGTCATGTCGCTGACTCTACCCTGCAGATAGTCACGTTTGACGACGGCGGTATATCCGGCCATATCAACCATCGATCTGTGAGCGCCGGTGTGCGGTATGTTCTCATTACCTCTACATCAAAAAGCACCATTCTAATGGTCCGTCTAGTAAATATATCCAGTCCACACCAGATGCGCCCGCCGCATACATGCTACAGAGTACACCACTTCTACGGAAATACTCCTCCCTCCTCGACCTAATCCCCACATCCATCCCATTCGCCTGGCGCATCCTCAAAGCCCTCCTCACCACGCCAATCGGTAAAGAAGTCGAGCATAACACAGTACATGACGTCGTTCCGTTGGTTGCATACAATACCAAAGCGCTGATTGTTAGCTCATGGAAAACCTATCGCGTCTCGCGAGCAGCATTCAGTCAGCATGATAGCCAGTACTCGTGGGATCGTTCGCTATACCTGGTGGTCAGCCGGTATATGTGGTTCAACACGTTGGAAAAGATGGCATAGTTATTTACTAGGATTGCACAAGAGCTAACGATAAGATGAAAACACATAGTTTAAATTGTATATACGCTGAAGACAAAGCACAAAAGCAGATTATTATAATTATACCACCCCCCGGAGTCCTGTTTCACTTACGCTATCTTTGTCATCCATTTGATCGCAAATGATGGTAGGCGGCGTTCTTCATCGTCTGCTTTTGGCGCGTGCCTCCGGCTGATACACAGCATAATGATTATTGCAGCACTACCCAATACAAGGACAAGGGCAGCAAACAATATCCGCTGATCGAGATCTTTGAAGAACTGGATCAACCGCGCATCATGACCGTGCCAGGACGAAGACCCGAAATGTCGGAAGAGTGGTGTGTTGACTACCCCATTGAGCATGTGCATCTTTGGCTGGTCCGGCGGTCCGGCTAGAATGCGGAGGTTGGTGCGATTGGATTGTAGAGTGAAGATCGTTCTAAGCGAGCAACGTGAGCCAAAGTCTTTGGTTCGCTGTTTAGGTATTGCGGATTCGATGACAGCACTTACGACGCGTAGTGACAACCTGTACTGAACATTACGGTCGCATATGGTAACAATGGCCAGACTTGGTTGTATACCGGGAGGTTCTCAACGAGCGCATGGACATAGGGATTGTTGGGCGCTGCCAGCATCATGCCGATTGAGAACCCAGCGGGATGCGCAGCCGGCGCGACGAACTCAAATCGACGCAGCGGCTCCAGCGATCGCTTGCACGCCAGGTCAAAGTCTAGAACGGCACCTATGGAGAGCCATGGTCAATGGTTGAATGGCCGACCGCGCAAGGGGTTCCGGGGGTATACCTCCGTATTTTTGCAGAATCATGTAGCGCAATGCATCCACGCGTTGTACGTTGAATGGGTAGCTGCTCCACATGTCATAGAGATGAGGGTAGTTGTCCCGAACGAAGCTGTCCGCATTGTCGTCTGTCCAAAGATGGGCTTCCCAGAATTCATGGTGTTTGAGACACTCGGCTCTGGCATCCAACCAATTTGTCGGAGGTGAGCTCGAGCCGAGATGGATATGATGTATCCTTCTAGGGATGTATGGTCGTATGCCTGTGGCATATGTGGAATAGTTTGCATCGAAGCCAGCGAATGTGACGTCAAAGTCGTCGCGTTGCTGGGATATGATCGCGTCTGCCGAAGATGCTTTCCATACGAACGGTAGTCGCAGGAGGTAGTAGAGCCTGAGCAGTGAAGACGACGACAGCCATAGTAGGATCAATGCTAGAGTGCCCACCACGATCAATCTTGCCCTAGTGCAAATCATGATGTTTCGGTGCTGCCTGCGCCAATCAATGACTTGGTGTGAAAGAGGGGTGTTTTATTAGTTCGAGATTCATCGTGCTACTGAACAGTGCTGCTAATACATGGCCGTCCCAAATGAGACCGAGTAGACCCTCGATTCAACTCGTTTGATCATCGTGGCATTGGCGGCTGGCAGCATTAATACGAGACGCAGTGACCATCGAGTAATCAAAATTCTGTTGGAAAATATTCCACTCTCTGCATGGGAGCCTACACGGTTCGGGACTGGGATACTGGTTCTTCTATCCATTGGACTCGGCTCCACTTTCTCACCCTACTGAGATCCCATTATAGGGGCTAGAGGTTTAGTGCTCCAATATTTGGCCACGGTAACCTGACCTCGAAATGAGTTGCCAACGGAGTCAACGCGCTACATTTACTTACTATGTACTAGTCGCAGTACTAGAATTAATTTTGAAAACCCATCTTTTCTGGCCCCGTCTTATGAATGGCATACTACAAGCCAACTACCCCTTCCGGCCCGTCGATCCCAAAATAGCATGATGACATCGTCAGCTAATAGGCCACCTAGTTCCCATGGGAAGAGTCAAGACCGACGAACGCCTAAGCAAACCAAGCAGATCCTGTCCCAACTTCGCATAACACAGCCTGTTAAGTTTGCGGTTACATCTGCGTCGTAGCCCAGCCGGAGCTTAACAGCGTCTCAATTAGGGTTGGAGCCAGAATCTGAGAATACGGCTGCCTAAAAGATCGGGAAGAAAATCTCTGTAGGGAGGAGGAACCCTCGGACCCCGAGCCCCACCGTACCAATTTAGTCTGCGCGTATGGAAAGCTTAGCTTAGTCTAATTTCCAACAATGCTTTCTCTTCTCTCATTGTTGCCTGGGCGCACAATGCCGTCGGGCGAGCGCTAATTTCTTTAATTTCTCTTATGTAGACTAAGTTTTCGGTGGGCTAGGGTGGGCCTACTGGAAATACTTCTGCCCCTGACTCCGGCAGAATATTGACGAGTATGAGAGATTTAATACACTTATCGTTAGGCTCAAGCCCTGTCAAGGGTCCAAACGCTAACACCTTTTTAGGTTTAGCTGGGATGAATGCCCTAGTTGTGTGGATCAGCGCAAATGTGCCTTGAGTATCAGACTGACGTGCTGAGGGGCATGGGCTTACGTTCCTCAGTCAGGGTGTACGAACCTTCTCATGCCTCTGAAAAGTCCTTGTCATTGTTTTTTCACGTAAGCACTAAAGCACAAACACAACGATGCCTGGTTCATTTAAGTAATGCGATCCACACTGAAACCCTCTCGACCCCTTTTTGACCCTGAGCCCTGGCTAGACCATAACTGTTCCGATTTTAGTGTGATAATAGCGGAATTATGTGGCTTTGTATAGTAAGCCTTTAGAATGAACCATAGGTGTAACAATATAATGTAGGGTGAGATGGCTGTCTTCCTTCAGGGGCCCCCACCGACTATGATTCTCGGGTGTGAGATAGGCGAAGTTTGCAAACATGATGGAAGAAAATAAAAGCGAGGCTTAGAAGAGCGTGTGGATGCGGAATCGAATTCGTTTGGCCTCAGTCCTGTCCTCCAAATGCATAGATCTAGAGCGAGGGCCGAATATGTCCATCCTGTCATACTATGCTATCTATCGCCCCACAGTGTATAATATATTTCAGTCCTTTAATTTCATCAACCCCTGTATATATATGTTTGGATATAAAGTCGAATCTAGCGAGACTCAATTTCTGAATAACTGTTGCACTACCGCAGCGCAGTTGTCAGTGGATGAAAAATAGACATCACATTCAACTAACCGTTGTCTTCTGACATATCTTAGTGTTTCACCTGACAGAGACCCCTTGATGGACTGTTTCAGAAGGCAAGACAGAATATGCAATGCCCATGGGCCATTCCAATGCATTGCGATACCGCACTATCCTATTGGTCTGAATAGCCCCAGAAATGGCGTTATATGACACGGCTGCTGGACTAGGTACTGGTAAGTAACTCTCGTGGAATTCTTCAAATTAACTTTCGGGGCTTTGGAGCGTTCCTTGATCATGTACTGCGCCAGGTCACGGATTACCCCTCAAAATAGTCAGCCTGATGATGATAGAACTTCCGGAATTCTGCATACTAATCTGTGCAGCCTCGCCCCAACAATGAGCATACAGACCATTGGCTTGACAGGGCGCTAATCAAATATACTTCCAGAATCGAGCACTTACGCCTGACGTGTAGGGGAAACATCACAGTATCGGAAACACTGTTGCCTGAAGTGAAACTGCCGTGCTAGCCTTTCGCTGGGTATCGAACCCATTGTTAGCCTAATCTCGTTGTCTAGCATGGTGCTTTGTGACTCTGACTCTAGCGGTGGTAGACACATCTCGTAGACATATCGCAGGTCATACAGAGAACCTTCCCTTGACTTGCACTGCTGGTACGCCAGGTTGTGCAAAACCTCCAGGCGCGGAACCCATCCCCAAAGGAAATACCTTGTGCCGCATATCAGACACATGGCCACTTACATCCAAAACCCGCCATTCTCATTGATATATCGCATTTAAGGTATTCATAACAAAGAAAAGCCTTTGGCTGACCTACTATTTCACAATAGCTGTAGAACACCCATATCCAAATACTGTGATGGTACCCCTTCAATCATCAGGACTCGTCCCCAGTCCCAAAGACGCTTTCAAGAAATACTGTATTTCTGTACTTCCATCTTAACCCGTTCCCAACCGGGTCAACTACCTCATCTCCCTGCTAGTGACTTACTCAAACATCGGTTTCGCTCGCCACAGAGGGATCCAGAAACCACCCATCAAGAACCCGTTTCAAATGCGATTTAGCAAGGTCGTTGAAAGTCAAGTTGTATCCACCCAAGGACTCTATTATCCTACTCTGTATCATGAGGAAGTCTCCATTGATTAAATCAAGTAGGGATGATCTACAACCTTCCTGGGTAGTGTTCCAGGCAGCCACAGGTAAAGCCTAGAATTCTGGAATCACCAACTACGCAGATCAGTAGCCCCTGGGAGTGGAAAAGCGCAACAGAGGATCAAATTCCGGAAAGTTAGTAGAGATCTTGGGGAGCCTTACGTACTCTATGGAGATAGAGTTCAAATTCTGAATGCCAGGGCTACTTTCACTTCTAACACTGTTGACGCTTTGGTGCCCCTTATGTTTTTACAAGCGGAGGGCCACCATGCAGAGCCTGGATCACTCCATGCTTGTATATTTCCTCCGTCCAGGCAGCAACGTTTCCTATGCCAACAGCAGAGAAAAATAGCTCGCCGCGGAGGTATAGTTAATGCCAGGTACGAAACAGGAAAGCCAGCCGCAGCCACGCGCGAAGAAGCCCTATCATGACTGGGGCATTAAAGTAGCTGACCACTCACCCATGGTTACCTGGGGTCAAGAAGTTCCAGAAACTACAGCAGGCAGCATGTTTCAACTGCAATGCGAGGCTATTGAGTTGTAGTTAGTAATATGTGAACCTCTGCTTGAATTGATGACAGGAGACAACGTGGAACAATTTCCCATTCGAGTTACTGTACTCGGCTGCAGAGTGATTCAATTCCTTATCTCTAAATTCCCAATCACTAAACTTTGGGACACGTCTTGAGGCACAGGACGAAGGGTAGACGTGCTGTACTACTATCAGTGGCGCGAAGCGACGGAATGTCGGAAAGTATTCCGGGCCATGGGAATTTTACTAACGATATTCACAACATTGGCTAAACATCAAGTAATCCTGGGCCACTTGAATGTCCTTGGCGATACCAGTCTACGAGCTACAGATTGCTAAATCTGTATATCCTGATGCTCGTCAATGAGCCGACGAGATAGCGGTCTGGGACTGATTCAGTCACATAGAACCTAGTCAAGATATTGGATTCGTTAGCGTCATAAGGGCTAGCATATGTAAGCAATTATTTGCTCCGCCCAGTGCTTATGCTCAGACTAAAAGGAAGGTTTCAATGAACGCTGCACATTGAATGGCAGCCTTAATGGTTCTGACTGTTGCGCGGTTTAATGCTCATTATGGATCCACTCTACTTGTTCCGAATTCGGAACGTCGTCGCTGGAAGCCTTGCTTTGGTCCGCTCCCCACATACAAGAATAAACCATGGTGCTCTCAAGCATAATGCGTCATGCATGGAGGGAGCTTGTTTTGCTACTCTATTTCTAGACTTGAGAATACGGCTGCCTACCTGCATTGCTGCACGATGAGCTGTTGCCCCTACTGCAAGGCAAATGTGGCGATTTTGCTTCAATCCACTTCATGACACACCACTTTTGCATTTATATTGATCAAGACGGAGGGAAACAGCATGATTGTAAGACTAAAGCCCTCATTCATCCATAGGGCTATAGTGAAAGAAAAATGTACATATGAAATACTCATTCCAAATAGTAAGATAAACCCCAAGCACGCCAATTACGACTTCACTTCCGTAGTCTCCCCTTCATTCGGAGTACCGGAACCACCCTGCTCCCTTTCACACATATTCCCACAAGACCAGTAGGCAGCAGATCTGCGCACCATAACACCAACAAGGCAGAAGGCACCACCCGCCACAACCCCAAGTACGAACGGAAGAATAGCCGGGTAAAACACACGAAGGATATCCACTATAGGCAACCTACTCTGCTCGTAACTGCTCGGTGGATAAGAATGTCGCTCAGAACAATGCTCCTTACAAGGCCGCTCCTTAAATGCCGACGTGAATGACCCGTAACTCTTCCCGCCGAACCTCCGACCAGCATCAAGCCATTTGTGAAGCTGGGACTCGGAATTGGAGGCATGGCTCTGACCCTCGTGCTTTGTCGGAGGCTCTGGTTCCGAATGTCTTGAGTGTCTATGTCTCGGGGCCTGATTGCCATCACACCTCGAGGCTTCGGGGGTAGGATTTATCGTAATCATTGTGATTCGTAGCGCATCGTGAGCATCACGGGAAAGACCGATGGAGATCATATTGATATCGGTTGGGTTTCCGGATTGGTCGAACAGGATGATATCCAAGCGGAACTGGTCGGTTATTGGGCCGGATTGGAAGCGCCGGACGGGGAGTATGTTCATCCCGTACCGCAGAGCGAGGATTTCTGGATCTGTCTTTCGGGATCTCGAGTGTTTGGTGGCGTTTAGGCGCATCGGGAGGCGAGCTGGTAGAATGATGTTTTTGTTCACCAGTAGCGAGTCGTTCTCGGTGGCGAAGGCCAATGACTGTCATGTTAGTTTTGGTGTAGGCTTTTATCGTTCCGAATACTTACGAGGTAGTCGTCTGGTCTGGAGCTTTCATCAGGGTTGCTTCCACAGATTGACGACGTGTGGCATGGAAGATGGATCTCATGGCCGGATGCAATTGGGAATGGCGAGCGAGATTCATCATGGGTCGATTCTGGACTGGCATCGTCTGTCCTGGGTGGCGACGTAGCAACGCAGCCGATAAACCAGAGACAGGCCACGAAGATGGTTTGAAGACGCATATCGAGGAGCAATCGAACGCTATCTATCATCCTATGTAGTGATAATAGTCGTAGTAATTACTTTCTCGATAGTTGGCCTGATGTGGACGAACTTAGCACCGCATTAATGGCATGTGGATAGCTGAGGTCTAAGATTGGTCGCGAGTGATAGACATAAAATACCATGGCTCACCAAGTATTAGCAGTCATGTACCCTACATATGTTCAGATGGTGGGATACGCACTGCCCTGCCAAATATGGGGTGAAGAAACTTGCAACCGCGGTAGACAGTGACCTGTATCATCAATGAGTAGAGGGAGACAAGCGAAAGTGGGACCAGCCCCGTCAGATACTGGTGCGACAGTTACTCTGCTGCCTATGTGCTCGGGAATCTCCACACAACACGGGATGCTTGTCCGTTTAGCCAATTCGGGCACGGGGTCCTCGGGTTCCGTCGATACTCGCAGAAGATATTATCTACTCAGTTACTGCAAGACACAGACGCATATTGAAGAGTTATCCTAGATGCACTAGTAGATTAAATTTTCTTAGTTATGTTGTTTATTTAACTCTAATATTCTCTGTTTCGACTTCAAGTACAGAATCATACTTGAATACTGCTCTGTTTTCAGTGCAGTTCTGGATGACTGAAGCCACTAGGCTAACCAAATACTTGTGGGTCATGCTTAGAATAAACAAGCTTTAACCACACCAGCACAGTCCCCTTCTCGGCTGGTGAGGAATTTATTGCAACAAATCAAGGCGTACGTGGTTGCATGAGTCTTGACAGGCAACCATATTTTCCGCTCGGGATTTTTAAATTTATCACAAGGCTCGTGAGGAACTCACTGCAGCAAATACAAGAGACACTCGATGAGTTGGAGGCCAGTCGAATGGTTATAGGACTTAGCTGATATAGATTAGATGATATATTGTCTGAACGTAAAGATCGTCAAGCCGATTGCTATTCTAGGTGGCTAGACTCGTAATGTTGTCCCTCGGTACTGAAACGATCTCGAAGAGAATGAAGAGAATGGAACTCTCGCGTGTTAGACTTCTCATCTCTCAAAGTCTCCAGGCGTTCGATTTCCTTTTTCAGCTCTGCGATATCATGCTCAATTTCGTGGCGAGGAGCCACCCAGTACTTCAACTTGTAGATCCCAGCAGAGATACTCAACAGTGCAATAGACACCAGAGGCGACCACTGGCCAACCTGTTGTGGTGTCTCCTGGGACGGCCCATCGTGATGGATATAGTATTCAATCCAAGCCACGAACGCAATAACGGTGAGTGGACTGATCACAATGCTGAATACTACGGCGCAGATAATGATGACATCAAAGGTCACCTTGGCCCACAAGCCTATCACACGTAGGGTGAAGAATCGCGATACCCGTTTCCAAAATGGGAATTTCGTGCGTGTCTTCTCCACCATGCTTTCCCGGCTATCTTTTGATGTAATAATGGCGGCGTAAAAGTCATCTTTCAAACCCCTGATGATGTTCTTTCTCTCCTTCCAGATCTCCCATACTCGCGATGATGGAATCCGAGAATGGTATGGTAATACCCTGACCAGCATCAATAGGACATTCAGCACCATGCTGAGTGCGACCAGACTATAGATGTACCGCTGAGAGTAGATGACTCTGCCCCAGAATTTATGACGCCTCGTGAATCGATTGTCTCCCGCAGCCACAGACGCCTGGAGAGAGGTTTGCTGGCGTAGCACCTGGGTGGTGTTGAAACACGGATAGAAGCAAACATCATTCAGCTGAAGCAGCAAGGTGTCATTGCTAAAGATATCCCATACACTATTATTCCAGGTCGATGTGAGCTGCCATGACTCCCACCCATCACTTGATACAGGTGATATCGGAGGTAGCTGTGGCAAGCAGAAGGCGTATTGAATTGGGGTCTTCTTCAACCTGGGCCAGTAGACCAGGGAACATATTGATCCCGCGAACATAAGAACATTCCACAGCGTGAATATAATAGAGCTGATCCGTTCTTTGGCAAATACGCGCGACCAGCACTGGAGCGGTAAGAACACGAGATATGCAGTCACCACGATAGAAAGCACGGCGTCTGCGTCGAGCTCTATGGCTGCAGGACTGATATCAATTTCGTTGGTCTCAGTGACCAGGGCGGGAAAGTCATCCCACAGGCTGGTATTGTCCGGAATCCAGGGGATAGAGACATTTTGTGGGGCGCGATGGTTTGCAGAACTGGAGACCAGAATGAACGCTTGAATCGCAGCTGTCCCGGCATATGTGGCTGCCGCACCGAGAAAAACATCTGCCAGCCAGCCGGTCCAGCGGGTGACACATACTGCCAGGAGCAAAGCATAGAAGAGGTATCGTGGACACGAGTCATAGCTCGTGCTAATGGGGTAGGTACAGAGAACCTCCTCGACAACGAAGAGTGGCGATCGGTCTGTCGCGTTCATCTTTGCTGATGTTTCGACGGCTATAACATGCCTGCGTCTTCTTTTCTTCTTATCTCTTCGTATCTTTAGAGCTCTTTTCCTCAGTGACGGTCCGTGGTTAAGAGAGCAGACTCAGGGGGATTATCGTCAGCTATTGAAAGAATTCTTGTGGGCGGTCTGCAGATTTGAGCGAAAGTTTATCTACTTCTGGTTGAGATGACCGAATTCGGCAAATGAACCGCGGGAGATCGACGCCGCTATTTGCGCAACGTGGCGGTGGCTTGATCCTCACCCGGCGCACAGCCACAAACCCTTTCCCTGGTCCAACGTTTCTGTTTGTTTATACTCCGTTGAGATGGTCGACTGTGGATTTTAATACTACATGTGTCTGTGACGTAATTCACTTGGCAAGTTCCTTCTGTACGGTAGGGTGCTATACCGCCGTTACACTCCCCGTTAGGTGGGTCTGCTCCCCTAGTGGCGAAATATATATTTCGGCACCTCTACCAGGGGATTATTATGTTACCAAACGTTGGCAGTACCTAACGCCATAGACCGTACATACAACAGCCAAACTCATGATGTATAAGTGTTGGAAAAAGCAAATTGACCTAACCCAAATCTGATAATACATCCCCATCGCCTCCTATTAGGCTTTGGTATGCCCAATGTGGTACATAGTCACTATCACATTCCAGACTCGTACGGCCCGTTAGTGCCTCTGTACTGCACCCCATAAGGATTGACAGCGGCATAATCATCCCATGCATCACAGGTGTCTCTCAGGAGCTCCGGATTCAGAAACCGCCAGAACTCAGTCTTCCGCTCAACTATCTGCTGCACGAAACCCGTGGAGGAGTGAAAGCCCATATGGCAGTGCAGAAGCCAGGCCCCGGGATTGTCGGTCGGAAACGCTATCACCAAATACCCTCCATTACTCTGAGCGGGTAGTAGGGCAACGTCTCGTCTGGGTGGGTTACTGGTTTGCAAGGGGATGCTTTTGGAGAAGGGACCGACGCCTTGGGCGAGAATATAGAAGTCGTGACCTGACAAGTGGCGCGATTGTTAGCTTGGTGTACAAGATCTAGAATCTAAGACGGATGTGAAAGAAAGGAAAGCTCTACCATGAAGATGGATCGGATGTGGAACCCCCTGGGTGGTGGTAATGATGAAGACAACCCATTGGTTTCCTTCCGGAAGTTCAATAGCGCCCGGGTCAGTGATGGTGCCGTTTATACCTGTGGTTGGGAAATGTTGTAGGGTAGGGTCCCTCCAAGAAATGTTGAAGGCCTGGCCGCCGATGGTCCATAGGAATATGCCAGAGTTTCCGGCAGCAATGGGAGCGACTGCATCGCTAATGTTGGTTGCGTTGGATATCATGGCATCTAGGGCGACCCAAGGGACAAGGTCTGACATTGGCCTGTCCAGACACTGGGTGTCGTCTCCGTAATCCCATTTAACAGTCATTGGCTCTCCGTCATCGTCTGCCCCCATATAATGGGCAATGCCTTTGATGTTATCACCGGTCGGGATATTAGAACAGGCCGACTGAGGGACGGACCTGATCCAGTAGTTATCCACAGATTGGTCTGCTTGGACGATAATATCGTAGCGTTGACCCATTCCGATGGCAATATTGTTGGTGGTAAATGGCACAAGGGGCACGAAGTCACTGGCAATGACCGTCAGGTTATGGTCGTCTATCGAGAACCGGAAGTGAGCGTGCATAGCCGCGTTCACAAGGCGGATCCGATACTTCTTCCCAGGGACAAACTCTGTCTTGAACCTTCGACCAACTGTGTCACCATCACTGTTGACCCAAACGTTGGTCATATTAATAAGACCAGTATCTACCACTGGTGTAGCAGGGTTTCTGATTTGGCTCATATACATTTCATTGAACGTGCGATGCGGCCAGTCATTGAGAAACAACACACCGAGGTCTTCGTCGTACTCAGCTGTCACAGGGCCATGAATCACAATGCCGCCAAACACTCCCTCCCATGCCTGAAGAGAGAAATGAGAATGATAGAAACCTGTCCCATACTGCTCGGCCCTCCAGGTATAGGTGTAATTTGTCCCCGGGGCAATTGGACACTGGGTAACCGAGACAGTTCCGTCCATTTGGTTATTAAGAAACTGTCGGACCCCATGAAAATGAATACTGGTGCCATTGTTCTCCAAACTATTCCGTACATGAACCTTGACGGTGTCTCCCCAGTCTGCCTCAATAGTGGGGCCTGGATACTGGCCATTGACGAGCATCATGGGCCTATCGACGCCATCGGGGGATGCTGTGGCATTTGTGATGTCAAACCAGTACTCTCTCACAACACCTGTGCCAGGGGTTTGAGAATAGTAGTTGGTATTGACATTGAATTGCCGGTTATCTAGGCCTCCTCGGGATAGGAGACCTGTCCCGGATGATAAGGGGCCTCCAAACAGCGGACAGGTGTGCTGAATACTCGCGGCAAGCACGACGAAGATGAGTGGCAGAAGTAAGTTCGTCATGTCACAAGTGAAAACTCAAACCAAAGTCGAGGTTTCGCACAAGTGTGATTTGCGTGTTGATTCGAATTGCCATGGTGGACGAAGCGCAATTTATACATATACCATTGGCACAAAGGCTCCTCTTACGGCAGTCGACGCCGCAGCACCGCTCCTCCTTGCTATGCCCCTTGAACCCCCTTAGTTGCAATGTCAACATGACATCGGAGTATCTGCTACAGCTCCTGAAGGTCAGTGTAACTGGTCACAAGGAGATACCTTGCCGAATAGGCGAAGCCCTACAGTGATAACATCTAACTGGTTCTGGAGAATCAAGATGGCTGATTCTGCGAAGTCCAATAGGGTGATATTACGTGGGTTTCTTGCGGTAGTCCGCAGACAATGACAAATTAGGACATCGAGGGTGACCATTGGAAGCATATATTGCCGCGTCCTGATGACCCAAGGCAGCTTCGAGACCACGGCGCATGATGCAAATATAAACCATTCAGCTCTTGGATGGGAGTACATTTAGATATCAAGCCTCTATCAGACATACTCGGAAGTGTGGGTGGCCCCAGCCCCTAGAAACCTTACTTCTCTGTCTATGAGGCTGCTACGGGATTTAAAGATGATTACGAATTATTTGCTATAGACCTGAACGAGATATCAGGGGTAGCTATACGAATGTCGGAGCTGAATTCAGGAGAACACAACGTGGTATACGGAGGTTATTGTACTATTACATCAATATGATTAAACTTCGCTGGATGTCACATGTATTACGGTGGCACAAACATTTATATGCTGGCGGGATACGATTACTCAAGGGAACCAGTTTCACAACCAGAAGACCGTGCGTATAGGCCTTGTTGATACTATCTATACTTTCGCAGTTCCTTCGCCCAAACATGGCTGCTTATTGGGCGATCCAATATGCCAGGGATGACCTACAACATGAAAGATAATAGGATTCGAGAAGACAAGGAATACCGTACTCGTTATTGCCGCGAGTATCATCGCCGCGAATACATCCCCAAACCCGCCAGCTGACTGCTCTTGCATAGCGAGAGGACAAGGCTGAACCTGCTAAGCCCTACATGAATAGTGACGCACGTGTAACTACCGGATAATTCATTAGGAAGGTGACATTAGTAGGACGGCAGTTCGGGAGCTTTCCTGTATCGGAAAGGGACAAGGTTACGCTGTCCGACGAATTTGGAATCGTCATTGGGAGTTCCTACTGCCAAGGAATGTATACGAGTCTGTACAACGCAATCTCACTTCCGTGTGGCGCAGGGCACAACGCCAGCCTCATTTAGAAAAAGGTTAAATCAGCTGAGATGAGAAATAGTTAATTGGATCCGATGGTCCATGACATTTATAGTCTGGCATCGCTCAGGCGCGCACCCATGACCATTGTAGTTATTGAACTTCGCTACGGAACCTTGCATATTCTCGATCAATGCCTTGCTGTTGAAGCAAGCGTGCCATGTGCCTTCCTATATTGGACCGGAGAGACGGCGCCACCCCTTGATCTATCATGATCTGTTGGAGAGAGAATCATAGCCGGCTCTGATGGAGAAGAGGACTGGTCAAAATCATTTTTATCGTGATCAAGGGATCCATGGACTTCCAACTTAAGAATTTCTATCTTCAAGGGCACAGCTAATAGATGCTTAACATCATTCTAGATAAAGTTTGGCCAACATATTTAACGACCACTATATTTAAGCACTTCGTTTCACTGATTGGTAACCTTGAACAATTTTCGCCGGTCGACCAAAAGATGATATACCATCCATTGAACTTACTAACTCGTGAAAGGGCCTGCCGCTTTGGCCAATTTGTATACCCAACTTGTATGGTGGATATGCTCTGTACCAGTGATGCCCTTCATTTGCAGCCCAGACCCTGTGAGCACCCAGTAGTACCCCAGGATCTTGGTCTAGTATTACTATTGCATCTTTGCATGAATAAAAATACCGAGTGCAATAGGACTGTAAACTTATTCCAGCACAGCGATGCCTCCGTGTGACAAAAATAAAAATACATCTTTCAGAAGTATGGCTTCAGTGTAGATGGACATTAATCTATATATGACGTTGTTGTCCTTCATAGATGCTATTTGTATTTTCGGCTTTCTATCCGCGGGTCCTCATCATAGGTGTACCTTGACCACAACATCGCGCAGATAAAGTCAAGCCGAGTATGGCGCTCTCATAGACTGCATCACTAAACTCAGGCAGTAGCGCGTTTAGTGAATATTATAGATAATGCAAGCCTGACCATGAAACGGAGAGGATACTTCTCCGCACAATACCGTCAGTCTGCGGATGTACTGCTGTAGAATAATCCACTTTGGACTAAGTTGACAGTATAATCCTTTCCAGAAGCTCGACATAAATCTTGTATCTCTGTCTGAGATAAACATATCAGGAACCTTGCCCGGTTGAGCACTGCTAGCCACGACACAATGCGATCTTCTTCGCGTTGTATCCAGACATGCTAGCCCCAAGAAATTATCCACCTTCCACACAGCACTTCAGCTACATTGATGTACTGTGGCTGGCTTGCTACAAATGCCACTGGCACCATATCCCAAACATCACTGTTAGTGAGAGATAGAAGTTGCGCTTTGTAGCACCCGCTGGTGCTGGTCTAAGCAAGCTTAACAATAACCCCAGCATATAAGCCAATGATCGGCGACGAACGTTTTTAGATGAAGCTTGTTTCAATTGGATCTTTTATATCCACCTCCGTATATGTAGAGATCGATGAATACGTTATAGAGGCCACAATACGCCATCCCGGTAGTGAATGACGTCAAAGGTACTTTGCAATATTTATAATACTATCCATGGCATATTCCGATGATGGCGAACAGGTAACGTGTTATGACTGCTCAGAGAACCTGGATCTCAGGGGATTCTGTAGCGCCTGCCCTGATCGTGGTGGCTATATTCAAAGAATATGATTGAGTTTGCTAGATGTACAGAATAATGTGTCAGCTCAACCATGTTTGTGGGAATTGAGAGGAAGTATCGTTGATATGAGCGCAGAGGTGGAGTGCTAAGTGGTTCATAGATGTAAAGAGAGAATGCATTGCTTCTACGCTGGAAAGGTGCAGAGGAATGAGTAGGAAAAATGATGGTACATGGTGAATCTACAGTTGGGAAAGAACCTACGGTGAATCCAGCATATCAGGTAGAAATTCGCAACGTAGCTTTGCACTGCTCATCAGCATCCTGCGTACTATTGAATTGAAGAAGCAAAATCTCTCTGAGGGAAGGAAAATACTGACCAAATGGCATTTGAGTCATGTGACTGGTTCGCATATATCCTTCGTTACGTATTTATAGGTCATCTAAGTGTTTCCCTCTTTTAACCCATGACACACCCATGATCTTTCTTTATTTCTATATCTGTTTACTCAAGTTGCCTTAGAATTACCTCCCCACAATGAGCAGCTCTACAACTGTAAGCTACGTCTTAGCTTTCATAGCCTTGTGTTACTTAGTCTAATGGGGTCTAGCTCCGAAACGTCCCTGAAGGCTGGACTACTGAGCCTTTCTACATGTCATACTTCGTCGAAGGACCATGGGCGAAGATTGCAAAGCGATGTGGTCTTGAAAATCCAGTGGCCATCATGTGCACTACTCCAGACTCAGGAGAGCACTACGGTTTGATCACGGCCGGGGGGCGGTACTACTTCACGGACGATTTGGCATGGTCCCTTCGTGAGATCCTCAAGCCGATGACTTTGGATGGGATTATGAAGAAGATACTTTTTGATAAGGAATACACAATCAAGACAAAGGCTCTGAGGGCCGTGGAGACAGCCGAGGATCGCCAGGAGCGGGAGGAGAAGATAAGGGAAGACATTGCATTGATGGAGCAGAAGAGGGCGGCGCCGGATTACCTCGAATGGAAAAGGATGGACTCAGACTAGATGGACTCGGAGAAGAAGAGCTGGTTGCTCCTTTGTATTTGAGGCTTACGATCCAAATTGAAGTTACCGAGAGTCTACACTAAGCCCACCATGTACACAGAAGCCCTCGTAACATGTGCTAAGATCCGAATCAATCCCAACTCTCCGTATTGCAGTTTAACTTTTACCGAAATAGATGTGATAAGGTCTGTTATGTTTCGACTAACATGATCAGTATATCTTGACATGAATACCAAAGGCCAGCCGAGGCCCTTTCATAGGTCTTCTACCGACGAGCTCCTGGTGAGATGGACGCCTCTATCTTTCTTCATCTGCCTCCGACTAGGAATTATATATCCCGTGACAAGGTAGATATAAACAACGGCATATTCAATCAGCAGCCCCATCAGTAAAATGGGAGCGATTGGGCCAGCCAAGTTGTTCCATCTAAGACCGGATCCATGAGCGACGGAAAGGAAGAGGTAAGTGATGCGAATAATTATGAAAGGTAAGGGTAATGCCATTGGCTTGAGAACCTAATGCTGATTAGGCCTGTAAAAGTGATTTCGCTGTCGCACGACTTACAGTGCGGCTGATATCGGAAATATCTGTGCATTAGATCCATAAATATGTCTGTATGGCTAACAGACAAGCGACGAAGACCACTACAATGCTGTAACCAGCCTTGACAAGTTTGACGCCAATTATAACATCACTAGCGCTGTCACTTCCCTCAAGACATCCGCCTGCAATCTGAAGGTCGAGACCAACAAAGAAGAGGATGCGTGAGTCTACCTTTTGCTCGAGAGATATTCTACTAGATGTTAGAAATGTGGTCGCCCATGCGAAGTCTCTAGTCGGCTCTATTGATCTTGTTACTTACATAATTCGAATGAAGCCAAGGGTTGCGGCTACGAAGGGAAGTACCCCTGTGTTGAGAAGGATGATCGATGCTATCATCAGCCCGGTCGTTGGTTTCTCCTCAAACAGGATTACCAAGATATGCGCAATAAGCCGGAGTAAAAGACAAGTCAGAGGAGAAACACGATTTGCAGGAGAGGGGCAGCGTTGCCAGGCGAGGCTGACTGACGGAGAAAAAAAGCAGTATTACCCATGTCATCCGCGGCCATTGATGCCGATGGTATGCTAGGCAGGCCGCCATCATAGTGACCGGAATATAGAAAACAATTTGTGCAATGCTTGTCTTTGAGTGGTGGTTGAACATGTTTTCCTGAACTGTAAATCTGAAGGCACCTTCGGTTGTCAAAGAGTAACTAGTATGGAGCCGGCAGCCGCCTTCTTAGAGTATGCATCTCTGAATCCGCTCTTCCACCTCGCATTCGCTCTACTTCTTATAGTATTCTCTAGATCACATCTCTACCTGGCCAAGAGAAGGTGAATGTATTGACATTCTCTATTATGGTACAAGACTGGGAATCTCTCGCAAGATCAGCTCCCGTTTTGGTTTAGCGCTATATATGCATCCAGCTAACGCAATCAAGTTCGAAACTGCTTTTCAGGCGCGCAAAATGGTCCTAATTGGGATTAATCGAATTATCTCCTGACACCAGCATTGACTTGGTAGGAGATAGAGCTAACTATATATAGCCACCCGCCCCTATCGGTATTGCTAATATAATTATTGGCGCCAGACCCGAGCCATGTGCCTTCGAGTCACTCATACCAGCAACTGCTAAAGATATGTTGTATTGACCCTCTTGCCCGAATGTCTAGTTCTGTCTAGATTTAGTCATCTAATAACTTTAAGAGACGTTTCTTGACCACCACACCCACCACACGGGCTGTCTCCTCCTCGACAACAATTAGGTACCTGAGCCCTAACTTATCAAACATTTCTACAGCATACTCCAGAGGTGCCTTTGCTGACACGGATAATGGACTCCGATTAATGAGCTCAGAGAAGATGCCATCCAGAAGGTTGATGTTACCATCTTCATCCAGCCTAGCAACATCATCCAGCGCATCCGCAAGCTCACCCTGTGTAATGTATCCGTGGCATAAGCCTTGATTGTTCACAAACACGAGGCCGGCATCTATCAAACCTCGCACTCTAAGGCCTTCCAGCTTAGCTCGGAGAATGGATGGTGCGACACGGTAGTCGGGGCCAGTAAACACGGTTATTGCCTCCATCGTCTCGGTGGGGGGGATGAGGGCTTCGACTAAGGCAGTCTCTCCAGTGGTCCTCAGTTCCCTAACTTTGGCAAGGGCCCTCTCTGAGTCCAGGAAAGGGTGGCCCTGCAAGTGCTGGGCGAGGTCGTACACGCCATCCGCGCAAATGCGATCGGCGACCCATTTCGCCGTGAGGATGGCGATCATGAACGGTGGGATGAATTTGACCTCACCCGTTAGCTCAAACATGATGACTGCCAAGCTGACTGTCATCCTGCTGACCCCGGCAAGGAAGGCAGCCGATCCGACCATGGCGAAGATGCCCGGCGAGATGTCTGGTACCAGTTGACCCACCATGCGTCCAAACAATGCCCCCCCATCCAGGGCGGGGATGATAATGCCTGATGGCACCTTGCAACCAAACGTGATGGTGGTCAAGATAAGCTTGATGAATGTCCCCGAGATCAACCAGGCGTAGTATCCGCCTTTCTCATCAAGAGCCTCTTGCTGGCAGATCCAGTCCTCAGTCACGACATTGCAGTCCACGAGCAGACGCTGCATCACAATATCACCAGTATCTCGGATCATTGGATTGGGGTACTGGAGTAGAGCCGTGAGCAAGACCACCAAGAACACCTCCAAGACCGGGCTTCTCTTGATCAACCCGAGCTGACGAAACGACTTGGACCAGGCGAAGTTCGCCTGGCAGAAGACGCCACCAAAGACACCGCCGCAGATGCCGAGGAAGATGAATATCACATAGTGAGCGACGTCATAGTCGACGCCGTAGTTGGTCTCAAAGAGAACGAGCTGGCCAGTCCCAGCCGGGTCCAGCTCCTTGAGGGCTGCCGCGGCGACCAGGGAGCAGAGATATGACCGCCAGAGGACCCGGCGTGGGAAATAGGTGCTAATTTCCTCGTAGCTGAAGAGCACACCGCCAATTGGCGCACCGAAGGCGACGGACAGACCTGCAGAACAGGCCACGGCGAGCATCTCTCTCATCTTTCGCTCATTTGCTGCGTACTTGGGGACGAGCGATCCCACGAGGTATCCGACGCAGGTCGAGATGTGGACAAACGGGCCTTCCTTGCCCAAGCACATGCCCGTGGCCACGGCAAAGACGGCCCCGACAGCTTTGACCACCAGGACTTTGAGATCCAGTAAGTGTGGGATTTCAAAGCCAGAGAGGATAGTCTTGATCTCCGGTATTCCGCTCCCAGAAGCCAAGTATAGGATCTTGCCCGTGGCAACCTTGTCACCCTTCTGAGGCTGACCCTGACCTATGCCGTTGCTTGCGTCCGCGGCCGGCATGGTCGCCTTGGTTGTCATTGTCAAGCCGACGGAAATGAGGCCAAATAGTAGGGCGAATCCGACATAGATAGCGTATCTGGAGCTAAAGCCTTGGGCCCAGGGCGTCCACTGGGAACAGGAGCCATCAAACTCGGCCACCGAGCAGCATGCCCTGCGGTTCAGCCAGATGCTCCTTGCACAGTACCCTTCCTTCCAGTCTGCCACCGTCTCGACGCTCACGTCCACGGCAAAGGCAACGCTAGCAGTCAGGATGCCAACGGCAAAGGCTGCCACCCAGCCCTGTGTCAAGTCCCACCAGGTAGCCACACGCGTCCGGATGCTGTGGCGAGGGGGTGACTCGACCTGGCTGCGTCGCGCGCTGTCCTTGATCAAGCCCTGGAGCCAATCAATTGTGGAATAGCTGTTGTACGGGAGAAGGTCACCATCGTAGTTGGAAGCTGTCACGGAACGCCTATCCTTGGGCGTGCGGGGAAACGGGTTTGGTTGGTCCCTGAGAAGAGGTGTTGACTCTGTAACAATGCCGGGGCTGCCTGTCGGGTTATCTGCAGCCATAGCTGTGAGTCTCGTAACTGTTCCGAGTTGAGGACACCAGCACCACCCAAGGAGAGAAGCACCAGACGCGAAAGCACTGTTATTATGGGGTTGAGTTGGATGCAGTGATGCGGAGAGCCATGATCTGCTTAAATTCCACAGGCGAATACATGGTCCCCACCACACGCGTGACGCC
The DNA here is from genome assembly GCA_009193525.1 of Aspergillus sergii. NCBI lineage: Eukaryota > Fungi > Ascomycota > Eurotiomycetes > Eurotiales > Aspergillaceae > Aspergillus > Aspergillus sergii. Next base: position 507,580 of record ML741765.1, read on the forward strand.
TAAGATCAACACTAATGACGCCTAAGATCAGCGCTGGTGACGGATATCAGTCAGCTGATGGCTGCTTGCCAGTTGATCATATGACGACATCATAACTGAGATAGCCAACCAGCACGTCCACTTATGCGATGCAAGGGGAAAGCCGAATGACGTCTCGTCTCGATATTCGCCAGAGATGCCCGCCGTGAGGGTCGTCCAGCCTCACACAGTTGCCGAGACTGCATGCTCCCTGGAAGTTCCAGGGCTTGATCTAAACTTTAAAGTAACATCGGAAAGGACGCTTTTATTAGGTGTTTTGATAACCACCCCGCACTCGCCCTGAACCCCAAAATCCGTCCACTAGGCCTAACGCGGCAAGGCGCCGCTGAGTAACCAGGAGCTTTACCTATATAGGCTTAGAAAAGGACCTCCAACAAACCGATCTATAAAGCTCAATATCTCTACCAATTATATACAAGAAGATACTGAATGGAGCTGGGGATATAGAATAGTAAGGATTAGAGTTGTTAGACCCTATACATTGCCTTGGTACCCTGCACATATCGCGCTACTTGGCCTATAAACCTACAATAAAGTTGTCCAGAAAAGTTGATATGGGTAGCACCCAGCCTGACCCAACGAGGATATGTCTGAAAATGTCCTCATCGCCCATTGCTTCTGACAAATCGTGCCTGTCGACCCAGGGTGCTTTTACCTCCCCGACAAAACGTAAAGCGCCTGTTGCGCGACTTGCTCCCGCCATACCTGGGAGTTTGCTATACTTGCTAGTCGTGGCTTGGAACTCACCGATTTGAATGTCTATATTCTGCGATAGAAATACCGCAGATATAAGCCGATTAACGTGCTGGCCCCAGCGACCTTGCACGCCGGTTTCGTCACCGACCGCGGTCTGCTCAAACTAGAGATTGTTTCTTGAGCTTTATCACCTTCGTAAACTCTATTGCTGCCTTCCTGTTTTGTTTAAGAATGCTTTGAACTAAATCACCCAAATCCAACGGCCAGCCCGACATCATCTTGAGTGCTGGTAAACTGGTGGGTAGTTGCGGGCGCCCCAGGTGTCCTGTATCAAAATCGTCATGATTAAAATTGGCCTTGCCATCACTGGTCTTGCTTTCGATGGTTGCCCTTCACAATTCATCCTTTTTCTTTTGCGCCTGGATCCAGAGAAAAAGCTTTTGCAGCTCTGTTGCTGGTAGGTTAAGGTACTTTGTCACGAATTGGAGCTCCCAGTCACGCCTCAGTCCCCTCCAGCTTATCATGGAGGTTCTGAAATCTTTAACTGTCGATATCCGTGAGTCTCGGTATTCCTTTAACAAGGATAACGCGTGTTCCATCCTGCCTAACTCAGATCGTTATTCAGGTAGAAAAACTGGCTCAGCTTAAGCCGGTAGGGTATTCCACCTCGCAGGCATTATTAAACCTTGGGAATGTACCTATTCCGTCTATAACGTATGCCAGCGTTAACAACAGGTCCGTTGGTGATGTCCAGTTCACGATACGTTTGCCTTGCAGGCGTTTGCAGTCAGCTGTCAACAGCTCGAAGCTTGTTTCCATTTTGACACCCTTCCAGATGCTTGCTGGTGGTCAATAACACGGGGGGTCCACAGAAAGTTCAAGTAAGCTGCCTCCACATCTTGGTGGAAGTTGGGCCAGGGCCTCAATGCGACGGTAAATGTGATGGGGTGGAGGGCGTTGTTTGTAATGTGGCTTATCCCTCTAAAGAGATCAGGGAGTCCATTCTGTACTATCGCGCTTGCGCGAAGACCGTTTGGTGCCATTTTGAATACAACTGTCTTAGCTTCAGAGTTTCTTCGTGGCACCGTTCGCGCGTGTTCACTGTGTGCATAGAGACCCACTTTGTTACTAGTGTCAGCGCGAACTCTTCACAAGTAGCAGGTATTTTACATAACTCTACTATTATGTCGTAGACGTGTTCCTCCACAGCGAACCGCTCATAAGCCTCCAGTTCTTGCTCGCTGCTTATGGGCTTGCGGCCATGTCGCCTGTCTAATCCTTCTAACTCATGCACAGAGGAGAACAAACGCGGCGCCCCCCTGGGTGCCACTTGTAGGCAGTTGCATACGGATCTGTAGTGCTCCGACTGTTGTTCTGCACAGTCTGTCCAACATTCCAGCTGAGATGAAATTTCGATCTAGTCAAGGAGGTGGTGGCTGGTTTTACTGGTTTGAAAGAGTGACCGAGGCTGATTTCACGATAAGCGGACTCCTTGATTTTTGGAGGTAAGACGCCACTGAGACGCTGAAGGACCAAGGAATCCAATAGGACTTAGCGTAGGGACAGAAAATAAAGAGTCACTCAAACAGTCAGGTCGATGGCGATGGTAGTACTGTGTAGTGGAAACGGATGATGGAGGGGGTGAGGGTTCCTTTGTAGTGCTCACGAGGGCCAAGTAAAGTCGCTAGAAATTAGATGAATTGCGAAGTATGATTCATTTTGCCTCTAAGGCACGTAGTGTAACTACTATATTTCACTTACTAGGCAGCAGATCACCAAATACACAGCAAGATTCACTCTTCATGCTTCTAGATGGCTCCAAAATAAGAATCCCAATGACAATAACAACAGAATCTTAAAAGACATAAAACATGGTGATTAAAAACTGAAACTGAAAGACAGCAAGAATCATAAGAATTAAAATAGGGGTACGTGTTTGCGAAGAAATAAGGTTCACTGCAAGCCATCTCCTTCCTTGCAACCCTTTTGAGTCATCAGTGTCAAGGTCCCTAGAAGAGTATTAGCATAGTCAGATGGGCTCCAATGATTCTATCTACGCTTACAAGGAACTTCAGGCGGCCATCATTATTCTGAATCTTGTCAGACAGCATCATACCCTGGCGGCCTCGGGAGCCACCGTTTATCATCGGAAGATCGGCGCAGAGCTTAGGGCCCCATGGGGTTTCCTCCAGTGTAACGTTTGTTGCGGAACGAGTGAAATTAGATCCTCCCCAGATGAACCACCCTTTTGCCCGTTAGCGCTAATGCAGAAAATTATAGACGAACTATTAGGGGCTATTACCGTCAGTGTTTCCAATGTGATCATCTAGACGAATCTTCCGGGGAATATATCGTCCCCGGATATCGCGAACGTCCGCTAGGAGCATCGTCTGACCATGCTCAGGCTTAATGTGAATATTACGACAGGTTTGATGAAAGGACATCTTGGCCTGAGATTCTCAGTACAGCAGGTTACGGCCAGTGTTTCCGGGAAATTTTGGGGTTCTTTGAAATGTTCCAGTACGAAGAAGCCACTATAGGGGTCGACCGCTTTTAAGTCCTACCTAGCATCCTTGATGGCATACAGATCCTGTTAGCTCGGTGTATACGCATTGCTGCCCTACATAAATGTTCGCAAACGGGCTTCGATGCAGGTTAGCGCAGCTCGTCCTTATTGGTGCAGCCCACGAGACTGCCAAGAGCCGTAGGTGATAGATCAGACTTTCCAGCTTCCAATCCTTATATGACTTAATCTACCTAGGCAATATTAGGTCAATGAAAGTCGACGTGGGGAGACTACAGCTTCCGAGCACATGTCGAATCCAACAAGTATTATTCTTAAACCCGCAACGACGTGTCCGCGTCTTCAACTCGTAATATATGTACTGACCCATATCGGGTAGTCTGTCTAATATTCTTATTGATGTTAGTGTTCCATTGAAGACTGTGTGTGAGCTTGTCCGTTGGCACTTGGTAGGCTTATTTGGTTGTGTCCCTCTGCCATATCATAGATACAGAAGCCACGTAGCGACACTAAGATCAACCCAACTACAGGGCGAAGGAAGCTCAAGGTTAACATTAAAGGTAAGTATACCATCATTTTTATACTAGTACTTCCAATGGCCTGCCCGTTTGTCTTTGAAACGCCCATTGGACCAAGTCCGTCTTTTATCGCAGGCCCTTTATCAGGACATGTGCTAGGTTCCTTATGCCACGTATAGCCCAACCTCGACGCACTACTCCATATATGTGCACACTTGTCATTGGAACTCGGTTTCACAGATGTGGCAACTTCTTGTTTTATGTGTCTTTCTCCGCTTTCTCTATTTTTGTTTCCAGTTTTCTCCTTCTCTCTTTGCCACACCGTGCGACATGTCTGCTTGAGGTAACAAGCACAACGCAGTTTTCATTCCGCTTTTTTTTTTACTCTTTGACGTATTTCGGCCCATTCTCATGACTACAGCTAAATGTGATAATTACTTTGATCATCGCATTGTTGAACTTCTAAATGTCCTCAGTGTCTTTTCTCTTCATCTTCGACCCGACATCACCAATGCCGTTATCACTCTTTACCCCACCATTGGGCAGCACTACACTCTCCTTATTCAATATCCACGAATACTACTCTAGACATTGAACTACCTAATTACTGCCCTTCTTCGGTCCGCGTGTCTGATTCAACCACTCCAAGCGCCCATACTTCCACACTGTGAATGACTTGTACATTCACATATAGCGATCAATGCATTATTAGTTGTGGCTTTCATAATGGCATCGCACTATAGCCGTCGCCGGAGGCCACCGTATCAGTTTCCAATTGTAATATTATCTTTCCATCACGTCCTTGATGTACACCATATCATGACGACATAGTTGTCCATGCCTCCGCACAACTGCAAGGTATTCTAGCAAATGTAGCAATATACGCCCCAGGGTATGAGCAGCCCTCCTCAGCTTATGAAACACTCAAATGTAAGAGGCAGGAAAACCCAGTCATGTTGATTGAATCGGCAATGAGTGTTGGTGTCGGTAAAGGAAACGACCTTTCCAATCCCCCCGTCATCCAAAAGCTCTATCTCCATTTTGGGTGGGTATAAGGTCCAGTCGGGTATTTGTGAAGAGAGAGGCTGAGAGACAGGTGGAGAACGGAAAAGCAGAGAAGAGGAAAGAAGATAAGTTGTTTGAGTAAAAATAAAATTACAATATTGCTATTGCATAGAGAGTTTTCATTGAAGCTATTTACTATTTAAGCTAACATATGATGGCTAGGACATGGAAATATTTTGTCTCAACGTGTAGCTTGAGATATGTATCCAAGTCTGGCGACCAAACCAATGCAACATCAACTTTAGCAAAAAAGTTCACTTGGGGACATCCACATACTCAAATTGGATCTCCTGAATCTGAAAATGATAAAACCCACGAGCACTCACGAGATAGTCAAAAGACACAAGAAAAGGACAGAATATGAGAGGTAGTTGAACAGACGATATTATTATTCCACATAAACTGTATGTGGGGCAAACGTAGCTAAACGCTAATTGACTGGCTACTAAGTCGCTGGTTGGCTGCGCTGCACAGCCTCACTTCCTCCTGTCTTCACGATGGTGCAGGAAACTCCGCCAAGAACCCACCTACATTCTGATTTCTCGTCTGCATTTGGAATCGAGAGATAGCTGCACCGGCGTTCTGATTTCGTGGTGAACCGCATAAGAAGAATTTCGGATATTCACCATATATTCTATTCAGTATGCCGCTTTCCAGCACCTGCCAAAATTGTGCCAAGTCCAAAGTCCGGTGTGTACGGAATAGTGAAGAGTCGGATATCTGCTCTCGGTAAGGGTCCAGGGGCGCTATTCTAGCTTATCCTTTCTAGCTAATTGACGTGGTAGGTGCGCGCGTTTGAACAAACAATGTGTATATCGTGAGACCGGTCGGCGTTTTAAGGGGTTCAAAAAGGATCGGTAGAAACACCTCGTGCAGGTTATTGGGATACTAATAAGCTTACTTGACAGTATAGACAGATAGAAGCTCTTGAGTCGAGGATCAATGAACTAGTGGCCAACTCTGAACCAACTTCCTCAAAACAAACATCTCCGGGAAATGCTACATGCAACTCAAACGGTGAAGAAACCGATCAAACCACCATGGACGTCATTTCGAGAGGTTTCCTCAATATGAAAACTGCGCAATCTTTCGTAGATATCTATAGGACGGACATGACTTTGCATTTCCCATTTGTCAGTATCCCGCCGCAGGTCACGGCTCCAGATCTCCGGCAACAGAAGCCATTTCTCTTCCTAGCTGTACTGGCATCTGCGGCATATTCCAACATGCCACTGCAGAGATTGCTAGGGAAAGAAATCAAGAAGGTCATTGCTTCTCGCCTGATCACAGGGGGAGAAGTTTCCTTTGAGCTGCTACAGGGAATGCTGGTCTTTCTTGCTTGGTAACTAGCATCACGACAGCCTGTGAAACCCATCTCTAACTATTCTTTGAAGGTCCCATTACCAGTCGCGACCCCATCGCTACACCCAGTTCCTACAACTCGCCATAGGTCTTATGGTTGAGCTACGGTTAGATCGGCCACCGCAAACGAAGACATGGAAGACGGCGCTCAGGTTCAACAAAGAATATACACTAGACGATGAAGAATATATTCGACCATCCTGGGGTCTTGACGAGCAGAGAGCCGTTGTCGGGTGTTATTACCTGTCATCCACGTAAGCTTCGTATTGCCCCCAAAGCATGGATAAAAGTTACTGAGAGATAGGATCTAGGATTGCAGTTCTTTTACATAAGCCGTCTTGCTTTCCAAATATAGCCCCCTATCTTGAACAGTGCTGCCAGTCTCTAGACAAAAACGATGAAACGTCTCATGACAAATATATCTTGCACCTCTTTCACCTGCAGGTTATCGCGGAGAAGATTGACAACCTGTCCTGGAAACATGGCATGGAACTTGGTAGCACGGGCTCTGCGGCAGAGCTGTATGTCAGCAACATTAAATCTGACTTGGATAGACTACGCAGTCAGCTTCCTTTTGGCTTTTCTGAAACTCGTGAGTATCCTACTAGACTCTGCAATAAAGATCCGATAAGCTGAAAACTGTCTTTTCAATCGTCTAGCGGTTATGGCCATGCAGCTCTATACCACAGAGTTATGTTTGTACCAATTAAGCCTTTCTCAGACAAGTGCACTGTCTTCTCGGTCGACATATTCAATAGTCTCCGAGACTTGGTGGGATGAGATCTTTGGTTCTGGCCTTACTGCGGCAGAGAACATTCTGAACATGTACATGGAGCTGCCGCCAGGGGCCGAACAGACGTTCAACAACACGCAATGGGTACAAATGGCGTTCTGCATACTGGTTGCTTCCAGACAAGTTGTCGCGGCTTCACGGATGGGAAAGGCGGCACTACTTCCACAGATCCACGCCTGGCCGGAAACTCTGGAGAAACTGCGGCAGCGCCTAGGATCATTATCTACAACACAGGTGGATCGGGATGGCGATCGGGATGTGTTTGTTGACTTTGAGAAACGCGTTTCTCGCATCCAGGGCTGGTTCAATCGCAACGTCGGTAACTCAGAAGCAACCTTTCCTCCCCGGGGTATTGCAGGAGGACAGGATGTAGGTCTAGATGTTGCAACTGGACTGCCGTATGACGCTTCGATTGTTCCCTTGGACATGTCGGGGCATCCATCATTGACTTGGGATGACTTCCAGTTGGCTGCGAATTTCTTCCTCCCTTCAAGTCTTGAATTGATGACTGATTGGATATAACTCGTTATCTCACTTTATTCAACCTGCATAGAATTGAACAGTGTCTACCTGTATATGTGCCACCCGGTTAGAAACTTTGTTTGTTCTATTTATTATCATGACCATTTTATTTCTATTTTCTCCCACTCATCGCTTCTGATACCGGTCTGTGGGTAAGGCCCCCTGTTTTGCGCGAGGCTGTGTTAGCGTTTGTGTCAAGCCTCGGTCGCATCTCCGATCCGATCGTCCCAATGCTGGGGCCGGAATAGCTTCAGGGCTGGCGCATATTCCATCTCCGACCCGAGCCGTAGGAAATAAATATCCAACCCATGCGACAATAATGATCTCATCGAGTCAAAGCATCATAAGTCGTATTCTCTGTCAAAATGTCTAAACCATATTTTACTATTATTGTTCCTGTCCTTTGTCTTTTCCAATCCGTATCTTCATTTACTCCTTGTCCGCTCCTAGGACCAGCATTCCCAGCATTCACCCTCGACAAGAACTCGTCAATATTGACAGCAGCCCTAGCAAACCTTACCGGGACATTTGACGAACAGAATAGCCAAGGGTCCGGTTCCCACGGGGATACCACTCCCAACACCACCTCCTTCAGTTTTTCACTTTTCTCCGCCAACCAGGGAACTGCGAGTGCCAGTCCTTTCTTTTTCGACTATCATTACACTGCCCCTTCCTTGCAAAACTCATCTAGCCCAATCCGACATGTGAATCGGGACAGCGTTTACCGCATCGGTGGACTTACCCAGATTTTCACCGTCTGGACTAGTCTTGTTGAGGCAGGGGATGGCATCTGGCACGATCCTGTGACGAAGTATCTTCCTGGGCTAGCCGCAATTACGAAGAGTGCGAACGCAAAACAAGATCCTGTTCGGTATGTTGATTGGGAGGATATTACCGTGGGTCAACTAGCCAGTCATATGGCAGGCCTTCCTCGGGACTGTGAGTATTTGCAAAAGACCAACATTATATCTCGTAGCGAGCTAATCATTCTACTTCCAGACTGTGTGGATGGCATAGGCGAAGAGGGCTACGGCATCAATGACGGATTACCACCGTCCAATGGCAGCAATAGTATATGCACACCCAATAATCGCTCTCAAGCCGGTATGACACTAACCCTGTCACTCTTACATATTCAAGCCTAATATATCTACTTCCCAGGATCGCTCGCCATCTTAGCTCAACAACCTCCAGTTGCTCCTCCAGGCGTAACCCCCATCTACTCGAATGTTGGATTCCAAATCCTAGGCTACATCATAGAAAGAATCACAGGCCAGCCATTTAATCACGTCCTCAAAAGCCGCATCCTGGAGCCACTCTCTCTGAGTAAAACGAGTCTAGACACTCCTTCAAGCAACTCGTCCGGCATCATTCCAACAGACCCCAGGACCAGCGGCTGGTCCAACCAATATGCAGGAGAAGCACCGTAAGTCCTCCACCTCACACTCCATCCCCACAATGAACCTAATCAAAATATAGAGCCCTCTCAATGTATTCAACAATCACCGACCTCTCCACCGCCGGAAAAGCAATCCTCAACTCAACCATCCTGCCCCGAACCCAAACAAATCGCTGGCTAAAACCAGTCACTCACACGTCCAACCCAGCCAATTCCCTCGGCTACCCCTGGATCGTCTACAGCAGCGGTGACTACCCCAGTACCTCAATGGTAGACATCTATACCTATTACAGCAGCATCGGCCAATACAGCTCCTACATCGGTCTTGTACCAGACTACAACGTCGGTTTCACCGTTCTCGCAGCCGATAGCGTCTCAGCGCCGGACTTGAATGTACACGCCGATATCATCGGTGATGTTATTCTGCCTGCATTAATGAAGACGGCCGTTACACAGGCCGGCGCTCGATTTGGTGGTCAGTATACAGCGTCTTCCGGACTTAATTCCTCGATCACTGTTTCCGTTGATGAGTTGCCTGGGATGTTTGTCGAGAAATTCGTCAGTAATGGGACAGATTTCAGGGAGACCTTGGCTTCGTTGATTGGGGTTAAGGATCTGGAGGCCTTGAGTATCCGTTTGTATCCGACTGGGTTGGTTTCGGAGACTTCCTCAGGTGGTTCTAGGGTGGCGTTTAGGGCTGTTTTGCAGGATAAGAATGATCCTGCTGATGCTGGGACGCCGACTTGTGTTTCGTGGATGGATGTGGATAAGTTCAAGTACCGGGGTCGGGCGCTGGATTCGTTTGTTTTTGAGGTGGATGCTGCTGGAAAGGCTGTTGGGGTTGAGATTCCTGGTTTGGAGCTGCACTTGAACAGGAAGAAATAGGTTGATTGGGGTCATTTGTGTTTTTTGCGGCTGGGGTTTCATGCGGTGCTACTTAAGACCGTTGAAGTTTGTTCTGTGTGGGCCATAGAAGTGACCAAGATTATACATTATGGTTTAGTTTAATTGTTATTAGAGTGATATAAGGCTGTTTAACGTTGAGGGTGTAGCTTCACAAAATACTCGGTCTATTTTACCTTTCCACAAACTCCAGACATTTTCTATAATGCTCGACGTGTTACTAGCTGACACTTAAAGACAGAACACGAATTATGATGTTTTAATAATCAAAGAGCCACATAGTAATGAATGTAGTAGACAGACATATCTACACCAGACAGAAACCTAACATCGCAATCGTAGGGAAATCCCGATGTACACTTAGTTATGAAGTTTGATATCTATTTGAGATTGTCTTGTTTCTAATGGCCAATCATCGCACGTCATCTTACACTTTCGGAAATTAAGTGGACTTCTATAAGTCGTGAATCCGCTAACATTGGGCATACATCAAATAAAGAAACTTCATAAACTAATCATGCCATAAAACTAAATACAATGCTCATTTAAACAGTCTGGAGATGCGAAGGTTCTGGAAATCCCATGCGTTAATGTCCTCATACCGGCAAGGCGTCGAAGGAGTGATGAACTCCTTGAACGGGAATAGCGACGCCGAGCGGTTCGGCTTCGCAAAGTATGCAATCGAGTACCGTTCAGGGATAACTGCCTCCGAGCCGACCTTGACAGAAGGCGGGTAGGTGACCCGGTGGCACGCAGCGCGGAAAGTGTCGTTCGTCAGTCGTTGCATTGAGTCGCCAATGTTCAGAATGATCTCCGTCTTGTCCGCTGACTCGATGCCGCGGAAGACACCAGGATTTTGCTGGTCCTCCACCTGAAGCCCGCCAACGGAGTCCTGAAATAGCATCGTGATGCTGCCAAAGTCCGTGTGCTCAGCAATGCGTGTCGCAGTACCGTCCGCCAATTCTGATGCGGGAACCTCTGGGTAGTGAAGGATGCGGAACTCGTTCTCGGCTTTGTTGTGCAGGGATACCATATGGTTTTCGTCGACTCCGAGAGCCCTGGCAAGGGCAGCGAGAATCTCGAGCTCGAGCTTGAAGCATGTTTCGTAGAAGTCTTCGATAAACTTGCGGAAGCCTGGGAGCTTCTCCTCTGGTACCCAGATGTTGTCTACGAGCTCATCACGAGGTGAGCCGAAGTCGACTGTTTCCTGTATCACTCTCAGTATGTTGCGCTGTCTGAATAATGTTGAGAAAGGCCATACCTTGATGTCACGAACGAAACGTCCCTGCGGAAGTCCCTTCTCATAACCACTGATACTCGAAATCGACTCCTGTCCAACATAGCAGTAGCCGCGGTTTGGGTTTGCCTGGGGAGGGTGCTTGGCGAGCATTTTGTCTTCGTGAGGAAGGGCAAAGAACTTGCGAGTCTAGGGAGAGTCAGCCCCAGTTACATAGTCAAGAAGGATGCTAAACTTACCCAATCGAACAGGTCGTGAACAAGCTTGTCCGGAAGACCGTGGTTCTTCAGCTTGACGCCACCACGAGTCTTGAGGGCATGGAGAAGCTCAGCAGAGATTTGCTCCCTCTGTTCGGGAGTTCCCTTCAACAAGGACAGGTCAAGAGCTTCAGACATTTTGAATGTGAGTCGAGAGCGGATTTCGTATTACTGGATGTTTTTGAGTGATTGATACAACAATGGCCATCTGGGAGGGCCTGGAGGCCAATTTATACATCCATCAGATGATGATTGCATTGTATCTTGATGCGGGGATTATTGCTTCAGGAAGGTGATATCCAAAGACCTGGGATTTTGATATCATCACTTGGCCTTCCTAATCAACCCTCAAGCCTGCCAAGTTTCAGTTTCTGCTTTCCCGAATAGTCGGAGTGGGTCCGAGATCACCTTCCTCAACCACATATGGACCAATAGGCGTCCTTGAAGCTGTGGGTCTCAGGCGCAGAGAGGGCAAGTGTCTCGGGATGACTTGACAATTTTTGTCGATAACAGTCAGCTCTGGGCAACCCCAACTCCCATAACTAACCCTAATCTCATCCATGAATCTCCATTGACGTCCAATGAAGAGGGCAACTGGATGCTAGATAAGGTGTTTGGAAGACGAATTATCCCTCAGAATACTTTCCTTTAACAAAGGCAGCTCGGTGTCTTCGACGTCGACGTTATCTCAACAAGCTCAAACCCACTTACGCAGACCTCAGGAAGTTAGCTGACGAAGAGCCAGAACTTCCTCGTAAGCAGCAGGTACGATATAATGGATACATTAAGATTCCTCCAGGTTCTCGTTCCTTCACACTTTCCATGTAATACATTGGTTTTTGATGGGCTTCAGGGTACCCTATGACGAGTTTTGCTCTCACTGAGGGCTGACGGAACATTGAGAGAGATCCCAACCACATACTATATTTACAGGAAACAGGCATCTTTTCTGCCTCATTTCCAGGGTTCAAAAGCTCAGCGTACCTGATCAACCTCATTAGGTTGTTCGACTAAATCGATCGCCCTGGATTATGAAGTGTGAACATAAAGTTATGCAGTGGTCCCGGTGCACACGCCGGCTAAACCTATAAAGGCGTTAGCAGTTTTACATCCGGTCCCGAATACTTCTAACGTTTAAAATTGTTAACTGATGAGTTATGAAAGGTTGATTATTAATGATTTATAAGCTTATTTTGCCCTAGTCATGACTTCATAGCTACAATTTAAAAACCGCATGGGGTTAATATCATACACCTGTACCCTGATGTAGAGGCCATAAATTCTTACCTGCCTTACTATATTCTGCTATCGGCGAAGATGTCCACAAAACAAAAGGTTTTGCTCCTTGGAGCCACTGGTGCAACTGGGAATTCCATATTAGATGGGCTACTTGATGCCAATCAATTCGTATGCTATAACATTCACTCCTCTTACTACCAGTGCGATCTCTTGAAGGAAGATTCTCGACTTCTGTTGCTAAACTCGTTCATTACAAACTTAGGATGTCGAGGTTCTAGTACGGCCAAGCTCTGTGGAGAAGCCATCTGTTCAACAAATCAAGAGTCGTGGTGTTCCACTGCGTGTGTCCGATCTCAATGTTTCGGAAAAGGAGCTTGCTTCTACCTTGCAGGGTATTGACATTTTGATCAGTGCTATTGGGCCGCACGACCTCCTGCAGCAAAAGACTTTAGTGGGAGCTGCAAAGTCCGCAGGTATTAAACGGTTCGTTCCTTGTGCATTTATCACAATTGCTCCACCGCAAGGGACGATGTTGCTTCGCGACGAGGTACGTGCCTTTAAACAAATACAAGGGACAGAATAAACCATTAAGAGACTTCTAACATCTACGGAATAATTACCAGAAAGAGATCATATACAATGAGATTAAAAGCCTAGAATTGCCCTACACAGTCGTCGATGTTGGGTTCTGGCATCAAATTTCCTTTCCGTGTTTACCATCGGGGCGGGTCGACTACGCAGCTTTGGTGCCGAACACCACTATCCACGGCGATGGGAATGCCCCCAATATACTCACAGATATCCGTGACATCGGACGCTTTGTGTCGCGCATTATCACCGATGATCGAACCCTGAATAAGTACGTTTATACTTGGGGTGACATTTTGACTGAAAATGAGATCCTTGATATCGTCGAGGAATTGTCAGGAGAGAAAGTTGAGAGACAATATGTGGGTATGATCCTGCCTCTGACAGAATACATACTCACTTTACGCTTTATAGGAGACTATTGAGGAAATTGAGAAAAAAATGGAGGATGCCCAATCCTCCCTTTCTCTTGATTCAGCGGATCCAGCCAAGCGAATATTGGTCTATGTTACACAGTACATATATAGCAAGTATGTCCGTCAGGATAACCAGCCTCGCTACGCGAAATACCTTGGTTACCTTGATGCAAGAGAGTTGTATCCTGACTTCAAACCAATCTCTTTTCGCGAATTCTTTACGGAGGTTCTCGATGGAAAAGGCAAAAGGCCCTATGGACATTAAAGCATCCACCAACTTATCTTAGGTGTCAGTATCTCTGAGTATGTTTTTGGATGTTGAATTGAGACTTTGGTGATTACTGTTCACTTTACCCAGAAATAGTGGAGAGCTAAAGTACCAACTATACGAGCAATGCATAACACTCATTATCTACACCAAGTAGTTCACCTTCCAGGTCACTTCCAGTATTGTTCGCGTACACTCAAAATGAAAAGCGTGAAGTGGAGCAAGGTGGACTCTGAGATGGGCAGATTTTATTCTTCCCCTTACGTCGGACTCCTAATTCCGGCCTACTAATTGGGAGGGACAACTCCAATGCCAGCATAAATTTTCCATATACATTTGTACTACCATGGGGGGTCAAAAGTCTGACTACACTAGCGCGTTTCCGCCGACGCGTCAAAAAATTGTACTTTCTTCAACCACCTACCACGCCACTATTATAAGGTCTTTTAGAACAGAAATTAGTGGAAATAGAAGATTAAATCAAGAGCGTTCTACCAAAACGCGCGCGGTAATTATATCTGGTCTAGAGAATAATATATCACCTACTTAACTTGTAAAGCAATTTAACATCTATCACTCTACTATTTACTCAACCAAAAAACACTTTCAGTACCACTACACCTTGAAAAGCAAGCCTAGAAAGGGCAGGCCTCAGAAACTTACCTTTACTAAAAAGCGCTATATATATCTACTTATCCGCTAGAGACCTAAGATAGACTATAAGACCCTGATTGCTAGCAGTAGTTTTTCAATCTCTTACTCTACTATTAAGCGCGTACTTAGAACTTTTTATTTAAAAAAGTAGAAAACTAAAAAGCGTATACCTCTAAGATCTAATATAGTTAAAAAACGCCTTCAATTCGCGTGTACATAGGCCAATTCTATCTCTTTAACTGAAATAATATTTTCGGACGAATGTTCTGTTCAACGAAAGTCGAATAATTCAATCTAATATATATTCCGCTTTTCTAATAAAGTATATAGAAAAGATATTTCTTAGATAATTTGAGGCGCTATATAGATTGGTGGCCGATCTAAATTAATTATTCTAAAATAGGATAAATTATCGCCTCGAGGTAGATACTCCACCAAATCCTACCTTACCTACTTAGAAAAGGGGCTTTTACCAATCTATAAGCCTGGCTCTATATTCTAATAAGATAATATAAAGATTTATATTTCCTACAAGGCGCAGGACTGGTTTAAAAGATATAGAATTTAGGTGCCGGATTAGCCTGCACACTCGCCTAATTTAAATCCTATTAAGCACCTCTGGAACCTGCTTAAAAAGAAGCTTTTAAAGCTCTATCCAGAGCTCTTTCTAGGCAGTAGATTATAGATTAATTAGACACAATTTAGGGAGTATATTCAAGCTGCTTAGTAAACTATTTTTTAGGAGCGAATAGATCGCCTTATTCGCTCTATACCACATAGACTTTAGGCTGTACACCTAGCACGCAGCTGGTATACAAAATATTGATATAGGGAATCCATATAATCAATTTATAGATGAATATCATTTAAATTGGTTAAGAAAATCGAGTTTAAATTCATTGCATTTTTTGCCGAAATGGCGGGTGTAGTCAGACTTTAGACCCCTAAGTTTATTATACATCACAGCGTCCGTTTCTAGGCTTATTTTGTGAACATCCATGTCTTCGAGGAAGAGTTGTTTCTCTCTTATCCATATATGGTATTTTCTGTCTAGGTTGATTAATATTGATTGATGCTGTGTGGCATTATATATTTTCAATAGCACTCAACTAAAATAACCATATGGCACCAAAGTCGTGCCTTCAACACCTTATTCCAAACATATATCAGCTAAATTTCTAGGATGGACAGGAGAGTGAATAACATATCACTACGATATATTCGTTGGATGAGACAATTGACATCGGCTGACCCATTGAATGATCTATAAAAATGAGCGCATTGTGAGAATGATTATAGTTATCTGCCTGTGTTATCCTAGGGGGCACAATCAACGAACTACTACGTCGTGAGAATATAGTCATAATTGTAAAATAAAGTGCATACTCTGTATTACTCTTGTTGCAGGGGCCGCATAAGATTTAAACATTCAATATTTGAACACTCTTGAACCGTGCCTAGGTATAAGTTCTCGATTGAACTACGGTCAAGAGACACAATGATGAAAATATAGTAACTATTTATATGGCAAATCCAAGACCTAACATAGTCGTCTCTGTATGTGACTGGCTTCCATTAAGTATCATGATCCGGTCTGGGTATCAATGTTTCTCTCAATTCTTGAACATAAGTTCTTCTTGTTCAAACGTAAGTATCACAGCTCCTGCCTGCACATACTCACCCTCTTTGGTGAGAAGGCGGACAACCCCATCCCTCGGCGCAGTAACCTGTGTTTCCATTTTCATCGCCTCCATAACAGCCAGTAAATCACCCTTACGGACAAACGCACCATCAGGGACCTTGAAAGCACGGAGTGTTCCAGACAACGGTGCTAAGATGTCCCCGTTGTCTTTCTTTGCACTTTTCTGCGGAGCACTGGCCGATGAACCGGCTGCTACTGACCCAGTTCCACCCAGGAGCATGCTGGGTAAACCCAAAGAGACCAGCTTGCCATCAATTTCCAAATGAGTCCGAATGAGCTCCAGTTCGGGTACTGGGTCCGGCCGTGGAGCCGGAGCCAGTGTCGCGGCGAAGTCGGTCTCTACCCAGCGCGTGTGCACATTAAAGCCATTGGTACCCAGGAAGTCGTCTGAGTTAAGCGTCTCAATATGGAACGGCAGAACGGTTGCAACCCCATTTATCTGGAATTCTTTCAACGCACGACGGGCGCGACGTAGTGCCTGCTCACGGGTTTCACCAGAGACTATCAACTTTGCCATTAGGGAGTCGTAAACCGCCGGGATCGTCGAGCCTTGGACAACACCACTGTCCAGGCGGATACCGGGGCCGGATGGGGGTTGAAATGTCGTGATTTGCCCTGGCGTTGGTAGGAACCCCCGGCCCGGGTCTTCTGCATTGATGCGGAATTCGATAGAATGACCCCGGGGAGGAATGGGGGACGAGATGCTGAGCGGAAGTCCCTCGGCAATACGGAACTGCTCCAAGACCAAATCAAGCCCAGTGGTCTCCTCCGTCACGGGATGCTCAACTTGAAGTCGGGTGTTGACCTCTAGGAAGGAGATACTACCGTCGACTCCTAGGAGAAATTCCACCGTTCCTGCACCCGAATAACCAGCCGCGGAACAGATTGACTGAGCGGCATTCTGAATTTTCTCCTGCTGCTCTGGAGTAAGAAATGCTGCTGGGGCTTCTTCGATCAGCTTTTGGTGTCGTCTTTGTACGGAGCAATCCCGCGTCCCGACCACCACGACGTTGCCATGCTTGTCAGCTAGAACCTGAGCCTCAATATGTCGAGGACGGTGGAGAAAGCGCTCTACGAAGCATTCTCCCCGACCAAAGGCCGCTGTTGCCTCCCTCACGGCAGATTCATAGCACTCTGTTACCTCATCCATGGTCCAAGCGACTTTCAGACCACGACCACCGCCTCCATGGGCAGCTTTGATTGCAATCGGTAGGCCATGCTCTCGGGCAAACGCCACCACTTCTTTTGCCGTCGACACGGGGCCATTGCTGCCGGCTACGAGCGGTGCACCGACACGTAATGCAATACGTCGTGCCTCGACCTTGTCACCAAGCGCCTCGATCACATTTGGATCAGGCCCGATCCAGGTCAGCCCTGCATCGAGGACTGCCTGGGCGAATTCCGCCCGCTCAGATAAGAACCCGTATCCGGGGTGAATGGCATCAGCCCCAGAGCGTTTGGCCACTGCAATAAGCCTGTCGATATTAAGATAGGTATCGGCTGTTTGAAAGCCCTTCAGCCCATAAGCCTCATCGGCTAGTCGCACAAAAGGAGAGTCCACATCTAGGTCTGAGTACACCGCAACTGATTTAATACCGTAATCGCAGCAAGCTCGGATAATGCGGACGGCGATCTCTCCACGATTCGCAATCAGTACTTTCTTCAGTTCTTTCCTCATTGTGGTTTTGTTTTAGGGTGGACTATGGACGACTGAAAAGCGCAAAAAAGATCGACCCAAATGAGCAAGTTGGAATTTTCTGAATCGTATGTCGGTCAATTTCGGCCACCTCTTTTTCATGTTAAACTTGTTTGTGTATACGTAGGTATAGCGTATATATTCATGACACATAGTAAAGATAGTCGTCACCGACCATGCAAATCACTGCTAAGAAAGGAAGTTTTATACAGTTTGGCCCAGATCGTGTTGCGGCTGAATTTCCGACCAGGGCGCAATAGCGCGAAACTGTACCATTGTATTGACAGGAAGCTGGCCAGTGAGATCCAGATGGTATTCAGCAACAGCGCCAATGACCGGGTATCCACCAGTTAGTGGATGATCGGCAAGAAATAGTACAGGCTGACCATTGTGGGGCACCTGAATAGCCCCGGTGACTGTGCCCTCGCTTGGTAGTTCTGCCTTGTCATCCTTGCGCTCGATGGAAACATTTCCCGATAAGCGAATTCCAGCCCGACTGGACTCTGCCGTCACTTTCCAGCGCTGTTGAAGAAAGGTTTCCAGCCCTTCCTTTGTAAACCAGTCTGTGCGAGGGCCAAGCACTACATCCAGAATGACCGCATCATTTGCCGAGGGTAGAGTAAAAGCTGGGGTCTCGTGGATTGATACACTTGTGAGACCTTGCGTTGCGTTCTTCAGTATCAGTGCAGACCCAGCGGTGACAGCACTGGGCCCCACGGCAGCCAATGTGTCCGTACTGACGCTGCCCAAGATCGGGTCGATCTCAAAGCCACCTCGGACTGCCAAGTAAGTTCGCATCCCTGTGTGTGGATGTCCGAAGGTCACGACATCCCCCGGTTCCAGCGCAATTGGTCGATGGGTGTCTGTTATCTCTGTCGTGTAGCCTTTTGCATCCGCAATCGTAATGGGACAAGGTGCCCCCGTGCAGGCGATCACCGCCTGACTGGTGCTTTCAAATGAAAAGCCACCTAACGTAAGTTCGAGGCATCCAGTGCCAGCTGGATTCCCCACTATGCGGTTCGCAACCCGAAATGCCGATCGATCTAACACACCGGAGGCGGAAACACCTTGATTCGCTTGACCGGGCCGGCCTAGATCTTGGAAAAGAGCCGGTATTGGCGCCGTCAAAACTTTGAAATGTGGACTCTCGCTCAGAGTAGGCTTCTCTTCTTCTCTATCAGTCGAACAAGAACCAGGAGTATTATCACCTTCAACAATTGAAGGGGTAGCATCAGCTCCCGCTGGTTCAACATCATCCACCACCTCAACAAATTTGACCCGATAGCCTGGTTGAAGAAGCGCGCTTGGGCTCCGATTTGTGTCCCACATTTTGACCGATGTCGTACCAATGAGCTGCCACCCTCCTGGACTGCTCTGTGGATAAATCCCGCTAAAGGGACCCGCCAAAGCTACCGAGCCAGCTGGAATGCGGGTCCGTGGCGTTTGGTGCCGCGGCACGATCAGCGCGGGATCGCCGCCATTCAGATAGCTGAAGCCTGGTGCAAAACCGCAGAATGCCACGGTGAACTGGCTCTCCTTATGGCGACGAATAACTTCTTTCACGTCGAGTCCTGTCAGCTTTGCAATACTCTCAAGATCCGCGCCGTCATAGCGGACGGGAATCTCTATTTGGTGGTCCGATCGGGGGTTGACGATTGAAAGGTTTCGTTTGCTAACTTCAGTTGCTAAGGCTTCTGCGCTTGTGCTTTCCGGGTCGAAGTGAACGAGCAGAGTGCGGGCAGCTGGAATCATCTCTTTTATGCCAACTACTGGCTCAGACTGCAGTGAGGTAAGAAGCGCCAGCGTCTCCTGGAGACCTGGGAGCTCCACGAGGATTGCCGTTAAGTTGACGGGAAGAAAGCGCATCATGATGAAAATACAAAAATGGGATAATAATCGTAGTGAATCTCTCTATAGATATTTTAAAGAAAGTTTTTGGCAGTGGTTGTATATATAGTTTATTTCGGTGTGTATCGTATTCTTGATTGGGCTATTGTACCTACAGGGTAGGCGAGAACAGTTCGGTCCCACTTGTGGGTACCTGGCTTTTTCCCGTGGGCTATGTCTTGATAGCTGGTTGGATTTCTGTTTGCTTGAAGCGATTGCAGCTGAGTGTAGAGATGGGTAGGGACGCTCAGCCTTAACATAGGTTTGCCCTAAATGTTTGCCGCCTATGAACTACAGTACATCCTAATCAAAGTAGCATCGTACAACCAGGTGACAATTTCGCTGGCGATTTAAGGTCAACGTAAGTATACCGTTATTTAGAGAAGTGCTTCTTCCTTCCATTGATCTCTTCCTCTGTCCTCTTCTCAAGATGCAATTTTGGGTACCGCGGCACAGAACATTTAGGTTGCTGGATCATCACCTAAAACTCTGCAATGGTGGTATCAAAGCGGCCCGGCCCTGGATCTTTGAAAATGTTACTTTAGAAGAGCTTGATAGTGAGGTAAGGAATCATAGCAGAGTCACACATAAAAACAATGCAAGATTTACACCACTAGCAAACCCAGTAGTTCATCTGAGCCCACCTACCCCTCCATGTGACCTAATTTTACCGTGTCGTTTACGCCGAATGATGAAGATATGCAATAACAATCATATGAGGTTTGGTTTTCACATTAAAAAACGTACATGACCAAGATGTTGGTCATGAATTCCGTAGTCTAAGCACGCAGGATGTTTCAGCACGAATTGGCCAGCGAGCCCCTGGTAGATCGTTTTCTACCCAAACATGGCTATTGTTTCTGTTGGTAGCAAGTAAATTTTGGATGCTATCCTTGCATGAGGGCATACCACCCCAAAGCTAAATTTCCAAGCGGAACTACGTAGGTGGTCTTACTGCTCGATTTGGATCATCAAACTCTTTCTTGGAATACGATGCTGTCACAATTATGTGTCACTACATTACAGAATTTATTACAATATAGGTAGCGTCCATACTTGCTCTCTAGGCTGGTTGCTGCAATATGGGAAATATGGAACATTACCCCTGGTGAATCCCGGTAGACCACCGCTCTAGGGTAACCCATTCCGCAAGGGTAGAGAAGCAAACTATACTTGGTTACTTTCTAATCAAGCACACCGTTGGCCGGACCGATATATGCAGAACTTCTTTGCGAATGGCTCGTTGGCTAAAAAGTCCTGACAGTCAATAAAGCTTGATTAGAACACCCCGGGTATCATTCTCCACCGCACTGTACGCTGATACTGCTCCCAGTACTTCCCGTATTTGATCGAACATCGTTTTTCATCCCGATAGCACCGATGGACCAGCAAGCCGGTCATCCAGATAAGGTATGTATAAGGTAAGAGATGCGTCCATTCACAGCAAGCACATACACAGAAGGAGAAAATGATATCACCAACATAATTGGGATGGCGAACAACACCCCAGCAACCTAGCAAAGCTTTTAGTATCATAATCTTCTGGAATGATGGATACAAGGTTAAGCGTACCTGAGCACAGTAGGAGAGAATCATGCACAGCTCCAGCTCCAGTTGTATACTTGGCTCTGATCACCTCTGGCTTCTTTCCGAATATTTTGCAATCTCCACGTGTCTTCCGCAAGGAGTCTTTCTGGTTATTTGATAGTCGGAATAGAATATAGCTAAGGAGGCCCACTCCCAAAATAGAGTAAAAGATAGTAGGGGAGAGTTGGACGGGGTGAGTTGAAAGATATTGCGCCTGGGTGGTGTAGACCATGGGAAGCCATACGGCCGAGCCCCAGCAAAGATAAAACCCGAAATGATCGTGCGCTATATCGATAGTGGCTAGATACCTGAAGTCGATAAGGACTTGGTAAGCATTATGTCAATTGTTACCTTCATGGAAAGGGTAATATTACCAGGCTTCGTTGACGAAAAAGTCGACTGTGTATAGCGCATGAAGAAGAGTTACAGCCACCATGGAATTTGACACAGCACCGAACCGATTATACTGCCCAGCCATGAAACAGAGATCACTACTAACCGTTAATAGATCTTGACCAGGATTTCGAGGATAAGCCGATGTTGGCTTACATTACCACCCATGAATTCATTCCCAGTCGGCCAATTTGGAATAGCTTGAAGTCCCACGTTCCACCAATCCGGGGATTCAACTCAACGCCAGACAGGAAATCGTGATATACAGACCCTGATTTCTTTTAGCCCCTTACACCGTCTAAGTATTCCACGAATCTGAAAAACAGTGCCATACCACTAAACCTTCGATCTTTCTCGAAGCTGGGTTGTAGATGTCCTTTCAACCATGATATCACAGAAAAGGCAATTCCATAGATGTTCGCGGCAACCAGAATCCCACCCCAATTTTGGGCCACACTCGCAACAGCGTCGATACCTTGAACCACTGCCACTATCGCTAATGTGCCTATTGTGGCAAACCACGATGCACGCCCATTCATCCTGTACGGGTGAGTATGACCAGCGGGAGTTGGCGGTCCGTACACAATCCTTCCAGGTAGTACAGAGTATAGCGCAGCCTGCATGGCGACCCAGCTGGCATATAGTATTGTCGCCTGGCTCGTCGGACCTGGCAAGTACCGCAGGAAAAAGTCGATTGGCGACGAGAATAGCTCGAGTGTTGGTTTCCACATGGCACCATCAAAGTTCTCAAGACATATGTAGAGAAAGAGGGCGAACAGGGGCGAGGCAATCACGGCGCCCATGCTGAGAAAGCCTGCAAGGCTGGAAACATTCTTTCTTCGTCCCCAGAGGGCGTTTGAAGTATCTATCGTTTTGCTCCCATTGAGCAGGATATGGTTTTGACCCGTCGTAGGGGCTACAACCCTGTTTCTGATCATGTTTGTAGCAGCTGGGTGTTTGTCTGGCTGACCGTAGCACGAAGATGATGCCTGTGGAGCATCATGTGAGGATTTATAGGAATTTTGATCAGGGTGTCAGAGTAGATGCGACTACGTAACAAGCTGTTGGCTGTCTGGACACGAGGTAGCCAACATTCCATAGCAACATGGTGGACCATCACATACGTATCCGACTCATGCTTGCGGCCAACACATCATAATGACGATAATCATGTACTAGTGGCTATGCCCATGCAGTTGGGGACATGTAATGGTCCACATCCACCTATAACTAGGTCCCACCCCATCCGGAGCAGTCATCTTTCAAATGATCTACAACCCACCAATCCCGGACTCACCAGGAAGTGAAGATCTTCCACCAGCAATGCCAACTGCAGGTTTTGGAATGTGACTCGTGCGTCAACAAGCGGATACTATAACCGAGCCCCTTGCAGAATCCTGAACCCTAATTATCTCTACGAATGTGCTGAGTCCTTCACGAATGAATAAAAATGGAATTCCTGGGAACCAGGTTTGCTTAACATATCTCTCTCTGGATATATACTGACGTGTTCTAGCTTGCCATTAATTGTGAATAAGTTCGCTCGACTGCTGCATAATATTAAACTTTGCCTGCACTTCTTTACAAGCTCGCGTTGAACAGTAGCTTCATCGCCAGAGTCCAAGATGTAAAAATTGCCAAAGTCGATTGAAGTCCAATCGTTCGGGTCACACTGTAAGGAACAAGCCAGGCATCATGCATTTTGAATCGCAAGATGGGGTATATAAACCACCAGGCTGCTATAGACAACCAACATGTAGCCCAGATGAATCCCCAGAATTTACACGCCGTCTGTGCTATCCTTGGACCACCCTTTCGTTGTGAAAGAACCTTTCGACCCCACATTACCTTCGCATAATCCTCGATCATGATTCCGGCTGCATTAATTAGGAAATATAGCAACGGACTTGTCTGGCTTCTCGATAGTCCCATACATCGGTTCGCCACAAGATGTAAAGCTCCTGACATGGAAAATATCACGACAAGCCGCGTATATCGCTCTAGCACTGGCCATGGAGCAAGCCCCAGCACTTTAATTGTAAAGAGCTTGCTGACTGAGGTCAGTGGCCAACGGAGCCATTGATGCCAGTATTTCCTGCGCACAGATAGTTGAGCACCTGCGTATACCTAGATTAATCCCCCGAAATAGGTAATAGACTTACCCCCAAAAATCGCGAAGACAGTACATATCCCACAGACTTCCAAATAGAGCAGGCCAATCATCAGGCGATGTGAGTCTTAAATTCACAAGTATGACCGACGCGCATCGATACCAAATATCCATGTATACCTTGAAGAGCACCCCCATGTAAATTGAGTCTAGAGCTACCTGCACCAGTGGAGAAGTGCTCCGACTAGTGAGCGAAAGGATGACTGTGGCAGAACTATAAACTACTTCCTGCGTATCCAGATCTGCACTCCATGATATCGCTTGAAGAATGTCTAGCAGGAGGTATTGCCAGGCGCATATCGCTGTTTGTCGGATCGAGAATGTGATTCGGTTGGACTTTATGGGCCAGCTTATTGGCATCAGGGGGTATCGGAAGGTGTTTTTGACTTGCCACGGTGTACCGACTCCACGGACACTCAGGATGATGGGCAACGGGGCAAAAATTTGTGAGAGACATTTGCCACGCTTGGGTATTGCCAAATTATTTCTATCAACTTTGGTTATCAATAGCAAGTTCAGGCAGTGAATGGCATGGACCACTGATACTGAGTGAACCAGCGCTACACTAATACTTGCCGCACAAAGGCCTTTAGGCACCATCAAACGGATGGCCAAGAAGAATATAAGAAGGAATGATGCAGCTATTCGTATAGTTGAGGACTTGGTGCTCATGCTGAGTACGGTAGCGACTCCCACACATGACAAAAGATAATAAAGAAGACATCCGTAATAAAGATAATTATACATGATGCTGTGCATGGAGACAAGTCCAGCATAGGCGGCCCGAACTGGCAGTGTAGGCAGATCAAGCTTAGTGTTGATATAGCTTTCAGGCCTATATATATATATGGAAATATTTCTGTGGTAAGGAGATTAACCTACGGCACGGATATGAAGGCTTTTGCTGTGGGGTAGGAGTACATCAGTGGGACAAATGCGATGATATGACTAGCTTATGCTCCACCACAGCGGAATACCAGACAATCCTAGTATACCTATGTAGCCTTTCATTTTCACCGCATGCATTATCCGACCGATTTCTTCTTCTCAGGTACTTCCCTGCCCCTTGCTTTCAGCTAGTTCAGGGGGGTATGCAGCTCGGCAAGGGATATGATCCACATACTGTTACGGAATGCCTACGGAATAATTGGATCACAATTTGACCTGTAAGATAGCGCAGCGTACCAGGCAAGGGAAACTACTATTGATTAGATCTAGCAGGCAAGCAAATTCGGTCGGCACAATATCTATGCGCCAAGCATACATTTTCCCTTCTTGATTCACAATGCGACCGAGGTAAGACTTTCGACAGCGAGTTTAACGTTCCAGTTCATGGTGTTTCTCTGTTTATGCCGCTATCGACCAGCCTCTGAGCTGATTGCTGCTGTTTTCTTCGCCAGACTTGACGAACAAATCACTTCTATGGCCTCATTTCGTAACCCTACACGATGGTTGAGCCCGATAGAAGGAGTGGTACACAGGAACCTAGTCATGGAATGGCACTACCCGCAGTTGGCCCTGTCGACATCCACATCTCTAACCTTTCTGTGCACCTAAATAGGGTTACTGGCAGATGGCTAGCCCCTATACAGTTTGTTAGACAGAAGCTAGCAGGCACTGGTACTGGGATGCCGAATCAGGTCTTACATGACATCTCAGCTACATTCCCAAGCGGCTCCCTTGTTGGTATACTGGGGCCAAGTGGGAGTGGCAAGACAACCTTTCTTAACATTCTCTGCAACCAACTCTCTCTTCGAGGAATTACCATAACAGGGGATATATTCTTCACATGTGCTCCTGATATTGGGTCGATTCGATCGGCCTATCTCAGGCAAAATGATTTTCTTATACCATCCCTGACAGTGAGAGAAACACTGCAAATTGCAGCTGATCTTCGCATGCCGTCTGCCGATGCGGCATATCGCTCCCATGTAGTCAATCAACTTATCTCTGGTCTCGGTCTAACGGCATGTGCGGATACACAAATCGGGGACGGAACAGGTGCTGGATGCAGCGGTGGTGAAAAGAGAAGAACAAGCCTCGGCGTTCAGATCTTAGCGAATCCCTCTTGTTTATTCTGCGACGAGCCCACAACCGGCTTGGATGCAGCCAATGCTCACCACATTGTGCAGCTGCTGAAGGACCTGGCAGGAGAAGGCCGAACCGTCGTCGTGGCGATTCACACCCCGCGCCCCGAAATATGGGGTCTATTCGACCATATCCTGCTACTCTCTCAAGGCCATGTTCTGTACAATGGCGCGACTTCTTCAGTTCGCGGTTACTTTGAGCGATGTGGTCACGCCATACCTGCATCAGAAAATCCAGCTGAGCACTTGATTGACCTTGTATCCATAGAAGCGGAAGTAGAAGCCTCACCAATGGGGTCAGTGGCAAGGATAAACAACTTGAAAGAACAGTGGAAAGCAACTCAGTGTACTGTACCCGATAGCTACGCAGCTTACTCGAACAATGGCTCAGTTGTGCGATATGGTTCATCTATATCCCGCTATCCAGCCGTGCCACTTTCTCGTCAGCTGGCTGTACTCACTCGGCGCACTATATTGACAACGTTAAGGGGCCCTATGAGCCTGTTTGGTAGCTTGTCAATCACCATTGTACTAGGAATAGTGACAGGCGCGGCTTTCTATCAGGTCGATAGCAGCTCCCAGGGAATTTGGTCTCGACAGGGGGCCCTTTTCGCACTACTGAACATCTACGGGTACCCTTTGTTAATCTATGAGATATATCGCCTTTCATATGAGATACAAATGTTTGATCGAGAGCGAGAAGAGGGAGTGGTCAGTGTTGCAGCCTTCTTAATAAGTCGCAGGCTTGCGCGGCTTGCTCTCGAGGATATCCCAGGACCTGCCATATCATCGATAGTCTTTTACTTCCTTGTTGGTCTCTGGCGCTCTGTGGCCGAGCCTTTCCTTTTCTTGCTGGTCATGATTCTGGCCACATACATTTCTCTCGCCGTCGCTGTCCTTGCGATTGCAATATCCCGTGATCTTGCAATCGCTGGCCTTATCGGAAATTTGATTTACACGCTGCAGAGCCTCTCCGGGGGTTATTTAATACATGTAGACCAGATATCAACCTGGCTCCGATGGTCAAAATGGATAGCCCATAACTTCTATCTTTACAGCGCAGTATGCGCCATTGAGTTCGTTGGCCCGAAGCAGACGCCACGCGGCCATCTATATGGTTGTTCAAGTGTCGCCAATTCTCCGACAGCTGAGTGTACAGAGTCTTACGGGAAAGATATCATGACAAGCCTAGGATTTCCTCGCGAGTGGATCTGGCAACCTGTTGTGGCCTCTTTGGGTTTTCTTGTTTCCTATACCCTGGTGGCTGCTCTGATACTTCAGCGCCCTCGAATTGGAGCTATCATGTCTTCAGATCCCCAGTCAAGCCGCAGCTCCGTCGTTATTCAAAATACAGAGCTTCTTCCTCTGAACTCAACAGCACACACTCCAGGTGTGGATATCCAACTAACCAAGTATAGTCTAAGTCTCACTAGGCGGAATACGAAAGCCTTTCTGAGTCCCAGTTATGAACGGCCAATACTTAAACCAATCAACACCACATTCAGACACGGTGAACTTAGTATCGTTATGGGGCCTTCAGGGAGCGGAAAGACCACTCTGTTACATGCTATCACAGCGCGCCTCCCTCAGAGATATCGAAGACGAGGCCAAATACTCTACAATAGCCATAGACTACCGCCTTCCACGATCCGGGCTATGTGCTCCTATGTGTCCCAATCGGATTTTTTACAACCTTTCCTGACTGTCCGAGAAACCCTACTTTTCGCGGCAGGGCTGAGATTACCTAGATGGATAACAAAAGAGCAAAGATATTCCAAAGTTGACTCCATTATTCGTACAATGGGTTTAACCTCTTGTGCGGAGACAATAGTTGGAGATGAAAAACAAAAGGGTATTAGTGGCGGTGAGAAGAGGCGGGTTTCAATAAGTATTCAGCTTTTGACTGACCCGAGAATCTTAATACTGGATGAACCGACATCAGGTCTAGACGCATACACAGCTGGGTGTATCTTGAAGAAGCTAAAGAACCTGTCGGAGGAAGGCCGGACTGTCATCTGCAGTATCCATCAGCCGCGCTCAGATATTTTCCCTTTCTTTTCGAACATTCTTCTCCTTGCATCTGATGGCTCCCCCGTCTTCGCTGGCCCTGGAGAAGATATATTACACTATTTCCACACTCATGGCTTTGAATGTCCAGATTCAATGAACCCGTGTGACTTTATCATTGATTTAGTCACGGTAGACCATCGAGACAACCGAGGAACTTCGAGTCGCGCTAGGGTGCAGCAGCTGATCGATAGACATGCTGTCACTCAATCAACTATACAAGAGACACCCCCACCGTCAATGACCTTGTTAGAACAAAGACCATTTGCAAAGAACATCAACTCATTCCAAACACTTTTCCCTTTAGCATTACGCCGCTCAGCCCTTAGTTTGATTAGGCGGCCATTTCTTCTCCTATCACGCTTAGTTCAAGCTCCTGGCATGGCAATTACCTTTGTTATGTTCACAACCCCCCTTTCAAGCAACAGTAACTCCGTACAAACAAGAATCGGTCTTCTCCAGCAGCTCCTAACCATTATTCTTGCAGGTTTGCTCTCTCTTCACCTAGCTTTGATAACCTCATCCGCGCTAACTCTGATCCGAACATAGGCCTCCTGCAAAGCATTATCGTATACCCGGGAGAGCGCGATACCTTTAAGCATGAGCGAAAGGACGGATGTATGACCGCAACATGTTTCCTAGTGCAATATACTTGCCTAGAACTACCAACAGAGATCTTTACAGCCCTGGTTTCTGGTGCGATATTCACATTCGGCCCCCCAATTAAACGCACCTTCACCATGTTTCTTGTTTCATCGTTCAACATATTCGCGATTCTCAACTGCGGCGAGTCTCTTGGTATTATACTTCTTTCTTTCTTCGATAATATAGGTATGCACACTACCTTATCCCCAACCACATTACATATATTAATTGGATAATAGGTATCAGTGCTACCTTAGCTCCGATAGTGTTATACATAAACTGGTTGTTCGCAGGCCTTCTAAGTACATCTTTACCAAGGGTTTTTCAGATCGTGTCTTATATCCTCCCCTCCAAGTATGCCATGGCTAATGTTGTTCCGTACGCGATGGATGGCCTGGAATTTACCTGCGGTGACGAACAACAGCAAAGCACACAATGCACTATCCGTAATGGTAAAGATGTGCTAGAATTTTATAATTTCGAGAACAACCCTGGCTTGAATATCATGGGCCTGGCAGTATGTGTGGTTGTATATCGGGTTGTTGCGTATTTAGTGATTAGGTTTCGCTGAACCTCGTGATATAATTCTATTACCAACTTGGCTATACGTTCCTCTACTTGAGTCTCAATATCCATACTATCCATGCATGCCATAATGGTAAACAGTATATAACTGCTCGTAGAGTGATATTCACTTAGGCTATACTCCGGTAGTTCCTTTATCAATATTCTCACCGAACAGCCTAGCCTCCCGAACTAATATATATTACCCATGGGAACACCCTCCGCAACCAAGAACAATATATGTTATCTTTGCGTGCTCTGTTATGAATATCAAACAATAACCCACGGCCCCTTCACTAACGGCGACCACATGGTTCATTACATCCTGGCAAAGAACTACCTTTGACGAGTGCCGTGATCGAGTTCGCCACTTCGAAGCCGAGACAGGGGCTTGTGGGGCGTCGGTGAAAATTTCGGAAGGCAACTTGTATGCACTCTCGTTCTGGTCCACCAGACTAGACTAGACCGAACAAGGATTGGCCAATCCTCCTTCTTCGAATAGCCAGAAGGAGTCAACCCGAGGAAAAATCTGGGGAACAAACACAGGCTATCTTGTAACCCCGCAAAAGACATCCAACGGCTATTAGCTATTCAACCTTCGAATCACGAAGCGTCATATCCTCTATTGCAGGTAAAACCGGGTTGATACACGAGAAAGAAAATAATTAAAATTTAGGAACTAGAAAAAAGAAAGATACAGATTAAACCAGCGCGGCAAGCTAAACAAACCCAGTAAGGCGCCAAAAGCCAAAACGCAAGCTAGCCGATGATGTGCTCGGAAGGCACAGTGATGCAAAGTCCCCGCCAGACCCTCGATTGGCCATATTGTACGATGAATGTGTAGACGTGTACTACAAACTGCCGTGCGGCGGATGAGTGTTCATGTACTCCGTACGCTCAGGTTAAAATTAAAATGGTGCGATACGGTACAGTTATATTGTTTGAGGGTGGTATGCCGGCTCTATATAATAATGTCCAATGCCGCCCCCTCCCAGAGTGGAGGTGGTGTTCTTCTTCTCTCAAGCGCTTGGTGTACCCTGTTGGTCACTTTCATCTTTACCTTCTAATTGACAAGGGTAGAACCATACAGGAGGAAGGCGATCGTTCAGAATGGCCGATATCGAACGGGCCGACAAAGGGCCTAAGGAGCAGACAACAGCGCGATTCGACGATGACAGCTCAAAGGCATCTATTGCTGTTGGACAGGAGAACCTCTCCTATGTTACGGCGCCGCACGAGTCCTTCGAGGGTTATCACCGGTTTGACCCTACGGCATCTTGGACGGAGAAGGAAGAGAGAGCGGTTGTGTGGAAAACGGATCTCTTGCTTCTGTCATGGGTCTGTGTCATGGTAATTATTCACTTCGCTACGATTGAATTCGAGTGAGATCAGCGCTGACAATGTGAAGTTCTTTGGTCTGCAACTCGACCGTGGCAATTTATCCAACGCTCTCACGGATAATCTACTCAATGACTTGAATCTCTCGTCGAATGACTACAACAATGTATGCGAACTATATACCCTTCTAATGCTATGAGACTTGACTGACAATGATTTTCAGGGAACAACAATCCAACTCATTTGCTTCCTAGCAACCGAATTCCCCGCACAGCTTCTTATCAAGCGATATGGATTCAGACGCGTTCTGCCGATCATGATGATGCTGTGGTCCATAGTGTCTTGGACGCAGGCATGGATGACTGGCCGGGCCAGCTTTTATGTCACCCGTGCCTTGATCGGAGCCTTTGAGGGTGGTTTCATCCCTGGTACCATTCTGTTTGCAACGTACTTCTACAAAACGAAGGAGTTGAGTGTGCGGCTCGCTTTCTTCTGGTCGACATTGAACGTAAGTCACAAGTGGTCATAGGCTGCCGTCTCACGGAGGATGGTATAGTTGACATCCGACAGGTTGCTCGCATTATCTCGTCCTTGCTTGCCGCAGGAATTCTGGAGATGCGTGGAGTTCACGGAAAGACAGGCTGGTTCTGGCTTTTCCTGATTGAGGGTCTCTTGACTTTCGTCATTGGTCTAGTGGTATGAATCACCTTTCCCTACGACGCGTTGGGGTATATACGAAGATAGAAGCTGACCCGATTGTACAGAGCATCCTCTACCTTCCAAGCTCGCCAACCAACACGAAGAGTGTTCTCGTTCCCAGACCATGGTACACGGAGCGCCAAGAGGTGATTATGATCAATGTATGTTTTCACACAAACTCCCCTTATCCCCGCGTCGTTAACTAATTGACACGATTGCAGCGCCTGCTACGGGATGACCCCTCGAAGGGTCTCACCAACATCCACGAAAGCGCAACCCTCAGTGACGTACTCCGTGCCTGGAGCGACAAGTCTATGTGGGGTCTGTACCTCATCGGCCTCGTCGCCTATATCCCGCAAAGCCCCGTCCAATCATATCTGTCACTAACCCTGAAACGAATCGGGTTTTCAACCTTCGACTCCAACATGCTCTCCATCCCATCAGCAGTGCTCCAGATTATCCTCATGCTGGCCTTGTCAAAGAGTAGTGAATATTTCGGCGAGAGATCATTCCACTGCCTTGTTGGCGAGTTCTGGTCCTTGCCATTACTGGCCGCAATGCTCGCTCTACCAGACGGTGGCCGCGAATGGGGCCGGTTCACCATCACCACCTTGATCTCCGGGTATCCGTACTTTCACCCCATTGTGTCGGCTTGGATTTCGGAGAACACGTTCGACGTGAAGAAGCGAGCCATCACGGCTGCAACATATAATGTGATTGTACAGGTGGGATCCGTGATCTCGTCTCGTAAGTACCGCCCTAGCGAATACAAAGGTTGGGAATAGTCGAGCTGACTGACACCAAAACAGAGATCTATCGCGACAGCGACAAGCCGTACTACTTCACTGGCAACAAGGTGCTTATTGCGATTTGTGCCTTCTCACTGGTGGTGTTCGTGGTGCAGAGGGAGTTCCTCCGTTACCTCAATCGACAGAAAGAGAAGAAGTGGAATGAGATGACGCCTGAGGAACAAGTGGCGTACCAGTCCGACCAGGCTGCTCGAGAAGGCGAAGGGAACAAGCGGCTGGACTTTCGCTTCAAGTATTAGGCTTTGTTGCATGTACTCGTTAGGTTTTTTTAATTTAGTGCCAAATGTTTCGGACCCGTCAGTTTCAGTAGAGACCAACAAAATCGGTGTTCGTGGAAAAATTCGGGAATTCAGCACCAGGAAATAGAAGATCCTGGGTTGAGGCTCGTAAGATTTGAGATGCTATGTCCTCGGTGATTGCGTTCATCGGCACGAACGTCGACCATATTGGCGACAAAGGTGGCATTTCTTCCGTTGCAATGGCTACACTACTGGGATCAAACAGGAAATTGGATGCCTCCTCGTCATACATAGGTTGAAAGAGGGTATTTGCATCTGAGTATTGTTGGGCTTGGTTCTGATCACCATCGTCTGAACTCCCAAACGACATATCACAAACCGACGCGTAGGTCAAATCGTTCGCGTCGGCCGGATAAGCAAGTGGGTCTGAACAGGTGGATACTGTAGGATCATAATTGGTCAACTCGGCAATTCTCTTCGCTTGTTGGCCATGAACCTGAGTTTCGCACTCCATGGGGAATGTCCGACGCTTTCTGCTACCAGGATTTCGAAGAGGTGTTGTTAATGCTGGTCCAATTATGACCTGCACCTCTGCCATTTTCTGGTAGAGAACATCGACCAACTTCTTGTTCCCGCCGCCGCGGAATGTTGACAGTATGGAATGGAGACGAGATAGTATATAGTTTGGACGGCTCTCACCCTCCCATTCGGGGGAAAGTGGCAGGGCAGCGAGATCCGTAATCGCATCAGCAAGGGAGTTGGCAACCTCATAAATCTTAAGTTCCATACCCAAGCCATGCGCCTCGACGGCCGACCGAGGTAGTTGCGAGACGATGCTCACTAGCTCCTTAGCGACGTTGAGTGGGAAGTAAAGGGACATGGACCGGTCGGCAGATGGGGAAGACCCCAGATAGTTTTTGGGAGACAGTTTCCATAGGATCATTCGCATCCAGTGTCGAGTGACGCACAGGTCTGCCTTCTGTACATCGGAGATATGGTCGAAAAGCGTCGATCCGTCCTGCAGATTACGCTGAAGACTCTCCAGGAAGGGCCAATCGACGCGCCCTACACTATTCGCACCTGGCTGCATATCTGAATGTTCATCCTGAATAATATCGAACATCCCGGATTTCTCGAAGATCTGAAAGAGGCTGAGGAGCTTGAGGAAGGCGGGGAGGACATGTGTTTCGTCGTTTTCGTCAATCACTGGGGCTGAGATGTTTGTTTTCAATGTGACTGGGTACCTATGGAGGATACAAACCCCTCTGTAGAGATCAGTTGCTGCGAAATAACAGACCATTGCTTACACGACTCACCGTTCTGTGACAAAAAGTAACCAAAGGACACGTCGACGCAATTGTTGCTCCTCGAATGACAGCCCATTATAGGAGGTTTCACGGTGAAGACCCATTATTTGAGCAATGGAGATCGCTTCTCTTAAGTGTAGAAGAGATTCACTTCCTCCGGGCTTTTGGTTTTCATAGTACACATGCAGAAAAAAGGACGTCCGGATACTGTTCAAGTTGGCTTGGGACCGGTAATCGCATAGGTTGCGAGCGCGCAAGCATTCCGCTGCTAACATCTCGGCTGTGATCGTCTCCCCGGCGCCGGGACCTTGCTCCAATCGTAGTTGAGCTATTGTCGCTGCTGCTACCGCAGTCGATAACGCATAAGTCTCGTTGTCACTCTGATCAGCATCCAGTTGAAGGACGGACACCATCTCTTCGACGTTGACAATTGGCCAGACGGGGTACATGCGCACGTGGTAAATGGAAAGCGGGGACGTCAGGGCATCGAGAGGAATGCGCGAACTACAGTGTGTTAGCTGATGGACGGTGGTGTACGCTGCGCAAACATATGCGACCGACCTTTCCATGAACGTGGTCTGTCGCGCAGGCGTAGTATCGGAATGGAGCCTCTCGAGCATAGCTTCAGTCGAGCTGTGCGAGGCTACGCAGTCATTGCTGTCGCCCCCAACCTGCGCTTGCTCGATAAGGAATTGCGTCGTGGAGCGCAATCGCCTCGGTCCTCGACATTGCTGAACCCGGACATAAGTACATTTGATTTTGGCCTTGGTGCAGGACTTGCAAGGTTGGCCGCCGCCACAGCGGATCTTTCTAATCTTACAGCCATCACAGGCACGCTTGGTCACACTTGGTTTGGCAGAGGACATGTTGTCGATCAGCTTTGCAATAAATGCACTCTATGCATCACGGAATCCCCAGGGCTAGCTCCTGCCGATAAGCTCGACGTAACTCCGAGCCGATAGTACTACCTTACCGCCTTGAGCGAATCCTGGCTATGGACGATAAGAATGATCCTCTAACAAGCGCAAGGACAGGTCAGATCAGTTTCAACGTGCGACAGCAAGTAACCGTTGATGCGGGGAAACTCAGAGTCAGAAACCAATTCCAAGAGCTAGACCACGAGAACAGGGGGAGCAGTTGCGCGACGGCCTCCACTCCGCACGCCATCGCTCCACCTTTTGA
Organism: Aspergillus sergii; assembly: GCA_009193525.1. Lineage (NCBI taxonomy): Eukaryota > Fungi > Ascomycota > Eurotiomycetes > Eurotiales > Aspergillaceae > Aspergillus > Aspergillus sergii. Next base: position 542,432 of record ML741765.1, read on the forward strand.
CTTTAGGGCTAAAAGTCGCGCCGGCCCCCAGTCGCAACTCCCAATTGGACAGCATTATCGCTCTAACGCATTGTACGGCTTGCCATAACCGCCATTGGATTATCACAGGGGACGCCAGTACTAAATAGAAAAGGAGCGTTATGTTTCTGCAGCAGATTGCCCCTCCGAACATTTCTCCGTTCTCCATCTCGCTGTTTTCCCGAGCCCCGCACGGCAGTGTCTTATCGCTTACCATTCGTCGTTATCAGCACTGGCAGACGAAAGTATTTTTCGCAACTGCAAGATGTGATTCAAGTCCTCGTCGCTGAGTGGACAACGTGTCAGTCTAATTGAAAGCTCTGCTACCAAGGGGTGGCGTAGTGTTTTACCGCCAGCGCAATAAATTGTAGCGCAGCCGCTCTTGGGAGGGGAGTGTCGTAACACCCTGAGAAGGACACCTCACGAGTCGCATTTTCCACATATCCAATACTCACAATGGCTTGGCCGAACAAGAATAAAGATATGCTCTACCGTCGGGTGGGCAACTCGGGTCTCCATGTTTCTGCGATTGGCCTGGGAGGCTGGTTAACGTGAGTTTTTATCTGCTGCGGGGTGTATGGATAATATAATATCGCTAACATATTTGTCCATAAAGATTCGGCGGGCACGTTGATGACGGTAAATACGATCAAGATGGACAAGAATGAAACGGTGCTAATTTTGGGCAGATATTACATTCAAGTGCATGAAGCAGGCTTACGAGTGCGGTGTCAACTTTTTCGACACTGCAGAAAGGTAGACATCCAGCGCAGGCGATCTGAGTACGTCAACTAACCCAGAACAGCTATGCCAATGGTCAATCCGAGATTGTTATGGGAGATGCTATTCAGAAGGGTGGCTGGCAGCGGAGTGATCTGGTGATCAGTACAAAGGTAGAGAAGAAAACTCCTGACGTTCGCACGTTACATGGCTAACCATGAATGTCCTCATAGTTAAACTGGGGGATGGCAAATGGTGAAATCCTCATCAATAACCACGGACTGTCCCGGAAACACATTATCGAAGGCACGCGCGCATCGCTCCGACGACTAAAACTCGACTATGTCGACATTATTTACGCTCATCGTCCTGACCGTCTCACACCGATGGAGGAGACAGTACGTGCATTCAACTTTGTCATTGACCAGGGCTGGGCTTTCTACTGGGGAACATCGGAGTGGTCTGCAGACGAAATCACTGAAGCCTGCGGCATCGCCAAGTCTTTGGGCTTGGTGGGGCCCATTGTCGAGCAACCCCTTTATAACATGTTAGACCGGAAGAAGGTTGAGGGCGAGTTCCAGCGGCTATACACTCGGTGCGGAATTGGTTTGACCACGTTCTCTCCTCTTAAGATGGGACTCCTGAGTGGCAAATATAACGACGCAACCACCCAGCCTCCACCTGGTTCGCGATTTGCGGAGAGCCAGGATAAATTTGCCAACCAAGTGAGGAATGACTGGGAGAATAAGGAATGGGCGGGAACTATTGAGAAGATTGTCAAGCTGAAGGTAAGAGTCAACAGTTTTTTTATTTGTCATTTCGTCTGGTTTCACTGTGGAACCGTGACAGCTAATACAGTAACCAGGACTTGGCCGATAAGCTCGGATTTAAGCTATCTCAGCTCGCCCTCGCGTGGTGTCTGAAGAACGAGAACGTATCCGCAGTGATTACGGGCGCTTCCAGACCAGAGCAGATTGTTGATAATGTAGAAAGCTTGAAGTTGCTACCGAAATTGACCCCAAAGATCCTCGCAGAAATTGATGAATTGCTCTTGAACCGTCCTGCCGAGGACCCAGCACGCCAGGACTGAGGGGGATTTTTTTTATTCTGCGAAAAACAAATGAATGTTACCAATTAACGAATAGATTTGAATCAAATGCCTTTTCCCAATTCAAATACGAACGTAGTGTATCGAAGCGTCATCATCCTAACTGGAGGCAAATATGCTATTAACTTCCGGGCTCCCCGAGGCCTTCTCTACTATGACTTCATGCGCTCCGAGATCGTTCTAAATAAACACCTTTGAATGTAACTCGTTGATCCTAAACTCTTTATGCATGTTGACTACCGCAACTCTTACATGTATGATTATAATACGGCAAGTGCCCAACCATTGAGTCCACCGCAACGCGGAAATAAAAACCGACTAAATAAACCACATTTCCTCCGGCGCCTTCCGGCAAGTTTTTCGAGCTGATATTAGACAAGAGGTGAAGTAGGGTCTGAGTGGCGTTCGTGATGCTCCGTGTTCAATATGTGCATGACGGACCCGAGCGAATTCCGCAGCGTCGTCAGACATTGTTAGCCGGATGCGGAGGGGATGAAAACCTACCAGCGAAACGAATACCTAAGAAAGATGCTGTTCGCGTGTCTGTCGAAGTCATTGATGTCAACCATGGAGCTTAATTGCCGTGGCTCGGGATGCCATGGACCCACATCGGATGCTTCCAGTAGGGCTTGAAAGCTAATCGGTCTCTCAAGGTTTAATGAGTTCACAGGAGTGGCTGAACAACGGATATTGTGGACCACCTATACGTCGATATGCAATCTAGTAGGCATGTCAACGACGTATTTCGCATGATAGTCCTACAGCTGGTAAACTTAACCTCGCGGGAGCTGGGCGGACCATAACTGATACTTAAGTGTTTCGAACGTATCCAATTTACTATCTCTAACCCTAGCTTAAATCAACTAGTGTAAATGAATCACATTGCCATAACTTCACTATTCCCTATTTGAAATACTTAACCCACGATGAAGGGGGTACCAAGCTCCGCCGAGGCTTCCAATAGCATGCCTGGGTCTTCGCTGCCCTCGCAACGCGCTCATGAGCCCCTTACTCATAAGCAACCAACTCTGGATCACCCTAGAAAGCAATCAGTGCAGTCCATCAGCAGCGAGCATGGTGGAATGGCTGAGAACATTAGCAAAATTACCAAAGTGGTCCACGCTGCCCGTCGCCCCTTACCCACAGAGACCGGAGACGGAACCTACATTGAACCGGAGAACGGCGGAAGTTTGTGGAGAGATCTCCGGGCCTTGGGGATTAAAGATGCAAATACATTGAAGGATTTGATCGAAAACAAAGCCGGTGGGCTTGTGAAGGGCAGTGGCCAGGTGGTAGACGACAAGACGATGCTGATGGAACGCGTTATACAGGTAGCATCAACATGGAATGCACAAAACAACGCAAGATGCTAATATTGATATCTTTAGCTGGTTGCAAAACTGCCCACTGAATCTAGGAACCGTGTCAAGCTTACGAACATGTTTTTGGGAGAACTATGGGACTCGCTGCCTCATCCTCCTCTCTCGTAAGGATTCACTGAAGCAAACCTTACCCCACGCGACACTTGGATTTAACAAGTACACTAGATATGTGGGCGACAAATATGCCTATCGCTCAGCTGACGGATCCTACAATAACCCAACCTTGCCCTGGTTAGGCGCTGCGAATACGGAATATGCTCGCACGATCGAGCCGTTGAAGGTCAGACCGGCCAGTTTGCCAGATCCTGGCTTGATCTTTGACAGTTTATTTGCACGAGACACATTTAAGCCCCACCCCAATAATGTCTCAAGCGTCTTCTTCACTTGGGCGTCATTAATTATTCATGGTAAGCGTTCAAATGATCCCGTGAGCATCCGCCACAGAATTAACTGGACTCAGACATTTTCCAAACGGGACATCCAGATGAGAACTTCAACAAGACATCATCGTACTTAGATCTTTCCATCCTCTATGGCGATAACCAAGAAGAACAGAACATGATGCGCACGTTCGAAGATGGGAAGATCAAGCCAGATAGCTTTTCCGAACCACGACTACATGCGCTACCTGCGGCCTGTGGCGTCATCCTTGTCATGCTAAACAGGTTTCACAACCATGTGGTCGAGCAGCTAGCTGCTATCAATGAGAATGGCAGATTTACCAAGCCGCCAGAGGGTATCCTCGACCCAGTTGAAGCAAGAGCTGCCTCGGCAAAGTACGATAATGACCTTTTCCAGACGGGCCGCCTTATAACCTGCGGTCTGTATATTAACATCACCCTGTACGACTATCTACGCACCATCGTGAACCTGAACCGCGATAACACTACCTGGACATTGGATCCGCGTGCGCACATGGAACACGACACGGTTCCCACAGCACTGGGGAACCAGTGTTCGGTAGAGTTCAATCTAGCTTATAGATGGCACTCAACAATCAGTCGCAAGGATGAGGCATGGACGGAACAGGCATACCAGGCAATTGTCGGCAAGCCCGGAAGCGAGGCCACTGTGCAGGACTTGATGAGTGGCATGAGAAGGCTTGGTGCGAATATGCCGAAAGACCCATCCAAGCGCGAGTTCGCTGGATTGAAGCGGCAGTCCTGTGGCAAGTTCAAGGACGAAGAGTTAGTGGACATCTTGACTATGGCCATTGACGAAGTGGCGGGTTCCTTCGGGGCGCGCAATGTTCCTAAGGTTTTGCGATCGGTAGAAATTCTAGGCATGGAGCAGGCGCGTAGGTGGAATGTTGGGTCATTGAACGAGTTCCGGAAGTTTTTTGACCTGAAGCCCTACCAAAGCTTCGAGGAGATCAATTCCGACCCGGAGGTGGCGGACCAGTTGCGACATCTCTATGAGCATCCAGATAACGTCGAACTGTATCCGGGAATCGTTGCCGAGGAGGCTAAAAAGCCGATGATACCAGGTGTTGGGATTGCTCCTGGATACACCGTCTCCCGTGCAGTGTTGTCCGATGCGGTTGCATTGGTTCGGGGTGACCGATTCTACACGGTGAGTGTTTCTAGACCTTATGGCACCCAAGGACATACTGACCCCGAACAGAAGGAATATAACTCAAGGAACCTCACTAACTGGGGGTATGAGGAGGCAAATTACGACTTGGAGGTCAATCAGGGGTGTGTGTTCTATAAACTGGCATTGAGCGCATTCCCACAGTATTTCAAACAGAACTCCATATTCGCCCACTATCCTATGACAACCCCGTCTGCGAATCGCGAAATCATGAAAATGCTTGGACGAGAGGAAGATTTCTCCTGGGACCGTCCGTCATATACACCCCCCCGTACGACTTTCTTTGACTACGCGAACGTCCGCCGCATCCTTGAGGATTCATCGAATTTCCGCGTGATTTGGGACGAAGCAACTGGGTACGTCTTTGGCAAGGGTGGCTATGATTTTATGCTGTCAGGCGACTCGCCATTCCACGCAAATCAACGGCGGATCATGAAGGAATCGTTGTATCGGTCACAATGGCATGAGGCTGTCAAAGAGTTCTACCTAGAGATCACCGAGCAGCTGCTGTCAGAGAAATCATGCAGGGTGGGCAATGTCAACCAGATTGACATTAGTCGCGAGTAAGTCTCACTCATTCCCAAAGCTTAGTTCTGATCTCCATTGCTTAAATTACCTTGCTCACTGCAGTGTCGGGAATCTCGCCCACGTTCACTTTGCCTCCAACATATTTTCACTTCCCCTGAAAACCAAGGAACACCCGCACGGAGTTCTCACGGAGCACGAAATGTTCGACGTTATGTCTATCATCTTTACCGCCATCTTCTTCGACGTAGATCCATCCAAATCATTCAGACTGCGCCACATGGCTCGCAAGGCAGCGGAGACACTTGGGCCACTCGTCGAGGCGAATGTCAAAGCTGTGAGCTCAGCCAGTTTCCTTTCCACCCTCATCGATGGTATCCGAACCAATAAGAATGCGCTTTCCGGTTACGGAGTTCATATGATAAGACGGCTACTCGACCACGGTTTGGATGCCTCCGAAGTCACTTGGTCCCAAATCCTGCCCACGGCCGTTGCGATGGTGCCGAATCAAGCCCAAGTATTTACCCAAATCATCGACTACTACCTCTCCGATGAGGGTAAAGAGCATCTACCCAATATCCAGCAGCTTGCTAAAGAGGACACGCCCGCCTCTGATGAAATGCTCCTGCGCTATGTCATGGAAGCAATCCGTCTGAACGGCATCTTCGGCTCCTACCGAAAGTCTCACACTAACCTAACAGTTGACGATAAGAATAAAATGGTTCAGATCAAACCGGGTGATACCGTATTCGTTAGCTTTGTAAGTGCTTTCTGGACTGTACCGTACCTCGTCGACTAACCACGGCTAATAACCACCACAGGTCGATGCCAACCGCGACCCTAACGTCTTCCCGAATCCCAAGGAGGTGGACCTCAACCGTCCCATGGAATCATATATTCATTACGGCGTCGGTCCTCATACCTGTTTGGGCGGCGAGGCAAGTAAAGTCGCTCTAACGGCCATGTTGCGTGTGGTTGGCCGGTTGAAGAATCTTCGCCGTGCTCCGGGACCACAGGGCGAGTTGAAGAAGATCCCGCGAGACCATGGTTTCTACACCTATATGCGGGCAGATGAGACCAGTCTCTATGCGTTCCCCATGAGTGAGTGGATTTCTCCATCAATTGGACGACAGCTACTGAATAAGAAAATAGCTTGGAAGCTGCATTACGATGGCACAATTCCGGGAAGGGAGCGATATGTCCCGGAAAAGCTTACGTGCAATGTTCCTGGACATTGGCATGATTGATATGGTATGGCCCTTTTACCACAAGATTGATTTTAATATGGCCAAGTTTTGCGATTTAAGTATTAATGAGTAATAATGCGTAACCAAACGGTTGTAATTGGAACTATATGGAAAACGCGCATAATATGGAAAGGTCCACTGATTAATATAACTTGGCGATTAGTTGATAAAATACTAGGTCAGCTTATGAAATTTGTCAGAATTGTAATACGCTGTCTGTTTATGAGAAAACCTAGGTCAAGAGACCCACCCGTCCATAGTGAAGTCCACCCCTACTAAGGAAAGGATGATGAGGCATCTTCAGACAATAGGTCTGTGATGTTCCCAGTATCTCAGTCATACGCTCTTGAATTTCTAGTGGAATGTCGACATGAGCTTTCAGGGTTCATGAGGCCACACCGGGAATCACCAGCAAGGAAGTCATGGATGATATTCTTTTTGATCCTAATATTTGACGGCCCTTTGCGTTGATTATGGCATTTCTATACCTTGATAGACTATCTATGAAGTGACTAAAATAACCCAAGGCTCGACCAGGTTAATGGTTGGGTTAAGGTTAGGGTAACCCACTCTACACGCACCCCCGCGACGGGAGTACGCACTGTCGACCAATCACAAGCTGAGAAACGGAAGTTAGGGTTGAGTCCAGTCAGGAATATATTATAGGTTTTATAGATAAATATGACAGAGGGTCAAATTGCATCAGAAACGAAATATAGGATCTTGCAAATGTACAAGGAGGGAAAGATGAACGGCCCTGTACAACTCCGTAGTTTCTACATAAATGCTGGGAACTGCCAAATTGGCAGGCGGACAGACCAGTTCCTACATAGCCCATAGGCCTGGCAGCTCGCTAAATCTATAGAATCCACCGTCCATTTCCAGGACTGACCTGTCGTGTTCGTTTGACGACCTCTCTTACGTCATTTGTGGTGTGACGAGCTGATGTCTGACCCACTGTTCGACGCCGATCGTCGACAGTACACATACTGTGGCAGGGTGCGAAAAGGCGGTGCTGATTTGTGAGTGTGTTTGTATATCGTTTCCTTCTACGAGATTTTTTCAGCTGTACTGGCATACAATATACAAAATATAATAGGACTATAGTGGTCATTTCTAAGCGAACCACTCCACAGGGGTTTACACGATCTTATCGCGCCCTACCTCAATAAACAAAGTCCGCGGAGAGGAGAACCTTGGCAAAGAAACTTCGCTTGGGGGAATTTACCCCATGTCTGTCATATTGATATACTCATATAGTGCGCATTCTCTTTCTTTCCCCTCTTTCTTCTTCTCTTGTGTGCCGAATTTTCTTTTTCATCGACGACGGTCATAGCGCGATGATCGACTTCCCATGAACTATTGTCGGTGGGGCACATCTCGATCTCATCGAATGACAGAATGATAGATATGGGCTCATTGGTGATGCTCCATCACACAGCGGGGCGATCTTCATTAAATGCCGTCTCAGGCGGATGCACTCAGTTATTGACCCATTACTCATCAGGCTGGTGAGAAATTTATTTCACTCGATCACCCTTCTCAGAATATACCTCTCAACTATTTCATTTCAGGATCACTGCCCTCCTCTACCAATCTCCAAAATGTCTACCCCAACTATGCCTGAGGAGTATGCCGAGCTTATGAAACACAACGGCAAGGAACATTATTTGTATACCCCTCAGAGGTATAGCAAGCTTCACCCGGGCGCAGTTGGATACTTCGACAAATACGGGATCTGGAACAAGATCACGGATCTGTCACAGCCAGGATATCTAGATAATGTTGGTTTTAAGAGCATCGGCCAAGTGCTGGTCTTTGATGAACCCACTGAATACACGTGGAAAACTAAATCCTCAGGTATTGAAGCGGAAACAAGCTTCGGACTCAAGGCCGGGTTGTCGGGCTTGCTCGCTGCCGCTGCTCCAGTGGAAGCTGAGGTTAATGCCAGTAACAAGAGGGGTTCGTCTGGGACAGCAGCTCTGCTTACTCCCGAACCGGTCAAGAATCAGAGACTCGAGGGTGGCTCCAACAGGCTGATCAGCGACTGGGTCAAGAAGAATGGAAAGCTTTTGATGAAGTCCAGATATGGCGATGAGATTCGAGACTATGGGCTATGGGTCATCCACACGACATGGTCCACCCCGGAATGTGCCATTAAAATGGAAAGTGCTTTCCATCGCAGTACTAGTGCGGGACTGGATGTTGGGGCCACCGATGTGGGTACGATTGGAGGTAGCGGATCATCGCTCAAGAAGCTTGAGTCCAAGGGTTGGAAATCGTTTCAAGCCACAGAGGTATGCAAGAAGACCGCTGCTGGATGAAAATTGGGATTCTCATTTCGTACAGAGCGACCAGGGTCTCGTCGTAGCGTATGGTGGTGCTAGATTCAGACTTCATAGCATCCGACCATTCTGGATCAATGTATGTGTTTGACCTAGATACTGTTGATTGAAACCTAACGAGCCCATTGCAGCCGCTCAAACAGACCGAGAGAGTGTCCGATCGTCCAGACCAGCGGCCTATATACAACGAGAAACAAGAGAGAATTGGCACCGCAGAGTGTGTTTTGGTTCACGACGAAAACGGAGATTCTCAATGGGTGCCGATCTCCACGGTTGAATTCGTCTTCGATGAAAACCGCAAGGAGATTGGAAAGGTGTACTGGAACCGTACTTACGACGAATATGGACGACCCATTGGATGGGCCCCTTACGAGTCGGAGGAATACACTTTTGACGAGAATGGAGAGAAGACCGGGGTCAACTATTTCAGGCCTACTCGCGACAGTGAAGGACAACACATCGACTGGGAGTGGTACGACAAGGTCGGTGAGGCTGCAGAGGCCAAAAAGAAAGAGATTGAAATGGAAAAGCAGGCACGCCGCGAGTATGAGGACGAAGATGAATTCGACATCGAATGTGAGACGGTCGGATTGGATGAATATGAATATGACACCGAGACAGTAGAACGCACCGAGACTGCTCCTTCAGTGATGTCCAAGTGCTGCGTCATGTAACGGGACATGGATGCTATGAAGATGATTTATTGACTGAGGGGGAAATCTGCAATTATTGCCACCGCATTTTACTATTGGATTCCACAAACCCGGCAAAGAGTAAAACAACGTTGGCTTGATACTGAATTGCAATGGAATAGTAAGACGTTAGAAGGATCTCATCAAATGGCCTGATACAAGTCATCCTATTACACCCAAGGCCGGCCTAAGAACCGCACAGGAATGTCTACCTGTCGCGCTGGCACGAACTCTCCAAAGCTCCTGGCAAAGCCATCAATAATGGAAGAGCTACTACCACCTTCCTGGAGAATGTCGTAGGTAACAAAGTGTACCGCATGCAGGTGCGGGAGCTCAAAACGCTCGACCCAGTATTCCGGTCGGTAATCATCACCCAGAAGCTTCGTAAAGGATAGTGTAGACAGGAAGGTCCGTAGCCAATCCCATTCAACTTCACTGCGAACTCAAAGACCGACATTTGCGTTGTCAGCCTTATCTCCAGATCGGGCAAGGACAATGGATCCTGTGAAGTGAATAAAAGCACATCAGAAACGTATACGAACCAGGTAACAGGGGGTTTATCATATGTAGAGGAGCTCGTCTAGTTGGGCCGAAAGACTGCAAGTCAGCCGGATCAGTAGGTTCGTAGGATGTCTGGCCCGCGAATAATGCAGTTTTCAGGACAGGCTCTACTTCGATAGGAGGTTGGCCCTCGAAATGAGCCCGTACTTTCAAGGCAGACTGTTGATAGCGAGCTGGGAAGTACCAGATATAGGGCTTCTGTGCCAGCGTTCGCAAGCCCATGTTTCTTTACATCCTGATCTTAGCACATATGCTTGTTTGGAGTGGACTGTCACAGATTGAAGTTACGGATGAAAGCCACCATAGCCCTGCATGGCGCAAAACATGAATGCTTCTCTGAACTGTCCGATTGCCTCCTTAGTAGGTGCCTGTACGAAGTGACGAATCATGACTGTCGTCTCCTTCTGTGACATGGGATCCTCGGGCACGCTTCCATTGGCATCGATAGCAATAGTTGAGAAACGCGACTGATCTAGGTAATCTACGATTTGCTTCCGCTGCAGCTCGACCTTCTCCTTAATGTCCAGCCCAACAGCAAAGGTAGACATCTCAGCCTGGTAGCCTCCAAAGCTACAAACGGCAAGCTTGGTTGTAGGGGGTGGCGGACTTCCTTTCACGCCGGTCACACGAGCACGATTTGTAGCATTGTGTTCGATCCTTATATCTTCCCGGTGAGCGACAACATCGGGATTAAGGTAGTATGGCCCTTGGATTTCGTAGACCAATTGAGCTTTGACGGTGTCGACTGTCACAGCACCATTGCTTCCAGGGTGCATCGTAATGACAGAGCTGCCGTTATCATATACCTCCGCGATGGGATATCCCACTCGCACAAGATTGGGGATATACTTGAAGCCGCAGAAATTGCCTCCTGTTGTATAAGGGCCACATTCTGTCAAGTGTCCAGAATGAGGCTTCCAGCGAGTCGATCATAGTCGATGTCAGACCACCCGTGCCACCTAATATCGGTCAATACTTTGTAGACTTTCCACCAAATACAGAAAACACTAACCAAGAAGCGAGACCGATCACCGGAGAGGCATCACAGCACCGACCACAGATAACTAATTGGGCTCCTGCACTCAGTGCGGCAACTATTCCCTTGGCACCAATATATGCATTCACTGACACAACACGATTCTCCAGTGCGCTCAAATCTTGACCGTCGACGTCCAAGTGAGGAAATAGCTCAGCTGTGCCCGCCTTCTGAGCGGCCTGGACCTCTGCTGTAACATTATCCCCGTCAACCCATGCCACCTTGACATCACCCAGACCTTTGCTCTCCAGCAGTGCCTTCGTTGCCATATACAGTCCATAGGGGTTGAGAGCACCCCCATCGTGGACGATCTTGATTCCTTTTTGTGCGATTATTTCTGCAGCATCCATGTAGTTAAGATGGGCGAGGAATCCCTTTTCGTAACCTAGCTCCGGGTTTTCTTCCTTCCGTGTTTGTGTCGTTCTGGTTAGGATTCCTATTGGGACTAAAACTACCTGTCGATGTGAGAAGGTTTACCTCAAGCGCTCTCCAGGCAATATTCACTTCAGCCAGATAGTCGGCAAACACCTTCAGTGGCGAAACGGTAAAGTTGGTCGGGCCCATCGCTGCCAGCACCAGAGCTAAGAACGAGTCAGCTATCGATTCAGCAATACGTCACATAGGCATAAACTTACCAATTTCCAATACGAATCGCACGCTTTCCAGTCATTATCGTGACTAACTAGGGATATTATGAGAGTCAAATTTGGAATCCATGGCCCATCGAACTAGCAACAGATAAATATAACCTCTTCTTAACGGAGAGCAGAAACGTCCGACCTATGCTGATAGACCTTGCATAGCATTTTGCATAAAGGGCAATCCCATAGTTTGCTGCTTGTACTTCTGTCGGCCAAAAGGTTGAGCTCGGTCAGTAGGATAATCTTAACTATCTGAGTGAGCCTCAGACGTAGCACTTTTCTTCCTTCTCCTTACGACCGAGTATTAGTGCCACGATAAGCGTCCTCGAAGGCGTCATGGACACACATTCCTTGCCTACGTTTGTAGCCACTTTGATCTTCCTCTCCGCACCAAGTCCCGATGACCCACTTGATCAATGTTTAGTGGAGCACTTACGCAGTGCTGTGGTCAGTGCTTATGCATAGGCTCCCTGCATAAAGCACAACCAAGAATAAAGCCATCCCCGCACTATATATGACCTCAGCCCCTTTCTAAACAAAGAAAAAGGAAAAGAAAAAACGACATCTTAATTCCTCAACGCGAAGGAAGATGGCATACTCAGTCCCTATCGAAGCCGCCCAACTTTTGCGCAAGGGCATCTTACAGAACCCTCTGCTCACAGCGAACATTCCCAGCGATGCATCTTCTCTCGCAGACTGCGTCACATTCACTGGAAATGCGAACCCTAATATCCCCATTAACTGGCGCTTCGCTGAGAGTATTTCCGCCTTGAAGGGCCTTGAGTCCCTCTGGCTTAACGCTCTATTGAAGGCTAAATATAACCATGGCCCGGTGAAGGTTGACATTGATACGTGAGTACATGATTTCATAGATATAATTTTCGTTCCTCTTTGCTTGCATAGTTGTGAGCTAGTATACCTGTCAGATAGCAGTGTATGCATGATGGAATTGTGGACCACAGTACGATTTTTAAAATGCTGTTGACTAACCTAGTTGTAGCGATCATGCCACGCTGTTCGTCATGTCTACTCTTCTTATTGACGTGGTCGATGAGAATGGAAAACCTGCGAACCCGGATATGTCCCCAGTTCAGCGTATCGTATCGATATTCCCCGATCCAGTAGGGACTTTTGGAAATGAGACACCTCACCGCTCAGCCATCACCAATATCTACAAGACAAAGGACGGGCGGTGCTATCATGTCCACGGTAATAACACCTTGCCTATGGAAATTGCCCAGGGTGCAGATTAGTACTAAATGCGAACAGGCAGTATGAACGCTACCCCCTCCTCAACAGCATTGGGTCTAGACCCTGATCGCGAAGCCTCTTCACCCGCGGATGCGATAAGCGTTATCCAAGAACGTGTTCAGCAACTCACAGCTACAGACCTAGACGAACTTATGAATGAAAAGTACCGGCAGGCTGGGACAATCTGCTACTCCACGGAAGAATACAAAGCAAGTGAACATGGAAAGGCTAACGCCAACGTTGGTCTCTATGAGCTGAACCACGTTCCCAATGACGCCCAGAAGCCCGGCTGGTGGAAGTCGGTCTCCGACACAGGTGTATCTCGCCCCCTAGCTGGTCTTAAAGTGGTCGACTTATGTCGCGTGATTGCTGGCCCTAGTATCTCGAAGGGCTTGGCCGAGCTTGGTGCGAGTGTGATGCGCGTAACTGGCCCTGGCGTCGTCGATGCGTATGCTCTGCATGCCGACCTAAACTGGGGCAAGTGGAATTGTTCCATTGATCTGAAGACAGAGGAGGGGAAGGAGACTCTGCGCAAGCTTATCCTCGAGGCTGATGTTGTGTTGGATGGATACCGACCGGGTGTGATGGAAAAGCTTGGGTTCGGCAGGGATGCAGTGCTTGAACTTGTCAAGGACCGGTCATCCGGCCTTGTTTATGCCCGTGAAAATTGCTACGGCTGGCATGGCCCCTGGCAGCATAGGAGTGGATGGCAGCAAATCAGTGATGCGGTAAGTGGTATTCCACCTAGTGAGCCGTGAGAGTTATTAATATGACTGTATCAGAACTGTGGTGTCTCCCTCGAGTATGGTCGAGCCACAGGACATGATGAAGCCGTCACACCTGTCTTCCCTAATTCGGATTACTGGTAAGTAACTCCAACACCTCGATACATTCCTTGAACTTTCTAACACAGCCGCAGCACCGGGGTTATGGGCGTTTGTGGAATTCTCAACGCTCTGATTGAAAGGGCTGACAAGGGTGGATCATTCTTCATGGATGTAAGTCAATAATCCATTTTCCCTTCTCTACAATGTCAGTTTGAAGTGAGTTGGTTTTAACATGAAACAGACCGCCCTGAACTACTACTCCCAGTGGCTGGTGAACAGCGTGGGAACCTATCCCCAGCCTGTCTGGGAGGATGTCTGGCAGCGACACAACCGCCTCGCCTTCCGCCATAACGACAATATGCCGGCCACCATTCCACTTATGATGAAGTCACTCATGGTGAACAGCGGTGCACAGCTGTTCCAGCCACGCTTCTTCGATATCCGGTATTCTGGAGCGGTCGATCGTTACTTCAAGGTGCTTCGTCCTGTGCTCAGCTTTGCTGATAAAGAAGTGGATCTTCGGTTCAACGTTGGAACAAGGAGCAATGGCCATGATGCTCCTCGCTGGCCGGAAGATCTACGGACGGAGATTGTCACCGGCGCGTAAAATGCGCATTTCGAGTTCAGTTATGGCATTTACAATCTCATAGATAAGTAAACCTCGTATATATAGTCTATCTGAATGCAAGAGTGGCCGAAAAAGAATTATATTCGACAACTAGCCGTGGTTCACGGGGCGAGAAGCTGTCGCACGGTCGATGGAGATGGTTTTAACAAACTATGCAAACTTCCGACAGTTGCTGTTGGCTGCCTCAGTCACCTATATCACGTGCCATCTTCATCAGCATACATGCTTATGATCGACCCATCGTGGTCGGCATTTGTAGTACTGTAACATGTCAAAATACGTATTTCAAGGTACTATAAGTCTCCCAGCGGTACTAGAGTCTTACAACCTACGGTGGTTAGGATATGCATGATGACTTGGGACCACGGGCCAATGGGGCTTGTGGATATATATAGTGGAGATCAGCTTTGTCAGAGAAGATTCGCGATAGCCTAAAGAACAAGAGTACACAGTACACTGCTAAGCCCTACAACCCAATCGAGCTCGAACCGGTCGACACACTCTCAAACTATAATCACAAATCAATCTCTTACCAATGGAATCACCCCGGACTAACGACACCCTTCCAGCGTCGGAAAGAAAGCGTATGTGAGATAGGAAGGCCCAAAAGGTCGCCAGAGAAAAACGCGATGTCCGGATCAAAGCTCTGGAGGATTGTGTGACTTACTGCGAGAGGCATCATGGAGCTGCCTGGGTGCAGCATATGATGGCAGCAATGGAAACTCTGCAGCGTGAGAACCAAATGCTGCGCGAGCGCCAGGAACGTCTCCGCGTCATATTCTCGTCGTGGGAGCAGGATGAGACCCCCCTTCAAGCAATGCCTTCCCACAACCAGGCAGCAAGCCAACGAGTATCATCATCGCTCAAGGTCATCTCTTACCAAGGCGGTGACATGATGCCGATACGCGTTGATCCTTCGAATGCCTCTGCTGATCTTCTCTCTACTGAACAGCCACTAAATATTGGCGTAATTAATAGAGATGGGATGTCCTCACAGGGACCACGCTCTTCTCATTCAAACCCAGCCAGTCCTCTGTTCCCTTCAGAAACAGCATCAGGATCTATCCCCGCATGGTCTCTGACCCCGATTAATGAGTACGGTCACATATCTCCGCCTCTACCGGCAACATGCCCTTGGCTGGCACATCCAGACCAAATCGCTGCTTGTCCATCCCTACCCTTCCCGCTCGACTTGCTACACGGTACAAGACGAAACTTCTTGGCTGACAAAATCAGCCAAGCCATCCGAGTGCGAGCCATCCGTGATCCGGAACGGTTGGCAAGCGGGTGGCTGATCTACGTCTTTAGTAAATGGCGAGCGACCCCAACTATGGCGGCCTTTTCACACATCCCGCCGTTTCTGCGGCCTGTCCTACTGCAGATACAGCGCGGCCACCCCGCCGCAATAGACCTCTTTGTCTTTCCTCAAATACGGATCAATCTCATTAAGAACTGGGACAAGTATGACTTTACAGAGGTATTTGACTATATGTCATGTTGCCAGAAGGTACGGTGGCCCTGGGGCGAAGGCATCCTCGAGCGCGACGGCCAAGACAATCTACGTATCAGAAGGGAATTTTTTGATGTGTTTACGCGTGAGAGTGGGTGGGGCCTCACGCCAGAATTCGTGGAAAAATATCCCGGGTTGTTGAAAGGGATGGATGTTGAAGCGGTGTGTTTCCGCGTGGGGTCTCTCATTGAATTACCGGTGCAGAAAAGGAGTGCCGGGAAGGAAGAAGAAGCATTCGGCTTCGAAGCCGAACAACGAAGGTTGAGATCATTGCCAAGAATTGGCTGAAATGCATAACGGGGACGATCTTTACTGGGCTGGGGTTGGCGCTGAATCATTGCTCCTTCTTTCGGGAAGTTTGATGTCGATTACTGCTTACTTAGGGCTAACGCTGAGTCAGTGCCCCAGGCTCTGGTTTCCGAGAGCTCTGTGTGAAGTCGCCTGTATGTATTCGAAATATATGTCACACTATAGGGTGACCATTTGTCTTGGCCTTGCATAATCCATGCGATGAATTGTTTAGAGCTAGTCCATATGGCGGAGTCTCGGACAATTCATTTGTGTTAGCAGAGGAGCAAGATACTAGTGCAGACATAACCACCTGCCGCGATCCGTGCTGCGTGGAGTTTCATGCACAACGCGTAGGAAGCCATCCCTTGCATCTAAAATTAAGTTGCTAACCCATTATGAGAATGGTATATAAGGCTTTCATTCTGACGAATGGAATTACTAGATAGACACCGTTGCGTTGGAACTCAGCATATTTTCAATACTGGCTTATGCACTATGTTGGGCGATCTTTTCGAGAGAATATTGACCAATTATTCGGTCACACTCCTGGTCACGGTAGTAGTGGCAGCAATTACCCTATATCTCTACCCCTCGAAGTCAACCCTCCCAATAGTGAACGATAAGAAGCCGTGGGAATTCCGATTGACAAAGGCCCGAAAACGCTTCCTGGCCGACGCGCATAATCTTATCAAAGCAGGGCTCGCAAAGGTATATCTCGGCAACCCGCATAACTAGCAACTGACGATGACGCTTGGAATAGGCGCCGGCTTTTCGGATTGTAACGGAGAATGGGAAGAGGGTTGTCCTCGATGCGAAATACGCCAATGAGCTCCGAAGTCACGATGATTTGAGCTTCGGCCTCCACACCGCGAATGATTTCCACGCCCATATAACCGGCTTCCAGCCGTTCAAACAAGGTTCCAACGACGACGAAATCTTTCAGAATGCCGTGCGGATGAAGCTGACGCAGAGTCTTGGTGAGAAGCTCGGTGTGGGCTGTACCGAGATTGGTGTCTGATATTATGTAACAGGGAATCTCACACAGCCGCTCGTTGACGAAACAGTAGTAGCACTTCAAACATCTTGGACAGATGATACCAGTAGGTCTATTCCACTCACTTCTACTGGTTGCATCTTGTCGCACGATATGAGATAGAAGGGCAAAAGCTAATAGACTAGATTGGCACGCCATCCCTCTTAAGTCCAATATTCTGAAGATCGTCGCTCAGTTGTCTTCAAGGATCTTTTTGGGCGATCAGATATGCCGCAACACGAATTGGCTCCGCATAACAGTTGACTATACCGTCGATGCCTTTAAGGCGGCTGAGGAGTTACGGCTGTGGCCGAAGATGTTTAGGTCTTTCGTTGCCTTGTTTCTCCCATCGTGTCGAAAGATCCGGGCTGAATTACAGGAAGCGCAAGACATCATCAGACCAATACTAGACGCCAGACGTAAAGACAAACAGGCTGCGATATCGGCAGGAAAGGAACCGGAACGGTACAATGATGCCATGGAATGGTTGGAAGAATGTGCAAAGGGTCGCTCTTATGAACCTGCATTTGGACAGTTGATATTCTCCGTTGCTGCCATTCACACAACCTCCGATATGCTGACTCAAGTGCTCTATGACCTCTGTGGTCGTGATGCATTGGTTCAGGCTCTACGTGAAGAAGTGATTACGGTAGTGCAGGAAGAAGGGTGGAAGAAGCCAACTTTATACAAGTTGAAGCTTATGGATAGTGTGCTAAAAGAAAGTCAGCGTCTTAAGCCGATTAGCGTGGGTAAGTGGCTATCGATTTCTCTAAATCAGATTGACATAGCTGAAAGAAATCGTTAGTCTCTATGCGGCGGGTTGCCACGGCCGACCTGAGGTTGTCCGATGGTACTTTTATCCCTAAAGGCACGTTCTTAGCCGTGTCCAGCGACCGTATGTGGGACTCTGAAATATACCCTAACCCCCTTGAGTTCGATGGCTACCGGTTCCTGAAGCTGCGCGAAGTTCCTGGACACGAGACCTCTGCGCAAGTTGTTTCTCCATCACCGGAGCATATGGGCTTCGGGTTCGGCCGGCACGCTTGTCCGGGTCGGTTCTTCGCCATCAACGAAGTCAAAATTGCGCTGTGTCATATCTTGTTGAAGTATGAATTCAAGTTGGCTGATGGGACTGTGCCCCGCGCAAGGAAGTTTGGTGTCTCATTCAACTCGGATCCGACGACGAAACTGATGATTAGACGGCGACAAGAGGAAAATGTTCTCTGATTACAAGGCATCTTTAGGGCGAGGACTTCCCATCTGATTGGCATCAGAAGTCTGCAGTTTCTTTAGCTTCATTATTATTTCGAGTGGTGAAGATTCCCAAGGCTCATATTTCCTTCACTATGTATATTGTTGTCTGTTCCCCTACAACTATTCATTATTGCGGTATACAGGTTGGGCCAGGTTAAAATAAAGAGGGGAGTTGTTACTGTTCCTTTTGATGAAGTATCTGTATGTGGCTTTCAGACAGTGGGAGATAGAGGCAATTGGTTCATTTGGAGTGTGGTGGTCTGCGCATAGTGCATTCTACATTGTTACGCCATATCAAATTCGAGGATATATTAAGCTAGGTGGAGCATGTCTGTGGGAGTAGTTGTATTTACAGAAGGAGGATCGATGGTGGGAACAAGGCTCAACAGTTACACAACCAAGATCAGCTCGACTTGATGGCGAAGGATGTTCTCGAGGGCCATTGTGTCCTTATACAACTGGCGCAAAGAAGCTAAACTTGCCCGTTGGATCATACTTCCTCTTCAAGGCCTGCAGACGGTCCTGACGCCACTTCTCACTTCCATACCATTGTTGCGGTGTTTCGTCACCGTAGGCATAGTTGACGTACGCGCGTACCTCTGGCCGCCCACTAGCCTTGTGGAGGACCTGGCGAAGCTCGTTGCCTAACTGGGCGGCCTTCTCATCAAGCTCCGGGCCAGCGGGCGCATAGGTGATGAGTGGGGCAGAGAGGATATTCTCGCCTCGAAAAGCGAAAGCGCTGGACTTGCTGTCGATTGCTTTGACTCCCTGCATTGAATAGCCTTCGAACATGAATATCGAGTTGTTAAATGGCGAGCTTCCACGGATCGCGTTTGCGAAGATCTCATAGGCCTTTTTTTGGGCTGGAATGTTGTATTCTTCGAGGTAGTTAGGGAACCGGGGGTTGACAAGCCCGGCCTTTTGGCATGGAGGTGCTGACAGGGAGATCCCAGTCCACTCAGCAAGATCGGTGTAGCTTCCTCCCTTTGGCTCTATAGAGAGTGGACCAATATCGTGAAACGGCTTCGTGTAAGCTGAATCGACGGTTTTCGTACCCTCTTGAATGATGTAGAATAGAATTACAGGCTTTCACAGTTAGTTCGTTCTCGACAGGTCTCGGAGAATTGATGGACTTACATTTTCAGGGTCAGCGTTCGGGTTATTCAACCAGTATGACCAATTGATAACTCCCTCCGGCTGGGTACCGTTCTTCAGGAGGTGATCATTAGCGGCTTGATAGACAGCTTCCACCTTGTCACCACTGAATGTGAGAGTCTCGATTGCCCAGTCATAGTGAACGATATCATAGAGCTTGGTAGTCACGGAGGTTACGATCCCGAAGTTGTGGCCAGCACCATTCATCGCCCACCAGAGATCTGACTTTTTATCGAGTACTTTCAGGCTCCCGTCTGCGAGTACGATGTTCATAGAAATAAACTGATCCGCGACGAGACCGTGGTGCCCCTGCAGCCACCCATGGCCTCCGCCGAGGGCAGGTCCCAGAAAGCTGACACATTCGCATGTACCGCTGACTATCCCCATGTCAGTATGCACCAACCTTTCAGGTCGACTCGCTACTGTCGACTCACCTGTCTGCTTTCCTGCAGCCCAGAGTTGATCAATGACGGCTTTAGACTTAGTTCCGCCACCAATCTTTACTGTCTTTCCATCCTTCGCAATGTCGATAGTGTTCAGTTGATCCAGGAAGATTTCAATACCATGGTCCATCTTACCCAGAGTCGTAATTGCACCATGGGCACCATTGTACGCAAGGAAGGGTAAATCCTTTTCATTCGCGAATTTGACCTAAGGCGCTCGGGTTAGTATTCCAACCCTTGCCAATGTACAGTATGTCGTGTTCAATCTGACGGCTATGCATGCCTATATTGAGAGAATGAGGGGAACGAAAAAAAAAAAAAAAAAAAAAAGAAATATACCGTCTCGACCACATCGTTTTCTGTGCCCGGCACCACGACGATATTCACTTTGGGAGCGTCTAAGACAGACCAGCGGGTCGATGCCACGTCGAACTCTTCCGAACCTGGGAAATAGACCTTGGCGGTGGGTGAAAGCTTGATTCCCAGATCCTTCACATCATTTGATCGTGGACAGAGACCTCGAATCCAATGGTTAGCTATAGGCACGTTCTCACAGGCCGAGGAGATCGCCCACGCAGCCAAAGCCGCGACCACTTCCATTTTGAGTCGAAGCATTGTGAGAAGAAAAGCCCCAGAATGTTACAAACTCTGGAGAAGAGAGACCAAAATCGCCACGATGCAAGGCTGCTTCCTGCCGGCGCAAAAATGGTTCTGATCGGCCGAAGTGACCAGTCAGAATATGGTCTCTCAGATTTGAATCCCTGCGCGTTCCACGAGAATGCGGGTGACGTTCTATTATTTATTTTCATGCACGGAGTCCATTTTGTTAGTTTCCTAATCTACGTTCATTATCCACTGTCTCAAACTAATGCAGTAATCGTGCCCTAGCATGTGGGAGACCTGAGACGATGCTTGGCGAATGCTACCTCATTTTTCCTAGCCTTGCGAAGATCCACAAAAGCGTTGTAGCACGTTCTACAACCCCTGCCTAGCCTAGACTTCTGACCAACTGTCGACCGTGGTACCCTTAATTAGCTCGTTGGATCCCCATATCCAGATCCGCTAATTCCTCCGATGCGGGTCTTGGTCGGACAGTTAGCCACAACAATAGCACTACATGTTCACTAATCGGGGCCCTCGGAAGCCCGGTAACCTAAATAGACGAGGTGCAGATAACGTGGTTTGCGCCCAAATCTCTCTGAAACAGACCCTTGACGTGCTAACTAGTTCACATAACGTTGTGGTTACTCGTGCAGCGATCGCAAAAATTGGTCTTGATCTTATAAGGGCTCCATACCTGTGGCTCTGCCCTCGTAGGGTTACCATGAATACCCAGCGATATCGCAAACCTATCGTTCGGAAAAGGCGAAACCTTGCGTAGCATACAAAAACATTAAAAGTGACCGATTGCTCTCTACCTTGCGCTCTAGCTGTCATTTCTTCCCAAAATGCCCTTCTGAACGTTTTGTCCAAGGATGTCCTCCGGTACCACATTTGACGTAGTCACAAGGGCCGCTGAAGAAGAGGCTGCTCAGGCAGCATTTCACAAGTCTGCGATTGAGTCTTGGACACTCTATTCAGTTGGAGTTGCCGCGACCATACTCAGGACATACGCCCGAGGAAGCGCTGTGGGCTTGAGGAATCTGCGAGCCGATGATTACCTTATCTGGGTTGGGATTGTTCGTGTCCTTGATAGATCACAATTAGCCCACTGCCCTACTAACACCGATCCTTACAGTTGTTTTACACCGCGCAGACAGCTCTTGCGTACAGCGTGGGCAATGTTGCCCATGGCCTAGCCAACAATGGTATGACAGATGCCCAGCGTGCAGGACTGTCTCTCGATGATCCCGAATACCGATTTAGGTGTGTGCCATTCTCATCAACAGTGGAAGAGTATTTTGATCACGACTAAGGATGTTCTGTCATATAGGGTTATCGGATCCAAGATACAGGTCGCAGGGTGGACTACATACTCGGCGTTGATCTGGTCGCTCAAGCTCTCCATGCTGGCATTTTATGTTCGATTGACGGTATAACTTCCGACGAGCAACCTCTTCAGGATGGCGCCTGACAATCAATAGGATGGCCTTGGTCGGCGTTATCGAGTCCCAGTGTATGTTGGCTTCGCCCTCGTCATCGGCACTTTTATCGCGAGCATTGTAACAATCTTCGCGGCATGCCGGCCACTCCACAAATATTGGCAGATCAACCCGGACCCTGGCAGGAAGTGCTTCGTCTCCCCTAGTCCTTCGAGCGTCCACTAACATAAACCTCCTTTAGATATCTGCCAGGCTGCTATCTCCAAGCCGATAGTCTGGGTCTCCTTCGCCGCAAACGTCAGCACCGATCTCTACTTAATTACGATCCCAATTCCAGTATTATGGAGCACTAAATTAAGACTCGGGAAAAAGATTGCTTCTACAATCGTACTCAGTGCCGGTGTATTCGTTCTAGTCTGCGCCACCCTGAAGAGTGTCTTCGTCCTAGTAGTAAGTGCCTATATCATGCTCGTTTGTGCTCACACCACCATGCCTCTGATCACACATTATCTTAAAGGACCCCCTCCACGGCGCAGAACTAAGCGGCGCATGGGGTACACGGGAGACATTCGTCGCAGTGATGACCACCAATCTACCCATGATATTCCACCTGTTTAAATCCTGGCTCGGGCGCATTTACGGTAGTGCATTCAATTCAAACCCGACAAACAAATATCCCAGTGATTTCCAGACTATTGGTGGTGGGGGTGGTGACTCCCGGAGTCGGAATCGTCGCAAGCCCTCTAGTGGGTACCCAACAGCGGGGACCTTGACATTAACTGAGAGTGAGGAACGGATGGTGGGTGACGTCAAGATGCAGAACCTGAAGACATACCCTGCGTCTCCAACCGGGACCGTCGCAAGTAGTATCCTGGTCTCCAATCGGATTGAGGTGACCCACGAGGACAGAAGCAGTCGGAATAGCGAGCTGGATCCGCACCGGTTGCATGAGACTTGGTAGAGCTGGTGTGGTAGGTTCAATTAAGCGGGACCATGGTTTACCTTGGGTCATGCTTATTATGGGTTTCTTTGCTCCTAGGTTCAAAATCTGATGACTCAGTAGAGGCAAGATCTACAAGGAGACTTAATCGGCCAGGCAGCTGGCTGCCTAACTTCCCAATCTCACATGTTACATAACTGTAATTTCTGCACGTGTTGCTCATTCATTTCATTCTTTCTCCTAGGCCTTCCTAGGGTTTATCCCAGCCTCTGAATGTGCATAATGCCCGTTGAAGATATCTATCTCATAGTGTAGATGTGGCATTACCCTTTCACGTGCATGCCGAAAAAAAGGCTGCTTTGTAGGTCCACCGAGAAACAACTGAGCGAGGGCAATATTTAGCTCGAGAGGCTATTTCTTCGCAAAGGCGATCTCAGTTTACCGGCTAATTTGCTTATAATGACCAAATTAGATAGTCTCCGACTAGGTGACAGCATTTCAAGGACAAACTACTAGAAAGCGAAATAGTAGCGCTTTCCTTACAAATAAAGTTTATATGAAGTGAAGGGCTAGGTTGAAAATCTGCTAACAAAACCTCGACGATTGAATTAGTCACAACTGACCCAAAGTATTGGGTGGGCCATGTGTCAAGGGATCGACTGTCACCAACGCTTGTATCATTGCCAATGTCTTAGATAT
This sequence comes from Aspergillus sergii, assembly GCA_009193525.1. Taxonomy (NCBI): domain Eukaryota; kingdom Fungi; phylum Ascomycota; class Eurotiomycetes; order Eurotiales; family Aspergillaceae; genus Aspergillus; species Aspergillus sergii. The sequence goes on from ML741765.1 coordinate 566,373, forward strand.
AAATGATCCCTGCTAATAGACTAGCATTTGTCAATCCGTATTATCTCCGTTACCCTAAGTTAGCGCCTATTCCTTGGTCACAGCCATGTATATAGCTGTGGGATAGGATAGCTAGATAGACTGACCAAATGATGCGGCGACACGGGAAACCAGCGGCTGGTGCCATGCACCATTGCTCCAAGGCATTACAATACCTATAGTCAGGGTCCTGGTATTGTGCAATAAGTTGTAGTTCTACGTTATCGTGAGGCACAGGGCCTAGAATTAAGGGACCAAGGGTAAAATACGTATTACAGAATTGGTATTTGGGAGTGGGGGTACCTAAGTAGTACAGGACAACCGTTGGCTTGAATATGGTTGGTTAGATATACTTTGACCTAATCCCTAGTCGTCGTAGAGTTGCATCGCTCGTCCCAAAAATTGGTCTCGACCCACCTTGGTCAGAACTCTATATATAGCCTCGGCCGATGCAGGGTTCATTACTATGTAATGTTTATTAACCTAGGCTAATACTTACCACATAGTCGGCAAATCCGAGTCGGCATAACATTTTAATAGCTCATCACAATTTATTTTATAAATAATTCTGCATTCTGAAGGCTAGCGGACCGATACACTACGGTTAACATTTTACTTAGTGATCGATTATCATACCTGCAATCTATGCTGGCGAGTCCAGAAACTTCAATTAGAATAAAAGATTGCTTCACAGAGAAGGTAGGCCATGTGACTCTGATCGACCATCGTTTCTCTAAGGTGGGAATGAAGGATCAGCCTTATTATGTGTCTTGGCTGGCCAACTTAACTGACTGTATGGCGGTTGTGATGTCCTTGATGAGGTGGATAATGTACGGAAAGCTCTTGTCCCGGTCCGCTGTCGTTCTTTCCGAGGAGTAGTCCGCTTGTGCAGAATGCTATGTTGTCGGAATCCTTTGGAGCAACCTTTACAAAAATGTAATTCGTACCATCGCTGCTCATCCCGTACATCGGAACCTCATGGTATATGGTCTCCTGGCGGCAGTACCATGCCATATACAGATAGAACATTAGTTGAGCCTCCGAATCTAGGTGTAGGGGCTTGTGCTGGACATAGAAATGCACCAGATCAGGCGTTCCATCCTTGATTGGGTTCGGTTGACCGCGGAGTACCATGTCGGGGCGTCCACTGATATATAGATAATGAATACTGTCAAGCCTTGGCACTTCCTCGAAAAGTGAAAGTTTTACCCCACTATCCCACACGAATGGAACATCTGGTGCTTTCAATGGAAGTGTAAGGTTGTCTGTCGACATTGGATGTGCCTGTCCGGTTGACTCGATATGGCGCCTCGCGTACATCAACATAGTCGTCACTATAAATTGTGCAATCTGAACGCCGCCTTCTAGAAGCGCGGTATATTTGCTCTTCAGTAAGGAAGATTGTCAGTGACTGATCAGGAAGCCTTGCAGGCAGGAAAACGCTCTCGTTTCCAGCATACCAACAGCATCTGGCGCGAGCAATTGCTCTACATCCTCTTGAATGTCAAGTTGTTCATTAGGATAGGGGACTGAGAGACATTTTCGGAGAAAGAGGTGCGATACACCCTCCGCGGGTATCTGTGATTGAAATATTAGACTTGGTCTATCACAATAGGGGAAGTATGGCCCGAGAGAGGGTTTATACATGGGCTCCGGGCTTTGGTCCAGGTACATCGACGAGGGTGATGGGCTTGACAATACTTGCGAGTGATGTGGTTTGCTTTTGCCCACGAATTTTATAGCGGCGAATATTTGCAGTCCTAAGAGCATACCAGCGTTTTGCAGCAGCTTCGGATGAGATCTTCATGGTCAACGTATTTTCACCACAAGAATGTGCTGTCAGAACAGTTGGTTCTCCAGTAGCTCGCCATCCCTGTACAGCCGACCAATGTCATATTCTCCGCATAAGAATGTCTTTGATAACTGGTTAAGAACGTCCCAAACCGTTGTTTCGTTGGGTATACTCTGTATATCAAGTGCCAAGTTGTACGTTAACATGGCCAAGGGTATGGCTGTAAGATTCACTTGCCGTGACCTTGGACTCCTATGGTTGTATTTGACTATATAAGTCTCTGGCCATTATGCCCTGAGTCTCATCGAACGGTATATTTAATCCTGTGAGGTCAGACTCGCTCCTATTGCTGGGTTGTGAGGTGCGCGTAGACGGAGATATGGAATATCTATCTGTGCTTTTCAAAACACTAATAGCGTGGATTCGTGCCCCTAGTAGAACCTTGGTAGGTACAGAACAGTAAATCTGGTAGCCCTGAGCTGAGTCCAGTTACTGACATTCGGATGACGTCATGCGCTTCGAAAGTCATGTATATCAACAGGGTTTGACCTAACTTCTTCCCTAATCCTTTAAGACTACAATATTATAGATCACTTTTCAATGCTATTACCACGGAAACTTTGCAATTTCACCTTCCAAGTCCAAGATGCCATCTTCAACATCCCCACACCCGGACCAAAGGGGCGTCGAGCCACATCCTGAGCGACCAAAGAACGTGAATGGCGAGGTAGACTATGTACCTCACCCCGAAAGATCCATCTCAATTTCGCCCGCTCGGGCGGCGATCCAGAAAAGCATTATTGCGCTTTACGGCGGCAGTGCCTCGGAAGACGACATGAAGGTCTATGCCGAACAGGCAATCTACGACGATCCTTTCAGTTATTGCGACACGCGGTATGGATTGAAATCTGGACTCATAGACAGCATTCACTGATGAAACATAGGTACAAGATTGCCGGCCAATGGTATGGTATCCCGAAACTGTTTTCCAAGTCTGAGACACTAGCCACAGAAGTCACGTCATCGACAGAGCACGAACTTGTGTGGAAGCAGCGACAGAAGTATACTTTTGCTGGGATTCATGCTTCCAAAATTGCAGACAGTCTTATCAGCCTCAGGCTTGAGGGCAAGGAGCCCAATGAGAAGGTTGTGTATCACAAGGATATGTGGAATTCCAAGGACTATTCCCATGAAGGGCTTGGTATGCTGATCAAGAAGCTGAACGGGTAATTAATAATTTTTTTCCATTACCCCTTGTGCTCCTCTTGAGATTGAAGGCGCTGACCGCAGGCAGGGACAAGTTGACAAACATCACTAAGCCGCCTGAATCGATATAGAGGTCGCATCCTGCAAGTATCTGTGGATGTACCAAGATCAGCATAGGCCTACGGACGGGACATAAGGTTGGGGCAGCGAGGAACCCAGATGGAAGACAACTCGATAGCCTTATACAAAGAAAGACACCAATCGCGATTATAAAGCGTCATGAGTCCCTCAATGTTTAATAAAAATATGTTACTCTAACCTTTGAGGGCTGAATCAATGTCTTGAATCCTATCCTGGCTGTTTCGCGCTTCTGGAATCACTTAGCCGTACTCACTAAGGATCACGTTTTACTTGGCGCGCGAGAAGAGCGATCGGCCCCAGCAGAAGGCTTACTAGACAAAATCAGGATAGCAATCTAGTGTTGAAGGATTGCCACGGTAGATCCTTTCAACCAATTTGGCACACGCTAAGGAGCAAATGACGGGACATATGGCTACGGCGGACTAAATCTAGCTAACGGTCAACCAAGAATTTTTACCAACTTTACTAACGGCAACGCACTATTATATAACCAATTAGACCTATTTATTAGATCCCACTATCCTATCCACTAATTATACTTGATAGGAATTCCCCATTATTGACTAGTCCGCTTCCAAAAATAATTACCACGTTCGATAACTCAACCCTACTATTCCTACAGTATTTTACAGCTTTAAATTTGAAGAATTTATTCTATCTTCGAGCATCGTGACCCCTAGACCTAGATACTACTATACTAACTTTAGGCACCTTAACCCCGAAGATAAGGGCCTACCCTACCACTACCACTACCACCGCCACCTACCACTACTACTGCTACTGCTACTTCTACTACTAATTAATAATAGGATTTTACTATAGAATGGTGATTTACGAAGCACTACTAGGCCACGACTATACTATAAAATCTTAGGATCATAAGTACGTGGCGGCCGTGGCTATGTAAAACGCCAAGCTTTCCTTAAAACATCGTCTGTTGACCTTAAGCCAGATTTAGTCCGCCATATATGGCCCACCATCGCATCAGTCTTTTCGAACGCCAAGGCTATTATTAATCTATATCTAACTATCCAAACAATGTCAGTACTTGCCCAGTCTTCACCTTAATAGCGAGTTGCATTTTTTCACCGGCCCAATGTCGGCTCATTATCCCCAATCTCAGCAGCCACCCAGTGACCAATTGATACAGAGTAGCCCCTGTTGTGGGGTTTCTGGCGGCAGACAGCGCTGGCCTGGAGGGTCTGGTGTGGAGATATACGGAATAGTCAACCGAAGCCATGGTAATGGAAGCAGGATAGAACTTGTGGGCCGTCGATCTCAAATACACGTGGAAACAGTCACTTGGACTCTGGAGAAGGATCATTAACACAGATGTAGTAATGTCCCAGCAGTTCTCTTGGGAGGGGAAGTATAAGTAGCATCGTGCCGCTCACTATGTGGTTACCTTGCTTCCAAACCAGTATCTTCTTATTCTCTGTTCATCCATCATGAAGTTCGTCACTGCTTTACTCCCCCTCATTGCCGGTGCATCGGCTTCTTGTATCCACAGCCCTGTCGTACGCCGTGCGGCAGATGGTCTGAATGACGCCAACAAGTTCAACTACACTGAGCTTGGAGGCCCCTTGAGCTGGTATGGCCTTGACGAGGCTAACCAGGCCTGCGCCAAGGGTAAACACCAGTCGCCCATTGTCATTGACAGCGCTGCCATCGACTATGCTGCATCGGGCGCCCTCAAGCTCAACCTACCCCTGGCCGACGGTGCCAAATTGGAGAATCTGGGCTTTGGTCTCCAGGTTACCTTGACCAATGGCTCTCTGGCGGCCAACAGCAAGACCTACACTCTAGCCCAGTTCCACTTCCATACCCCCAGTGAGCACCACGTCAACGAGGAATATTTCCCGATGGAAGCCCACTTTGTCTTCCAAACTGCCGGTAAGGTTCATTTCTTCCTGTATTCTCAATTGAATAACCACTGACCATTCCCCCCTAGCTAAGGAAACTGCCGTCGTCGGCTTCTTCTTCCAGCTCTCTGAGCTCGGCGACTCGGTTCCCCTCTTCGACTCTGTTTTCGCTCCCATCGATAACATCGCCGATGCCGGCACTTCCACTACGACTGGCCAATTAGACTTCGGGGGCCTTCTTGATCACTTCAACAGTCACGGAGTCTACCAGTACACCGGTTCCCTTACCACCCCTCCTTGCACTGAGGAGGTTATGTGGTACCTCAACACCGAGCCTCTCCCTCTCAACGTGCAGAGTTACAACAAGGTCAAGAAGATCATCAAGTACAACGCGCGCCATACTCAAAATGCTCCGGGGCAAGACAACCTCCTGGAGATTGCCGCCCAGAAATTGAACTCAATTCGGTAATGGACGACGGGAAGAGCGTGGGTAGGATGTATATATAGAGTGAGTGATGGTGTTTGTGTTCAGTTAGACGTGGGTTTACAGTGACACGTCCAATGATCTTATGCTATTGAATCATAATTATATACTCCGTAATAATGTGATGATCCCACATCCACTATGTCAGATGAGAGACTCTGGAGTTGAGCCAGGAAAGAGCACTCTATAGACATGATCGCCTGATCTGTTGCTCGTACTTAGGTCATGCCATTGATTAAAGGAAATACCATCATATAGAATAGGAGTTATCCAAGAAAAGTGAGCAACTATTTGAGGAAGGCTAGCAATGCAGCGCCACGTCTAATTGTGGCTGAATCAGGAGGTGATGGACGAGAGAGGTAACAGTGGGGTAGGGGTCCCAGTTGCTGGGGGGTCAGTAATTAGTAGCTCGGCGTCAGGGTAGGTGTGACTCTGAGACAGTTGGAGGTAGTGTTACATGACTCTGGAGTAGAGAGCTCCGGAGAGCTTTAACTGTCTTAGAGATCTGACTAGATTAGAAGTAGATTTGATTCCGATTTAGTTAGATCTCTATCTTTTAATGTTTATTCTATAAAAATTAACATAAAATTTTAAGAAATATAGCGCTAATATATATAGATTTTTTAATAACTTTTATATATAAGATATTAAGACTTTTACTTAATTAATTTTCTTTTTACAAAGGTTATGTGTATAGTCTCTGAATATTTTAGGGTGAAAAAACGTATATGATCTTTTCGAAGATAGAGGCACAGAGCTGCCTTTTCCGCCCACCCTGACTCTGAGCCACTAAATCCTGATCCTGTAGGAGCTAGCACCCCAGTGGGGTAGATTGAGACAACCTTTGGCTGGACCGGACTTTGGCCTTCAATTCTTTGGAACCATATTTTCCACTTCTCGAGCTCCTGCCACAGCCACGAAGATGTATTCTTAGTACGGAGTCGATGTGGTCAATAATGTCTCAAGATTTTATATCGCAGACGGGGAGAGTTCTCTCCCAAAGTCTTACTGCCTGGCCAGTGGCTGGTATCGATTTGTAAGCAACGGTGAGCCTGGGCCAGAGAAATTGAGCATCATCAGCAATCCATGCCAGACCCCTTGAGACAGTCAAATAGCCAAGGGTCTTTCGATTGTCACATTGAACTCCTGGACAAATATCTATCATTTGTGCCTCATTTGATGCCATCACGTCCGGGATAAAATCGGTCTGTCCTCTGGCACTCACGTTGCAAGAAAAAGAGGAAAGTTTACGGAGATACCAGCTTACGCAACTACAGAGGCTCTTCATTTCCAGATTCCGCGAAATTGTCAATGACGTATTCTCGGCTCTGTCATTTCCTCAGGTTTTAACGCGACAGCAGCTCATTGATTTTCCAGGGTACACATGGATAGCACCTTCTCGGTCAACGTGCAAGCAAACGCGAACGCCTCAAATACCTCTGTCCGAAGATACACAGAGAAAATTCCAGACAAGAAACTCTTCGCATTTTCTATGAACAAGGACACCAATGACGAAGATGTGAAAAAGGAAACGGCTGACTCAGCGAAAGCTCAAGGTTATTTGTCGCTGAAAGCTTTTGCATCTCCCTGCTGGCTGTGGACTCCGGATTAAGCTTTAAGAATTTGAGATACGAATGCGCGGGTAGTTGTAAAGAATGAGATCATTTGGCCGGCGAACTGGTGTCGGAATTCTCCTGACCACGCTTTATCCTCTGCGAAGGGACTTGACGTCAGGGATAATCCTGAAGCCCTCAAGGGATATCTAGAGGGATCCGTATAGCTAGAAAGACCTGATATTGGCAGGTAGAAGCATGATGAGTCTAACCCTAAGGAGCTAGTTTCATTTGCGACTATACACTAAACTGATTTGGTCATCTCTCGACCCCTCAGGGCTGCCAAGACCAACACACGGAGCACTTGCAAGTTATTCTATTATCAGTATTTGCATGATAGCACTCAATCTGTGTTAATATTTCCTAGCTTGATGTAGAATACGTATATCCTGATCAAATATTTGCAGAAGAACTACCTTAAACTTACATCATGCCCCCTTGCACGACTTACTACTCAATGACGCCCTCTGTGATGCTCGTAACCACAAAGTTAACCAGATATATATATCCGTCATGCAGGTTGAAAGTTGAATTGCCCAAAGATCCAGAACTTCCCGGACCTACTACAGTGTAGTCTAGGTGCTAGCATGCTTTTTGGTATATGTATTCATTTTTATGGTGAAATTATCTATGTTGTCTGCTCGAACTTCAGGCGCCCGTACTTGGTGGCTGCTTGGTTTGTAATTCTTCTACGCACAACATAGAGACATATCTTTTTCCAAGTCCCGAGACCGGGGAGAAGAGTGAAAGGTGAGAGTCTGCTAGTGACAGCTATGATAAGGTATTTAGCCTGCTGCGATAATTTTGTACGTTATCATCGCTCTGAAACACAGTTTGACGCGATCGTAAGGTTATCTACAACCCTACAACCTCCCACCCGCCAAGGTCATATTCGGTATGACCTTGTGTCCTTCCGGTTAGTAACTACGGCTCATCAATGGCCAGCACTGCCTAGTTCTTCTTGCCGAGAGCGGCTATTTGTGCCTCGTCAAGAGGTACTACTGGAATTCTGTCCAGGCTCGACAGCCTCGAGGGCGGATTATCCTGCAGGGGCCAGTTTTTGGAATGGTAGACAGTCCAAAGAGATTGATAATGCCCATCGGCGCCTTGAGAGGGTTATATGGGCTGAAGTTAATCACATCTCCTTCACCAACGTAACTGCGAGCGAACGTATTTCGGACCATAGAGGCTGGATCTTAAAAGACCTTTATGCGAGAAATTCGTGTAAAGAACCGTCGCTGCAGCTCAATGCCGTGGATTTCGGAAGAAAGGAAGTCTGGGTAGTGGGATTCTGGCAGGGTAGACGAACGCGCGATGGAGGCAGGACAAGAGCAGAAGCTGGCCGCGTCAGCTGATGTCTATCGCATTATTATCGTGTCTTCGGCATTCCGTCTTGGCTAACCATGCTTTTATACGACACTATCTCGTGCATGCTCTTTAACAATGAATAGGACTTGTGTCGGAGAGGTGATGACTTTCGCGATCGCATTGGCAAGGCTGGTTAGACAAAGCAGACTCACGCGATGCATACCTTCCGTTTGCGATCGGGTTTGAGGATACATTGGCCCAGCAACTTCTTCCCATTGTAAGTGGAGTCGGTAGATACAATTCTTCGCTCATGGCAATAAATGAGACCGTGGTTTCGTGGTAATGGCTCTGGTGGAGGTCAAATCGTCCGGACTCGGGGCATCTCAGCAAAACTTCCGATTTCACCTAGAAATCGCGATGATCCATGATCGCACCCGAGGTCTTCGGTGAATGCGCGACTATGCTCAATGCCGAGAATAATACCACGGAGACAATCGTGACAGATACCATTCACCTGGTCGCAGTCAATTCAACAAGTTACTGAAACCCTCGACAATTGGCAGCACCCGAGCGCGGAGGCGAAGCTTGCGACCGTGACGCCGTCCATGTTACCAAAGATGACACCTTGTGGGAAGCGTTCGTCTCTGTTGTCGACCGCGAGGAGAAGAGGTCTGTTGTCCCGCATTCTGTAAAAGGTGCCGTATCTTCGTGTCGCGTTGGAGTAAAATTGGGGATTTCCCCGCGTCGACAAAGAATTCGGGAAAAACTTCCCGGTAGCAGAAGGTAAAAGATGCCGCTGGGGGGAAGACATGGTTCCACTCTCATCTTATGTTTGGCGCCGGGCGATCAGGTCACAGTGGGTCGTGGATCGGGCTGGTCAATGTTACCCTATGGGATTAATTCATAATCTCCTGAGGAAATCATAGCACTCGTTCAAGCCTAAGGTACGGGGTAATCGATGTCTGCATAAGTGCGGAGTGAAATAGAGGCTTGTCTTGGACTCCAAAAACGGGGTTAATTTTTCTGGCGATAACTCGGACAACGCTCGGCGACTAAGATTTGCGTCGAATTATTGTAAGGCCTATACGCTCACTATACTAGTCAGTGACAAGTGTTCAAGGGAGCATGGCTGGCCACAGTATACTAGTCGCAGGGCATTCTTGAGGCACAGACCGGACGGTATGTTGAGTTGACACTATGGAAGTTGTACATCAGAAATCGAGGCGTACGTGGGGATGATTCCCTGTCGCGCTATATTTATTGTAATACTTATAGTATTTATAAATAACTGTCAACCGTTCTTTACCTTCGCTGTCGTAATCGTTCTGAATATGTGTAGGTTTATGGCGCATGCCGGGTATTATTTGCTAGAAGAGTAGCTACTGTTGGTCAAGATCCTGGAAGAATTTCTATGAAACCCCGTCTGGAGGCCAATAAGAGGTCTTAGGCGGCCATTGGTTGGATAGTATTTCCCAAATCGGGGCAGGAATTGAGCGAACGTGGATCCTCTTGGCGGTTTCCTGGATCCGTAACGTCAATGTGCCGTAACCAACACAACGAGACTTCTGTTGGAATGGATTCAAGTCAATTCTAGGAGGGTTTGGAGCGATCGAACATGAGCTGTTGGACTACGGGAATAATTACTTGTCTAAGGGGGTAAATCCATTTGATGCCCAGGCGAAACACCGCATCTCATGTACTAAGTGGAGACAGATGCAGGTGCGGAGACACGTTGGAAGAGGATTCAAACCGTTTCCCCTCATGAGGGGAAAGCTGGAATGAACCGCCTCCGCAAGAAGTTTGTTACTCCTCCAAAGATGGTGCTGTCTAGACCTCTGTGTAGAGTGCGGTCTGATCTCATGATATCCGAGATATGTCCGTCTATCCAAACCCCTCCCCTCCCTTCCCCTCGTGGCTCGTCCTTTAAATATTACAGAAGTCCTCACAGATCCCAGGACTTTTTCTCCATAATCCAGTCATTCAATTAGTATTCTAATAATACCCCCAATCCAAAAGCATCTCTTCAAAATGACTTTTGCTCGCTCCATCACTCGTGCGGCCTTGAAGGCTAGCCCTCTCAGCCGGGCTTCCCGGACTTTCTCCAGCTCCTCGAGCGCCCAGAGCAAAGTTCTCATGGTCCTCTACGAGGTTTGTCTCACATTCACCAGCTTTCCTCATGGTGGCAGTATGGCGCTGCTGTCAATTCCCTTCCTAGCACGCTAACATTGCCTTTACTTCTAGGGCAAGGAACACGCCAAGCAGCAACCTCGTCTTCTCGGTACCGTTGAGAATGAGCTCGGCATCCGCAAGTGGCTCGAAGACCAGGGCCACACCCTGGTGACCACCTCGGACAAGGAAGGCCCCAACTCCACGTTCGAGAAGGAGCTTGTCGATGCCGAAGTTATCATTACCACTCCGTACGTCACTTGCCCCGTTCCGACCGAGACTGAGCTAATTGACCCACCACAGCTTCCACCCCGGTTATCTCACTGCCGAGCGCCTTGCCAAGGCCAAGAACTTGAAGCTTGCCGTTACCGCCGGTATTGGCTCCGACCATGTCGATCTTAATGCCGCCAACAAGACCAACGGTGGTATCACTGTGGCTGAAGTTACCGGCTCCAACGTCGTATCTGTGGCCGAGCATGTTCTGATGACGATCCTGACCCTGGTTCGCAACTTTGTCCCCGCCCATGACCAGATCCGCAATGGCGAGTGGGATGTTGCTGCTGTTGCCAAGAACGAATTCGACCTGGAGAACAAGGTGGTGGGAACTGTCGGTGTCGGCCGTATTGGCGAGCGTGTCCTTCGCCGCTTGAAGCCCTTCGACTGCAAGGAGCTCCTCTACTACGACTACCAGGCACTGAGCGCTGAGACCGAGAAGGAAATTGGCTGCCGCCGTGTTGAGGACCTTGCCGACATGGTTTCCCAGTGTGACATTGTCACTATTAACTGCCCCCTCCACGAAAGCACCAAGGGTCTCTTCAACAAGGAGCTCATTGCTAAGATGAAGCCTGGTGAGTTCCCTTTCTCGCCGCAACAAGCTTGCTCTTTTACTAACAGCTTCACCCAGGCTCTTGGCTCGTGAACACCGCTCGTGGCGCCATTGTTGTCAAGGAAGATGTCGCCGAGGCCCTGAAGTCTGGCCACCTCCGCGGATACGGTGGAGATGTCTGGTTCCCTCAGCCAGCTCCTAAGGATCACCCTCTCCGCTACGCCGAGCACCCATGGGGCGGCGGTAACGCCATGGTCCCTCACATGTCTGGTACTTCGATCGATGCTCAGGTCCGCTATGCCGAGGGTACCAAGAGCATTTTGGACAGCTATTTCTCCGGCCGTGAGGACTACCGCCCTCAGGACCTGATCGTCCACAAGGGTGACTACGCCACCAAGGCCTATGGTCAGCGCAAGTAAATTCTCTTGCCATAACATCGTCGACCTTTTAGCGTGTTTGTGATTTTGTATCCAGGTGTTTACTTTCTCTTCTTGGAGTTCTTTCCTATTTTTTGCATATTACCGGGCATAAATGGTTTATGGTACGGCCGTGTAACAAGGACAAAACTAGAATTAGCAAAATATGATTCCGAATATCTTATTATGCATGCTCAAGTTAATTAGATATAAATCCAGAGGTCGCGGGTTACCAGATGAGCCAAGCAAATCACGGAAAAATAGAACTACTCTTTCAGGCGACAGTAATGCACCAATCAAAAGGCATAATTGAGATGAACCTTGGACCCATCTCTCTGCCGATGGTGCCGATAAAGTGTTGGTTGGGGACCCATGGTACGGGATAGCTGTCAAAGTGCTTGGAGCAATTCTCAGGGCTTAGGAACAAATATTGATATATTATGACGCCTTTCACGAGGGTTACCTAATCTACGTCAAATGTTCAAGGCTTGTGCGATAAACCTCATGCAGAGAAAATAGTAAAAGAGATCCCGATGAGAAACGGACCGTCACTATTTAACCGTTCTTACTCAATACCAACTGTAGGATACCCTGCCCTCGTTCGGCTATAAGGTGTCCCACTCTCCGCAACGCTTCATTAGTCCTTGTAACTTTAGACCCGGGAGCACCGGCTTGTGGATTGTATGGGTAGTGAGCCAAATACCCAAACTGAAGTAACCGGATCATGATCAAGATCCCTACTAGCCCGGAGCATATTTACACTCCGGCTGTGGATCGTGGGGTTTGCTGTGGGGAAGTGCTGTTTAGATAGCCCAACGGCAGTTCGAGGAAGGCATGTGGACCAGGAGGGTCCAGAACTTGGGAAGCATTTCGCACGCCACGGATTATGTCGGCATCACTCGATTGGAATCTATTTCTTAGGTCTGAATCATGAAATGCCTTGTCAGTTGCGGGACCTACTGAGGGTAAAGTAACCCATGGTTCGCTAGTTATTCTGCCAGTTTTTATTTCGATAGGAGTCGTTGGGCATGTACAGAGCACGTCTACTAGGTAAGGCGCTCATGTGTAATCATATACATTTTATTATCCATTGATCAGGTCTGCTTGGGTATAGAGTGGTCATGGCCATGTGAACTCATCTGTGATAAGTAACTGCGGGTGGAATATCATCTTATCTAGCTTTCAGACGTCGCTTCCATTTGTTTATTTGAGTCTTCTCGTCATCATTGGCTTTTCGGAAGGTGAGATCAATCCTATTGCGAAGAGTTCAAACAAACCTACACAAAGTTTTAGTTGAATCCAAGAAGAATCGCAGGTATACTCTTCCTTGGCAAAAGTAAATACTCAACTGGTAGCATCACATAGTAGATCGGTAGCCTATATCCTACCTTCTCTTATACAGGAGAAATGAAGACGAGGTATTTCGCACTCAACAAATGACTATCCCTAGGGTCATTCCGTTTCTTTTTTCTTCCCTTTGCCCCTTGCTCTATATCACTACGTGAAGTAAAGAGTTGAACTCGGACGAGACGGACAAACGGCTTGTCAGCACCAAATGTCTCCGCTTGAGGCAAATCTGTCGGTGCAATGTCTGGTAAGGACTGCCGATTGGCAACATGAATGGAAATTACTTACATTTTGAGTTTTGCAGCCATGTCAGTGCATCATACTACTATTATGGTCCCTCGACCATCGGCCGTACATTGGGAACAGATCCAAGTTATTACGTCACGAATGAAGCTGCGACATATAAGCATTAGACCGTTGACAGCCATAGGACGGACCATGTTATCTCAAACAATAAGTTGCGACTTTACTATTAGCACCTCAAGCATCAAGTACAATGGGTTCTATCATTCCATTTCTCACGGAGGGTCAACTACGGTTTTTTCTCCTCTCTAATCGAGTAATCCAGTGGACTAGTTCCGTCATTGTCCTTGGAATCACATCCTATTTCATCAACACAGGCCCTCGCGGGCTAACAATCGTTTACCTAGAGGTTGTTGTAAGTATGGCTTCGACACGTCAAGAACTATGCCCTACTTACATAGCACTTAGGCTGTGGTCTCTGTGGTAGTGTTCTTACCGGCTTTCGTGTCTCCATTCCTGAGCACACCAGTGAAAGACTTCGTGCTTTTCGTTGATGTGATATTCTCATATCTGTAAGAGCCCTTTTGGCACGCTCAAGGTCATAAAGTATTAACTAAATATCTTAGATGGCTGGCAGGGTTCATCTTTGCTGCTGTTGACTACAACCAGAATAACTGCCATGCGAATGCCCCGCCGGGCGTTGTATGCTCAGTGAAGTGGGCCAACGAAGCCTTCATCTTTTTAACCTTGTATGTATAGAGCAACTCCACCCCTGCAGCATAGGCCCTGTATCTAATTGTTAATGCCAGCATTTTTACCTTCTTTGCGCTATTTCTGGAGACACTTGCCCTTTGGCTTTCCCGCCGGAGTCAAAATACCCCAATCCCACATCATGAGAAACAGGACCCAAGGGCTTCTGTACACAGTGGCACCCGACTGCAGGTCGAAAATCCCATCGAGCCCACTGCTACTCCTGCTCAGGTTGTCTAGAATTTGAGCCATACTTAACTTCAAATAGTAGGAATTGGTACACTACAGGGATTTCAAGGTGCTGTAGGAATATCAACTTTGTTTCCGTTTTTCATATCCGTTCCATCGCGCTTTTTGTTTTCGTTTTTGCGTTACGCATATATCTGCCTTGGGGACAATCCACCTATACTGCATCAGCTACCATCAAAAGTTCGTACACAGGAGGAGACACACAGGTGAAGGCCGTGTCTAATGTATGTATTGTATATATGGTCTATCTACTCTGTCTATTGAAAGGAATAACAGTCCCAATTGTACCCTGGCTGCACGGTTCACAACTGAACTGTCCTCGTTGAGCTTCAGAGTTAGTATTCAATTAATGACATAAGCCCTTATACATATTGTGCTTTCCTTGGATGCCTAAGTGATCCCCTTCTCAATCGAGGATGGACCCGAGAGAGTGCAGTTTGAGAGGGTCGAGCGAGCTATGGAGCAAAATTTGCCATAATATCGCTTGTATGGGATGCTCCACATTTGAAGAATTGCGTTCCACCAGCGAAGCTTTACGCACCTACCATCCTTTCAGCGGAGGAAATAGCTCGTTACACTTTTCGGTAATACTATGGCCCAATCAATTCCTTGGATGGCTCCCCCTGTTCCGAAGCTCATTGAGTTGATTTTAATATTCTGGTACGCCAGAATATAACCCAGAGAATGGTCCACAAGGCAAGCGAGCAACGCCAGCAACCTCTTAACTAAACCATATGTACAAGCCATAAGTCTTCAGAGCGGTTGTTAGGATACAATGTTAGACATATGGATCCGCTATCTCCGCAGCTGTTGTCAAACTATTAAACTTCATCGAGGGTTTGGTAAAGGCTTGGCAGAGGACAAAAGCTACAATCGTGGTACGTCAGCCCAGCCAAAAGTATGTGTCACTGCACCCGTTCTGCTGCAGAGTCTAAATGGAAGTTGAAGATTAAAATGCCACATCTCACTTTCAGTTCAAGCCCTTCTCTATAGTGAAGCTCTAGGAACTGCCACGCTACCGAAGTTATATAACTACCATACTTAAACTTACCGTCTTGCCAAGATATGATGAAAAAAGCAGCGGTAACCCGTTACAAGGACTCCGATGATTCGGAGAAAGGTATGCCCTGCTCTCTATAAGGCCCCAACGAAGCTAAACCATCTATATAATGTTTCTGCCCTCCTAGAACCTGCGAGATCTGTTTCGAAGACATGAAACGGAGCTCTAGATTCCGCCGCCTGCCATGCAACCACATTTTCCACAAACCATGCATTGACTTGTGGATGCGTTCGTGCGGCACCACTTGCCCTCTGTGTCGTCAGACATTCGAATTGAACCACGCGGTTGTGGTAACACGGTTCGATAATCCGCGATTTGACGACAAGAGATACCTCAAACTAAGGAGGCCGTGGGTGTTGATCGGCTTTTGTTGGAGGAAGTGGCGTGCTAGGCTTTGAGCTTTCTGGGAACTTTTTTCACACGGTCTAGGCATACGGATTGGTTGCGAAGACGTTCTATTCCTTCAGCTTTCAATAACCCCGAGTGCCTGACTGCGAAACTTACTGACCATCACATATTATCCGGTTTTGGTTACATGTCAATAAGCTTAGAAGCTACAGAAATACCGTACTGAGATTTGAACACCACGACGATTGAAGCACGTTCTTTAAGGTGTTAGGGAAACATGTTGGATGGTATTCTCCCCCAATTGACTCAATAGCGAGACAGAGTCAGGATGGTGGATATTGACGTACGCTGCATAAATTATGCACCCCTGTACCCTAATGCAGCTTATTGGCGTGATATATGCCAAGCAATGGCGGTCACGTACACGTGTGCCTCCTAACATGTTTTCATATGTTGATTATCCCTATGAACTACCACGGGAATTATGGGTGCTCCCAGGACGGATAAATCGTGCCCAAGCTCCGGCAATTCCCTTGCGCATTACATGCCCAAATCAGTTCCCACAAAGCTACCCGACGTCGTTGGAATTTGTACCATCATCACACGATGGTTACCAGGGGTCTATGGAATCTACATGTCGATGGTAAGCATAGTAAAGTAGACTGTACGTATGCCGCGACATTAACACCGACCGTAGGAAAATGGTACCGCTCGTTTCACCCTCCATGGGGTAGTATAACTTCTCCAGACAGCCCGGCTACACTGAAAGCGATCAGAAATATAATTTCAGCTACTACTTTCAATGACTGGGAGCCAGTACCATTCCCTACCCCGCTTCATATCGACCTTGACTATGTATACAACATTGATAAGAATTTAGGAATATTAACAATTACCCAATGGAGTGGAGCCGATGGTGTGCTATCACGGCTGGTCAGACAGGCAAACTGGCTGAAATTCAAGATCCCTCGCTCATCACAGTTGAGGCTGTTCTTCGGAATGTGGAGGACTTCCTCGAGCAGTATAGCACACAGGACGATCAAACTCAGTCGTTTGCAGCGCTGAAGGTTGATATCGGAACACCCTCATCCTTGAACGAGCTTCAGTTCGGGTTCTTTACCGACTTTGTTTTCCTGTGGAAAATCTATTTTGATGACGTTGCATCTTGGGTGGGCGAACCTCTGCTCAACACCCTTGCCATTGGCATCCTGCGTATTGCCGCCTGGGACTTTGAGGTGTTACTCGACACAGATACGGAGGAGGTACCAATTAAGTTTTATTCTGTCCCAAAGTGGTCAGCTCCTTCTGGGACATATTCTGGTTTCATGGATTCCTTGTCACTCTCTATAGTCCTCCTGATCCGGTTGAAAATGCTATTCAGAAGGCTAGGGCATTTTTAGATAGGAATCAGAGTATGAGACACGGTGCTCGTGTGATCCTCATCTCTTTGAGTCACGTTACTCTTGTTGGGATATCTGGTATATTTGTCCAGCGCTCTTCAACCATACCGCTTATCGTGAACTCTGCTGCAATGCAGCCTTCACCTGGGTTTCGAATGCTGGCCTCTATTCTATCTTGTTCTCGGAAGAGACCTCGTGCTCGTACAGAAACGTGGGAGGTAAATCTACCTCTTGAAGTATTTGATAGGATACTGGAGGGCTTACCCCCTAAGGATATCATATCATTTGCCCAAGCATCTTTCGCAGTTGAAGAATGGTACTACTCATCCCTGCCTCAACTCAACGGCCTTCATCTGCGAAGCTTCGATTTCTCAATACCATGCTGCCTGAAACAATTATGGCCTAATACGGATGGTGCTCACTGCTCACTGTGCTATCCATGGTCGCATAAGAAGTGCGTCGATCGTGCCTCTGAGAGACTGGATAATGAGTATATATGTTCCGAATGCCGACAAAATAAGACCTGCAGTATTCTAGAGACTGGAGGGATTTACGGGGTATACCGCAAGAAGAAATCTAGATCGGGATGCAAAGTCGCTATTAATGGTTCGACAAAAATACTCAACTTACGCTTGGGCAAGCCAGCGAGCCGTCGGCCAGAGCTATGGCTTATCCGGGACATGCCCGTTCCTCCTAAGGCCATAAATTATACGATCTATTTTAATGGAGTTTTCTCCGGTCTAGCAGATGGCCTTGATGAATAATACGATATGATTATGGAAAGTGATTCCTACCTAGTGCTAATTGAAAGAGAAGAAAGAAGCCTCCGAGTCCCCAGTGTAGGATCTTGCAAATGTCATTGCCTCACCTAGTTTGTCAAAGGGAGAACCTGGGATTCCATGCCCCTAACTTGGTACAACTTTCACAAAGAATAGTTACATGACCAGAAATCGCTATCGCATACAGGCTCTTGCATTGAGCAAGCCGATTGACTACCCGAGAGACAGAATATGTAGTTGAAACCCTAGATAAAACGACCAGGCTTCGCCAACCAGTCCGCAACATAATCGAAACAGGTCACCACCGTGTCCCCAAATTCACCAGGATAAGACTCACACTCAGTGCAAGTATTAATAGTATGTTCAGCTCCCTCAACAAACGCAATTGCAGTGTCATTGCTAACGGCATTAAGGTGTAGCTTCTCGGCGTTCAAGTACTCGTAATGACCCGTCATACCTATGGTCAGGAGAGGTACGTGAATACCCCGAACCGAAGCATGGGGTGCCGTTTGGCTCGATGCATAGTCAATCCCCTCTATGCTGTCCGTCTTGATATTGAACTCGTTGGTGACCCGGATAGCAAAGGTCGACAGAAAGCGACGGATGGTGGTCTTCAACGCGCCGCTCTCCCAGTTATTGGAGTAATCCTTGAAGTTACCGGGGACGCGTACGGAGGGTACAATCTGCGTTATGGTGCCGTTCTTACGGAGCAGAGGCCAGGCATATGTGGTATGGTGTAGGTACCGCGTGTCCTGGGCAAAGAATAGGTTGTTGAATCCAACGTAAAGTGAAGCCGGGATGGTGAATGGTTCATCGTCACCAAACATTCCTTGGCCAGCCTCAAGTGCCCTAAGGCGCTCCTGAGCATACTGTAGGATCCGACTGTTGCGTGCCACGACGCCCTGTTGGAATCGGTGTTTGAAGTCGGCGGTGTAATTGGACTGTGTATTATTCTTGAATCCATTGGCCGGGTTATAGACACTCAAAGACTGGTTGAGCTTAGCCGCGTTGGTCTCATCCTCAATCGCAGGGTTTAGGCTCAGTAATGCCATAGTCGAAAGACCGTAATTCGCATCAAGCAACATTATGCCATCAGCAGGCTCAAGGCCAGCCATCGCGTCAGAGCACGGGTAGACTTTCTCGGGGCCATTGCATGCCGAAACACCGTTCTCTGCGATGTTTTGGTATGCTGCCATCATTGCGCCGCCACCGCTATGGCCTAGAAGAACAACTTTGTCGATGTCGGTCAGGTTCCGTAGCCAGACCATCCCAGTGTTGATTTCTATCATCATGTCCTCGAAATTCAGGTCCGACATGTATCCATACTTGCTGGCTTCATTGTTGGCACAGAAAGTAGTGTAACCGCGCTTAGACAGCTCTGTACAAGCCACAAAAGATGTGTAGTCCTGCTCCGCATGCATCACGTAGACCGCGATCCGTGAGCGTGCGCTTGTCGAGTTGGGCCGGTAGAGACCGCCGAGTACGCCAGTCTCATCGAAATCTTTCAGAATAGGCACTAGTTGCTCGTGGGAGCTGGTACTTGCAGGTTGGGTAATAACTCCAAGCCAGAAAACAGCAGCAAGAGCTGCTCTGATATGCCACACCATTGTTTGTTAGGAAGAGGTAAGACAAACATTAATATAACAGAAGACAAATGCTAACTCTGCTACCCCGGGATTAGCGTTTATATTTATAGAGAAACCAGGGGGGCATCAATATGGGGCATTTATCATGCTGTGGGAAATTACAGCCGAACGAGCTTAACGTCCGCTTGCGATATTACCCGGAGCGACGCGCGTAGGTAGTATTTGACTCAGGAACGGAGTCAGAATGCAGATCAAGTGGGTCAGTTGAATGACTCCATTCCACCTAGGGCAAATTTTCACTCTAGTCTAAGCAAACGGAGTATGCAAGCCCGAATATGTCTCATTGGTTAAAGGTGTACATACCGTACTATCACGATGAAGGCAATTCCAATGTCTATGGTGGGACCTGGAATGATATTTGGGAAGAAAATGGTTCACGTACTTAACTTCAACGTGTCAACACTCCCCAGAATTCGTGATCCTTGAACAGTGTATTGAAGTTTACATATAGGCCTTTGCATCTCTGTATTGCTGAATCCCTAGCTCTAGAATAGTCCTAGAGTCACGGCTGTCTCTATCATCCTTATATTCAGATGACGAAGCTCTCCGCCACGCACAAAGAGCCAGATATCTCATAAACTACTCTATTGAGCCGAACGGGGTTCATTTCCACGATCCTTCTTTTGTTGGGGTATGCTACGAGAGCTAGCGTGCGCAAATGACAGGGGTATCATTCTTCTTCTGGTGTCCCATTGGCTATACATGTAGCTAACCAACGGATCAACTCCACCACGGTCTCTAGAACATGCCGTCCCAACGGAATCATGGGACTATGTCAGTCAAGGAGCAGGGGAAGGCTCTGTGCTGATTTCCTTTGTCTGTAGATTGCATCCGAGTCGAAGCCGAGTAGGGCTAGCGTGTCCAGGACCTACGTGGCATCCCTGCCACCAGGCTTAGCATGCCTGTCACCGTCAAGTGAGCAGCAAGGATCAAGAAGGTGAATGGCCCCCACGATAAAGCACGGGCCCATTCGAGGGTCGAGGAGTAAGGATTATAAATTTATGCTCCTTCTCCTCCTCTTTCCTCCAACACTCAACATCGCGAAACCACACAGCATCCTTTCACTCCAAAAACCCGCAAACATGGCCCGCAAGACGGTTTTAATTACCGGATGTAGCGACGATGGGATCGGTTATGGTCTGGCACTGACTTTCCAAAAGCAAGGCTATCACGTCTTCGCCACGGCCCGGAATCTCGGCAAGATGACCAAGCTGAATGGCTTGTCTAATGTCACCCTTCTACAGCTGGATGTGACAGAGCCAAGCCAAATTGAAGCGGCCGTCACTGCGGTTGAGGCTCAGACAGGAGGAACCCTAGACGTTCTCGTCAATAACGCAGGTCGCAATCACTTCATGCCTTACCTGGACGAAGATATCGAACAAGTCAAGGCCCTCTATGACATCAATGTTTGGGGACCACTGCGAGTGACCAAGGCCTTTGTGCCATTACTAATCAAAGCGCAAGGCTCCATTGCATTCATCACCTCGATCTCTGGTTATCTGAACGTTCCATTTATGGGTGACTCTTTTCCTTTTCCGAGGCCGCAACATGCATGAAACAATTTTCATTGACGTTGATTGTCGAATTTAGGAACATATGCCGGGTCGAAACGAGCACTGGAGCTTATGGCTGACACGCTTCGGCTGGAGTTGATCCCGTTTCATGTCAAGGTTCTATGCATCACGACTGGCGCCGTTCGCACTCAGGGGCAGACCTACTTCGGAGATTTTAAGTTACCGGAGGACTCTCTCTATAAACCCATCGAAAAGACGATTGCCGCACGGGCACAGGGCGAGGACGGCACGGAACGAATGCCCTTGATGGAATACAGCAGCCAGGTCGCTGCTCGGATCGAACAGGGTGCAACAGGCCGCTTTTGGTGTGGAGCCAACTCCGACAGGACGAAGGCTAGTATTAGCGGTGATTCCAATGAGATGATGGTGAGTGCTCTGTTCTTTTCTTTACTTTTTTGTTTTGCGACGGGTGGAAATGAGAGCCAACAGAACGCTCATTTATGCACGTACGCAGGACGATATCTTTGTCAAAATCACTCAATTGGATACATTGTAATTACACGTGCGGCGTGTGATTGAGACCCGACCTCTTGGGACTCGCTTCTAACGGATTTCTTGTGGATGACTGCACTCTGTTATCCGATTGTATCACCGGTATGCCTCTGGTAGAAGTGAAATTAAGGATTCTATCGCAGAAAGCCTAGAACAAGAACTCGTGTGAGGGCCTCACGACTCACTATACATAGACGTAGACAGCGTGTCTGGGATGGATTGTCAATATTGAAGAAAGTTATAGTCAACGTTAAATTTTGAGGGAACGCGAGGGAAAATGACAATAGCTTGATTGCGATTAGGGTCACTTCGATACACACAGAAACATAAAACAAATATAGTTGTCGATATATCCACATTGGGTGGAATTTGATAGAGAGGCCGATCGGACCCGCCATTCACTGCCTAAAGAAGACTAGTCTCCACTACAGTGGGTCATTATATCCGAGGTCCGATGGTCTGCAAGCAGTATTTATGTCCGAGCACAACATTGGTGGGTCTCCTGGGGCATCGTTTCCAATATCAAACATCATTTCCCCATAGGATTGATATGTGCGGCCAAAGCAAGGGAGCATAGCCTCTTAGGGGTGAGCTACTGTATGAGGACGGAACCCGTTGGCGGCTCTGCTTTAAAGAGTTACTGCAGCGCTGGACCGATGCCAAGTCGGATGAGCCTTCACGAGAATGCTCGGATGGGCTATTACCGCGTAGAATAGCAGAGCTCCGGAATGCGCTACGGGGGCCTTCAAACAGTGGCTTGCTGGTTTGGGTTCTCTCGAGATGATTCATGGGGTTCACTCACGTACCAGTCAGACCTTGATCTAGAAGAGGAAGAAGCCCGGTGATCTACAACGGGCATCCTACTGTATGGCCGGTATACCGAGTGGTTCCGTCCATCCACTAGCCCTAATGCTTTGGGAGATGACGCATTTACCATACGTACGCGAGGTGGATTAATTACTATATTTTTTGGATAGGGGTAACCCCATCTCCTGAAGCATATATTGAACTACCTCTCTACCTCCGTCCAGTCTGCCTTCGCGATCATTTTCCCTGTCGTTCCTTGCATAGTCTTAAACAATGCGTGCTTCCTTGCTCCTTGCCGCATTGGCTCCTGTCGCGTCCATCGCTAGTACATGCGATCCAAGCTTCTTCGCTCCTTATCTAACTAGCAATGTCAGCATTGTATACGCTCGCACTTTTACCCCCACGGAGACCTTCGAGGGACCAATGGGAAACTACACGGGCTTGCCTGAATACTGTGCACTCTACGTGAATGTCACCTCGTCCACTACATCTGCGTACGAATTTGGTCTTTGGCTCCCAACACACACGTGGAACAAGCGCTACATGGCATACGGAAATGGTGGATTCACCGGCCAAGTCGCATTTGCCGATATGGCGCCCGGGCTGAACTATGGCTTCGCAGTCGTTTCAACAAACACCGGGCATAACTCCTCCGTGAAAGAGGCTGGCGATGCCGGCTGGGCATTAAATAACCCCGAAACACGAACAGACTGGGGCTGGCGTGCGCTCCATGGGAGTGTTGCCCTTGGTAAGGCCTTGACCGAAGCATTCTACGATGACAATATTGAATATTCCTACTACGCGGGGTGTTCCACTGGCGGTCGTCAGGGACTTAAGGAGGTCCAGATGTTCCCTGACGACTTCGATGGCGTGCTTGCAGGGGCATGCGCTTGGTGGACTTCTCATCAGCAAAACTGGGACCTAAAGGTAGCGTTGGATAACTTGCCGAACAACGCTTCCCATCATGTTACGGCCGAATTGATGGATATCCTGGCGACCGAAGTTCTTCGACAGTGTGATGTACAGGATGGTGTAAGGGACAATATTATTATGGATGGCTATGCTTGCCAATTTCGCCTCGAGGCCCTGCTTTGCAGCAGCCCAAGAGCCAACACAAGCACCTGCTTCAGCGCCGATCAGCTCAACACCATCTATCGTGTCTACGGTAATTGGGTTGATACGAACCAGACATTCGTTTTCCCTTCCTTTGCCTGGGGCTCCGAGGCTCAAGTCTCCCTCATGATCATCACCGACGATGACTCGGTAGATGCGCCCAGTGGTATTGCCTACCCTCGTGACTTTGTCTACAACGATGCCAGCTGGCCCGCCGAAAATCTCGATTACGCTACGATCCAACTGTCCGAATACCTAGACCCAGGAAATGCTACCGCAGATACCTACGACCTCCGCCCCTTCCATGAACGCGGCGGCAAGTTGATTCATTACCATGGATTCGCTGATGGGGAAATCCCAACCGGGTCCAGCATCTACTACTACAAGCAGGTTGAGAAAGCCATGATTCCTCTTGGTTATGATTTGGACGATTTCTATCGGTTCTTCCTCATTCCCGGTATGCAACACTGCTCGGGCTCGGTACATGGGGCGCCTTGGTACATTGGCTCCGCCAACCAACCCTCTGCATTGACGGGAAGTAATATATGGGGTGTTCCTGGCTTCCGGGATACGAAACATGATGCGGTTCTAGCTCTGATGGCATGGGTTGAAGACGGTACTGCCCCCACCGAACTGATCGCTACCAAGTATATCGATGATACCCCGGCACTGGGTGTCCAGGCACAACGCAGAACATGTCCGTATCCACAGCGGGCTACCTATGTTGGTGGCAACTGGAACCAGACATCATCTTTCAAGTGTGAGTAGTTGAATGGAATGAAGAACTAGATTGAATATCGTGGTTATACTCTATGGGATATAAATTCCAAAGGGTTAGGGGATACCTTATTGTATTAGGAGAGTTACAATACTACATCAGACATCTAATTCATTGGGTAAACTAGAAGAAATCGTATCCTTGCGCTGTGGGTCGACAAGCGTAGTTACCCTTCTTTGTCTCTGACCCCGCAGCGCGACATCTAGAGCACTCTTGGAACCGATACGATATCCGGTAGAGATGATCATTCTATAAGTTGTCCATTAATCCTACCTGAAGAGGTTTGGTCGACTCCGGCTTCGGAGGTCTTCTCTCACTCTGCAAATGAAAAGTCCATTTGTAGACTTTTCCATAGTTTCTCTTCATTCAACCCGTTTGCTTTTAATGATCCTGGGCAATTTCGAGGAAGCAAGCGCGGATTGTCCAACATACGTATCATCCTACGAAATCCTTATTCCATACCCGTGGTGTTTTAGTTTTATAGGGATTAGAGTATCCATTTCCAAAGGGGTTTGAGATATTTCTCCTGTTATTTTAGGCCGTATTCCCCATTTCATGTTCACTAATGCATCATCGCTACAGACTGTAAGTAATACCCTCGGATAGATCATGTGTACCCTAGAGCCTGGGGACGCAATCAATAGGATATGGAATCCCGATTTGTCTCATTGTTTATGCATGGCCTTATTGACTTTGGTGGCGCATATTATCTCTTAATCCCACTCGACCAAAATGCCGATGACATCAAGGTCGCGCCTTGACTACCATATCCCCAACAGTATCTTTAGATAAGTACTGCTCGGATATCAATGTATTCGCTCTTTGCTATGGGCAATGGAAGAGCATAAATAAAGTTACCAATAGGGAATACATGTTAAAATGACATGTTGGCGCTGCGCGTGATCAACGTTATGATGTCTTCTGCCCTTGTCACGTAAACAAAGCGAGGCTAGAAACCTGACTCGTGGAGGCCGATGTCGGCTGTCTTGAGCATTTGCCGAACTCAGTTTCTCTAAAACTGCCGGTGTAGTACATTAAAAGTTATATGTTGACGTATTTTTCTATAAAACCCCGCATCAGAATGTCCTTCTAAACTCTAAAGCAGACCTATGGACATAACGTCCCACAGTCATAGTGTACCACTTTTCGTTAGCCGGACGGGCCTCGCATAACCGTAGTACTTCGGTCTACCGCTAAAACCCGCGTCTGTCCGATTCGTTTGTCTAACCTGTTTCCCCTCTTTAGCAACACGGATTAAGCTCGTACATATCCTTCAAGGTGGGTATGCCAAGGCACGATCGCTGCCGTGTGCCGTCACCAGCTCGTGTGGGGAAATTCTGGGGTATGGAGAAAGTCCGGGGTATGGGTATGGGGATCATTACTTGTTGGCTGCTACGCCTTTCAGGCCTAGCCTCTAATCCCTTTGTGTTCAGCTGGACTGCTTTGTTACCTAGGGAGTATAAGTAGGACCCCATGGTTAACTGATACGAATCAATACCGTTTTCTTCCCTGATCTGACATTTGTCACTATAAGATCTGGGCAAGCTGTGCTTGGCTAAGCGAGACCCAACTAAGCAAGGTTTCATATGAAGCTATATGAAGCGAAATTCTACCACGCGTAGATTCCTTTTCTCACATACAATTCGTTACCCATTCCAATATGGCAGCTACAACAGCCAAAGAAACCAAGGCCTCATCCAATCATGTGGAGAATTTGGATGAAATGAAAGTCGAAGCCGAAGAGAATTATGTTGCAGAGCAGAGGCAGCAATTGCAACTATTAAATGCGCGCATTGTCCGCAAGGTAAATAAACCGCATACTCCAGGTTAGCCTTTGGCTCATATCACAACAGTATGATATATGGGTACTACCCCTTGTGTGGGTCTTGTATGTCATTTCGTACCTTGATCGTGGAAACATCGGCAATGCAAAGACTGCCGGGGCGCAAGAGGACCTTGGTCTCACCAGCTATCAGGCATGTCAACCCCCGCTGCAACTATTTCGAGCTATTGATAACACTATAGTATAGTGGTCATGGGTCCTCAACTCCTTTTATATTACATACACCTGTCTCGAGTGGCTAGTTCTATGCTGGAAGGTTTTCCCAGCGCACATCTACGTGACTATATTATGTTTGCTGTAAGTTCAATCTGTTAGTGAGACTGACTTACATTCAAATCCCAACGAAACGTCTAACTGGTAACCAAAGCTGGGGCGTTTGCGCAATGTGCTCTGGCCTTGTCCATAATATGGCAGGGTTGGTCGCCTGCCGAGTAGGGCTGGGTGTCCTGGAGGCAGGATTTGGTGCTGGTGTCCCATATTACCTATCGCTTTGCTATAAACGTCACGAACTGGGTACACGTGTGTCGATTCTTCTTGGGTCCAGCCCGATCGCGAACTGCATTGCAGGCGCCATCGCGTATGGGATTTCCCAAATTCACTCCCACATGGAACCCTGGAGGTTGATCTTTTTGATCGGTAAGTAACCTAAATCCAACTGTGCACTTTCCATTCAAGTAAGTTGCTAATAAAGCCATGTTAGAGGGGTCGCCATCAATTGTCATGGCTCCCATCGTCTGGTTTCTCCTGATGGACTCTCCCTCGACGGCGAAGTTCTTCACCAACGAAGAACGTACGTTCGCAGTCGAACGCATGGAAACCCGCGACACAACACGGAAGAGCTCACTTTCCAAAGCTCAATTATTCGCCGGACTGACGGACTACAAGAACTACTGCCACGCATGTCTCCATTTCTGTTGCAACTATTCCTTCGCCGGGCTATCCAATTTTCTTCCCACCATCGTCCATTCGATGGGCTATGATTCCGTGCAGGCACAAGGCCTCACTGCACCACCTTATTTCGGGGCATTCTTATCCAGCATACTTGTGGCATGGCTCTCGGATCGATATGGATCGCGCGGCTGGATACTGGCCATATCCGCCAGTGTCGCGACCGTGGGTTATGCTTTGTTAGCCACGCAGACGGGAACAGCCGTGCGGTACGTCGCCATCTGGCTGACAAGCTGTGGTATCTTCCCTGCTTTGGCGATCAACATGACCTGGATGCTTAACAATAATGCCGGCGACACGAAGAAGGGAATTGGAATGTCATTGCTCGCTATTATCGGCCAATGCTCGTCGTTTCTTGCTTCCTTTATGTATCCCAATAGCGCTGCGTACGTTCCCTTCCTTTCCTGAACTCCAGTGAAGACCTACCTCTACATATCGTCACTCGTATATACTAACCCATGCTAGACCTTACTTCGTCAAAGGAACGGCGATTGGTTGTGGCCTCACGGGAATTATTGTACCGGTCGGATTGGTCCTCCATTTCTCCTACGCCGCAGAGAACAGACGTAGAGATAGGGAATTCGGACCGGTGCCACAGGGTGATGGTCCCATCGATGTTAGTGCTGTGGGGGATAAGCATAACCACTTTCGCCTGTTGACCTAGTTGGAGAGTGTGATATTGTTCTTGAATGTCATTTTGATTGAGGATTCAGGATATATATACTTCGTGGTCCGGGTAGTGAGATGCTGCAGGTAATAACGTTTTCTTCCACAACAACTAAAGGACCACTTATTTGAAACTTGTTGATTTCCTATGTGTGCAGAATTGGCTGTAACAATGTCTGGAACGATTCAGAATCATTATATCCAGGAATCGAAAGTTGGTGATTCCGTTGATTGAAATTACGTACGAAGGCTTTCAGGAGCATCGGTTGATTTATTTATCTGGTTTTGATTGGCTTCATGGGTCTCTAAATAATGAGAATATAACGAAATCATAGAGCTGTTGGAGTACAACGAAAGGCACGTCAAACTATCTCCTCTATATATGGTAATGCCCAGTCTTCAATAAAATTCGTCGCTGTGGGAAACGGCCCTACAGCCTTGACCACCGATATAACGACGCGCCTCCGCTTCGTCGTTGACCACGCGAGGGGATTTCTCTTTAAACGCAGGGTTCCCGTCAATTTTCAGGACCTTGACAGGGTCTATGACTACCACGTTTTTATTTGCCGCAAGAAGACGGCGCATATCCTCACTAATGATGCGCAGCGCAACGTAATTGAGGGAATACGTGTCTTTGAGCGAGAATATCACCGCAGAAGCATTTGCGTGCCGGCCAGACCCTGGGTCGTCAGGGTTCGGAGGGGTGAGTTCGCGCACAATAGCACGGGTAAGACGTTCCGAACCCGCGAAACGGACTGCACCTCGCAGACCAAAGACGGGCACCTCCTGTTCGCGATCGTCGGGCTGCTGGGCGCCGCCGGCAATGGTCAAGGTCCATGTACGCACGGTGGCTCTACCGACCTGGCTGATGTCCATCATGTGAAGGCCCATTTCGGACGAGAGCTGCTCAAACATCTTGACGCCCCGGAAACTGTTGCCACGCTCGTCGAGTTTCGGGGAGAAGACGGCAATGCCCACTTGACCGGGAAGGGCGCCGAGGATACCGCCGGCCACGCCACTCTTCGCGGGCATGCCAACCCTAGACACCCAGTCACCGGCGGCATCGTACATGCCACAGGTAGTCATAACGGACAGGACCTGGCGGGCACTTTGGTGTGGCATGATCTCCTCCCCGGTTATGGGATTTACGCCGGCATTGGCCAGCGTTGCTGCCATCATGGCCAAGTCGCGTACATTGGTTGTGATGGAGCCTTGGCGGATATAACCGCGTACAGCATCCTGTGGGTCGCACGAAATGATGCCTGCTGCCTTGAGCATGTAGCCAATGGCCATGTTTCGATTGGCGTCCTTCAGTTCGGCCTCGTAGACTTCTTCGTCCACTTTCAACTGTCGACCTGCCAGTTTGGACAATACCTTCAATATGCGATCAACTCTTTCCTCCGCCGTCGCATTCTCCCCCGCCACCAGTGTGTGGGCGGCGATAGCACCGGCATTGATCATAGGGTTCATGGGTCGGTTGGTGCCGGGTTGCAACGACAGCTTGTTAAATGCGTCGCCCGACGGTTCCACCCCGATTTTTTCCAAGACCCGCGGAAGCCCGGCATCCTCAATGGCCAGAGCATACACGAAGGCTTTCGAAATGGACTGGATGGAGAACTCAACCTCGTCATCCCCGGCCGAGTATAGATTCCCGTCTACAGTGGACAGCGCGATGGCCATCTTGGAGGGGTCCGCTTTAGCCAGGACATCGATATAATTGGCCAGCTGTCCGGAGTCATCCGGGCGGGCTTTTTCCAACACCTGTCGAAGATAGTCGGGGATAGGAGACTTCATGGTTATATTGAAGAATTATGAAGGGGGATTGTGAGGTTGGGACGTATAAGTTTTCTTTCTGTCATTGACGCAAGCGGCGGACTAAATCCAGCAGCCTACGATTTTTTACCGAAACCTTGGCCGCTTGGCATTTTCCATTATGCCAAGACTGCCGTGAACTTAAAGTCCTTGTTTCTGGATTATTTATATAGACTGTAGCATAGTAGGATCCCATTAATATTTATTTTACGAGTAGTAGTAGTGGTGGTGGTCGTCGTTTAGAAATCCAGCCACTAGTCTCTGAACTTAAGGGCCTTAGTACCTGGAAATAGAGTAAGTATTTGAAATTCAAGAAACGGTAAATTACTCCGTCCTGCAGCACTACATGATTTGACTGAGAGTGGTAAGTGTCTTCGGAAACGGATTAGCCAATAGTCCGAAGGGTTCAACTATTATGATTGGTACATCTGATAGACACTAGTACTCGATTGACCTAAGTAAGGCTATTTTGATTGGCTATACAATCAAACTTGGTATTTCCCATACAGCCTTCTCACATCTGGCACACGTATAGAAATCAATTGTTTCATTATGTCTATGTGCTTTTTAGTACTTTTATGAATCCAGATTCTTCAATCTCTAAGTGTTGCTCCTTGTCTGTCGTATGTCTCCCAGTGATCTCGCTAATCTCCTGCGCTACTAGGCAGGATCCTGTAGATATGTTCTCAGACAGGCCTCTAGGCTTGTGAATGCGAAGGCCCATAAGTCTGTCAAAAGGCCATCAGTCCTATCTCTGCGGCTCAATCCAACGATGGACCTGTTCTCTTCTAGACCGGGAATATCATGTGTGAATGGTCACTGGGGGCAGAGCTTCCGGAAGACTGCGAGAATATCGTTGCGATTGAATGGTCCTGCAGATGGAAATATTCGTTTACCTCCTACTTCAGGATCAACCAAGGCTGCCACATAAAGTGGTGCAACATCTATACTATCAACGAAAAAAAGACTTTTCATATCAATATGTAAGCAGACCAGGGTCTGCTTCCCTATAGTTACTCAGGATCGACCAGATTACTAATGCTGCGGGGTTATCGAAAATTGGAGCCCTATATATATAAGTTACTACCTCCATTGGTCTCAACAAAATCCTACACTATACTTCAATTATCTCGCCAAGACACATGGATTCCATTCACCTAAGCCAAACCTTTTCCCACTGCACCACCACGCACAGCTATAATATCCGTTGGACCTCCCTTGGTGATACTGCCTTGCCACCACTGATATTCATACATGGTACCCCCTGGTCGTCGCGTGTCTGGGATACCTACGCACGATCGTTTTCCAGATACTTCCATGTCTACCTCTTCGACAACCCCGGCTTTGGCGAGAGCTCCCTTGGGCAGCCACTCCCGGGTAAGGAGGATATAATTACCAAAGAGGTCGCATTGGATGCCGATCTCGCCCAGCAGTCGGAGGTCTTTGCTAGGCTCTATCACTACTGGGCCCAGGACTGGAAACATCGAAAGGCCCATGTCATTGCACATGATCATGGAGGGCTGATGGCCTTACGGGGTCATTTATTGCATGGATGCGAGTATGCGAGTCTGTGCCTCATTGATGTTGTTGCGTTGGGGCCGTTCGGTCAGCCGTTGTTTAAGTTGGTGGCGGAAAATGAAGAGGTGTTTACTGCGTTGACTGGACCGGTGTTTGAAGGAGTGGTGGAAGCGTATATCCGAGACGCAGCATATAGTGAGTTAGGAAAAGAGACGATGGACATGTTGAAGAGGCCGTGGATCAGTAATGAGGAAGGGAGGAAGGGCTTTGTGAGACAGATGGTACAGGCGAACAGTCGCCATACTGACGAGGTTGAGGGGAAGTACCCGGAAGTGGGCAAGAGAATGCCGGTGAAAATTATCTGGGGCAAAGAGGATAAGTGGATTCCGGTGGAGACAGCGGACAGACTGAAGGAGAATCTAAATGCTCAAGATGTGGTGTTAATTGAAGACGCGGGTCATCTGGTGATGTATGATCAGGGGGGAAGGTTGGGGGTCGAACTAGGCTGGTGGCTGGGTTCTCTACGCCAGAAATAGGGACCATATGGTTATGTATGAGAGCACTTTTCAATTGATGAATAGCCTACCGTTGATTGTTTCTCTTATAAAGATTAGATTCGAAATCAGAACAGTCTTCTTATGAAAGACATGTTCTACATAGTCATGACCAGATAGGGAAAGTAATAGTCCGGCTTCTTTCGTCTGCGAAAGACGCGCCGCTGGTGCGCACATATATGTGCGATAAAACGGAAGTTATCACCGAGGAACAGTTCGCGACCTCTGATGGGAGAGCGAGACGGTGAGCGCCAAACGCGGGGATGTGGTCTATTTTCCCTGTGGTACTAAAGCTAAATATACCACCGAGTTCTATCGTGTGGGTTTTTATGCATGGCTCTTATATCCCCGTCAGTCAGATGAATGCTGATCTTGTATGTCACCCAGCGCCCTCGCAAAGTATAATGACCACCTTGTCAATTCAGATTTTCCCTTTTTGTCGCAAAGCCTTCCTCGCGCCGAGTGAGGCGCGGAATAGATTGAAGGGTGGATTGGAAACTGTACTCAAAGTGACCAATGAGAGCAGAGACTGGCTATTGTACTCAAATTGGCCAATCAACAACAACTGAGCATCACCGGTGAACTCCGTGAAGCAATAGCCAACAAACTTCTGATCAGCATCGAGGCAGGCTGGACACGACAACAACACGAGCAAGCGCTCTACGGTAGCGAAACTACTAGTAGTAATGCTATTGACAGAGCCTGGGTAGTGCGCGCCCTACCGACTATCGCCGCTCAGGTATCTGAATCGCTCACAGCTACTAAAATATCTGAGCCTGCTGTGCGCGAACCATATCTTCAAATAACCAACGCGATCTTCAAACAGATCGGGCGTACAGTACAAGTAGAGCCGCGACTAGTGAATGCAACAGCTATATCTGGAGTGGCAACCCCAGCCTTTTCCGCAGTAGTGTGTGACGCACAGATTGTCGCCGTGGTGGCCGTTGGCCTTTCGAGGGATCTGGTGCATACCGTTATTTCCCAGTCGATGAAGGGCACAGCCACCATGTTGCAGAGTGGGATGCATCCCGTCATGCTAAAGAATCAGGGAACTTCGCCTGAGGGGTGTACCATTGGCGGCTTGATAATTCTGGAATATGGGGCCGTTCGCTGCCACCTGGGCCGACCGGTTCGTGAAGCAGCCACGCTCGCTCGTCTTATGGAGACAACGGATCATGTCAACTATTCTAGGCAATAGGTCATGCCCATGATAGAAAGGCTGGTATACCGGTTAATCCATTGCTGGGTTTGTATTATTGCCTTGCTATCCTTGTGTAGGAAACAGGTCACGGTCATAATTTTGTACTTAAGTCGACCTTCCCTCCATCATCAGCCTTCCCTGAATTTCTCCAACTTATTTGAAAATCCTTTGATTAATACTTATATATGATCAGGAGTAACATAATAAAGCTGGGCAACAATTATAACATAATATACTAGAGAAATTTCGAAAAACTAGTATAACTAGGCTTTGCATCACATGCAAAGGGAAGTTTCTTGAACCAATTTGAATGAACAGACAAAACACTGCAATATCATTCTTACTACTGCTAACTTGTGGCGATCTGGACAGCCTTCGCTGGACGCTTCGGTAAGATGAAATATTGACGCATGACTCTTCAGCTGGAAGAGAAGGAGCACCCCAAGCAAAATAAAAAGTACAAGTGCCGCCCATGTGAAGTAAAGACAATCGGAAGTGGAATCACCGAAGCCTAGAAACCACCAATCAGTATTCCATTATCATCCCAATCTATCCTTGCAGCGCTTTCGTATCGCCGGATGGCTCGACGACGCTGGCTGCATACGGTGTGAACAACGGAAGCGAATCGTCGTCTTCGGCGAGAAAGCGATACAGTCTCGACATATGTACCACAAGCCTGCCATTCTCGCCATCGAAATGAGCCAAGATGATTCTCCCGCGTCGCTCGCCCATGAACGAAAACATCATCACCTATACAGAAACACTGTCAGAAGAGTAACACTAGTCACAGCCCATGAGTTGGGGCTGGACATACAGAAATAACAAGGTGCTTCCTGAACCTCTCCTTATTCATGTGAGTGCAAATGGTGCCAACAATAATCAGGGGTTCCTCTCGTAGCAGCTGGCCAGGGTTTCCAATGAAAGCGTGATATTGGCAGATTCTGATATGCGGATCTGCGTCACGCCAATGACGCCAGCTGAGTGAGATACAGTCATAAGATGCTGTCCAACGATTTGGGTTCCTCGGTTCCTAGCCTCGGTGCTACTGTATGTTCATGATCCAGAAGGTAGCCGATGTTCCGCTACCAATACGTTCTATACTAACAGGTTCCGTCAACTCGATCAGATTTCAACTCCTGGCGATGGCAGCCTTCGCTCGACTCTCAATCCCTGCATTAACTGGCTAGTTTATCGGTTGTCAACGGCAGGACGCAAGTGTTAGAGGTATGTTCTTCTGGATTGACGAAAGATTGGGGTTATAGGGATGACTTGGGCAATATCTGAGGGGTGGAGATTGTGGGAAGTCAGTATAAGACAAGCACCATAGCATAGTTAATGAAGTGATAGAATTCAATATCAGTAATATCACACAGATGTTGTCCATTCACACATTCTACAGCGTGGGCTAGATCTATATTCATAATGTAGTTTGTGTAGCGAAAAGACCATTAACCTGATTGGTCGTGAAGTTAAAGAGGAAAAGACATCCATATATTGAATGCGTACCTACCATTTACTTGTTGAGCTTCAGGCAGAAATAAGAATCCTGTGTGAACAGGCTATCTTTCTTTTTACGAAAGAAAATAACACAAAAATATGAGACTTTTCCCTTATGGAGTAGGTCTCTCAATGGAGTTATGGCTAGGAAAATTGTTACTCAGTAGTGGGGTATATGTAGTGTATGCGCCCAAAGGTTGGCACTCTGCGCATATCTGCACCCGGAGGAATATGGAATAGTTGTCAACATGCCTCCCAGAAACCATGAGAGAGCATCTGCTACTCGCGGCAAGACGTATAGACGCGGCTTTTGAATTGTCCCGCTCGCTTACCCTACAGAGACAAGGGAGCATGTCAACAATACTAGACATTAGGACTTGCCTGTGATAGATGCAATGCAGTGATCCATTGCCGGACTTGTACTGTTACCTTGCCATCTTTGCTGTAGTATGTTGGTCACGATCGAAATTCAGTGTCTAACTCAACTTTCCTGTGCTGAAAAATTCGGCTCTAGTCAGAGGTACGATGGTGAATCTAACATTTGAGGGATTTTTCGACTAGGCTTTACAGGAAAATATGGCATGCACTTTGCAGTGTAACCTTCTTTGTCTCTTCCACGATTAGCTGCTGTTCTCCTGTATATTTAGCTTTCCTGCTTTCTCTATTTCTAATAGCAGTGCCTGGGGCACTTGCTGCTCCACATTCAACGCCGACCTCAGGTAGACTTAGCCCAACAGAGTATCCTGCGTCATCATCCTGTGCACAAGGACTAGTGATACCTCCAATCCCAGTTACCATTGATTACATTGATTGAGATTACCATAGAAGAGAGTTGCGATATTTCATCTGTCAGCCAGCCTGCATGGAAGATGACGGGGACTGATTGGGCCTATCCACTACTCTCCTAGTGGGGCCGGGTACATTACGGACCCGAAAACGGCAGTGACAGGTTAGGTGAAGTCGCATACCCATTACCAGCGGTAGGCTTTCGATCTGTGAAAGTGACAAGACTACTGGGAATGTGGAATCTGTGGGTCCGAATAGTCCAACCCATTCTTTACAAGATTTGTGGGCGTTCGTTTAGGCACATTTAATGTAACACCTCATCTACAATGGAGTTTCTTGCCTACTGTAAGTTACGTACCTACCTAACTCATTTTACCTCAGTGCCCTTCAACCCACTGAGCGTACAGGGGCTCTCCGTGGATACACTACCTAACGTTGTATTCCGACATCACCTCAGATATGCCTCGATTCGTCTGGCACCACTAGTGCAACATTGACTTTTCCTTTCGACTATCTGTCTACGGGGGTCGGGCAATAGCCTGAAAAACCTTGTAAGTGTTGCTTTAGATGGTAATCCGCAAGCCTTGCAGGAGGGCTCTTGCTACTTGATCGTGGGTCCATGGTACAAATCTTCCACAGTTACATACTGCCAGTGTCGTTGGTTTTTACGTTACATTATAATGGTTACATTATTTCTGTGTATATGTGTCTTGTACATCATAGAGAATGGCAGTATATCTGAAGTAAACAACTTATCTAGTATAAATAGGCCAATAAGGACGGCTTTCTTTTCATCTGCATCTTTTTCTTTTGGTGATTCCAACTCATGTACTCCCTTACTCTTTCCAATTATTTGCAATTCCCTTGAGCTCTGATACTCCTCGCTAATGGGAGACTTACACTCGTCATTTTACTCTGGGGGTGTATTGAATGCACATACCGATGATGTGAGGTTTGTTTTATTTTCGCCGGACAACAGCTTGCTTTCTTCTGCAACAAAAAAAGACTTTATGATCTGGAATACCACAACGGGCTCCTTACTCTATACACTTCCAGGAGACAGAGGCCGCGTCTGGGGTCAGGCATTTTCACCTGATAGCAAAATTCTTGCTACTCATGGGTTTACAAGTGAAATTAGGCTATGGGACATGGCTACCGGGCAAGAATACTGCAATTTCAAGGGACACTCGCAAGGAGCGAACATGATTGTATTCTCTCCAGATGGCAACAGCCTTGTCTCTTCATCGGGGGACCACACAATCATGATCTGGGACATTAAGGCAAAGCAGCAGCTTCGTGTCCTCCGGGGTCATACCCAGGAGGTCGTGTCGGTCGATATTTCACCAGACGGCAAACAGATTATTTCTGCAAGTTTTGACAAGACAATAAGGGCATGGGATATGGCCACTGGCACCTCACGAATAATTGGTCAACATGCTGCTTATGTCCTTTGCGTTAGATATTCTCCCGATGGCAAGACAATCGCCAGTACATCTGGTGATCGTACTTTTAGGATCTGGAACCCACAGACTAATCAGCAACTCCATACTCTTCAGGGCCACTCTGGAACAGTCCACTAC
Organism: Aspergillus sergii; assembly: GCA_009193525.1. NCBI lineage: Eukaryota > Fungi > Ascomycota > Eurotiomycetes > Eurotiales > Aspergillaceae > Aspergillus > Aspergillus sergii. The sequence goes on from ML741765.1 coordinate 603,196, forward strand.
ATTACATTTTCTCCAAATGGAAGTCAGCTTGCTTCTACCTCTCGTGATAAAACCATTAGGATCTGGGACCCGCGTACGGGACAATTGATTCACACTTTTTCGGACTGGACTCTCACAGAGAAAGAGGGATTCGCATTCTCACCAAACGGTAGAGAGTTTGCATGTGGGCACGATGGAGCAGTACTGAAAGTTTGGGACACAGCGACAGGACTAGCTCGTGATATCTTGCACGACCATAGTGGCATTATCCATGCTGTCGCATTCTCACCGAACGGTCAGATACTCGCGTCTGGGTCTGGTGACAAGACAATCCGCTTGTGGGTGAAGAAAAATGAAATTAATTGGGAATGCAGCTGAACTGTGTTGCTAGACATACAATCCTTCTTCTGCAATGGTTATGTACCAATACCTTGACCTTTTTAGTCCTAGTGGTTCAATACCGTAGTGTGTTTGAAATGCTACATTGGCGACTATGCTATAATGCGAAACTAGTAAAAGGAAAACATCGATCGTCGACCAATAATGTTCGTTGCTTTCTAAGGCTATGGCCTAAGTCGAAGAGATTTGCAGTTATGGTTACGCTTAATTGACGCCCCTGTGAACTATCGGCGCACTAATTACATTTGGTAAATGTATTGCGTCTCCATGCTGAAGTCTTACCGTAGAAATTCTGTTATTTGCTCTCTGTTTAACCTGCCATATGAGAACAAGAAGCTGGTCAATGATGGACTCTCTGGCCTGTATTCGGAATTCGCCACACAAAGACTCCGCCGTTTGCTCTACGTAAAACTAAGGCCTTTTAACGGCATGATCAAGAAGAGCTTGAACAATATTTCCATAAAAGTATTTAACCCTTCACCAAGTTTCTTTGGTGGTTTATAATACTAGTACCAGTCAACAGATAGTATCCTTTGGCAGGACGAGTACTGGTTGTATGCTTAACTAAGGCAGGCAGTATAGAAGAGATATCTTGAAGACACATAAGCACTGCCAGATAGATACTAGTTTTTGCATCTTCAAGCGGAGCTATGACCACATTGATTGCTAGCCGGTACGAAGAGACCCCCACATCAATGCCGCTGATATCCGTGCGGCTTGCCACTCAACACATCTCCGTACCCGAGCTGCTGTGAAATAATAGTCAACATGGCTCCCAGCAACCAGGACAGGGCATCTGCTAGTCGCGGCAAGACGTATAAACGCGGTTATCTGGCTTGTGTGAGTTGCCGCGCTCGCAAGGTCCGATGTGTTCTCGGTGATAAGCCACCGTGTGCTAAATGCGAGCGTGAACACCGCGAATGTGTCTTCGAGGCGAGCAGAAAGGCGGGGAAACACCGACAGGCTCCAAGATGGTCACTGGCACAAGACCATACCTCACAGAGCCCACAAGGACAAAGCATCCAAGAGCGACCATCGGAAACTAGCCATCGGGATGCAGATAGGTCACCAAGGGTGATATCGAGTGTCGCGTCCGAGCCGGACCCACTTCCTGTAACTGATTCTGACGCCCATGATAATCCATCCCTTTCTGGTCGGGTTATGTCTACAATTTTGGCGCGGCCTAGCGATGCGTTGGATGTGCTTTTCGATGCTGCTCGCCCCGATGTAGGTGAATCGCCATCCTCACAGACAAGGGACCGAGACAAGACCCAAATGGTTGTCTCTGCAAGTGGGCTAGTTTCGGTCTCCGGTCTGTCGCATCCCAGCGAAGACGTTCTTGACCTGTGGGACAGATGCCGATTTGTACGACAAGGATGGTTTACGGCACAAGAAGCTGTAACGTATATAGACCTGTATGTTCGTTCGCTGTAATGGGTGCCTTGTACACTTGACAGATAGAGAGGGATGAACTGACGGACACAGGTTTTACAAATACCTGGCACCACTATCACCGGTTCCGACAGTGGCATATTCTGATCATAGGAACCATGAGAAGCTGATAGTCGAGGAACCCATGCTCTGCTGCACCTTGTTAATGATAGCTTCGCGGTACTTTGTTTTACCGGGAGCTGGTGGAATCTCTCGGAGCCATTTTATCCACCACCGGCTGTGGCAGTACTGTGAACTCTTAATCCGCCGTATAATGTTCGGACAGGAAAAGTACTCGACTGCCAAAACCAGGATCGTGGGCTCAATTGAAAGTCTTATCTTGATATCGGATTGGAATCCACGGTCTGTTCATTTCCCACCTGAGACAGAAGGCTGGGATGGTGAGCTCATCTCACCGGCATACGACCGCCGGAATCGACTTCAGACAAGTGAGGATGTCCCACTCATTAGATGGCGTGAGGATGTGTTTGAGCCTGCAAAGCGATCGGAGCGTATGTCGTGGATGCTGCTTGGGGCAGCAGTCACTCTGGGCTACGAGCTGGGTGTATTCTCCGACGGGTACTCCAATACGCCTCCATTGGCCAATGCTCAGGCTGTTCGAGTATATCGAGCTCGGAAGTTGCTCTACACGTATGTTACTCAGATGTCAGTTAGGATGGGCTGTCCCTCTCCTATACCCGATAGCATCCTGTTCATTACGGACGCATCGCAAGCGAATATAACTGAACCTATGAGTAGACAATGGGAAGGATATATGAAACTATGGACAGAATTGACTCATCTGATGAAAACAGCGTCGGCCATGTTCTTCCAGTCAATCCCGCATGTAAAACAGCAACTATTGTCCGGCCACTACAGTACTCTACTACAACATTATGCATCGTCTTTGACTAAGTGGCATGATGAATTTTATCACTCAACTGGTATGTCCTCCTTCTCCATCAGAGGCTTCAGGGTACATATTAATGAATAATGAGTCAGATACAACGAAAGCCCTTAGACCATTGTTGTTGATCGAATATCACCACCTCAGAGCCTACACCAGTGCTCTCGCCATTCAGGCCGTAGTGGAACGAGCTGTTGCAAGGGGGCTTAGCTGGATTGGCGAAACAAGTCGAGAATCTCTCGATGCATGCCTTCTGCCCCATGATCAAGATTTTATTCGTGATGTTATTCTGAGTAGCAGTAATGTTCTAGAAACTGCCACCCATATGGCAGCCGATGGCATGTTGCGATACGCGCCTTTACGCACTCTTGTGTGTGTCACCTCGTCATCGGTGTACCTCCTTAAGGCCATAAGCCTTGGGGTGCACCATACTGATCTACAGACCTCTCTCCATACGCTAGATCAATGCATCGTTGCGTTGCGGTCCTCCGGTACCGACGACATGGACTTCTCACTGAGATACGCTAGGTTAATAGAGAAGCACGTCGATCGGTTTCGGGCAAACTTTGTCTCTGAGCGTGTCGCGACCATGCATCCAGATCACCAGCGCTATCATCTACAAACACCAGAGCCCTTAACTGCAACACAGCCGGATGGCCAGCCCTGTATGCCCAGTGCATCCAGCAGTTACCCAGGCCAGCAGCCTACCGATGCCTTCGTTACGCAACCGATGAATTCATGGTGGGCCCAGCCCTTTGATCCAAATATTGCCCCTTTCAATTTCAACGGCGAGGGTGTCTCCATAGGATTTGAGTTGGATTCACTAGATTTCTTGTTGAATTTGCCGCAGGTTGGAGGTGAATGAAATCTGTATTTTGTAGCGAATATAGCAACGAGAACTAAATATGTCGTGAATGAGCATTTCCTTCCCGGATAATAACGGTTGTAGCTCCTCCGGCAACTCGCATACCGCGCTTATCCGAACCGCAACCCGAACAGGTCGGGAAGAACAACAACGTCACGATGTAATTGCTCTGGCTAGCAATAAAATGGCTGTCGTGTGCTCCGAGATCGGAGTCAACAAGTTTCCTACTTTTGTACATTTAAATGGTATCATCGTACCACTTCCACTGTCTTATCTCAGTCGTGTAGTAAAGATATATATAGCTGCGGTCTAACCATCCCTTATACCATAAACGCGTATAACCACGCAACCTGAACAACCGAACAGAGAAACAAAATCACAACAATGTCAAAATCAATCGTCAACACAAACCCCTACCCCTTCCACTTCGATGCCAGCACACCAGTGCAAGCAGACACCAATGGCAAGACACAAGACCTACCCGTCACCATCCCAAACAGCCGGGGAAAGATCCCTTCCCTTCAAGCCTCCCGGCTCCGAAGCATGGTCCTCGAGGCCCACAATGATCCAAGCAAAATTGTGGCCCACGTTTGCAGCTACGACGCTTTAAGCTCGAAGTTGTGCGAAGAAGCGGGATTCCCCATCGTCTTTCTTGCGGGATACGCAATGGCTTCGGCCTTTGCATTGCCGGATACCGGGTATATTGCTTTCCAGGAAGTGGCGGCTAAGGTTCAGGAGGTCGTGAGGGCGACTAGTGTGCCTGTTCTTGTGGATGGTGATACGGGGTATGGTGGACCTATGAATGTGAGGAGGACTGTTGAGGGGTATGTATCTGTCTTCTAAACTGTTGATTGCGTGTATGGTCGGCTGTTGACGGATTGGTATAGGTTTGCACGAGCTGGGGCTGCTGGAATCATGATTGAGGATCAAACATGGCCAAAACGTGGGTTCACTTCTCCCTTAAAATAGAATTTTCATGAAAGGGAGTAATGAAATTAACAATTTGTAGGCTGCGGCCACACAAAAGGAAAAGCCGTTGTCTCCCGAAGCGAAGCCTACGCCCGCTGGCGCGCAGCCGTTGATGCCCGTAACGAAGGCTTGGATATCTGGATCATGGCCCGAACTGATAGTCTCATCCACGGCTACGACGAAGCCCTGGAAAGAGCTCGGGAAGCTATAAAGATTGGAGTCGATTGTGTCTTTGTGGAAGCCCTCCCCGACCGTGAAACCATGTTACGTCTACGGAAGGACCTTGACTTCCCTGTGTTTGCGAACATTATTGAAGGCGGGAAGACAGAGAACCTCTCTGCTAAGGACTTGGCTGAGCTGGGATACTCTGCCGTTGCGTATCCCTGGACCTTGGTCGCGGCTAAATTGAAGAGTATCCGGGAGACACTGGAGGCTATTAAGGGGTCATTCTTGGTGGGAAAGCCGCCCACGGTTTTGTCGTATGAAGAGGTCTGTGAAGGTGTCGGATTTAATAGGTATTATGAGATGGAGGAGAAGTATCAGTACGATGGGTCGACAACTGGAAGTAATGGATACCAGTGGGCTTGATCCATGAGTTATCTTCTAGGAGTTTTTGAGTGATTAGCAATGATATAATAACACTTGCATACTATATTACCTGTTGTATAGGGTGCCATTATTACACAGCTAGGTAAAGAAACACTTATTTAAGAAATATATACAAGGCCAATCTACTGTTGAAGATGGACGCTCGCATTGCTTGTACTCCAGGTCCTCCTTATTGACCGTTGAAGTTAGATGAACTAGAAAAGCTATTCTTTCTTTCTGAGCCTTAAGTTGTCCAAAGGATTGTTGGTTTCTTTACGCTTGCGTGAGGGATGCATATGCAGAGCGAAATCAATGATTGAGCGGAGATAGTCATTCTGTGGCCCAATTTGACTCTACTAGGACCGGATGGGTAGTATACATGGTATATGTTAGCGGAAGGCCATCTTCCAATGGACGATTCTTTCACTGCTCGCCGACCGCAACGACAGGCTGGGTCGAGCAGTGTATAACACCGCCAGCCAACGGGAGGGCACGGACAGGTACCTGTGTGACCTTATGTTCAGGGCACAGCTTCTGTAACGTGGAAACAGCCTCTGCATCTTTAACTGGATCCCCAAATTGAGGGAGAATGAGACCGCCATTGACAAAGTAGAAGTTGACATAATTCGTTGCGGGATCAGGATAAGATGAAGCTCCAAATATAGTGGGATCCGGCTCCTCCACAATATGTACCTCAAAGCGGCGCCCCCTTGCATCAACTTCCCGGTCCAAAATATCTTGGATCTCGTTATGCACATCGTGCCAAGGCTGTGGTACACTGGGGTGTGGCTTGGAGAGGACTACCACACCTGGTCGAACAAAGTTGAGTTCGGCGTCTGCATGGACATCTGTGACATCCAGATCTCGCCTGCCAGGGAACCAGATGATCTTCTCCACGCCTAACAGACGTTGCAGCTCCTCTTCGATGTCAGCACGAGAGAGACCCGGGTTGCGGTTCTCGTTCAAGATGCTGCTCTCCGTCGCGAGGAGCGTGCCATCACCGTCCAGAACCAATGCACCCCCCTCCAAGCAAACCTTGGACTCGACCTGAACTACTGAAGCCGGAGAGATGTCGCTGGCGATAACTTGTTGAGCAAAGGTTGCATTCTCTTTGACTTGCTCAGATCCCATCACAGGCCAGTCTAGTCCATCTGTAGCTCGGTAATGATCACCGATATCATCCTTCTTGCCCCATTCACTGAACCGAAAGTTAACAGCAAAGCGATCTTTGGCATGGGCGCCAGTTCCATAGACATAGACGGGACCGGTATCGCGGACCCACAAATGATTTGTGCTGAACGGAATGATATTGATGTTTGAATCTGTGCCGTTGAAAACGGGAATACTTTTGCTAACCAAGTCTCGTGCTTTCGGAATATCTTCTGGACGCGTGTATAGGCGCACTGGCTCGAAGGCAGAGATCGCAGAGGCTAGACTGGCAATCTCCTTGCACGCGTCCTCATAGTAGTTTGCAGCGATTGAGATCTTTGAAGGAAACCCCAGGATCGTCGCGACGTGGCGAGCAGTCTCTGCCGGGGCAACATATCTGCGCAGCAGGTTGGCCATGGTTTCAAAGTGTTTGACGCATGTGTATGGATTAAAGTGACGTCTTGATAAAATGTGGGGTGGTTAGGGTGCGGCAGAACCCGTGTCTTCCGTATGGCACGTGAATCTTACTAGAACCCGACTTTTGACAGGGAAGATAATGGATGGTTCAGGGTCCTGGGCGTATTAAAGGAAATTATTCACTTTTGGCTTCTGGCAAGCTGTAGAATATATCCTGTTAAATATTCATTCTCATAGCCCGATAGTGAGGGGGCTTAGATCCGCTCGGCACCTCTTTCCCAGTGGAAAATATATAACCTAATAGAAAGTTATCGCCCCACTTGATATCTTAACACAAATATACAATAAGAGGGGAAGCAATGAGATCACCGTTGACTCACTTTCTTCTCCATAAGTATCCAAGTCGGATTGCTCCATGTTTCATATCAAGACCTTGCTAACTCGATAAGCGGGGGCGCAGTGGTTTCATTCGAACCGGTATCCTAGGTTCAAACATAAATACTACAGAATTATAGTGAGGATCTAAATTTCCTAACAATAATGTTCATTGCCAGTAGTCGATTGCTCTGTGAAGATGTTATTTTGAAGGAAGCCTTCGCATCTTGTTAGCAATAATGAACGACTACAAATTTAGCTAATATAAATGAGAATATACGAGTGTGGGTCGGTTTCATATAACCTGACCAATCATCCGTGTCTGTCGGACAGTCTTGCCTCCGTCCGGATACTAAGACTAGCTTACTATTAATATTTCTCTAGGCAACTCCGTTCGGTCTCCGGCTTATGCAAGATAACATTAGCCTCAAACGAGTATTGACGAATTTTGATAGCGACCAGAGAACTATTATCATGCATACATTGTAAATCGACATACGTACTGTCCTTCCCTTCACGCCACACTCCATGGAAGATGATGTCTCCAACTTCGCTGAATGCACTGCAACATATGTACGAGAAGCCAGTGTATATAAGCTCTGTTACAAAGGATCTTAGTATCCTCTCAACTTCTTGTGCATTTGCCAGTTGAATAGAATCAACAATGCGTAGTATAACGGCAAAGAGAGTGTAAAGCTCGCGATCAAAATTCTTCTGGCTGAAGTAAAATTAGCATGGCTCTGACTGGGTAAGTGACACATCCATTCTCCAGGTCCGATGCTGACAATTGGGACAGTTGCAAAAGTATCAAAGATATTAGTCAAAATAACCTAGCTACTGTAAATCCTTCTGGGGTTATATGCAAGCCCTAGTTACGCATGGAATGTGTAATAGAAATCCCGAAATCCCGAAGTAATTCAATTTTGTGTTTCTACGTGCAATATACACTTCTTGGTGCGACGCTATCTATGTTCAGATCATCAAAACTTAATGCAATGCTAGTATCGAAATGACTTAGAATCTTCAACCCACCCAGCCGCTATCCCACCCAGCTTGACGTTCTCAGATGGATGGGTCCTGCTTCGCTCACAGGATCGTAGTACGTAAGTCGTAAAATGCCACCGCGAAACCGTCCATTAGCAGATTGCCTGTTTCGCTCTCTTCCACCAGGGAAGGCTTTCTCCCGTTTCATCTGGAGTAACCTGCTCCATTTCCATAAATCGCCTGCCAGTGTCTAGATCAATCTGCCGAAGCGGGACTCCAAGCCACCACTGCCTATTCCACACTTTCCAAAAGATCATTAGAACGAGGCCCATAAATCCAGCGAGATATTGCTGGAAGAAATTGAAGGCGCTTGGAGGGTCTCCCCCCGGTGCCTATGGATAGACATATTAGCATTTCCTTTTCTCCTGGGTGCAGGGGAGCAAGGCCGTCGATTTTGTGGGGGTCACTCACATATAGCGCGGAATAAAACATCGCAACAAGAGCAATGGCGGAAAGAAAAGCTCCAATAGAGCTCCCCACGGTTCCCAGTGTGGACTTCCATGGAATCTCGTCCGTACTGCGATTCTGGGCCTTTAGAGCCAGACGAAACCGGATGTGGGCCATGTTGATACTCAGGTTCATCATTACAGTTGACACGCCAGCAATAGAAAGCAGCCAGTTGAATATAGTTAGACCGGAAGATGCGAACTGGAGGTATGCTAGGAAGCCGAAGAGCACCTGGAGAGCAATCGGGGCTAGTGGGCGGCCGGCCTTATCGATATAGGCGAAAAATGACGGGGCGCCTCCATCGGCAGCTAGGGCTTGCAGTGTTCTTGTAGAGGCGAATGTTGAAGAATTGGCCACGCTCAGACTGGAAATCAGGACGACTGCGTTGATAATGGACGGCAGGACGTGGATACCAGCATCCTGGATGGCCAGGACAAAGGGACTGGCATTTGCGCTGACTCCAGCGGAACTCGCTGCGTCACCTGAGCCGAGCAGCTGGGGGCTATTGTATGGAACGTTGAGACCGACGATGAGAAGGTTCACAATGTAGAATATAGTCACACGCCACAGGACTTGCTTCGTGGCCGTGGGAAGGGTTTTCTGGGGATGCTTTGTCTCTGCCGCTGCGAGACCGACGAGTTCCGTACCACTAAAAGCTACTGCCTTGACGACGGTCAGTACTCAGATATGAATGGAGGCTTTGCTGCTTACCGCATTCACAAATACCGCGCAGAACCCTTTGAACCCGTTTGCAAAGGCGCCCGGATCACGCCAATATTTCCCACCAATATATCCTTGAGGACTACCAGGGACGCCACCGGTGTTAATGATAATCCCAAGAATAATCAGCCCTATGCAGGCTATCACCTTGATTATCGAAAGTACGAATTCGACTGCAGAAATGCTATCAGTTCAAGTGTCCCTTTCTCTGAAGGGAGCATGACTGACCCTCGCCGTAACCGCGCACTCCAAAAACTTGAATTATGACCAGCACAATTAGGAAGATACTAACGAATATTGCGGGATTCAAGTCCGAGTTCCAGTATTCGATCGTTAAACTGGCTGCAGTAATTTCAAAGGGTCTGTAATTGAATATGTCAGTCCTGGGCAATAATAATAATGAGGCTGTAAAGCATACAAAGTGACAAGCCAGCCGAGGGAATACGCCCAACCGATCGCAAAACCCCTGTGTCAGTTAGACCTGTTAGTAAAGGCATGGCGAGTTGGCTAGCATATGAGCCTAGGACTAACCAACAAGGATCTATGAACCGAGTGCTGTATTGGTAGAAAGCTCCATTAATCGGATACATAATGGCTAGTTCCCCGAGAGACATAATTGTGCACAGCAGCAGAACTCCCACAATAAGATACCCTATCAGGACCGAAGCAGGGCCACCATTTGCAAGCGCTTCACCTGAGCCGACAAACAGACCTGCGCCAATTGCGCCGCCCTAGAAGTTGGTAGCTCATCGTTAGTAGGCTTTGATCCTTGCGCACTATGCGCTATCAAAAAATTGGACTTCTGTTCTTCGCGTCGATATCTTCATCCTGTGCTGAGATCAATGACGCAGGTGATATTGACTCACCATCGCGATCATCTGGATGTGTCGGCCTTCGAGAGCCCTCTTAAGTGTGTTACCATTTGCTTCCTCAACATCTCCCGCCATGGCATCGGGAGTGTTCGACGTTGGATTCTTAGCATCATTGCCATCTTTGGCCTCTTGTTCAAAGCTAGCCATAGTGACACCATATGCTTCTCAGCTATGTACAGTTGGGAGGTGAAGAATAAAGGTAAGATGTCAAGGGCAGCTAGAGTGGAATCCATTGACTACGTGGGCCATGTTCAAATATACATACGGTTGAATGTGGAGCTATAGGGAGGTAAACATGTCACTCGATTGGATGGCAATGGAACATGGCTAGACGCAGATCCTGGAGACTCTTATAAGCACTCTCATCATTACCCAATATCTATTTCATGTGCGCACTGCGAAAGATAATCCAACGTATTTTGTCCCCACATCGCCTAGGCTACCTAAATAAGAAGCCCACTATTATATCCACAGCTACAGGATCCGGGGAAAAGCTATACGAGCTTCTAACCGTAAATTAAAGCAGTTGTCCAATGTCTGCTCCCCCCACATACTCCGCTCCCTCCCGCAACCGGTATGCTAACTGCCAAATTGGAATCACTGATATTTCAAGACAACAAGAGTTGCTCATTGCCTTAGGTCCGTTATTAAAGGAATCTTTCATTATGTTCGCAATTTTATCAGTGCAATGCTTGCTCGTACTGATTACTATGGATGGGCTAGGGCAACAAATCGGAAGTGGATTGCCGGTTGACACCCTCGCATACCTGGTTTCTAGCATTCTTACTGTAATTTACGGAGAGTACCGGCCGCACTCGGCGTAGGTAACAAGCCATTTGCAACCCCGCGTCTTGCATATCGGTTTCTCCACTGCATTTCTAGGGCTAAACCATCACGTTACCTATATCCAATTCAACGCGTATAGTAGTGCACATAGGCGTCTTTGTAGACCCAAAGCCTGCCATTCGATGTTACTGATGTACAGGATCAGACGCCTATACAGAGGTTTTCTTCAGCTAATCTCTAGCTCGTGGAAGATAGACGCATTGCGAACAGTTTTTACACTTTTTACAGGTTTAAGACAAGCTCACCACGCTCAGACCATAAAGTCATCGTAAGCTTAATCGCGCCTCCACGCTTATCTAGCATCTTCAAGGCAAACCTTGACGTTAACAGACCTGATTCTCGCATTTTACCCCGCGTGAGTCCCACAACTGTACTCATGATGCTCACCGGGCCGGTTACCTACCGGTCGTAGATCTTCTGGCCCCTGGTCACTAACTGGTTTTAGTCTTTACTGAACTTCCTAATCTTGGCGCCGGATGGGCCCCACAAAGGTCGCAATCTCCTTCCCTCCACGTCCATAGCGTCCTTCCCTCAAAACCAATTGAACCATCCAGATTTATCTCTCTAGACTCCATTAAGGTACTGCGCAGAGATGAACGAAGTTCCCCTCGGTTGCACCCAGCGGGTAAAACCAAGATCTCCTTCCCCGCGTCCGCCAATCCCACGAAATCCGTGCCCAAAACCTCGAGACTCGGTCAACCCCGCAAGCAAGGTTTCAACACTCTTGGCTACATTCTTCCGCACGCAAAATTACAATGGCCGCGTCTAGCCGGACGTTCCTCGCCTACCAGCACGACTGGAACCTTCTCTCCCTCGATACACCCGTCACAACAGTTTATCGCTTCAACGAACTAGAAGATCCCAACCGCCAGCTCTTCCCCGCGGGAAACGATGATGATTATGTCGTCGTCACTGAAAAGACAATCTTCCATCCTCAAGGGGGTGGCCAGCCCTCCGATGTGGGCACAATGACAGGACCCGCAGGGACCACGTTTACGGTGACGGCCGTCCGCATGGATGCGACCGGACAAGGACAAGTCTTGCACCTCGGCCGCTTTAGTGACGGTTCATCTTCTGTGTTTGCGAAGAGCGAGACAGTCCGACAAGAGGTCGATGCTGAGAAGCGCCTGCTACATTCGCGGCTTCATACCGCGGGTCATGTCCTTGGTGCTGCTGTGAGACATCTCCTGGAGAAGGAGGTCAAGGACTTTGATGAATTAAAGGCGTCTCACGCTCCGGGCTCGGCATCCTGTGAATTTCAAGGTCTAATTGAAGGAAAATGGAAAGAGCCGATTCAGAAACGAGTAGATGAATATATCGCCGACAAGCGAGAGGTTCGGGTTGAGTGGTGGGATGAAGCCATGTTTCGGGAAAAGGGTCTGGAAAGATTGATTCCCGACCGTAGCCTTATGCCGGGAGAGAAATTCCGCGTGGTGAATATTGTCGGCACCGAGGTTTATCCCTGTGGGGGGACACATGTTGATACTACGGATTTGTGTGGACCGACTAGCGTTACGAAGATTTCGAGGAAGTCGGGGAAGTCTCGTGTTAGTTACGCTGTGAATTAATTAGGCATCGTGGGACGGAATCCCGTTTCCACGAATTCTTATTCTCCCATTGAGTGTTCGCCCATATGAGCACTATTGTCAGAGTACAGAGAATAACTGTAATGAGGTAGTGGATCAAACTGGCTCAAAAGCTATCGCTGCATTGTAGGGTGGGTGTGGTCACATGCTTATATCCAAAAATATATTTTCGTTTGCGAGAAACAGGACCACCATCGCATCACCCCGTGACCATTTCATTACATTCTTTGCTAGCCGTCTACTCCGAAATAACCAGTTGATCAAGATCGGGACCTAATAATCACCATTCAGTTGGCTATCAATGGACGCAGACAGAGGGAGGCAACTTACCCCATCCTTCCTCATACGCACTGAAGGTGATAGTGTTTGTACCGCCCTTTTCCAATGTGGTATGGAGAGTCGAGGTGAAAGGCGTATTACCACTTCCAGAGGGCAGAAACGCCAGTACATGAGACTGGCCATTGACGGTGACATTTGCGTACCGCTGGGAGTTATTTCCGTTAGCATACTGGACACGGATAGTGGTATCTGTTGACGCATCGCTGGCCACATTGCTGATCTCTATCGTTCCATCGTCAGGGCCACCAATGTACCCGACAGACTTCCCGCCAGAGCAGCCGCTGCAGGAAATAACCTTGGCACCGTTAGAAAGGGCGTTGTTAGATGACTCGGCCTCGTAGCTGGTTCCATCCCCGGCGGCGGACCAGGTTCCTTCAAGTGGTAGTACCCATGCTGTTTCGTTGTGCTGTGCAGATACAGACATCATTAGTATTGTACAGTTTAGCTGAAAGGAAGCAGGGCAGTGGGTGGTTTCATACTAGAGTCGCGGTGGTGCCTTCAATTGTCAACGGGAGCCAAATATAAGTCGATCTCATGAGATTGGAAGAGTCCCAGCGATCCCCCATGTACCTGAGTATGTTAGAGATCGAGGACTTGCAGTGTATTTGTTAGAATGCTCTTACACTACAGAATTGCCGACCGGCAGGACAAAAGTCGTTTGAGACTCGAACGTGTTAGCTCCACTTGGCGCGAAGTCGGTCCAGTCAGTCCAGGGCCCACTGAGATTTGTCGCAGTAACATATTTATTATCGTTGTTTGCTGCTCAACTAATTAGCTTGTTCGAATATATCGTGCTGAGTAACACTTAACAACATACACCATCCTATACCGACCGTTAGTCAACAACAGGGGTCTTGGGGCAAATAAGGGAGACGGAAGAAAGACCTGTTAACTGAGATCCAAACAGAAAGTATACTCCGTCCTGTTTGTATAGAGCTGGGGCCTCCACGTGTTCCGGAAATAGATGAGTCGTCTCGGTGACGTTGGTGAAGTCATCTGTCAGTTTGTTGATTCTCAGGCCATTGGGACGCTAGAGAGCGTTAAGTTATATTGACCCGCATTTTGCATGGATTTGATTGTGTCACTCACGTCCTCAGTTAAGAGATATCCCGTGCCATCATCATCCTTATAAAGACCCATATCTCGCGATTGATACCCAAGAGGTTGGAAGGAACCCCTTGATACGTGTCCATCAGCCCAGGGATACATAGCGAACTGTAGAAAGGCGCGCTTACAGATATTCATATGTACCGCAAACACTGGAAGACGTCGCGACACCGGTCTTTGCCTCGCCGTAGTCACTGCTATCGATGTGCATCCACAAGACATACTTCGATGTGGCATCATTGTAGATCACCTTCGGGCGCTCGACGATGCGATCGGGGCCGAGGTCTCCACTGCTCTGACGAGAAAGGAGTTCTCCAACGAATGTCCACTCTACCAAATTCTGTCGGAGGGAGGATTAGATGGAAAGTCAATTGTTTCGGGGATGCTTCTTCAGTGGGGACCCACTTTGCTCGAATAGCAATTGACTGACTGAAAGGAGCTTCCATTTAGCTTGTTCTCGCCAATCCAGTAGTATGTTGAATCGACTTCGATAATGCCTTATTTACCATATTGCACAGGTCAGTACTCGAGAACTGCCAAGGAAATGATATGCACCATACCTCCACCATGCGCCTGAACATGCTGGTTGGTGCCGGCCGCGGTCCAGGTAGCACCAGGGACCTGTATTTAATTTTAGCATCGGACCAATACGAATTCGTCAGCAACAGGGTTCTCACAATTTGCAGTGCTGCTGCAGCTACAGCCGCCTGGCCTAGGCTAGTTATCAACAAGCCGAGAATCATGATTTTGACGATATCTCTACCCGTATATCTGTTGACAGCAGGGATTCTGGATGGGGTTGCACTTCAATGAAGTATTTAAGCGTGATATTTCCAGGTAAGACAAAAGTAGAGACATGACTGAGGGGTTGTGCTGCAATCTATCTTGGATGGTCTGACTGATGCATCGCGGTCCATGCATATCGGAATTACCCGAAATCCCCCCGAGTCGGGTACGGAGCAGACTCCGTTAATTTTGCCGAAGCCGACGATAACAGGTTCAATATAACCGCAGTCTTCACCTGGTTAGAACGGAATTCCGGATTGCATGATGCTAGCCAGTGTCTCAGATGACACAAGCAATATTCATGAGGACTTCTGCTGGTGGCTTAGTATACAAAGCTTCTTTTTCTTTCACACATTAAGGCAGTCCGGCCGAAAGGGCACGTATAGTGTTAAGACTACCACTAGGCTCGGTAGTCCTGGCATTCTCCTCTTGTCTTATTTGTTTCTTTTGTCCCCTCATGTTAGATAAAGCTTAAATTTGTATAGGGCAACTGAAAGGCAGGACAAGATCAATTGTTAAAACAAGGAACAATCAGTGGTATCACGACACTGTCAGACGCAACCTAGATAATGTCTATACTCTTTCTTGTGTCTCATTAAAAACGTTCCAAGGATTCCAGCAGCCCAAGACAAAAACAGGAGTCTGTCCTGCTGACATATCGCACGTTATAATGTGTCTAGGGCAAATCCTAGACGGACTTGAGAGATACATCAAACCTCACTACTGACTTCTACACGACGGATTTCCTCCTCTATCTCTTTATCCTACTCTTCTATCCTCATGCTAGTTTAAGTTAATCTACGCTACGAGCTACTAGAAGTATCGATAGACCGGCAGGATCCTTATGCAACCGGCTTACCCTCGGCGCAATGCACCCCGAAGGCCAAGACCAGTCGGATAGTAATGGACAAGTCTCTGAGCAGCAAAACCGATGATCGACAGTCAACATGGATTGTTCCCCAGATTCCCCGCACACTACTGAGTCAGTGCCACTGATACCCCACATTATGCATGCAGGGAAGCCCGCAAATTCCGCTGCCCCTTTAGGCAGCCATCAAATGTGATTCGAGTGAGGAATTGTCATGAATCGTGAGAGGACAGTAATTGGCTCACCGTTGATCGGAAAAGCACCCGGACGGTACCCTGAGCATGAAGACTACATATTTGCTGCAGCTAGATGGCCGAGGTCTTTGGCCGAGGCCTTCGGTGCTCGGGTGAATACCAAGCGTAAATCTAGAGTTACCTTGTCTTTGAGAATGTCTCTGAGAGATATTTGAATACCGATTTCGTCAGCTACGGTAGCATCCACTGCACATTCTCCGGGCACTGGAGATGTTTATGTGGGGACTGACTTGAGCAAACTCTATTTGCTTTTTTGTTTTCAAGCATGGCGGTCTCAATATCGCAGGTATCGTTCGAGCACCACCGCGAAGCGCTGGGGATTGCCGAGTCTAAACCTCGCATCTCCTGGCGATTCGAGGGTGTTGCGCCGAACTGGACACAAGCGGGCTATGATCTCGAGATACTCCGAGACGGCGTACCGCAAGTTTACTCTGTTAATTCGTCCGACTCTATTCTCGTCCCATGGCCAGACACTGCTCTGGGGACAGCCGAGGAGGCTAAAGTCCGAGCACGAGCCCATGGAAGCCAGGACCAATCTTCTACGCCATGGTCTGACTGGGCGTCAGTTGAGCCAGGGCTATTAAACGAGACGGACTGGGGTAGCGCAGTTCCAATCGCTGCTGACCGCGAGACCGAGGTGAATGGACCTAAGCGACCCATATACTTTAGGAAGTCCTTTGGGGTGGACCAAAACGTGAAATCCGCCCGACTGTATATCACCTCGCTGGGAGTGTATGAGGCCGAGATCAATGGACAAACAGTGGGCGACCGTGTTATGGCACCTGGGTGGCAATCGTACAATAACCGACATGTCTACGATACTTACGATGTGACCGACCTTATCAAGCAAGGCCACAACGGAATCGGCGCTACCGTCGGAGAGGGCTGGTTCTCTGGTAACCTTGGCTTTAGTGGAGGGCATAGGAATAACTATGGAGACACGATTGGTCTTCTGTCCTTGCTTGTCGTCACCCTGGAAGATGGAACCAAGCTCGAGGTCCCGACCGATGCGTCTTGGCAGGCAAATATCGGACCGACGGTGTCTTCTGAAATCTATAACGGAGAGACATACGACTCACGACTCGAGGCCAAGATTGCTGGATGGTCGTCGGGTTCGTTCAATGGTACCAGTTGGCTCGCAGTCAAGAAGTTGCCCTCGCTGAAAGGGAAGTTAACTCCCCCAGACGGCCCGCCGGTCAGGAGGGTGGAGGAGGTTAAGCCTCAAAGAATCTTCAAGTCGCCGTCCAATAAGACTCTTATCGATTTTGGTCAGAATGTAGCCGGCAGGCTTAGGATTTCAGTATCCGGTCCGAGAGGCACAAACATCACCTTCCATCATGCTGAAGTCCTGGAAGACGGTGAGCTTGCGCTTCGCCCACTGCGCTTTGCCAAAGCCACCGATACCTTTATTCTGAACGGCAATGGTGTCCAAACGTGGGAGCCACGGTTCACTACCCACGGATTTCGGTATGCACAGGTGGACGGCTGGCCGGAGGCATCGACACCGTTGAACGGAGATTCTATTACAGCAGTTGTCGTTCACAGTGACATGGAACGTACAGGGTGGTTCGAATGCTCCCACGCGCTGCTTAATAAATTCCACCAGAATGTCATATGGTCTATGAGGGGAAATTTTATTTCGATCCCGACGGACTGCCCACAACGCGATGAGCGGTTGGGATGGACCGGGGATGCACACGCCTTTGGGCCTACTGCTGACTATCTCTACAATGCTGCTGGCTTTTGGCGAGGCTGGCACCGTGACGTTTGGTCCGAGATGCAAATAAACGGATCGATGAGTGTACCACCGTATGTTCCTATCATCCCGCCGAACACGGACTCGAAGCAGGGCGCTGCGGCAGTATGGGGCGACGTTACAGTTGGTGGGCCGTTCAACCATTATCAGGCCTACGGTGACCTAGATATGCTGGAAGAGCAGTACTCACAAGCCCGAGGTTGGATAGATACTGGAATCCCACGCGAAGATACTGGTCTTTGGGATAGAGACAGCTTTCAGTATGGAGATTGGTTGGACCCGAAGGCACCAGCAGACAGCCCAGGCGATGCGACTACGGCCACGCATCTTGTTGCCGACGCCTACTTGGTCCGAATGACCGAGCTTCTTACCAATATCTCTACTACCCTCGGTCACAGCGACTTGGCGAACAAGTACAGTGAACAGCACACCAGCTTGGTTGATGAATTCCGCAAAGCATGGCTGACGGACGGTGCGATGGCAAACCGGACTCAGACAGCTTATGCTATGGGGTTGCACTTCGGCCTGTTTACAACCGAAGAGGAGCGGTCTGCAGCTGGTGATACCTTGCGCAGTCTAATTGCCGAAAATGACTACCTTGTTGGCACAGGCTTCGCGGGTACTCCACCACTGGGATTTGCCTTGGCCGAAATTGGCGCCACAGACGACTTCTACCGCATGCTGCTGCAGACCAAGGTGCCTTCCTGGTTATATCAAGTAGTTCAAAATGGAACTACAACGTGGGAACGCTGGGACAGCCTCTTGCCAAATGGTAGTGTCAACTCTGGCGAGATGACAAGTTTCAACCACTATGCCTTTGGCTCCGTTGCCGATTGGATGCATCAGGTTATTGGTGGCCTTGCTCCTGCCGAGCCTGGTTGGAAAAAGATTAAAATCGCACCTGTGCCAGGAGGTAATATCACCAGTGCCAACTCGCGCTTTGTCAGTCCCTATGGAGAGGTCAGTGCCAAGTGGGAGCTGAATGGGGATAGCTTCGACTTAGAGGTCACCGTTCCACCAAACACCAATGCTGTCATCACATTACCATACGGTAATGTGACGAAAGAGGTTGGATCGGGGCAATATAAGTTCAATGCATCGAGGGTGTAATCCTACGGGTGTTAAGGAATAAATGATTGCAACGGCATCTTGGTCATCTACGTTTGCACTGGTTTTACCCAACTGAGGGTCTGTGAATATGTATTGTCCAAATAGTGAGAACTTATAATGTAACTGTCCTTCACAGTCCCTGTCACGAATAACTATTTCTATCTACATCGATTTCGCTAGAAGAGCTGCCTGGGTCCTATAATGACATCGCCTCTGAGCTTCACAACAGATCCTAGGCAAAGATTCCATTACTACCCGGACGCTCAGCTAGCGATCAGTCCCGCAACGTTGTGAAGGCAGGTTTGGAGGTGACAACCTGTAGTTTCACTTAATAATACTAAATTGAAGGGTGATACAGTGATTGTCCAATAGTGACTTCCGCAATCTGTATACCTCTTGATGGGCCCTTTAAACAGGCTAAGTTAAATGTTGAGATATTATACAGCTTTCTTCCACCATGATGAAATACTTAGATCAGTAAAAGGCAGGTTCTTATTTAGTTCTACCCAAACAGGGTCGAGGGTCTCTCTGAAGGAAACGAAAGCTGGCTCGGGGCATACTTTTCTGCCTTGCAGTTTCAACAGAAATGCCTCCAGCGCAAGGCTAATGTGTCCTATACTGCAGCATAATTAAACAACGATATGTTGAAGGATCAAGCCCGTTCATGCGTACCCATATACTGGTAGACCGAAGTAGTATAGAGTGTGCAAGGCTTCCTATCACTGGCTCTAACAATTATAGCTTTGTTCAATCAAAGTAAGCAGTCATAAAAATTGTAAATAAATCACTATAAATAAACTACTCTTGTGCGGAGCGATGGATGAACACCTCGTGTGACAGCATAGATTCCCGTCCTCGTTGTGGTGTTTCTGTTTTCCGGTATAGCACGTACATATTTCACGCCTGTCCTTCGAGCGGAAGAGTGCCTGAAAAGAGGGCTTTGAAGTAGTCATCCATCCAATTGAAATCATTGACGGGACCATCGCTCGCGGTGGGATCCTCAGCAGCGTTATTCTGACTTTCAGTACTGGGGCTTTCATCCTTGTGCCCTATTCCAGGGATAGTTGGCAGCTTTGAAGCTATATCCTTGGCTGTCTCTACCGCGTTATCCACCAGCTTCTTCCACTCACTTTCATCCTCTGACCTTGCAGTGTCCTTCAGAGCTTGCTCAGCCAGTTTAAAGCTCATGTCAGGGCCGACCTCATCCAGGGTCACTTTGTCAGGAACGACCTCTGCGTCGACCTGGTCTTCAAGGCGGTGGTCATTGTCTTTGACGTCACCATCTCCAACGGCCTCCGTATCAGCCTCCAGGATGACAATTTGGTCTTCCGGTCTCCCAGGGTCAAGGGCCTGACCAAGCCCATCGGCAGACTCACCCACCAAGGCTTTTAGTTCGTTAATAATCAGAGCCTCCGAACCCAAATCATCCTGTTTGCTGCCGGTGTCCGAGACCAAAGCTGCTACCCTCATGCCCGTGGCATGAGGACCAGAAAGAAATTTAGGACCGAGAGCCGTCTTCTCCCATCCGTCTGGAAGGTATTCCCGAGTCTCCTTAGCACTATCTTTGATAGCCTCCAGGAGCTTCAGCTGCAGATCCACTCCGGGACAGAGGTTCCTCCAGGTATCGACGAACGAGTCTGGGTCGGCAATAGCCGTCCAGATCAACGGGAACGCAATAGCCGCGATGGGCCCAACACCAGGAATAAAGCCGACAGCGATAGTCAAGGAGTTCTTTAAGAAGTTCTCCAGCCAGTCCTGCTTTTGTGGGGCAGGCTTCCATTGGATACTTAGGCCAAAGTTGGCTCCAGCAACCTTGGCCCAGTCAAAATCTGTGCCGTCATCGTAGCTTCGCTCCACCCTAGGACTTGCCACCATATCGCTTTCCAGAATGATAATATTCTTAGAGGTGAAGGCATTTTGGGCACGCAGCTGGCGAGGCAGTGATAGAAGATTCACCAGGCCGTTAATATTGAACCCCACGGTCAGGTTGCTCCAATCCTGCAGGCCAACTGTCTTCTTCAATGTGACAGCCTTCCAGAATGTTTTCGGGTTTTTCGCATTGCCAGTGTGATGAAACATGTTAACCGTACCATCTGCTGTAGCGAAGTTGACATGCACAAAGGTGCAAAGCTCTGGATGGTCCTCGGACGCTTGGTGTGCTACCGGGATGTAAATCCCTCGAATATTTGTCAGGCGCTATTGAATTATGAAGTGTGTGGAGCAGCTAGCATTGGCAACATATGGCTCGGAGCAGATGTACTAACATCAATGAACACCCAGCCTTCCTGCCTCTTGGGCATCGGCATGATCATGAACCAGGACTGGGAGGCAGTTGTTAGTCGATTATGCCAGCTTAGTTGCGCGGAACGTGTGAGACTCACCTCCATAGCGCCACCTTTCATCTGGGCCTGAAGTCGGTCGGCATTAGTGCAAAGATTATGCTGCACACGGCGCTGCTTTCCCTTGGAGTAATGTGAGCCATACACAAAGGGTAGCTGTGACCAACTTCCTATGAAAGGACCGTTTGTCTTGTACATCATCGGTGGTGGCGTCCATGTACTCAGGTCATTGAGGTGGTATGTAGAACGCGGGTGATTATGGGTTTTGCGAGCGGCATCTCCCGTATGAGTTGGCACGTTCCAGATGAACTCAAGAAGGAAGTGACCATAGAAATGGTCTGCACGATCGGCCTGATAGAAGCTCTTGTTGCTGGAGTTTAATGCGGAACGCTTGAAGAAGCACTCGCCTTCGGGGTATGCCAGAGCCATGTTTCCAAGTCGGGCTTTGAACAAGAGATGATAATCTGAAGATAGAATGATAAGCTCGCTAGTGCTGTGCTCGAGCTTCTTATTGAATTTCGATTGAGCGCTTGGATGGAAGGCCAGTACGGGTTGAAGACCGCCTTTATACTACTCTCAGTCGCATCTCCAGGGATCTTTGCTCATACTCCACACGTAATTACGACCTTCTTCCCTGTTTATCTCAATATTAATGTTGCAACGCGCAGTATATTACTATCTGATCTATGCCATCAATGCAATATCTTCATCGACTAATCCGTCAGAACGACGTTGAACCCGCGGACTTCCTAGACGCAACCCCGCTTGTGGTACACAATTACTATAATGAGATGTCGCTATACTGATGTTATCGCATCTAACCCCTCTTCATAATAGTAGCACCGCATAAAGGTTCCTATCACTGAGACGTATAATTCGCTGGCACTTCATACTATCCACGCCACCCTGGAAATATATATCAGGTTTAAAGATACTGGGTGCTCTAGACCCACCATGTGGCGACAGACAAATAATCAGGCCGCGGTATGTCATCGCTTCTACAATGTGTTTGCTACAATCAGCATCAAATGTTCTAGTCCTAGTAATTGACGTTTCATACAACAGAGAATCCAAGGTTGACCGTTAAAAGGTAAACGAAACTATATTTAATCTGGATATCTTAATGTCAGTTTCTTTCTAATGCTCCAGTTGACGAAAGTGAATCCAGGATACGTGGCAAAGCTATCCATCAGCTGAACTGAGACATGCATATAACCCCTGCACCCTTATCACTGTGGAGCTTTAGAGCCGGCCCCAAACCAGACTTTTTCGTCTGTCGAGCTCTATTGCGGAGTGATACAATATCCCATGTATACCCCTCACTCTTGGTGTGTTTTGATGCCGATCATGGCCATCCAATGATCTCTCGAAACGCCGATGCACGGTCTATGTCTCTTAGTCAAATAGTTCACCCTTGTGACGAATGGGCCCGCCACGTATCTTACCTGAGGGGTAGTGGCGATGTAAAAACGTCGCCTTAACTGCATGGGTCAAGAGTGATATCCTTGTTATATCTTATACCATTTACAGCAACGAGTCTTGGGGCGATTGTCATTCTATTATCCAACCATGACATCCGATCGTGTTGAGATCAAGTAATATGTGGTCACTGAGCAGTTCTCCAGCATAGGGAATGTTTGATGTTACACTGACAGTCGTGATGTTCCTCAACGAATAATGTATGCACAGGGGCCTCGGCTCAAGCCGAGGCCGTTAGAGGAACCGGCCCGAAGTGCCCGAGCCGTCGTGTGAAGCAGCAGTCGACCAATATGTGAAAGAAGCCATAATTATTCTCTATCACCGTAATTTGGACACCTCGGCAGCATATATTGCACTGTGGCCATATCTAACAGGTCTCTGTAACAATGCTATCTAGCCCTCAAGACGAAGGCTACGAATGAATCGGCTGATTCCCTCGCTGGTAAATTTCAATCTAACCTCTTACAGGATGTTTTTCCAACGCTTTCGCTCAGTCTCACGGGTCCTCTCGAGGGATTGATATTATAAACATATTTATTTGTCTTGCATCAGAGGGTATACGGGGTACACAGTCTTGGTTGCTTATCAACATACTCTCATTTACACATCTTACAGCAAATCGCCACTCTGCCAAGTACACTCAATGCCTCAGAAAGCATCAATGTCCAAAACAACACTTTTGTAATACATACCAAATGACTGTACTGTACATGTACAGTACCATCGCTATTAGTCTTTGACCAATTAGGTTTCACTCTCACACCTAACTTCAAGCAAGTCCCCAAGCACCTCCATCATTCCAATTACCATTCCCCGAAAGCACCTCGCTTATTACATGTAGCAGTGAACAAAAGTCTCAGTCAAGAAATCGCCACTTGAGGCGCAGTTCGGGCTTTTCCAGAACTCATAAACACAACGGCTGACCTTGTCGTTGCCATTATTAGTATCGACGACCTCAGCGTACCATGTTCCATCGGAGCGATAATTATCCACCGGACAGTCACCACCATTACGATCTAGAGCATGACTTAGTACTCATACTTCCTATGGAGCTCGCAGAAAACATACCGAGTTGATAGCCATCGGAGACACCACCGCCAGCAAGAGCCATATAGAGAAATTTGGCAGGTTGGCTGTAGAATTGGAATGCCTAGCGGTGGAATCAGACTGCCGGGCTGCGGGTGGACCAGTACCCAAGTAGTAGCCGGAAATTACTCTTTTAGGAAAGATGAAGCTTTTTCTAGTAAAAGGTGGAATCCCTGGTAGTCACGTGCCAGGTGGCCTTGAATACCTGAGTGAGTACTTGCAAAACGCCGTCACGTGAGCAACACACAACATTGAATGCCTTTTAAGAGGCATGAATTCATCGAAAGTTAGGAAGGACAGTGCTGAGCATAAACAATCTTGGAGATTATTTCCAATGGTAGTGCAGTTTATGGTGTTCCAAAGGGACTTATCATAGTCAGAGGCGGAGGAGGCCAATCACCATCGGCTCGGATAGAATATATATTGCTGTTGTCCATGAAATACCGTGAGAGGCTTAGGGTTTTGTCAAAAGAATATCAAATGTAACTACGGCTATAAAGTTTTTTCAGATGCCATTTTTCACCTTGAGTATGGTAGCAATGAAATCCATCAGGACTATCTCATTACATGCATTGTACAAGCTCTCTAGCATGCTCAATAGGAATGTTGTTGTTGATCGTCAGGGCGGTTGCCAAGAGATTGGATCGGGCTCGGCCCGGCGCGAAGAGAGTTGGTGATTTAGGCCGAGCGGGTTGAACCCCAGCAGACATTGAGCCTGCCAAACCTGCCTAAATCCGGTATACTCGTCCGGCTTGAAAGGACTTACACCGAGTTCATCTATCTCAAACTTGATGGCAAATTTTATTCCGTTCTTGTGGATACTATTTGATGCGAAAAATAGTACAAGTTCGCTTCTTCAGCTCAGAACAACGCAAGGAAAAGGATCGAAGACTTTCCTACAAACCAAACGAGGTACCACCCTGAATATGCCTTTTATCGTAGGTGTTAGTCGAGCATCGTTTTGAGTGTTTTATCTATCTATTGATGTTTTTGCTGTCTAGAAAATTGCTATTACATTTGAACATCTATGGTAGTAGGCGATATCGGGATGTTCCATCCGCCGATCGCAGTTTGTTGATCCATCCAGATAAGCATTTGGTCCGGCCTTCCAAGGAGAGGCTCTCGAAAAAGTTCAGCCCTGTAATAGTCTCGAACTCGGTACTGGAGCTATTAGATGGTTGTCATTCTCTTGAAGGCAATGATCGTCAACAGGAAGTCTCATGCATACAGCTTAGCGCGATACTGCCACGCGTCTTCCGATTTTTCCAATGGTGCCAAGAAGAGCACCCACCCAAGCATACGTACAGAGCTTTTCGCCAACGCATTTTCTACACGCCTCATACCAACGCCACTTAACACTACTGGCAGAATGACAATACCGAGATACTAACAAATACTACATAACCGCGGTCGAAAGGAGCAATGGATGTAAAAGTTTGCCTAATGGATACCGTCTATTAGTGTATGTACCAGCTTCACACCCACAGTTCAGCCACCCGTTTCATGTTGAATTAGAAGGATACTATCTCGACTATTCTCAGAGTGAATGTTAACGACTCACTGTAGGATTGGAAGTCGATACAATAGATGAACACCCTTTGTGATGCAAAGATGCCACTTGACTATCGCCTTTACGGCTATTTTCTAGAGGATAGTCATGCGATAGTCATGCCAATGGATGACTGAAGATGAGCCGTGTACATTGAAACCGTCAAATATGCAAGCGAAGATAGGATGATGTGGATTCCCGGATGGAGTCTGATTCATCATCCACCCACACCGAGCCAAATATAGGGCTTGTACTCGTGGTTTTCCGTGCCAAGCCCGCAAAACGCTGAGACGGGGAATTCAAGATTTGAAAGGACATTCGAATTTTGCAATGTCAGGAATGACAAGTATAAAGACCGATGATACGGCCTCCTGACTCAACTGACATGAATCATTCGTTTCTCTTGACCATCGTCACTTATCTGTTGTTTTCATTATTCCGGCGTGCTTAGACGCCTGTCACTCGTTTTATAATTTTTTATTCTAGTTCATCATGAAGTATTCGGTCTTCAGCGCGGCACTGACTCTGGCAGTCAGTGTGTCTGCTGCTGCTTTCCCAAAAACCTCCTCTAACGTCGACAAACGTGAAACCGCCAGCCAGTTCCTTCCCGAGTACTTCACCGGCAGCTGCAGCAAAGAGAAGATGACAGTCCGTAAGGAGTGGCGGCATCTGACTGTGAAACAGCAGAACAGCTTTCTCGATGCCGTTCAATGCCTGATGGACAAGCCTGCCAAATCCGGACTGACGGCTACTACTAGCCGGTTCAGTGATCTTCAAGCCCTTCACCGTGGAATGACCAATACCGCGTACGCGGACATCATCCACCACGTTGTAAGTTGAACCCTTTCTGTTCTTATCATACATCTAACCAGTATCTGAATAGGGCCAATTCCTCCCGTGGCACCGCTACTACATGCACATCTACGAGACTCTACTTCGAGATGAGTGCGGCTATACTGGCCCTATACCGTAAGTTTATCACGTCTACTTTTCGCTTAATCCCATACTAAGTTGCATCAAAGATGGTGGGACGAACAGAAAGACGCCGACAGCGGTAACATGTGGCAGTCATCCATGTGGGGTCCAGATGCATTCGGCGGAAATGGTACCGGGTCAGACCTCTGTGTGACTGACGGTCGTTTCTCCAATTACACCTTGCACATTGGTCCTGGTGACGAAGACACCGACTATTGTCTGCGCCGTGCGTGGGACAACGAAAACGCGATTGCCAATGCGAACAGCACCGCCCTCAACAACTGTAATGCGTATAACACTTTCTCGCCCTGGTGGGATTGCATTTCCAACATTCCCCATAAGGGCGTGCACACCTACATCGGCGGTGTGGTACGTATTAACCCTTAAGGTCCTAGATTGTAGTGACCCCTTGCTAACCAATTGCACGTTTAGATGGCTGATATCAAATCCTCTCCCGGTGACCCGATTTTCTTCATGCATCATATGTACATTGACCGCGTTTGGTGGAAGTGGCAGAAGGAAGATCCTATCAACCGTCTCTACGATATCAGCGGACCGACCTTGAACCATACTGCCAATGTTGAACCGGCTGGTGGCTGGCAGAATGCAACCCTTCACTATGAGTTGTCGTCCTTCAACATCAAGCCCAACGTTACTATTGGGGAGGTTATGAACACTCAGGGTGGATACCTTTGTTATGGGTATGATTAAGTCTGCTATGTGGAAAGGCATGGTAGACTCAGGTCATTGGCTTTAGCACCTACCAAGACTATTTAATTAAAAAAAAAGCAGCTATATAAGGACCCTGAGATGAATTTGGGGAGGGATAAACAATCATGCTATATGCTATGACGGCTAATCAATAGAGTTTTTTACAAAAAGCCCCAAATATCTGTTCCAGCACAGCCGTAGAAAACTGTCTCTGAATTACCGGCTTGTCTCGTAATTGCCTTCATCTATTGGCCCAAACTACTCGGACCGACCTCATTACTTGGAAGATTACCGCATCGTCCGAATGGCAAGTATATTTTGTCCACATGCTACTGGTGGAGTATATTGAATACCACTAGCAAGGAGACTCTCTCGGAAGGACTTGAGCGAATTGCTGGAGATGACAATGAGACGAGGCTGAGGCCCAATTGGAGTCGTTGCAAGTAAACTGGACCTGGTTCGGGTGGTTGGATACTACTCAGAACGAGGATCACTCGAGATACCTAATTTATGCAAACTTCAGCTTTCGTTGTGCTAGCCACTAATTAATCAGTACAGGAGATCCTTAATAGGATACTTACCCCTCTGCGCTGGCACCTAGTCCTAATAGAACTACTTGACCCACTACCTAGTACCTACCTAACCTAGTCTGCATACTCTTTCTGGCCATAATTCTTAGTAGAGTTGAATTGCCTATACTCTCCGCCCTTTTTGATAGCGGTTATGTAATATATTATCCAATAATATAAAGCTGTAGAGGGCGGGAGACACAGGGAACGTAATCTGACAGATCGCCCTGTGGCCAGAAAGAGTAATCACCTCAGAAGCTAGCTGAACCACAGCATTCTAAGGTTAGCATTTCCACTCTTTTGCATGCAGCCTAGGTTTGCTATTGACCTATGGACATAAAATGCCGCTTCCACCCCTACATCTGGCATTGAACATTGAGCAATTCGTAACACGCTCCCTTTGCATTTTATTCTAGCTAGTTTTCTTTGTTTGTATCTCGACTAGGCGATACTTTCTTGATATTTCTCTCAGGGATCACCCAAACATACTTCGTCATGTCGAGAACGGTTGACGGAAAGGGATTCCGCTATATTGACCTGCTGCTCGCTCTAAGATGCACTTTTGACTATCGAGCAAATAAATGTAGTAAGTCCGTGTGACCATCGAAAGAGTATTGCTATATCACTCATGGATGACCGTTTAGACGGTAATGTGAAAAGCTTCGATGGAGGCAGAACATCGACAGAGAGGGATCTCTTTGCCAACGTCACTGCCAACTTCGAAGAGCTCGTGGAGGTCAAGGCGTCCTACGAAGAAGGGAGATTGGAGACGGGGACAGGACAAGAGTATGAGTGGTCGATAATTAAGTACCCCTGCGTCATATATTACAATGGGTGTCTGAGGCACATAACAGTAGAGCATGACCATCTGTACCCAGGGCTCAATTGTCATAGGTAGTTGGCATTGAATCTTTGTATGGATTGCGAAATAATCGCACTTCCACTAGCTATAGCTTATTTATCATGATAATTAGACGATTAAGGTGCAAGGCCAACATGTTGTTCTGTTGTTAGTTTTTTCTACAACAGAGACACCTGAGCGTGGCTGCGCGCAGATCCTAAATAATTTATATGACAAGTGCACAGCCCTACCTACCCCGCTCGTAAGCGCCCACCAAGGCTGGCCAATTCTCAGCCCATCAATTCCAATCTTAAACTTCAAAAAGTAGACTCCCCTCCATCCCTCTAGTGTGACTGAAGAAATTCCAAGCTTAAAGCTTTGGCAAGTCTAACACGTCACGGTGCATCCTGTTGACATTAAATTGTGGCTGCTATCCGCATTTTGCATTTGAGCCGAGTGTTTCGATCATAATCCGGCCGGCCGCTGTGGATTGGTCGAATTCTTCAAATACAGCAATGCGTCTTATAAATGTACAAACTTTTGCGCTGGAGGAGTTCTTTAACGAGCAAGTGCCTCCTTATGCCATACTTTCACATACGTGGGGAAATGATGAGGACGAGGTATCGTTTCGTGATATAACCGAAGGAAATACCGAAAATGCCAACTGGCCGATTAAATTCAAGGGGTGCTGCGAACGTGCACAGAAGGATGGCTTTACACATGCATGGATCGACACCTGTTGTATTGACAAGACCAACTCAGTGGAACTTGGTGAAGCCATTAATTCTATGTTTCGATGGTACCGCAATGCATCTGTTTGCTATGTCTATCTCTCTGATGTTACTACCGACGATCGCAAATCGTTACCCTCTCAAGTATCCTCCAGCCGGTGGTTTCAACGGGGTTGGACATTGCAAGAGCTTCTAGCCCCGAGCCGTCTTCGTTTCTTTAATTCACAGTGGGTGGACATTGGAAGTAAAGCCCAATGGGCAGGCCTGATCGAAACAATCACAGGCATATCGCGCGCGTTCCTCCTCGGGAGAAGACCGTTGTCAGAGGCAAGTGTTGCACAACGTATGTCTTGGGCTTCAAAAAGAACAACAAAGCGGAAGGAGGACATCGCTTATTGTCTTCTTGGGATTTTCAACATCATGATGCCAATGATTTACGGCGAAGGTGACCACGCATTCATACGTCTACAAAGGGAAATTATAAGAGAAACACGAGATGACTCTATCTTTGCATGGGGCTTGAAACCCGCAGGGTCTGTCTCAACTGAGCCCCAGGAAAAGATATCTGCCGGAATATTTGCGCCCTCGCCAGCCAGTTTTATTAACAGCGGTCATATTCTCTCACTGGAGCGTGAGGTCAAATACCCGACTGCATTCGGCTTTGACCGTGGATATATCCGAGGAAACTTCCCTCTTTATACGAGCCCAGATGGTCAGCTCTTTGGAAAGCTAAGTTGCGGTCCTGACACGAAAGGCGTTAAGAAACAGATAGTGGGGATCCCACTCTATAATGAGTCGCCCGGTGAAGAATACTACATTCGACCCGAAGGGCGTTACGCACAATTGCTCCCAGATATTGAAGTTGTAAGCTTTACTCCAATAATCTACATCAAGACTGAGCGACAACGGGAAACAGTTACAACGGCTACCAATCAAAGCTGCTTTTTCATCGAAGATCCTATTGATGCCGGATTGAAGTTGATTGAAGTGGAACCACAAGATTGTTGGTGGCAAGAGGATTCTCAAATCGTAGTGGAAAACGACACTGCTGGCAAGACCATACAACGAGCTTGGGCTCGATTTCGTCAAGAGGTAGAGGGTTCCAGTGACTTCCTCGTATTACTTGAATCGAGAATACAGGGATCGCAAATAAAGACACGAAGCCATATTATGACTTCTTCGCAGACGACTTCGCTGAGGGATTTGGCTGAGCAACGTAGCCGTATGCGGAAAGCAGCATTTGGCAAGAAGGTCGCTACTGACGGCGTGCTCAGTATTCATATGACAACGGAGCAAGATACAACTGAACGAGGAATGTTTGTGGTTAAGTTAGCTAAAGTAACTGCCTTACCCGGCGTGACTGTGAATGCGACGTTCGAGCTGGAACTACGAGCGGTAGTGTCTGGGTTGGAAAGAGCGGCAAAAAGACGAGATGAAATTCTTCTGGAAATCGAACATTATAACCAACAAAGTGGAACAGCTCTAACCTGGGATTCAATTAGGGGTCACCGCAATGCAATAGATGAGGAGAAATGTATATTGGAGAAAATTGAAAAATCACAGATTGAATGGACAAAGGAGGGATACACATTTGCGAGGCAAGCGAATAGTCTTGCAGAAACAGCTCTAGCAAATGGCTATGTCCCAGTGCTGGAGAAAAAGTCGGCGACAGAAGATTCTGGTGCAGTGACGGCAGAACGGTTATATGTGATGATTTACTGACCAGCATCTAGGTCAACATCATAAAAACGAAGTTCCAGTTTCAACGGCTCGCCAGAAAGCATTTATTGACTCGCTAATAGCATTTGGAGGATGGCTTTGGTGAAGGGGCTTACGGCCAAGGTAACTATAGTAGGCCTACATGACTTTTGTTATACCCTGCGGTATGGCACTTATGGATTTTCGCCACCAATCACCATAATGCTGGCCTTATCCAGGGATAAAGAATCATTCTCCGCTTTCTCAACTATCATCATGATCACAGCTTCAATGGGTTGAAGGAAGATGAGGATATCGGGGCTAAAGTGCCGTGAATCAGGTGATTTGGAACGCCTCGAATGGAAAGACGCTTGGAACGAAGATTGTCGAGCCTCTGATTATCAATATAGCGTGACCTGAGCCAGGAATATTTTGTTTCATTCTTCTATATTTTTGCTCTTGGCGTCCGAGCCATAACAAGGAAGCCAAGGCTCGAGCGGGAGTATATTCCGACAACACCGTACTATACATTTTAATTTCCGAAGGCATAAACTGCAAGACCTTAATGTTTTGTCGCAATATTGCATAAAAAGGACAATAAGCTTTGTCATCGCGAGCTGTGACAGGTACTACCGATCATAGTCGAACAAATGCAGTTATGTTTGGTTACTCCATCTAGCCCGGGATCGCGTCATCGACGAGCTCGATGATACAAGTACTAGTAAACCTACGACCGGCAGATATCTTATCAGAACGTGTATATGCTCGGCAATAATTCATAGACTACACTTTAGCTGCATATAAGCGAGATTAATAATTGCTCAGACTTTATGCCAATGGCGTTATCAATCTAAGTGCGCTGTTTCCAAGTTCCGAAGTCACCATAGCTCGCGGGGATGATGAAAAGACAAAAAGGAATTCGAGAGCTATAAATACGGGGAGTAGCCAATGCCTGGCTTGTGGAATACTGGATAGATCAGGGAAACAACTGGCCCATTCCTACCAGTTAAAAGACTTTGTCAAGGACAAGACAATGGGATTGGTCACTCAATATAGTCTGCTGTTAGCGGCAGCGGCAGGTTTGCCCTTCAGTTCAGCAGATGGACAATACCGATCTCGTCCGGATCTCACGGTCCCTAAGTTGAATATCACCGTGCCTGCGCCCGACGCCAATGGCACGGAGTATGTTTTTGTTGCTCCCTACGCCAATACCATCCCACAGCCCGGCGCTTACATTTACCGAAAGGACGGTGATCTAGTGTGGTCCGGCATTGGGTACTACTCAGGGTTTGTGGGGAATTTCCATCCCACTACATACAATGGGAAGACTGTCCTCCAGGGCTTCCAGGGAACGATGGACCAAAACCATGGCGAGGGGGTTGGCCAACATGTGCTGCTCGACCAGAACTATGAACATGTGATATCAACCAGGACAGGAAATCACCATATCCCTTCGATTCACGAATTTACCGTCGTCAATGAAAAGACTGCTCTTGTGGAAATTTACCTTCCAACCATTGCAAACCTGACACAGTGGGGTGGCAATTCGTCGCAGCAATGGCTTGGAAACGGGCTCTTCCAAGGTTTGTTACTCTCGGATATTCTTTGGAGTATGCATTTCATTAACGAGTGAATAGAATTTGATATCGCAACTGGAGAGCTAGTGTTTGAGTGGAACTCTCTGGACTATCTCGATCCTGCAGGTAAGTTCCACTCTGACCTCTTTATCTAAGCACCAAGACTCTTTCTCACTGTATGTCATTTAGATTCATTGAATCCACTGGGTTCAAGCGCTAGCAACAGCGGACTGTCATCTGCCCAAACCTGGGATTACGTTCACATCAACAGCATCGACAAAGACGATGATGGAAACTACCTCGTTTCATCACGACACTTCAGCACCATATTCAAGATCAACGGAACCGACGGCTCTATTATCTGGCAACTCGGTGGTAACCATTCTACATTTACCCAAGATTTCACATTTGGCTTCCAGCACGACGCCCGCTGGCGATCGCAGTCCGGCAACATCGACGTTATATCCTTCTTTGACAACTCAGGCAACGGTGAAATAACCTTCAATAACGTCTCCAGAGCCTTGTTTGTTCAGCTCAACCACACGGACAACACCGCAACCGTCCTTCGCAAAGCCACTGCTCCGTATGACCTGGAGGCTAATTCTCAGGGTAACACTCAATTGCTTGCAAACGACAATTTGTTTGTTAGCTGGGGGTCAGCTGGTGCCTTTACGCAATTTGGTGCTGACAATGAAATCCTCTACCATGCGTTCATCGAAGATGCTGTCAGTTACCGTGGGTTTCTAGCCAATTGGACTGGTACACCCAGTGAAGCTCCCGCTCTTGCGGCATATGTAGACTCGGCCAATACCACTCGGTTATATGTTTCCTGGAACGGAGATACTGAGACGAAGGTCTGGAAGTTCTACCAGGTTCAAGAAGGTGACGGTTCCAACGCTGAGGCGCAGTACCTTGGTGAGCAGAGCAGAACGTCATTTGAAACATCTTTCCTTTGGGAGAGCGAATACCGTCCTACAAATGATGTGGAGTTTTACGCAGAGGCGATTGGAGGTAATGGCGATGTCCTTGCCAGGACACTCCCTTCTCTCGCAACTAGCTTTACTGAAATTACGGAGTGAATGATACGACAAGCCCTTGTGAAACGGGCATGTGATTTAGACTAATATGAACTAGATGTTAAATTTACAATGCCGGTTTTACCTTAGATCTTACATAGGCACTCATCGCTGATCGTCAGCTTACTGTGGTGTGTAGAACAATGTATGTGCTTCAAGAGAGCACGGCCACGGGATATAAAATACGGACTTCATGAGGCTTATCATCGGAATCTTGGTATAATGTCTCCGGTGTAAGCCTGTCATTCAGATCGGGGTATAGGACATTCAAACATAATACCAAGGGCTAAGAAAATCTTTCCACCCGACCATTCAAATTCGCAAACTTCCCCGCCCCAGAACCATACGTTTCCCAATCCAATTTGACTTATGGTCGAACCAGTATAATGGAGCACTCGAAGGGTAGTTATGAAAAAACAAAAGGAAGAAGCTCCTGGGGATCCGAGACCAACCGAGACGCTACTAGGTCTCTGTCCAAGCTACCATCATTCTCTGCTGCAATGGCATCCTTCTCAGATGCCCTGTCTAAGCATAGTCTAAGTAATTCGGTCAAATGGTGATATCAGTATAAAGCTCACAGTTTAAATAACACAGAGGCACCTTTATCCGTATACCAAGTAAAACCCTTAACGCAAGCCTGAGAGACAGAGGGTGGCAGCCAAGCCATGTCAATAGTTATAGCTCTAGATTGGCATATTCCATGCGCCCTCTGCGATGGAGATAAGTGCCGCCTGGTCGAGCTCGTAGTCTTGCTCGAGGGGTGAATTCGGAGGCCTTAGAAAGACTTCCTCAAAGCGGATGATTAGAGGATCACCAGCAGTTCGTACAGCCCCGTTCCCATAACGAAAGATCCTAACCGATTGTTCCCTGTAGGCGAAAAAACTAGCACAAGATCTAGTTCGGGGTGGGTTGCCCGGAATCCACTTCTCTAGAACGAGTGCATCTCGGTCCTTCGCCATAGATATCAAAATCACCACTTTGACATTAGCCTCAGATCTTCCGATCCAGATGTTTGCGTCCATTTGTAAGTGGGTCAGATTTTCGTACCAGCCGCTTTCCACGACGAGAGTTGGCCATTTTCTTGGTCTTTCCGGCGGGAGAGTGAGTGGGAGATAACATGCGGCTGGCTCCTTTTGAAGATTTCCATCTATTAAGGTTACGCTACCTATCCCCATCAAATCGTTGTGATCGCCCTTTCGGAAACTTTGCATCATAATCTCCTGTCCAAAAGCTCCCACGGCAATTAGGTGAGGGTTGCATGGGATTTGAGCGATCATCAGCTGGGTTTTGGTATCATATGTTACCCGGCATTTGATTCCAAATGTACCCCGATGGTCGTCGAGTTCCGGGTCAACAAGTTCAGGAGGCACATGAGTGCCCAGGATATAACCCCCAACATTGCCATGCCTGATCTCCTTTTGGGTACACCTCCTAAGATTTCTAGCGGTGGCTCCAATAACCTGCGGGGTGTTCTGTGGAAGCGTCTCAGTTGACAATGTCGGCTTCTGATCGCCTTGCCCCATATTCAAGGTCATACTGGCTGGTACAGTCAAGGACTATGAAGGTAGGTATCTTTCTTGCTTTGAGAATCATTTACCTTTGAAAGGGTCTAGGGTGATGTCACTCTTTGTTCAGAATGAGCCATTGAGTGAATATCATACCATAATGACGATAGCTTTCGGGAATATGCTACACTGTCTCTGTAAAACCATAGACATTGCTGTCCGAATATAATTTCCGGAATGTCCCCCACTCACAAGTCATTGTTCACGATTTATCGTTAGTCAGACGCTAGTGAGCTATCTATTCACGATATCTTATGGTAGAGCTGGAGGATTGGGCGGTAGATGATTGATGTGGGTTATTCAACTATCTGATAAACAGAGAAAGCCATTTAATGACTTTGCGTCAGGTGACCCATCAGGTGACTGACATCTTGTGTTATGAATACCTCTTGCAGATCATACGTCATAGGGCTGCTCCGTTGACTGTTCGGAATAGCTGAATGCAAGCGTTCAGCTGGCTTCACCTGAATAATGGCATTATATTGGACATGAAGTCTCCACATCACGATGGGCACAGCCTCACGAGTCCCTCAGCCGCACTCTTAGTGGCGAGTCGTAGCGATTGTTCCCCACCCTCCTTCATGTAATGTAACTGCGATACATTTCGACGGGTATTTTGACTTCACTTAGAAAGAACAAAACAAAGACAGAAAAGAGAAGAAAGAGACAAGGAAGGAGAATAAAAACTAAATATCTATAGTAGAAATACGCATGCGAAAATAATAGGGATGATACTCTTACTACACATTAACATAGTAAAGCTGCAAGTATACAAAGGTAACTTTCTGAAACCCACTGTCGGTTACAAGGAACTGCCGCCCACCATCGGAAATCTGAGATACAGTACATAATGATCGACAAGTGGGCGACGTGGAAAAGTTTATATAAAGCAATCTCCCAGCTGCCCCTCCCTCCTTCATCATTTCTACCTTTCTTGCCAGCTGTGTATCCTCCTGTGTTTGGCATACAGTTTATGCCCAGTACGACATATCATTTCATTCCATCAAAGCAAATACAGACAAATCAGTATGCCTGTGACTTTCAAAGTTGCAACGCACGAAGCAGAGAAGTGGTGGGCCCAAAAGGCCACCACCCCTGAAGAATTCCTCGAAAGAACGTCTCCTAGAGATTACAGACGCTCCAAGCGAATTGTCCAAAGTTCTTTTGAGAAGCTCCCCTTCTACGAAACGCACGACCTACAGGATCGCCATATCACACCATCAGAAAACGGTCTTGTCCGGGCAATCTTTTCGGCATACAGCAGTCATTATAACCTTGTCCTCCGCCCGGAAGATGTGTGGTTTTCCATCCTATCCCAACTCGGCTTCTACGTCAACGCGCATGCCGAAGAACTAAGGTCCTACTTCGTTTCCCATGAGGGACAGAAAGAACTCACAGTCAAAAGTGCGATACGAGACTTTGGGGCTCTGGCGATCGCAATGACAGACCAGATTCAGGAGAACGTCAAGGACCCGGAACTGCGAGAATGGATCATGCCGGCTTTCAGCACAACCACCACATCTGACAAAATCGTCTCGGCCATTTTGATGATGGGCGTCCTGCAGAAATATTTCTCCTATAAGATGTGTCTCATGTGCGGTATCCCCAGCGTGACATTGCTCGGCGAGCGGGACGACTGGGTCCTGCTACTATCAAAGATCGACAAGATCCCTGAATTGGGTGAGGAACCGACACAGTTTGCAACCCTTCTCCGGCCGGTTCTCCAGCACTTCATCTCATCGTTTGATAGCCCGTCCTCTCCTGATACCGTGGACTTCTGGCAAAGGTCTGTCCATAGTCAGGGTGGCGGAAGTGGCCCTAGCTATTTGTCTGGCTGGGTTACGGCATTTTGCTTCTGGAATGCCGAGGGACAGCCCCTCTATCGTCAGGATACGGCGGCCAACGGTCTCGGTGGCAATCTAGATGGCATCTGGTATCACCGTGTAGATACGGATGATATCCCTTCTGGCTATAACACTGTTCCTGTGAAGGTCGACGACTTCGGCAATGTTTACGACACCAAAATGGTCGCTGGTCTGGTTGGAATCGAAGCGTCACCAACGGCAAGTGCTAATGGCTCAGAAGATGGATCTTTGAATACTATTCAACCGGTGGCAGGATGGTGGATGTATGAGATCGACTCAGGAGAGGAGGAAGCACGGGAGAAAGAAAAACGTGAGCTTAAAGCTGAGATGGACTCCATAGAGGCTGCATCTGCCGATTGGGCCAACGACCCCGAGCTCAGCGACCGTTACTGGAAGTTATTTGGCAAGCACCGGGATTTAGAACTGTTCTGAGGCCCATGTCCTTAGGCTTCTGGCTACAAAGAATATCGCAGCAGGAAAAAAGTGGCGAGGACTTGGGGGTTCTATTTTAATCACAATCTAATCGTTGCTTTCTGCGCTGGTATGCAGTTATCTATAATACACAAAGCTTCCGTTGCCTTTTCCGTATTGCTTCACCATATGTCCCAATTTGACAATAGCATATACAGAGTATATCATTACGTCTATAGCACCTAGCTCGTGTCAACAAGATCGCTATCGATAGGGACCCTTCCAAGAGAGGGTATTTCCCACTGAGTAAGGCTATTAGTGGGATTGAATGATCACCATCTGATGGAGGGGAAGTAGAGCTCGATAGCCACTATAAGAATAACTTAAAACACTGCGAAGCGGGATACTGCCAAAGCTCTACCAAAAATAATACTATCGTTTTCGACGAAATATCAAACCATACCTGGAGAGGATTGAAAAGTATTCATTGTTTTTATCGTCTGATCGTATCAACTCATAGCTTATCCCACTCATGTATTACTTTAAGCGAGCTTCGACAACGCCGACCGGTATTCCTGGCGCTCTCCACACCTTGACCAACCTTAGACCAGATATATCCAGTAGACGTTCCCAATCTTTCTCTGTGCGTTCACGTCCAGCAAACGTCATCATAGTGTGGTCCATCCACGCATGAAACATGTTGGAGCCAACTTCTGGCAAGATATATTCGGTAATCAACACTCGGGACTTTTCGGGGTCCATTGCTGCGGCTAGGTTCTCCAGAATCTGCCTTGACTCTGGCTCGTCAGGCCAGTCGTGGAGACATCGGCGAATATAGTAGACCAGCGCCCCTATAGAATGGTCAGCCACCGCATTAAGTACCGTATTCTATGCCGGACTTGTGTCTACCTTTAATTGGCTGTGGCTGGAAGAAATCATGTGCCATGGCTTCGATGCCATACGGCTGCGTTTCTGTTCCATTGTCCACGATAACGCTGGCCTGGTCCTGGAGTATGAACTTCCCCTTCAGCTCAGGAGCGCTTTTCTTGATTTGACGCAAGATGTGACCGCGGCCTCCTCCCACATCAACAATGGTAGTCGTGCTGTCATCAGCTAGATTACTCAATTCTTCTGCAAAGGGGTAAAGGCCGATTGCGATGAGTCCCGAGTCCTGTGCTACCATCGCTTCATTGAAGGTCGTAAAGCGGTCAGGGAATTTCGATACATGTTCGAACATAGTTTGTCCTTCGCAGTTGTGTACAAACGTATACGGGTTATTCCGCAGACGGAAGTTGTTCTGCCAGTTCTGTTGACGCAGAAATTCATGATTTCTTAACATGGGTGTGAAGTATTCATCCACCCTAATGTCACCGTGTTAGAGAGTTCGTTGTCAGATTGCAGCGACATCACTTACATTAGTTTATAGACCGCCATCATTTGAGGTGCCATGTAGATCTCAGAAAATGGCGTGTGGGCGTATTCCTCTTCCCCAGTCTCTCGGAACGGTCCCATCGGGGTGACCGCGCGCATGAGTCGCACTGTGTTCATAGTCAGACGCATGCCACGACCAGATGTATTACTATGATACGTACCTATTACCTCTTTGTCCACTCCTGTCTTTGCGGAAATTTCCTTTGCAGAAATACTCTCCCCTCCTGTCGGGATGGCATGAAAAACGCCCGCTTCAAGGAGCGCTCTGATTGCTCCCATATTAGCTGCCTAATCGTATACATCGTCAATTAGTTACGTTATGCTACATTTGGACTTAGAAGATATGTATTTTGTCTTCTTTCCGTACATCCTCAAACTTAGAAAAAACCATATCTGCAGGTCCGCGAATTGTTTGATAAAGGCGACCGGCCTTTGCCATGAGATCGTATCTCGCATCGTAGCTGTCTGCCGCGGATAATCGCTCCTTGTATCTAGTAGCGGCAGCAATGACCTGGTCCAGTTCCTCCTGGATGGGATCGAAATTTGGATCGACGCTACCCATTTTGAATGCGACGAAGTTTTCAGTAGATAACAATAAAGATTGAAGCCAGCGTATCCTTGCCAACACGATCCCTACTGGGACCTAGCAATAATTTATAGATGGTTCTCCTGGCGTGATATGTGGAGTGCGAGGGGTGGCTTCTGCAGAAACGCCAATCATTATTGTACAAGTGCACTAGTAGTGTGAGATAGCGTCTTGTATGTTGCGGAACCCACCCGACGCTCTACTTGTGGTGAGTGCTTAGGGCTGGAGTGACTGAGGAATCACATTTCGTACCCCCACCTGAAGTTGGAGCCAATGCATCAGGGGCATAAAGAAAGTCAAATCTCCAATTGCGATCTGCACCACCGGAACGATGTGACGATCTACGGCGTTCGACTCTCGAAATTAATAAGTGTATAAACATCCAAGACAATATGCTTCTGAGGCGAATATAGCTCAGACCACCTGTCATGGATAAGGTTGAGTGCCGCAATTCTCCCATGGAATCAATGCGCCGCTCAAACCCAACACGACTTCCCGTATTCTCAACCGAAGCCACTGTGTATCTGACATGTCCACATTCACCCCCACTCTATGATTATCATAGCCGAATAAAGTATAGTTGATCATACTAACACATCTTCCGCGAGAGAAATCCACCAATCATGGTCGATCGCGAAGGGCACTACGTATCGACAACATACCACCCAGAGATCCCATCTGACAGTAAAACCAGTTTTTTCTCCCACCCTACCACCTGGTCCTTGGGTCCGCAGTATGGGAACCCCCTCTGGTTGCTGCATAGTGCTGACCTGTTACACGTCAACGTTGGTCATGGACTTCCCTTCACGAAACTTTGCATGACCCATACACCAGCCACGTCACCCACAATAGACAGGACAGGACCTATCAACCGCGGTTCGCCTTTGTGTTTTTGATCAACTTGTCTCCCAGTGCATTTAACTTAAAGGTGGACGGTGGTTGGTTGTTATATACAATGACACAAGGCCCTGTCCACATTTAGACAAGTACATATGTTCATACTGACCATTGACAATTGAAGTTAATATTACACTTGGTTAGGGGAGTGTTAGGTCAGTGCAACGACCAGATTGTCCAGCGCTTTGTTCATCTTTCCGGCCCTGCTCAATCAACTAGCGTGTAGCTCCGATGGAAGTAAAGCAAGGGGTTTCATCTTTCGAATCATGTCTAGTAACATTGAATTCGGCCCATTATAGGCCAATGATCCATAGTATGTCTGTATACCCCAAGAATCCTTCTCCTTGTCACTGTCCATTCGGGATAATGGAATATGCCGCCATTTGAGGTGTCAAATACATAGTGAAGATCATGTCGGTCCAGACATGTACAGCTATTGGCTATTCCAATATTTCACGGCTGTACCCTGTTGAAGATAGGGTTACATTCTGGCCGGTTGCATTCCAAGTATCAGGAGTGGCAATGCATGATGCATCATTATCATTGATGATCCGCGTATTAATTAGTGCAGCTAATATGAACCCATGGGATCGCCGTCGGACGAAAGTTATCGGAACACTTCCAGATTCTACCGGGGAAGCCGGTGTTGCGAAGATCATCGTCCGTGCTTTTGCTATGACCACCCTGACTGGCCAATTGCCGAACCCTATCGGGGATCATAGAAGCAAGCGACATGTCAAAAATGGAGCCATTTGGTTTATTATTGTGAAATCCACATAGATATAAGCATAATTCCCTCCATGGCGAGGTGTGACCAGACTTAAGATCAAGCATGCACTTCTGCTATGTTGGAATTGTTTCGTCCGTTAACCACGCAAACTGAACACCGATATCCAGGTTCCTACTACACTTCCACTACCATAGTCTCGGACACTCGCCATGGAGTTGAGCAAGATACCAGTGGCCCCTCCGCCACCAGGCGTTACTCCCAACTTTGACAACCCGGAGGGATCGAAGTTCAAGATTTACTCCGTCAGTCTTGCAATGTGTTCATCCGCAACCCTTGTCTTGCTTCTTCGATTGTATACGCGTTTCTACCTTCTAAGAACATATGGCTTAGATGATTGTATGTACATGCGATTCATGTTCTAGATCCATTGTTACATGTCGTGTTATTCATACTAATATCACCTAGTGTTCTGTGTTATGGGGCAGATCTGTGCATGGATTTTCGCCATCCTAAGTGTAATGAGTAAGTATACTCAACTGGGTCAATATTCATTAGACACGCAGCTAACAGACAAAGATATCAAGAACGGATACGGCGTACATGTCTGGGACTTGCATCTTGACAAAATAACGCCATTCAAGAAGGTTTGTCGGTCCCCTAACATTTGAAACACATCCAACATACTGAGCCATAGCAGTATGATCTCGCAGAAGAAGACGTGTACGCACTCGGTGTCTGGTTCGTCAAAACGGCTATCCTACTCTTCTATCTGCGACTCAATCCCGAAAAACGTTTCCGCCAAATGACGTTCGCAATCATGGGTTTCGTCGCTTTCTACAGTCTACTGAGCATCCTTATCTTCACACTCGGGTGCAATCCAGTTCAGGCTACGTGGGACGTAACCATTAAAGATGCCAAATGTGTCGACCAGTTTGCGTTCGTATATGCCAACGCGGCCTTCAACGTGTTTTCCGACCTTGTGACTCTGATCCTCCCTATAAAGATTTGCTGGTCGCTGCAGACGTCACTGAGGCAACGGATGCTTCTCATGGTTGTTTTTGGGACGGGTTCATTGTAAGCACTTTGCACTTCTGTTTGGATCTGCTCAAATTGCTCACAGAGTTTATCTAGTTGCTGTGTCGTAGCTATCCTACGAATCGTGACCATGATGCCCTATATCCACAGCAGTGACTTTACACACTTCAAGGTCACACTTGCGAACTGGTGGTATGTTCATCACCCCATACTATCCTCATCACCCAACATTCAGATGGTCTATACTAACAACAGTAATCTAGCATGATCGAAATCAACGTAGGTATCATCTGTGCCTGTCTACCAACGATGCGACCGCTGCTAGCCCGCTGCTTCCCACGAATCTTCAGCAGCATCGACCGGAGCAATAACAAAAATTACAAAGGCTCGGACGGCAGCTATTCCCTGAAGCAACGCAAGAAGATCCATAACTGGGATCACCTCACAACCCTCCAAGGCACTCAACTCACGACGCAAGATCCAGAGAATCTGAAGCATTCGGAAAGTGTTCAAGAATTAGTTAAGCCTGATGGACACAATGAAGCTCAGGGAATCATGACGAGTACGGAGTATTCAGTGTCCTATAATAGGGATCATAGCCATCTCACTTAGAGTCATTGAACATGGGCTGTGCGCGTTGTGCTTCGTCACTAAAAGATTTACCTATTTAATTATTCACAACATTCTACTGGGACATTCATTTTTACCCTTCAACCACATGTATTTACTATGTATTATTGAATTCTGACAGATGCACTCATATATTCACGTGTGTAGAATCTGTCAAATATTTTTTTTTTCGTTTTTATATGTCGCGGCCTTATTCGGGGTTAATGGTCATTTCATCCCTTGCATATCGCACGGCACACGAATCTACCCGCCGGATCTCCCCATTATGCAGGGCAGTGATCGACGGATCCTTTCTGCATAAATTCCAATAGTCCGTCTTATGAATATTTCCGCATTTAGGTTCGAACACTAATGTCCGCGGAGATCTGTGCGAACTCGTTGCTGCTGGTCAATATTGCGGCATAGTTGACGAATCAATTACTCCCTTAGGTCCAGAATTCTCCCATTGAGCACAGACTCCTGAATGATCTTACTGTGCTATTGCTGGATAGTTGTGGATGTGGCTCTGGTTTATTTTGTCTTGGCGGTCTTTGGGGGTTCTTTGCCTCGGCGTTCAGGGGTTGTACGTTGAGAATATTTGTCATTTTGGCAACAAGCTATAGTAGGCCCTAGGATTTGCAGGTGAAAGCGGGAAATCTATATGAACTTGAATGAGACCATTGTTCTGGGCTATCATCGGGAAGACAGATATACCTAAGCAGTTGACACTCACATTCTATATAGTATTGTGGGAAGTTGATGAAACCCGAGGGTAGGAAAGTCTATTAAATAAAATAGGTAGATTCCCTCCGGAGAAGCAATCAACAGTTTGATCGACATCGTTTTATCTAAAAGTTTATAGAAATGATTCTAAGCGACCCCTGCACTCCTGTTCTGGGGTCGGTTAGTGGTTTGTAGAGCTTACATGCGGTGTAGTTGTCTAGATCAACTGCCCCGAGTGGTCCGAGTGTGCTTTTGCAGAATCTTCGACCTGAAGTGAAACAAAGCAAAACCTCCATGTATTGCTAGATATATAGTTCGTTGCCAGTTCCGAGAAGTTCGCGCAGTTTTCTTTGTCCTGGATATACTTACCAATGTATTTCCTCATCGTACCGGCCCCCCGGTGACACAACCATGGCTGGCGTCGCTCACTAGAATGGCATACTTCCGTAGGTTCCCTTAGCAGCCCTTGGCTCAGATACCTTCCACTCACTTTGCCGTCTTCCTATCTGAAGAATATGGCTATGAACTACCTACTAAGTACTACCTGGCAGCCGTCACTCAACGAGAGGACTAGAGTCACCTTCTGCCTCTCTTCGGCAATCATTTCAACCCCTGTTGTGTTATGAGAAGACCACACTAACCACGACCGCCTTTGACGACGCGGGTAATCCCCTAGTCTGACGCGCGGAAATCTCTGAAGTGTTCGTACCACCGTGTAGGCGGCTTCAACGAGGGTGAGGTCCTTTATATATTGATCCAGTTATCATTGATTGCTTTATTTGTAACTCCCGTGGAAATAGGTTTACTTACGCCCTAAGCAGACACGAGGGCCACCATTGAAGGGCAAATAGCCCCATATTGCTGTCTTCTCGTCTCGATACAAGGATAAATTCTCATCCCACCTCTCAGGACGAAAGAGATGAGCGTCGGGCCCATACAGATCCTGACGTCGATGCATTGCGTAGACACAGAAGGTGACATTCTAACCCTTGCGAACCAACACCGGTTTATTTCGGTCCTTTCCACCGCCGGTTGGAAGTATAGTCGTTTTATGGGCAGTCCTAGTGTTGACTGGAACGGATGGATAGAGTCGCAGTACTAGCATAGGGGAGCAATAAGCATATA
Source organism: Aspergillus sergii (assembly GCA_009193525.1). NCBI lineage: Eukaryota > Fungi > Ascomycota > Eurotiomycetes > Eurotiales > Aspergillaceae > Aspergillus > Aspergillus sergii. The sequence continues at coordinate 647,618 of ML741765.1, forward strand.
CCATATGACGCTTAGATATACCTACCTTCTTTGAGAACCTTATCTAGATATGGCATCTTTTTCAATGTATCTCGTGTCATATCGTCTCCACTACCCACAATCGCTGCTATCTCAGCGTTTAGACGGCCCAGGACGTCAGGGTGTCGTGCTAAGCAGAAGCTAGAGGACAAAGGTAAGAGAGGAACCGGTGTCGAAAGCGATTCTAGCTTGGGCAGCTGACACTATGGCCGATACTCACAATGTCCAACTTAAAAGGCATGCTGTCGTATCTCGACCAGCCAAGAGCACATTAAGCAACTGCCCCCTAAGGCTGGCTCTGGTGCTTGCATCTTGTGCGATAGAATCAAAGACACAATGCCCATTCCTTTCACTCGTCTCAAGTTTATCTCCTTTCCGTGCTTCGATATTCTCCTCAATGAATTGATGGGTAGACCTACAAGACCGCCAAAATCCAGGGCCACTGATCAACCAATATAGATCTAGTAGCCGGAATCGCTGAAGAACGTATCTCTGGGCATCAACAAAATCCCTCACAAACTTCTCGCCCTTGCTGAGCTCACCAGGCTTCATGCTATTGATTGACATTTCGAACAGGAATTCTGTTGTGGTTTCCAAGGTTAAGCGGAAGGATAAAGGCTGCGTACCTGAAACGCCAAGTACCTTCGCAATACGTCGTAGATTACCCATACTGATGCTGCACCGCAGAATATGTACACTATACGCGACAGCATCTGGTGAATCATTCAGCTGAAATTGACAATAGCTTTGCTCACTGGCTGTGGATAAACAGCCTTGATCAGGGGCAATGTTCGGTCAATGCCCAACGCTGGCCGATATTTGCTTTCCACGTTAACAGACTTCAGCTAAGAGTCTGTGCTGCCCTGGGGAGCACAAAGCGAGCGCTCAGAAGCCCCAATATTAGTCATTAAATATGTGAAAGGTCGAATTTTCCTTTGTTAGGTTGGTGGTGTAGGACAACTAAGCCGAAGTGGCCCTCTTATAGACCTTGGAAGGTGTCTGACAGCACCGTGTGCCGCCAGGAAGACAAAGAAGATCAGGGCACAGCATTCACGCCCAGTCTCACAACCTAACCAGTATCGCAGCACTGTGGTGCCCCAGACTGTATTTATGGTTGTGCTAGAAAGCCTTTTCAAAAGAAACCATGATCCACGGAGATATGTTATCATCAGTTGCTGGAAAGTAGAAATCTCACTTGTACCACGTACTCTTGGCGGCACGTATGGTGAATAGAAACTTTCACTTGAAGCGGAACTGAGCACGGTTACCACTCCATTTATGCTCCTATAATCGCATTCCAGATCGTAATCACTCTGCCCAAACGTTACTGTCAACCATGAGCCTTCCGCTCCACATATCACGGACAACAAAACCTAACACCGACGTCGTCTGATTGCCCATATTGGACAACTCTAACACTACTAGAGATAAATATGATGGTGAAGCTGGTTTTTCCTCAAGAGCAGCAAAAGAAATGGTGCATTTTCAAGTTATTGGTCCTCATGTTATGTCACTTCGCCCCACCCATGTAAAACAATAATTGAGTTAACGCTACACAGCCGGAAGTGCCTTACAATATTGCTCGCCGATCACAGTCTCGACTGCATGGATGTTGATCTATGATAGTCTAAAAGTATGAAGACGCCTCCGTATAGAATGTTTCAACCATCGTCATTAAAAGCCTCGCAGGTGACCGTTCATAGACAGAGGAACCTAATGGCAACTCATGAGAATCTAGATGGCCTTAATTATATATGTGCAAGACTGGCTATGTCTGTCCCAAATGTAGTAGCCTAATTCCTACTATTGGGGCTGCTGAAAAATCTCCTCCAAAACCATCGTGGCGTGGTCGATGCGTTACTAGCATGAAAACAAGAGCGCGGGTACCCTTGCCCCTATGTTGCGGATATATATTTTAGTTGTCGCAAGGGTCCAATTTCCCCCCTCTCCCCTTTATCAGTCGCAGAATGGAAAAGCATCTGGCCGTGTCCTTTGAGGGTTACCTGATTTGTGACTGAATTCGAAACGGAGATGATCCATGGTTGACTCGTCCACGTGACTGGGTGGACTTCTTCTGCCGTCTGAGTTCTGCGACTCTTTTGTTCTTCCGCTCCAACCCAACACGGATAAAATGGACACGAATACGACAGGCATGGACAGCGCCACGTTGAACAAGATTCGCTCTCGGAGATCACATCACAAGTCCCGGCTCGGTTGTAAAAATTGCAAGAGGCGGCGGGTAAAAGTGAGTATTTCTGCTATTTAATAAGTTTCCTTTTCTTGTAAACCTGAATTGCTCGTCAATCTGTGGCATGATACCATCGTTCCTTTACAGTGGGAGACAAAATGCACGACAGCATGTGGACTTATCTACGTGCTCTTATATGCTTCCGGCCAAGAGGATACGACCTGTTGTATCAAAATATGCCCCAGCATGCGACTGACCTGCGACAGTGTGATGAGAAGAAACCATCATGTGCAAATTGCGTGAACCATTCCATCGAATGTGACTTCTCCGTATCTACTCCGACGTCGCCATCACCACCACCTGCTGCTGCATCAGCTCGTCAGCGGTACCGATTCAGGCAATCCAAATATCAGAATTTAGCTTCCTCAGCGCCCGATGAAACACAACGCCCTGGCGGCAACTCTGTCGCCGTCCAATGCGATCTTTCCGCCAATATTAGTGCCATGGGCGGGGTTTCGTTTGCGGATCTTCAACTCTTTCATCACTATCTTATCTCGACACATCGCACCCTCACGGATGATGCCTCCGATCGATTTGGTGTTTGGTCGATCCACATCCCACAGTGGGGAATCGCGTTTCCCTCAATCCTACATTTAATGCTGGCCTTGTCCGCTCTGCATCTTGGTCATGAAAAGCCAGAGCTTCGGCACCAATATGTGATGCAGGCAAATGACCATTTCACATTTGGTATCCGATCCGTCACCACCGTCCTCTCTCAACTAAACTCCGAGAATTGTCAGTTGATATATATGTCAGCGGTCATGATCTGTCTCGTTTATTTCGGACATGGCCCCCGACCCGGTGAATATCTAGTCTTCAGTAGCCAGGGACAGGCTGAGTGGCTAGTTCTCATGAGAGGTGTTCGCTCCATTGTGGCAACAAATCATGAAAAGATCTTTTCGGGGATCTTGAAGCCTCAGACAGATGATAAGATCGAAACCCTCAGTCCCCACTTACAGGGTGAATTACGTCAACATCACGATCGCATTGTCGAGCTAAAGACTTGGATCGAGATGCAGACCACTGGCCCCGAAAAGGACTTGTACCTTGGTGCTGTGGGCAGCCTACCAGACACTTTCGAAGAGACTTATAAGATGCGGAGTGCGGGAAAGGACGGTGTATCTTTATTACCTATGGTGATAGGCTGGATATATCGACTCCCAGAACCATTTGTGGTGCTTTTGGAGAAGAAGGATCCTTTCGCGCTCGTTATCCTGGCTCATTGGAGTATTCTACTAACGTACATGACTTCTTCCTGGCTCTTTGTTGGTTGGGACCTACATGTTATTAAGGGTATTCGGGCTTCTCTCAAGGAGGAGTTCCACACCTGGATTAGCTGGCCTGAGACTGTCATTAGCATACGGGCCTAGTATATAATTCATCTGTGGACCCTCTTCGATGCTGAAGGAGCCGACCTAAGTTGGATCATACATTTCTTCGAGATTGTACATACTTGTTGTTGCTAGGGAACGAGGGCCATTATAAAAGGGACGATAGCAGAAACCCGGTGCTCAAGACTTCAAAAGGAGGCCAGGATCGCAAGGAATGTTGCCACGGTAAATCTCCGGATAAGTCTATTTTTAGTAGCGAACTAATGAGTATCCACCACCTTTGGACCCTGACGGTGTCATCCATGCAGGTATGAGGCAATATATTAATAGAGACTACTTTGAATTGTTGGGCCTAATCCCTGTGCAGTATGGCTTAGCATGTGACTGCACTCTCTTTTGAGAACTGTTTATCATTCTTCTCTAACCTGTTGCTGGTAGCATACGGTGTGACTATTATGACACCTTTAGCATAATCTCAACATCGAGGCTGAATACTATACACTTACATGGATCTCGAATTCTTATCTAACGGCCAATTAAGTGCTCCTCGCCATTGGGGGGCCCTAAGCCGGGAATCTCGGCAGAGCGCGCTCCTGGCCACAGCTCAAGATAAGAAGGACTACTTCTCGCTGCATAGTCTACCATGGACATCTAAATTCCTATGTTTATACACAATATCAATATCGCTACTGTTTATCTTGAGTTCCGTAACTCAATTATGGCTACTACGACACAAGAAAACAAAGGTGTTTCCAAACTATCGGATTTACATAAAAATGGTAAATATCAATATTTCTTACAGACCCAGTGAAGTATCGCTTTACAATCAAATTATTGACTAGCGCTCCAGGTGCTATACATGGCGGCATTTGGGTCCCAAGTATTCTGTCTCTTTCCGCTTCCAACTGCGCCTGTAGCAGCATTGCGGATCAACTTTCTATCAGCTGCAACTTCATCAGTTGCGTTATTGTTCTTAGGCATAGTGTCATTCTTTGAGCACCGTCGAACAATCCGTACTTCGTGGTCCCCTTTACTATACCTTTTATGTAGCCTGCTTGGAGATGTCCTGTTCCTGACTTCGCCTGATCCAAGCTTCCAAGAACAGGTCACCAGCTGGGTAGTTGCCCGTTTAGCTCTAATTAAGGCAGTCCTCATATTCCTTGAATCGGGCAATAAGGAGTCGATTTTAATGCCCCACTGTAGGGATCTACCACCAGAGCAAGTAGCGGGGGCTTTTGGAAAGACATTCTTCACCTGGATCAACCCGATTCTCAGAAAAGGGTATACGGATATTTTAACGCCGCAGGATATTCCTGGCCTTGAGAGAAAGTTGAGCTCGGAACGCCTGCGGAGGGATATTCTTCGAGCCTGGGACCAAAGGCGTGAGTGCCTAACATATCCGACGGGGTCTCGAGTGCTAATGCCTATCTAGGAAAGCCTGAAACCACACTCACATTACCCGTAACATTGCTACGATTTGCGAAAGGGGTAGTTCTATCAGCGATTATTCCTCGAATATTTCTGATTCTCTTCCGATATTGTCAGCCAGTCTTGATTAACGCTGCCGTTCGGTTTGTTAACAGTGGAAGTGAAAACTCAACCGGTCCTAACTTTGGATATTGGCTTATTGTTGTGGCTGGTATTATCTATTTTGGACTGGCGGGAAGTATCAACATCACAGTTCCCCCTTACTCGTAGCTAACTGAACAGTAGATCAGTACTGCCGTGTACCACCATCAGTTAAACCGGCTACAAATCATAAATCGCAGCGCTCTAATCGCACTCCTTCACCATAGAGCGCTTCATGTTCAAACCGATGGTCATGACAAAGGTGGACCAATAACCCTCATGAGTGTTGATGTAGAGACTCTAAGCACACTTGGGGATATGCTCCATGAAATATGGGCTTACATCTTAGAGGTAATCATTGGGACAACCCTGTTAGCCAGTCAAATCGGGTGGTTTTGTTTGGTTCCACTTGTCGGTGTTTGCTGTGAGTGCCAACATATTATGCTATACCTCTTTCTTCTTTTCTCCCAGGCCCTGACAACACAAAGGTTCGTCCTGGATGAGCGCGTACGTAGCGCGCCATTTGCAATCGCGGCAGCGAAATTGGAACGCCGCCACGCAAAAACGGATGGCAGTCACGACGGCCCTGCTTCAATCTGTTAAAAGTATGAAGATGCTTGGTATCTCTGATTCTGTTAAGTCCTGGTTGTCTAGTCTCCGAGGCGATGAAATTCAAGCTTCGATACGATTGCGGTGGGTGATGCTTGCATACAATGCTAGTGGTAAGCCACGAACAGATAACTAGAGGCCTAATTGGGATCAGTGCTAACTATTGATATGAGGCTCACAGCCAACGCTCTAGGCATTTTCACACCAGTGATAACATTGGTATTATACGTACTCTTTACAAGATCCCAGTTCGATGGAGGCCTCCCCGCAGAAAAGGCTTTCACATCTATAGCTCTGCTCGCTATGGTTACTCACCCTGCAAATATGGTCATGACCATAGTTCCTCGCGCCATTGCATCTCTGGCAAATTCTGAAAGAATCATGAATTACTTAATACACGGTACAATTCAGGACCGTCGATTAGATATACGGCAGGATCAGATTGGCCCGGGCATTACAGAAACCCATGAACGGGCAGCTATCTTACTAGCTGATGTGAGCATTCAATATTCACATACAAGTAAGCCAACATTGAAGCAGCTTAACTGTAAGGTCAACAAGGGGTCGATTGTCATGTGCGCAGGCCCCGTTGGATCAGGGAAAACAACCTTAGCTCGGACGCTACTCGGGGAAATATCTCCCTCTAGTGGTGTGATTTACACTTCATCTAAGCGCATAGGGGTATGTGCCCAGGAGCCATGGCTACCAAGTGGAAGCATCAAGGAGGTTATATGTGGTGGTATTCAGGTTGACGAAACCTGGTATGAGCAGGTCTTACGTGCTTCTGAGCTGATGGAAGACCTAGAAGCTCTCCCAGATGGCGACAATACCGGGATCCAGTTTCCTGGTCTCAACTTGTCTGGCGGCCAGCGACAACGTGTGGTATGTTTGTTCCTTGAGCATCATCCTGTCCCACCTCCACCTGACATACTCACCTTCGGAAGGCCCTTGCCCGAGTTCTGTATGCTAGATGCGAGATCGTAATCCTTGACGATACCTTCCGAGCTCTTGATGGAAAAACAGAGAAGGCTATCGTTCATAACCTGTTAGGTCCTGACGGTGTCTTTCGAAACCATGGTACAACAGCTATAGTTATGACGAACTCTGGTAGGCTATTGATCCATCTACATATTTTAGCCTCGGACCTAACCGAGGTAAAGCCCAATACTTCCCCCTAGCAGATCACATCTTAGTGCTCTCAGACTCTGAAATCCAGCTACAAGGCTCCTGGGATAAGCTACAGCATATTAGCCAACAAATAGACAAATTCATGCCCGATGAGCGAGAATACAGACATATCTCACAAGGAGCTGAGGCGCAAGGTAATGCTAACATGCAGAAAAACTCCAGGGTTGATGCAGCCCGAGATTTAACACGACAGAGTGGAGACTTAAGGCTCTATGGTAAGGATGGGCACGTTTAAACGAACGCTGGCTAACTGTCCTCCAGGGTATTACCTCAATGCGATGGGGGTTGGGAATGGCCTTTTCATGTTAATGTGTACTGCATCGTACTCATTCTTTATAACCTTTTCGCAATACTGGGTAAAGTGGTGGGCCGAAGCTCGTGATAAGGAAACCGCGTTTTACATGGAGGGCTATATGGTCTTGGCTTTGATAGCCTGGATTTCTACCAACGGTACTATGTGGTAAGTGATCATGAGCATTGATGAAGATACCTTCTACCTTTCTATTCCCGGTTACTAATAACACAAGGTCCACGTGTATGCGGATTTCCCCGCGAGCAGGCGCTATTTTGCATAGCCGACTGCTAGACTCAATATTCGGGTTTGCTTCCAGACCCCTATCTACCTTGGTCGTATCCTGACATGAGACACATACAGGGCTCCACTATCGTACTTCTCAAACAATAATATCGGGGTCACCCTGAACCGGTGAGGATAAACCCCTTTCATCTCTATGCGAGAGCTAACACATCGAAGGTTTGGAGAGGACATCCAGCTCGTAGATCGTCAACTACCAAATGCTTTTCAAGCATTAGGCACTCGTAAGTATCCCATTCCTGAGTTGATCCTAGTTCTAATCAGACTTTAGAAGTGTTCAAGCTCTTGGTGCAGGCGACAATACTCTTTAGTGTTATCCCATTGATGGCCATCGCCCTACCCTTTTGTATGGTGGTTGTATACTTTGTGCAGAGAGTCTACCTACAGACGTCGAGGCAGCTCCGATTACTCGAGATCGAGTCAAAGTCAGCTCTCTATTCGAGCTTTGTAGAAATGGTCTGGGCCCTCTTTTAAATCAACAAGGCCGAACATCGCACTAATTAGGAACAACAGGTGGATGGTCTTAGCACAATACGTGCACTTCAATGGCAGCAGAAGTATACTAGCGACATAGTTGGAACGATCGATGCGTCACAAAAACCTGCATATCTACTTTTTTGTCTTCAACGATGGCTGAATCTTGTTCTTGACCTCTTGATCGCCGTGGTTGCGGTGGGTCTCGTGGCTCTAGCCGTAACATCCCGGGGAACAGAGAGAGCAACAGCAGTCGGTCTATCCTTGAATATGATTATCCTTGCCAATACAACCCTGCTTCGCCTTGTTGAGTCATGGACCTCGCTAGAGGTCTCCCTTGGAGCAATTGCGCGATTGCGTTCAGTTGTAACGGAGACACCGCGGGAAGAAAGTACTGGCGAACAGAAATTATCTCCACCCGCCAATTGGCCGGTCTCTGGGAGCATTGTTGTTCATAGCCTTGGGGCTTCGTATAGGTAAATTCAGATCAGGTATAGTACTATCGAATGAGTGTTAACAAGATTCTAGTCCGCCAAAACTTGCTCTCCAGAACATCCACCTTGACGTCAAAGCCGGACAGAAGCTTTTAATATGCGGTAGGACTGGGAGGTACGACAACCCGTGCTTCTTGTTATATAGGCAAGCTGACAAGTCTATCCGTCCACTACAGCGGCAAAAGCACATTGTTACTTTCCTTCCTTCGTCTGCTGGACCTCCAGCACGGATCGATAATGGTCGACAATATCGATATCTCCAACATGTCCCAGACATATCTACGCCGCCACTGCTTCATCACAGTGCCACAAGACCCATTCACCCTAGCGGCAGCTACGCTTCGTTTCAACCTTGACCCAGAAGGGTCCCTCCCTGATACCGTGCTGATTCAAGTACTGGAAAAGACAAGACTCTGGGAGCATTTCTGCCAATTCTCCAACGTTACCCACCAAAATTCCATCAAAGTCGAAGCTCTTCTAGACCTTCCATTGTCCTCGCTCCCACCACTTTCTGCAGGCCAGCTTCAACTGCTTTCCCTATCACGCGCACTTGCTCACAAAAAGGCTTCCACGGCTCCTGAATATTCTGACCTCCAGACACAGGTTTCGGTAGCGGAACGCAGACCTATTCTTCTTCTAGATGAAGCTACGTCCGCGCTGGACCCACATACTGAAGCAGTGACGCAAGATGTTATAGAAGAGGAATTCACCCAGAAAGGATATACGGTGATCGTTGTCGCTCATAGAGTAGGTGGCATGGTTAAGTATTTCCGGGATGGCATCGACGCGGTTGTTTGGATGAGTGAAGGGAGGATTGAGAGAGTTGTGCGTACCCAAGCGGCTATAGGACTTGCGCTGAAAGACGATAGAGGTGGAGGATTCAACCTGTGCTCAACAGATTTACCATAAACCTAAGTTACATATACTATCATTCAATCCTGGGAAGAACATTCCTTGTAAAAGTGGACTAACGTTCATGAAGAGTTTTTACAGTCCAAATAAAAGCATAATTTAGCGAGCAGAATCTCAGCTCAAGCAAGATAAAGACTTCTATCAAGAGCAACCGAACAAGTTAAACACCGTTAACGCCCACAGACCAATTGTACAAACCCTACGACAACATCCCCACGCTCAACACCTCTGATACCCCTTATACCCAGCCAAAGGCACCCCATCTCCATCACCCCCCTCCTCCATACCAGCACACAATCTCCCAGCCTCCCCAGCGCGTCTCGCCTTCTTAATCAACAATCCAGGATGCCAAAACACCAAAACCGCCATAGAAAGAAACATCATCGCCGCATCAAAAACATAAATATACGCCTCCTGCTGATTCAAAGCGGACTTAACCGCCCCGAACTCCACCAACCTAACCAAGTTCCTCACCATCAAGAACAAACAACTGGCATAAATAGCCCACATGTACCTCCTCCAATTCAAATCCGGGTTCGCAGCGGCCACCCTCGTCGGCTCAGCGGCTAGTCTCCGATGAAATACCCAGGCAATCCAAACAAACACTAAGAATACCACAAGCGCAAAAACAAGTCCGACGATGACGACCTTCCGTCCGATATCCATGACCTTGGCATCGCCTGTGATCTGGACGCCTGCGCCACCGAGTTGGGTGAAGAAGCAGAAAACATCGTTTAACACGAAGAGGACTGTTATTCGCTTAGGTCGCATGGGGGATAGATGCTCTGCGTCGAAGGCTCGGATGATGCGACCGAGTACCATGTAGATTGTTGCGGCGACGAAGGGCGGCGCGCATAGGATGAGCATTTGTTGGAGGGCCCAGGAGCTGATCAGGGTTCTGTTGTTGTGGGACCAGGCGCGGCCGTAGTAGCCGAATGTTTCGCCTGGTGTCTTTGTCAGTTGGGTTCATGGTGCATCGTTTGGTGGAAGTGGGAGGTGCGGTACGTACATATTCCGCCTAGTATTAGAGGGATGAAGTAGGCTGCCTTGTAGGGAAACATCAAGATAATGTGAATGACTGTCGTTATGCCGAATATGGCCATGAAAGCGTAGCCAGCTGTTTGGGATGGGTTGTAGGGATAGAACTCGACCCAGGGTGCAGAACCGTTTACGCCTTCGTGGAATGTGAAGTCCATTGTCGTTGAGATATTTGGTCAATGCCAGGTAAGCTGAGTATTACTCAAAATATTTGAGAGAAATATATGTCGATTCCACAAGAACCGGACCCCCCATCCCTGATTTATATCTAATCCAGCCATGCGTATTAGAAAACGACGATATTACCGGATTAGGCAATTCTTCTCGCGAATACGAGTGGAGCTCCCGAAAAAGCTTAAATGCAGGGGATCGATACGCCTGTTGGTGGAGAACCCTAAATTTAGCTATGCTTAGGTTTAGTTCCTGTTGATTTTCAATGTTACTCTGTGGGTCTATCGGGGGTTCGGCGAATCGTGTTTGCGATTTTGATGTATACCTGCTTGTGGTGTGAGAATTTGTGTGTCGATCGCTGTGGTAAAGGCTGTGGGCTGTGGGTTTGAAACGGTCGAGGCTTGGCTGATGGACTATTCTGTGTCTATCTGTTCCTGGTATTGGGAACATTTGCTGTTGCCTGGTTGGACTGTGCTCTTTGTTGATGCATGTCGCCTGTATTATTGCCTTTGGGCCATGGGTAGGTATCCCGAGTCTATTGACTGGATGATATGACGCCCTATTGGGCAACGTGCATCCCGAGACATTAAGTCCTACCATAGCCTGCAGATGCATATTAGGGCGAACGTTTTTATCATTGACATGCCAGGGTCTAGGACTGATATCGATAGCCACTCAAAAGGCTACTTACGCTAATAAAAGCAGTATATTAAGCTTAATACCCGACAAACAATACGACTTAAAAAACAACACCAAAATAGTCTATCAAAATATGCCATTGAAATCTAGACTACAACGCTCAAATTACACCATAAAAAGCAGTCTATCGTGAAATTCATGCAGACTTGCCGAAGACCTTGAAGCGGCTCTCAAGAGGAGCGAACTCCTTCTCGCCGGGCTCGCCGGTAGGAGCACCGAAGACGAGCTGGGCGTCCAGCTTCCAGGAGGCAGGGAGGTCCCAGGTCTTCTGGATGTCGGCGTCAATGAGGGGGCTGTAGTGCTGGAGGTTGGCACCGAAGCCTTCGGACTCGAGGGCGGTCCAGACTGTGATTTGTTAGTTTTATTTTTGTCATGTATGGGTGGGTATTTTAGCAAGGATGAGACATACCGAGGTACTGAGACATGGCGTTGGACTCGAGGGCGAAGGGGTCGAACTTGTCGGCGTAGATGGCGAACTTCTCCTTGATGGGGGCGAGAGACTCGTAGTCGACGAAGAAGAGGACCTGAAAAATTATATTAGTATTTGTTTTGTATCGCCTCGGGTGACAGGAATTGGGGTTTGACGTACAGTTCCGTAGGCAGCGCGGAAAGACTCGAGCTTAGGCTTGGTGTGGTTCTCGAACGCCTCCTTGGGGACGGCACCGGCGGCAACGAGGCCCTCCATGGCCTTGATGGCGATGTCCCAGACCTTCTGGTGCTCCTCCTTCAGCAGCAGAACGACACGGGAGGTCTGGGTGTTGAAAGAGCTGGGGACGTGGAGGACGGAGGTCTCGACAATGGACTGGATAGCATCGTCGGAGATGGGGCTCTCGGCCTTGAGACCATAGTAGGTACGGCGGGCCTTGACCAACTCGAGGAGAGTGTTGGTGGAGGCGTTCTTGAATTCGACCTGAGCGGAGCCCATTGTGACGGTGTTGATGGTTATGGAAAAGGTGGTGACTGTTAGAGGAGTGTTCGGTAGGAAGCTGCTGAGATCTGAGACTCTATTGAAGAGGAAATTGAGATCTTATATATGCAATGTCGCCATCGCAGCATGTTTGGTGCCCCGCGATTTAGTTTCATTTCCATAAGAATCCATAAATATTTCTCTCAGATGGTCCCATCACTCGCCAATCACATTGTCGCGTTGAGATCCATTTTAATCGGCAAATGCGGCTTTGTAAGACCGCTGAGGAAATTTATAAGCGGTGGAAGTCTCTCGCGCGCCTTCTCATTGGCTGTGCGGAATTCTAGTGCCACCGTTGATGGAAAAAGTGCGGAATTACGGACTACCGCGCGGTCAGTCTGACAAAGATTCGATCCACAAGGTTGCCCCTGTTTTGTTGGTGGTTGAGCTTAACTGCTCCCGTAACGCTGAATAATTGCCCCTGCATCTTATCTGGCAATTCAGGTCGGCAAAGCTATTCTTAGTTGCAGCCGGTAGACTTTATTATCGTTTACGCAGAATTATCTAGGGTCCCTCTGTCGCACGTGACATGGCGGCCTTTCGCTATAGCCGACACCCGCTGATTAAGCGGTTATGGGGCTCTTGATTGAGGGATTTCTCATGATTATGAGTGCTACAGAAACGACAATAACATTGATTCTAGATTGATTGTTAAGCTTTCTAGTCGTCTTAGCAGCATGTCTTCACTCTGAAGACAATGTTCTAGAAGTGCTTAGCTATAGCCCACTACTGTGGATTTCGAAATCGACGCAAGCAGTGCATATATATATCCTATCGGTAGCATCCGAGTCCTACAAAAGAAAGGGGGCAATTTTGGAGAGTTGGCATTCCTAGTGGGAAGCAATCATAAGCAAATGGAAAGTACAATGCCTATCTGTAGCCGAACACTGTCTTTGGTCGCTCATGTGCCGTGACAGAACATTGGTAGTTTAGAAAACAGTGGTGTAGTCGCCTCACGAAGTTCACATTCGAACGTCATAAGTAGGACATATGGACAGCGATACCAACACTTGACAAAATGAGACAGAATAGCTAGAAATGTCACCCGGCATTGACATTTCTACCGAGCAGAACCCAACGCGTGCATCGTCAGCTTTTTATACGCCCGAACCCCCTCCATCAACTCATCCATCTCAATCTGTTCATTGTCTCCGTGTGCTACCAGGATAGATCCCGGCCCATATAGGTATTTCTTATGATTTCCCTTGAATCGTGGAACATCAGTCCCGTATGAAACAGGGGCAGTCTCGAATCCTAAGTACAATTGTGAGCCCACTGTTCATATAGCAAGAAGACCCAACGTTAAACCTACCCTCAACATCATGATCTAGCAAGGTTTCAGGATACTCAAACTTGAACTCTAGTCGAACATTCGAATGTCGGGCAACAGTATCCGAGACAATCTCCTTTATCCTAGCCATATTAGTCGCGACGCGCACAGCACAAAGCGCTTTACTCGTCTCCGGGACGATATTATAGCTCACGCCGCCCTCGATCTTCCCAACATTGAAAGTCGATGGCCCCAGCAGCGACGAGCTCGGGAATTCCGTTTGAACCAAGTCATTGAGCGTTTCGATCAGTGCAAAGTTAGCGTTCACCCCATGCTGAGGGTATCCAGAGTGACTGTCGCTGTCAGTTCAAGCACAACCCGAGCAGGCCCATAAGTAAACTGAAAGGGACCAACATACCAAGCCTTGCCCTCGCCGATCAATTCAAACACCAAATGACCCTTATGTCCAACAACCAATTTCCCCTCGGTCGGCTCCCCGAATATGACTCCCTCGAAACTAAGGTCCTGGTTATTCGCCGCTATCATGCCGGGTCCACCTTTCTCTTCCCCAACTACAAATAATAACCCCACATCGCCTTCCTTGACAGCTCCTTCTGCCCTCAACTCTTCTAGAGCGCATATCTGCGCGGCCATGGGACCTTTATCGTCGCATGCGCCCCGCCCGTAGATTGTCGATCCCTCAATTCGTAGCGGGATGTAGGGCGGGACGGTGTCTAGGTGTGAGGTGAGACATACTCTGGTCTTCCGCTGGGTACCTAGATAGGCGTAGACATTTTCTCTGGTTGAATTTTTGGCGATTGGAAGGCGTTCAACGGTATAGCCGAGGTTGGTGAGGTGGTCGTCTAAGAAGTGGGCGAGTTCCTGTTCGTGTTCACTTGTACTCTGGGTTTGCATCAGCGATGACAGGAGCGATACGACGGTACTCGTAGCCATTTTTCTGGTAAATATCTTGTTGGTCTGCTAACTTTAATAATTCTATATGCGTTGAAGTAAAAGTGACGCGGCGATTCTTTATGCTATGTCGTCATCGGAGCTCGGACCGATCCACCGAACAGATCGGATCAAGATAAGATATGAGATGCCACAGTATACAGGTGATTGATGGGGACAACCAACGGCATTGATGAAAGGTCAATCCGAGAGCGACACCTGTAATGGTAAATAACAATCGTAAAATGTCAAAGAGCTACTACAAAGAAGCACAAAATAGAGCAGAGAGATTGCCTCACGCAAAAGGCCTGGGACAAGAAGCGATATCATCGGTAAGTGGTACCGAGTAACTGATTGATACTGCGAAGCTTGAGTACATGATAACGATGTTGATCCCTGAATGCCAAATTCAGACATACAGGAGATGGGTTAGCTTCTTGGCTAACGTGCTCGAGATGTATGAGCTCCTGCTGCATTGGATAGTCTTCCAATCTGCGAGCAACCTTCTGAAGAAGCCATGGAATGTGGTGCATCTTTTGGTTGGTCATATTTGGTAAACAGGCTTGTCTTTCCTGGCTGAAAGATCTTCATATGTTAAGTATAACCGAACTGTTCCCACACCTCTGATGTTAGGCTGCCTTCATGCCACGGTCGTAGTAACCTCAATGCCGATAGCCCTTGTGTCAACCGCAACCACGAGCAAAGACATTTCGATACCCCACACGAGTCCAACTAGTTCTCTGGTGTGGAGCCTTGGTTGAGACTGAAGCTAGATCACACTCGAAGCAGGAAGGACAAGACAGATGGAGTAAGACACCGTAATGACACAGCCAGAACGTATGATCCAAGCTTAGAGGTGAAAGTTTCGAATAGTGTTTGTTTGCTACTATGCCGTCGTTGGAAGGACATATTTAGACCTCTGAGGAACCATATCTTTACATGATGGCAAGGTCGGTAAATTTCGATAGCCTTTCAGCCCCAACATATGATCAAGCATTTGGAGCACTGAATCCTGAACTCGGCCAACTATATTCCGTGTGTGCGTCAACATGTCAAGGTTTACCATAAAAGCTAGCAAATCTAGCGAAAGTGTCTATGAAGTAGACTATCTTTTCAATTACTTGGAAGTGGTGTCAGCATCTAACTAGGATGCTGGACGGTTCTGGTTCCAATGGAATAGAACTATTGGACACGGGCAACGACATTTAGCACTGATCGTTTAAGTCTTGGAATCGACTGCCTTCATCAATGGCTTTCCCTTTGCGTACGCCACGGGAACTATATGGGATATTTTAATATACCTACCCATGGCATTGGCGAGTCATTTCCTGGGCTCAGAATACTGCCCCATGATCGACGATGGATTTCGGCCGTCGTCGGACATTGTTCGGCGTAGAATGATTGTTTTGTATAGAATTATAGGAACCAGAGAGCAGAACCACGGGTCATGAAAGGGGATTTCCAGCCACAAAGCGGAACCCACCAATAGCTTATACCCCAGGGGCCATCTAAACAGGCATCAATTGTGGCTTTTGTCTAAGAAGCTTACCAATGCGACAATTTGGGCTTCTGGGCATATGATCCATAACATGAAGAGGTGAGATGACCCAGGCGAACAGAGCGTTCTGAACAAATCGAGAGATCATACTGTGAATCAGGCTATCAGATGTGTCATGTTATCATGTGAGCTTCAAAGACCATATGGTCTTGACTTAACTACCCTGTGGTATGCTCGTTTTTGAGGGTCTACTTGGTTATTTGAGATAGTTCCTCAATAATTACAAACCCGACCATACTCAACTCACTACCAACTCACTACCTAGGCACCCAGGCCCAATTTTCTGATTGCATCTACCATTCAGGCCGA
Source organism: Aspergillus sergii (assembly GCA_009193525.1). Taxonomy (NCBI): domain Eukaryota; kingdom Fungi; phylum Ascomycota; class Eurotiomycetes; order Eurotiales; family Aspergillaceae; genus Aspergillus; species Aspergillus sergii. The sequence goes on from ML741765.1 coordinate 664,019, forward strand.
AACTTGAGCATTTTTGATAAGATATTGAATACTGGTTCGAACCAGGATAATGTTAGGCCAGCGTGAGCATCGCGACGCGTCATATGTCCCCGAACGTCTACCCTCGGTTCCATGAGTGAAATAGAAACCAATAGGTAGCAGTCCCCCATGACTTGTTTGAGCTTGTAAGCTCATGTTATAGACTAGTTAGGCCGGCCGTACATAGTACGGGCTTTCTGTCGGTGGCACTCAGCAATGACCTCCGGATTTTCGAAGAATTGACAGATACGCGCCTAAAGCCAGTGCGTTAGCATAAGACAGTAGGCGAAGATTGTAGTAGTCTAGCTTACTGGGTGCCTTCCATCTCGTCCTAAGAACCTCGAGGACACTCAGTATCTCATTTGCCATGTTCAAGAGGTCTGAATTTCCAGTCTCACGGCTCTGCCACATAAAATTTGCTGCAGCCTGATATAAACAATCAAGGACCAGGGGACTCATTCTGAGTGCCCCACCAAGATCCATGGCCGAGCGAATACTTTTTGCGAATTGAAGGACCGCCCGAGATACCTCGTTGATGCCGGAGAGCGCCGTCTGTTGTACTTCTACATTCCCGGCTACCCCAAGAATACCGCTACAACAGTATCTGTCATACAGCAGGAGTGACGCACTATAACAGATGCCAATGGCAGAAAAAAGTGGAAGGTGCGCAGTTGGGTCGTATACTTTCTCAATCCATTGTTCCAGTTCGTTTGACAGTGTATGTGATAGTGCCTGAGCGGTACGATGCAGCTGCATTGCCTCTTCGTATCGAAAGTCAACATCAGAGTTGCGATCGTTTAGGTGACCGAGTACACGGGCGAGAATGTGCGCTGCTTGACAAGTTCGTGTGAACGGACAAACTTCAATTGTCGTATTGGCACGGACTGCGAGAGGTTCCACTACCGTGATCTCCTAGTGCTATTCAGTCACTTGCTTAGTCTACTTAGGGCAAGGGTTGATGTATACTCCGCGATCCCAGGACTTGTCATCTGCAGGAAGGAAGTCCTCTGGCTGTGCATCTTCACATGCAAGCGGGCGATTCCTACCGCCTAGATTGACATATCTAGATAGGTTAGCCAGTCAGATCAGCATACAGTCGACCAACAACCGTAGGAGTATGTTAGATAGAGTTTACCTATCCAGTATGATCACGGCCCACCAAGTACGACGCCTCTCCTCGAGCTCCACCCATGTACCTGCGTCCTTAAGTACTCTAGAGCCTTACTAGTGAGCGGAGAACACTCACCTACTCGGTTAAACATCTGCGGTGAATCACTGCGCTGGTGAATTCCCATGGCATGCCCGAGTCTTGCGCAATGTCCCACCGTGAGATATGCCGCGGGGTAGATAGCAGCCGATATCTCATATAATGCGATCAACAGCAACGCTTGTAGTACCTTTACGGAGAAGACATTGCTGCTCTCAATATACACGTAGCAAGCCTTTGCAGACCTGTAAAGCTCTGCATCGCCAGATTCGACCTCGCTAGACGACCGCGTGTGCAATTGCATCGCTATCAATAGAAGACCAAGATCAGGATCATCTCTCTGATCCTCATTCGACAGTTGCTGATACAGCCGCAATTTCGAAACTATAGACTTCAGTCACGATCAAGCAAACAGCTTGTGTCAAGCCCGCATTGGCCATGATTCCTACCTATTGGGAAGAACGTGTGAACACTATTGAAGTAAACGTCAACCTCATGTCGAACTTGTGCAGGACTTCGGAGATAACGGAGGTAGTCGGGTGGCAGAGGGATCTTTCTGTTAGATTCCAGATAACTTCGATCCGGAGAGATATCGGAGTCAAGAAACAGAGTGAAGAGACCGTCCGTATTCGGGGAACTAGCACCTATTGCACTTGATTCATAGCCACTCAGATGAGCCCTTCTAGTCAAAGCTGCATATTCACCAGTCTCTTGTGAATCTGGACTTTCACCGTTGTCTGTCTCTGTCGCTGTTGTCGAGCTCCTGCCTATAGGGGTGTAGTCGCAGGCCCGCCCAGTCTTTCGACAGGTAGAACATCTAGGCCTCTCCTTCGTACACTTTCGTTTCTGCTTGCGACAAGTGAGACACGCGTTGATAGCTCGCGAGCTAGGAACTTGTGGATCTGCCATGACGTTGACGAGGTTGAGGTAGACTTCATGTGGATGTGGGAATTGAGAGAAAGCATGCGGGCCGGAGGCGGAGGCGGAGGCGGCCAGGCAAGGCAAGGCAGATCAAAAATGTTCGAAAAATACCAATAGCCACGCACCTTTTGGTGTTAATTCCACCAAGTCTACTCCGTATTAGCTAGCTTTAAATTACTTAGTTTACTTCAACTGCTGTCATCTTGTAAGTTGTGGATCGCTTATATTGTCTAAATCGGTTAAATAACTTGAATCGCTTAAACCACTTGCATTGCTTCACTAGTCTACTGGTGTAAAAATATAATAGAGATGGTAGACTGCGACATAGATGATTGATTGATCTAACTATCTAATAGACAAAGACAGCCATATATATAATGGCTGTGCGTCAGGTGATCGCTCAGTAGTCAGGTCCAGCTGAACTGAGTCTTGTGAGACCGAGAGCCAGACATTATTCCGGAAGCAAGTGCGTGGCTGAATGAAAAACGCCAAGATTTCATATTTCGCTGTCTGGTACATATCGTCAGCGGTAGCGTGCGGCCGCACGTGTATCCACATCTATGTGGACCCTAAAGATGATGCTATTCAAGACACTGACGGCTTTAAGGACGACCTAACTCCGCTATGGAGCTCTACAACGTCAACTGTAAGGATTCGTACGATGCTAGGCATACCGGGGAATATAAAAAGGGCGACAAATCCATGCTTTGAGAGCCCTTAACCAGAACACATCAAATTGAACATATCCTGCGCAATATATATACTCAGCCCAACACCGATAACAGAACGATTTCATCAAGATGTCTACCACCAACGACACTTTCAAGAGCTCCAGCGGTGCCAATTGCCATCCCACTGCCTCGGTGATCATTCAGAACAATGACTTAGAGGGTAAACTCCAGGACAAAGTCATCCTCATCACAGGCTGTTCGTCAGGCATCGGCATTGACACAGCCCGTGCCCTGTCTGTCACCGGAGCTACCCTCTATCTCACCGCGCGTGATTTGAAGAAGGCCGAAAAAGCGTTAGGAGACCTCGTCGAGAAACCCAACGTCCATCTCCTGACCTTAAACCTCAACTCGCTGGCCAGCGTGCGCGCCTGTGCGGAAGACTTCTTGTCCAAGAGCTCCCAATTGAATATCCTGATCAACAATGCAGGAGTTATGGCGACACCGGAGGGTCGGACGCAAGATGGGTTCGAAACTCAATTCGGTACCAATCACTTAGGACATTTTACCCTTTTCTACCTGTTGAAGCCCATCCTGCTGGCTTCCTCAACCCCGGAGTTCAACTCGCGTGTTGTCAATGTCACTTCCCTGGCGCATCGCTACGGTGAACCTGTCTTTGAAAATATCAATCTGGAGGGAATCTATGAACCATGGAGGGCATATGGTCAGAGTAAGACGGCGAACATCTGGACGGCCAATGAGATCGAGAGGCGATATGGGTCTCAGGGCCTTCATGCCTTTAGTGTTCACCCTGGCGGCATTAGGACTGGGTTGCAGCAGCATGTTCCCAAGGAACAGAGAGAGGCATGGGATAAGGATGATGCGATTTTGAGTGTGTGGAAAACTTCGGAGCACGGGGCCGCTACCACTGTTTGGGCGGCGGTAGCAAAGGAGTTAGAAGGAAAGGGCGGGAAATATCTTGAAGATTGTCAAATCGCAGAGAAATACGACCCGAGCACTGGGACTGCTGGAAAGGGATATGCGCCTTGGGTGTATGATGAGGCAAAACAGGCGAAGTTGTGGGAAATGTCATTGGACCTGGCAGGGTTACATGCCTAAATCTGATATGACGTCGGAAAGCTGCAAGTGCAAGGCGAAGAGCAACATATGATTTGTTATTGGATGTCATGTATTGTTGTTAATTCGACTAATATGCAGCTTCTTGCAGGATAGACCAATAAACCAACCATTGCCAAGCATGCCCTAGTAAGATGGAGTCTACCGACCGAGACTAAACCCACCAGCCCCAATCATATCCACTCAATGCTGCAGATCAGATCAGCGCGTGGCTAGAAGGCGCGTTATGATTCATGCGTGCAACCAGCCGATAAACCCCGCCTGATAAGCTGGTGTTATAAAATCGTGTCTTTCTGCCTTCGTGTCCTCTTCGGCATTCACGAAAATACTCACTCTGTGTAAAATGGCCTCTCTAAATTTGTCTTCGAGGATCGAATCGCCTTCAGAGCAGGAGAAACAAATCTTTGTGATATTGGATGAATATGTCCAACCTTCCAGCTCAACCACAGCTTCCGCAACGGCAAAGAGTATCCATGAATTCGCAGCTCCACTCCTGTCGGATTCTCAAGCGGACGGTCTAGAGAACCTGCTTTGGCAATTCTGGAATATCGTTATCAATGTCGCGAAACAGATTCCATGTGATAGCCCGTCGCAGAAGCGGTTAGTGGAACTTGTGAAGGCGTTGACCGAGATACCACCTACGACGATACAGATTTGGGGCGTGAGTCTTCCGACATCTTGATCGGTTTGGGTTGGACTAAAACATTCTAGAATGATACCAAACTCTGGGTGGACCTACCACTTCTGGGGCCTCAGATGAGAGAAGCTTGGAACCGTACGTGTTCACGGATCATAAGTAGAAGAGCAAAGTATACTAATGGAAATTTAGTCAATCCAACAGGCAACGAAGCCGAAGAGAAAATTGAAGAATGGATCAACCTTAATTCTTTCGTCGCACGTCTGCTCAGCATCAGCCTCGCACCATGGACCGTTCTCGGCGTATGGGCTCTCCGCGATGCTCTCGAGGAAGAATCGTCGGGGAGGAAGGTGGAATGCGACATTGCCGTGGCTAAGGAATGGCTCCAACATGGTGGGCCTGTTTTGCGACAGCAGACTATGGCTGCAGAGAACAAGGAAGAGCGGATTATGGCTGGTGGGTCATTGTACCAGGGACCAGCCAAGCTGTGCCCTGAACGATGGAACTTCTGGAAGGAGCGTCTGAGTCAGATCGGCGATCAGGGGGGTGACGTTGGAAAGGTTGCGAACACAACGAAGACGGCGATGGATCAGCTGGAAGATAATTAATAATACCGGAACAGTAGATCCAGTGCATTCCATGCGGACTTGGCTCCCGTACTTACATGTTATCATTGGAACCATGGAAAACATCAATCAACGAAGTCAAATGTTAGTCGGATGGTGGTGCGGAACGTTGGATGAGACCTCCCCGATATCTACCAGTACCCTAATCGGGTATGAGACAGCTTGGTAAAAAGCTACACTTACCTGCACCACGGCCCGGAATTTCTGGATAACCAATCATCAAGTCGGTTATACTCTGACAGTAAAACTATGTGTTTATTTTGACCTTTCAGCTGTCCATAGTTCACCATCGGGCCTTAAAAGCGTGACATCACGACTTCTAGAAGGATAGGGAACTGATTAACGGCCAATGACCACTGTCCGAGATCTAAGTCATCGCTCTCCATATTACGATTTGGACTCCTTATTATAGGCTATCCTACCGCGTAAATTTGTCTAAAATGTTGGTCTTGCTGAGCTATGTAGGTGCCTGATGAATGCAAGTGGTAATTCGGCCACCAAGCACGAGATTACTACTACGACATTATACTGGAAGCCCTTTCCTACGAATGGAGCACACTGGTAGCTGATGACCAGTCCTGAATATTGGAGCCGGCTACTCATCGCCCTCTCGACTGTTGGGGCTGTGGTAGCTACGCTCTTTTACCTTCTCCGCTTGTATAGCCAGTGCCTTGGCACCGGGAAGTTGGACGCCAGCGATGTATTCTTAGGCTTTGGATTGGTATTTTCTTATGGAATTACCATAACAACCGTGATCGGTACGTGCAACAATCTTTACAGCTAACGGCACCATTATTGACCGAACTAGCGGCATCGGAAGGGGCTGGAGTGGACCTTTCGACTCTGCCGTCGAGGATTTCTCATCGGGTAACGATGGTATAAGTTCCCCACCAGTGAAGCGACACATTCACTAACTGATAGTAGATGTATTGGATAGCCCAAGAATTCTGGCCAGCCTCCCAGGTTTGCATCAAGCTATCCATTATTATGCTTCTTCGGAGGCTGCTGGGGTCCGTGAAGAGAGTGCTTCCTCTTACATTATTCCTCGCCGTCTTTATTCTGGCATGGGGGTTGGCAGCTCTTGTTGCGAATACATTCCAATGCTGGCCACCGCAGTACTTTTGGAATCAAGAAACCGGGGGCCATTGCATAAGTGGAGAGAAGGCTCTTTTCATGGCTACTGGAGCCGTGTCACTCATCCAAGATATAGTATTGCTGGCAATCCCTTTTGCTATAGTATGGCGATTGCAAATGGAACCACGAAAGAAGGCACTGCTTACCATCCTATTCGGTATTGGTGGAATGTAGGTTCATATATTACTTCGACATACTCAACCCGCTATGTGCTGACCACTACTAGTGTTTGTATTCTTAGCCTTATGCGTCTGATTGAATTCAGATATTACCCACCAAACAACCTAACTGGTGAATATACCCACATGCACTCTAGTCCTGATTTCGGCTAATATACCCTAGCAAGCGGCACAAGGGAACGAATATGGACGCTCCTTGAAATCGATATCGCAATTGTCTGCGCCTCGGTCATTCTCATGCCTCCTCTATTCAAACGTTGTACCGATACCTGCTGGAAAATCTACCGCCAAATCACAAGTCGTTTGACGACAACGGAATGTACACAGGTTGAATCTTGGCCGTTTCAAAAGCACTGCACGAACTTCTCCCAGGATGGTCGCTCCGAAGTGCGATCACAAGCCTACCCACCTTCAGGTACTGAGGTGCGTGACCGCAGAGCAGAGATGGCAGGGGGGTGTATCAGAGTCGAGACGACTATCAGCCGGGATATTGATGATCGCGAAGTGCTTTGGCCACAGGCTGGGAGCTCGTCCTTGACATCGGGGATACAAGCGACACTAGCAGGTGATAAAAAGTTCGCTGATGATATGTCGAATGTTGACTTTAGTGGTGTTGGTTGGGATGCTACCTATCCGTAGACACTGATCTACATAGTGATTATAACTGCGCTATTTGATTAGGCGGGCGATGCATCAATCATGTTAGAAGTTCAGACTGAAAGGAAAGATACATTGTAAGGCCTGTCTGCTAAGCCGGACAACTGGAGCTGTCCCTGATTATTTCAGGCAAGAAGCGTGCGCTGACTTAATATTCTGGAAATCTCGTTCCGTATCAACGTCATTTATCATATTAACGCCTGGAATCTTATATGACCGAAAGATTCTGAAGGTCTGGCGCATATATACCTATATCAATAAAATTGCTAAACATGTGTACAATATCGGGTTTCCTTAGTGCTTGTCGAGTATTTAACTCGGTTAGTTGAGAGATATACACCTGAATCGCAACCATAGATTAGTTATGCTGCTAGAACATGCCGAGAAGCTTCTAAGGCCATTACCACGAGCACCCGGGACACATGACCAGGTCAACAGACACGCTGGAAAAGTGTAATCCTGGTTGCCTCGTGAGAGTATGACGTTCTGGACTCGGTGAGTAATTCATGGCCGAGCGGTTCGTGAAACACGCTCGGCTTCTGGCCTCGGCCTCATAAGTACCTCATAGTGGTATATCCCATCGTATTCGATACGTTGCTAGTAGTGTCTACTCGAATGTGTTATCATGGAAATGTCGAATAGGCCAATCTCTAGCGTCTGGTCGTTGTATAGCCGAGGGTTCTAATCTCCAGGCCCTGCACTCTAGGCAATAGCCATGAAGCACAAACTCTGCTTGTGCAGCTTAGAGCCAGCCAGAAGACAGACATACGTGCAATGCCGAATGCTATGCGCTTGACTGATAGGCTCTCGGCTTTTTAACGGTAGATCCTTCAGACCCCGGCAAAATTAATGCTCAGATCTCACTGATCGACTCCTCGTATGATGTCGGTTTCGTCCATCCGACAAATATCAATGTGATGATTTGCTAGAGCTCACGGAGATACGGGTATTAAGAGCGCCGTTTAACTGTTGGTGCTTCCATCGTTCGTGGCCTCCACGGCTGATCGACAAAAACCTCCCCGCACTCCACTTCCTCGGTCCGCTCTACGTGAGCATACTTTGCATATGATTGATACTGCTACACCATCTCATTGCGCTTTCACTGCGAAAAGGTGGCCTGACAGAGAGTGAATTGCATCCGGGGAATTGGCAATGTGCTCATCTCATTGGGGCTGCAAGATGGAAGCTGCGGATGGGGAGTATAAAGAGAACATTCTCGTGCTATCTCATGAACCTTAGGTGCTGTTAAAGAGAATTGTCCGAACAGATCGATATTCACCATGGAGAATCCCATCTCTCGTATAATTTCACTATCCGAACGTGTCCCATTCAGGAGGGTATTGGAAATACTATGGTCGAACCCTAGACGCCGCGTTGCCACCTCGGCCGGCGCTGTCGCAACATATCTTATCCTGGTAGCTTATTTGCGGTTTCAGAGACTACGGAGACTGCACCGCCAGTATCGGCAATACTCAACCCGTCAAGGGATGGCCTACATGACCGATCATGATGCCTGGGCTATTCAAAAACAGGTCCTCCAACTGGAGTTCCCTACAATATCCCTGAAGGCTCTACAGTTTGCGCTCTTCAGGGTAAGTACTACCTAACGCGAGAAAGATATATACTAACTAGATGACCAGACATATGGTATCCCCACGATCTCCAAGCTGTTGCTCAAGACCTCCCAATTCTCCGACCCAGCCACCTCGTTCAAGCGCTACGCTGATACCGGTGCCCTCATCGGCCAGTTCATGTCCTTTGAGCCAACCTCCGACCGTGCCCTAACTGCCATCGCGCGAACAAAGTTCCTGCACACCGGCTATCGGACTAGCGGTAGCATTCTCAACTCCGACATGCTCTATACCCTGAGTCTGTTTGCGACCGAGCCGATCCGCTTCACGGAGATGTTTGAATGGCGCTCCATGAGCGAACTCGAGAAATGTGCTATCGGCACGTATTGGAAAAACTTAGGAGACGCACTTGAGATTGACTTCGCGGAGTTACCATCTGCGAAGACGGGATTCCGAGACGGACTACATTTCCTTGACGAGATGACGGAATGGAGCCACCGATACGAGGAGCAGTATATGAAGCCCAGTCCGGAAAACAAAGCCGTCGCTGATAAGACTATGGACGTTCTGGTCTATGTGTTGCCAGCGTGGTTGAAGGGTGTCGGTGTTAATTTTGCCTCTTGCATGATGGATGAAAGACTACGGGTGGCAATGATGTGAGTCTCGTGCCCTTCGAGCTCTGGTAGCGAGATGCTAACGAGTTAGGTACGACGCCCCTGCTCGGCTATACTATGCAATCTTCTTCTCTCTAGTAGCCGTTCGCAGGTTCTACCTTCGATATCTCTCTCTCCCGCGGCCGAACTTCCTCCGACTGGATGTATTTTCCGAGGATCCCAATGAGCATGGGCGCCACTATGTGCGTACCTGGAGTGGTGCCCCGTACTATGTTAAGCCGACCCTGTCGAACCGCTGGGGTCTATCGGCGTGGTTTAGTCGGTTGGTAGGGCTTCCACTGCCGGGAGATGAAGGGGAGAAGTATTATCCCAAGGGATTCGAGACGGCCGACCTCGGCCCCAAGTATTTTGAAGGAAAAGGGCGCAAGACAGTCCAAGATTATTATGACCAATTGGTAAAAGGCAGGAAAGTAAGGCCGTTCGTGGATTAAGTGGACGGAAGAATACGTCGGTACTTTTGCTCTTCTCGGGGTGAGATGCTACTAGTATATACCTAGACTTTTTTTTTATCGAAAGCGTTCCTGGCATTACATTCCTACTGGGCCATAAATCCTTGAAAATCTAAGGTTAGAAAAACTCCGCGTGCAGAATTCTAATGCTTCTTTGCATACATTCAACCAGCAAAGGTGGCTGTCGTGGCGTCATAGCGGAAGCGATCCAGACTCTTACATCAAGCGAATCACCCCAGGGATCCAGCCTTTGGCCTGCCCGTCCCACGGTTCTAAATTTCCCCCGAAGTATTATTGACGGTAAAAAACAAAAGAGTCCTCTGACATCAGAGGAATCTCATTGCCACTGTGCGCCTAGAATCCCTTCAGTAAAGCCAAATTAAGCCACTACTTCATTGACCGTTTCAATCCCCTCTTTAAGCCAAAGCAGACTCTCTCCCTTCTGCCCGAGTCTCTCATTGATCATTATCATCATGCCCAGTCGCAAATCATCAAGATCTTCACTAACACAAAGCACTGGACGGAACCGTCGCCCGCCTGATAAGCTTGATGTCTGGATCCTCGGCAGCGGCATTGCCTCGCTCACAGCTGCCGTGCACTTGATCCAGGAAGCCAATGTGCCCCCTGAAAAGATTCATATCCTAGAGAAGCTCGCTGTTGCAGGGGGAGGTACGATTAGTGAAGGAGACCCAGTGAATGGGTACAATTATCGGGCAGGAGGGATGCCTCCGTTCAACGGCTCGGCTATGGAAGAATTGCTCTCGGTGGTGCCCTCTAGGACGCGAAAAGGCAAGACCGCTCGAGACGATATTATAGAGTTCGGGAGTCATGCTCTGAATGGGACTTCCCACACACGCCTCCTCACCCGGAGATCCCATGGCTTGGGGCGTATTGATCCTCACAAAATCAGCCTGGGGCTCCGAGACCGCATAGAGCTTTTCGTGATGGTGTCGAAAACCGAAAAAGCTCTAGGGAGAACACGGATTAAAGATCACTTTAACGAGAGCTTCTTTAAGAGTAATTACTGGCTGACACTGGCCACGACGTGAGCAAACACAACCATCAACGTAGGGCATCTAAAGACTGATCTTTTACCAGGTTCGGCTTCCAGCCGTGGCACAGCGCTGCAGAATTACGTCGGTATATCGCGTGTTTCACGCATGACATTCATGATCTTAACTTCCCGCGCGTTCTTGACAGTGGTCGTTATAATCGCCATGAGGCCATTGTTGCGCCCGTCGCGCATTTCCTCACATCGCAAGGTGTTGACTTTCAGTTTAATACCATCGTCTCCGATATCGTTATGGACCCAAAAAACGATAACCGCGTATCCACTATTTGCGCGCATAGAGAGGACGAGCCCGACCACAAGATTGTGCTGGGGCAAAACGACATTGTCTTTGTTTCAGTTGGCTCTGTCATGTCCGGGACGACGACGGGCAGCAACACCGAACCGCCCTCATTAGAGCTAATGGAGATCGATAAAGACCTTGATGAAAACTGGCTTTTATGGCTCGAACTATCCACAAAGAACCCTAAATTCGGAAACGCATATAACTTTTGCACGCGCATGCCGGAATCCCGCTTGGAATCGTTTACCGTCACGCTCAAGGATCCTGAATTCTTCAATCGCTTCTGTAAATTAACAGACAACCAGCCTGGCACAGCCGCGTTCGTGACTCTGAAAGACAGTAGCTGGATTATCAGCCTGAACATCCCGCAACAGCCACTATTCCCAGATCAGCCAGGCGGCGTGCAAGTTCTTTGGGGCTATGCGCTTTGTCCTGAGGCGGAAGGTGACTATGTTGAGAAGCCGATGCTGTCCTGTTCTGGGGAGGAGATCATGACCGAAATACTTCATCATCTGCAGTTTCCGGTCGAGACGATATTAAAGAGTTCCATCACCATCCCGTGTGTCGTTCCCCGGATGACCGCCACATTACTACCGCGGGGCTGTGGCGATCGACCACAAGTGGTACCGGAGGGAATGGAGAACTTGGCACTCATTGGACAATTTGTGGATATACCGGACGAGGTCGTGGTTTCCATGGATTATGGTGTGAGAGGGGCGCAGATGGCGGTGCGTCGATTGATGGGGTTGGACATTGAGGGCAAGAAGTCGAAGAGAAGCTCTGCGATCAGCCTCTTGATGTAGTTTTAGAGCGAGTTTCATATCTACATATTTTCACATTTGAATGATTAGAAACGTCGGATATTTATTCTTACTTACTCCGTATGTATCATCCTGTCGGCCCTCGGGTACTGGCCAGGCGGGGATCGTGAGGGTTTTGTAAATCCATACCCAATTCGGTAATAGTAGTGTGGAACATGGCCCACGATGTCTATCTCAATATATTGACGGTTATTGCCAATGTCATTATGCTATACGTATTGGCCTCAAAACTCATTACCACATAGGTTCATTAGTCTAGGGGAGCGAGGTTCCGTTACGCCTCAATTAACGGACAATAACGACTCTTCGTGTGCGTCTATTGGCAGCTTCAAAAATCGCTATCTTTGCCTCCATTTCAACCATAGCGGGCCGGGGCTAACCTGAAACTAGTCCAATCGCATACCCGCGGGGAATAAAAGATATGCAAGCCAATTTAATATGGCTTATCACCGTCGGACAGCGCCGCCAAGTGCTCCATTGCGTGTCTACAGAGAGACCGCTAATCCGGCCTGTGCCGGAAGTAAATGGGAAATTAAGTAGCCTAGCATTCAAGCTTTCAATTTGGGTCCATAATTTAGGGCTTGTTCATTCCCGCTCCTGCTTTGCTTTGTTATTGGCCACCCAGTCGTTCCCCTCAGCTCTTTGTTGCATCGCTTGGAGCCATCTGCGATAAGAGGGTTCCGCGACTTATTGACTCCGCATCCGTCTCCTCGTTGATTGAACAGTTTCATGGGGCGGCCCACAACCTGGTAGAATACCCCCCTATCTGAGATCGTGGGAGCTGTGCTTGAGCATCCTCTGCCGTCATGCAGGCCGTGGGCTCATCCCGTTCCATTGTCTATAAAGGCCCCCGCCCCCAACGGGAAAAGCCTTTCTCTGATTTAATCGAGCATCTTAAAAATGCTGTTCAAAAGCATCGTGTCAACGGCTATCCTAGCCGCTGCCCTGTGCACGGACAATGTATCTGCTGCCAAACATGGTCGGTTCGGCCAAAAGGCCCGCGACTCTTTGAATCTGGCCAAGCGAGCTGCGGAACAGCAAAAAGCGTCGTTCAAGACGCCGCTTGACGATTTCCGGTTCCTAACCAATAAAACAAAATGTGGGTTCGATATAGTCCCTGTCGCGGCATAGCTAACAGATATTCTTGGTTCCGAATAGCCTACCGGGTCGACCACCTCCCAGATGTCCCCTTTGATGTCGGCGAGATGTACTCGGGATTGGTTCCTATCGACACGGACGACAAGTCGAGGGCCCTTTTCTTCGTCTTCCAGCCTACACTTGGTGACCCTGTTGACGAGATCACAATCTGGCTCAACGGAGGACCGGGATGTAGCTCTCTCGAGGGTTTCTTCCAGGAAAACGGCCGGTTTACATGGCAGCCTGGCACGTTTGCGCCTGTTGAGAATCCGTACTCCTGGGTGAACTTGACTAATGTACTTTGGTATGTCTGCGCTCCATTAATCCGTCTCACTGGTGATCTAATATTTCTTGCGACAGGGTCGAGCAGCCAGTTGGTACAGGATTCGCGATCGGCAAGCCGAATGCCACAACCCAGGAAGAGACTGCCGAGGACTTTGTGAGATTCTTCAAGAATTTCCAAGAGCTCTTTGGCATCAAGAACTTCAAGATTTACGTTACTGGCGAAAGTTACGCTGGACGTTATGTTCCGTACATCTCCGCTGCTATGTTGGACCGGAACGACACAGAGCACTATGACCTGAAAGGTGATTATCTACTGTCGCGTGCCCAAAACCTAATATCGAATTTATACTAACTATTAAAAAACAGGTGCCCTGGTATACGACCCCTGTATTGGCCAACACGATTACATCCAGGAGGAAGTGCCCGCTGTGCCCTTCGTCCAGCAAAACGCCAACCTCTTCAACTTTAACTCCAGCTTCATGTCGGAACTGGAGAAACTCCACGACTCATGCGGCTACAAGGATTACCTAGACGAGTACCTCGTCTTCCCTCCCGCCGGTGTGCAACCCCAAAAGTTCTTCAACTACACCAGCGACGCCGACTGTGACGTCTTCGACCTGATCAGCAACGAAGCCCTGGTCGCCAACTCCTGCTTCGACATCTACGAGATCAACCTCATGTGTCCCCTTGCCTGGGATGTTCTCGCCATGCCCACGGCATTCGACTACCAACCCGCCGGTGCGACGGTGTACTTCGATCGCCCGGACGTCAAACGTGCCATGCACGCCCCTCTGAACGTCACCTGGTCGGGCTGTTCAAGCGAGAACGTCTACGTTGGCGGCGACGCCGGCCCCGAGCAGGAGGGAGACTTGTCTGCCAACCCGATCGAACACGTCCTGCCTCAGGTCATTGAGGGGACGAACCGTGTTTTGGTCAGCAACGGCGACTATGACATGATCATCCTTACCAACGGAACGCTGCTGGCTATCCAGAATATGACCTGGAACGGGGAGCTCGGATTCCAGTCTGCGCCTGCTACGCCTATCACCATCGATCTGCCTGATCTGGCGTGGGGCGAGGTGTTTGAGGAGAATGGACAGGAGATGCTGCAGAGCCAGGGCGTTATGGGTGTACAGCATTACGAGCGTGGGCTTATGTGGGCGGAGACTTACCAGTCTGGACATATGCAGCCGCAGTACCAGCCGCGGGTGTCGTATCGTCATTTGCAGTGGCTTTTGGGTCGGGTTGATAAGCTTTAAAAGTTCTAGAGAGGGAATAATGATGCATGGAAGATGGCAATGAGTAGACGGTGTTTGACGAAATACAACCCTCAAATGGCAGCTAAGGGGGAAGACGATATGTACATATAGTTGAATAGGTACCAAAATACTGTCATAGCTAGGAATATGCATCGATGAAGGGATCTTGGATTTTTGCTGCGTTGGAGTTGATGGTAATTCTCACTTTTGTCGCCTAACATGAAGTAGACCAATCGAACCAACTCGCCAAGTAATCCGAATTAAATACAATATTAATTAAGATAGTTATAAGTCGAAAACAATATAAGAACTGTAACACACCTCAATGCTTGAGAAATTGGCTTTCCTCCTTCAACCAGGTATCAAAATCCTTCAGCCCCGGATGAATCTGTTTAATCTGCTTAATATCGGCACCATACCCCTGGTTATAGAACCACTTGAACATGAGCTTCAAGTCCTTGGCCATCAACATAATAAAGTAGGCCACGAAACGGAATGTAGTCGGCACATTCTGCCCCGTCTGAGTCTTAAACTTCTTTGCCATCTCCTCGAAGGTAAGCTCATCGCCCGCCAGGGAAAGACATTGGTTCTTGAATCGGTCGTGCTGTACAAAGACTTTTGCCGCAATGATGCCGATATCGCTAGTTGCAATGCATTGGAGAGGCTTTCCCTGTAGATATGCATCCCAGGAAGTGAATGTCACTTTACCGATAAAGTCAGTCGTAAGGTTGTCATAGAAGAAGACGGGTCGCAGGACGGTCCAATCCATAGCACCGTCTTTGGTCTTCTCGAACAGGTGCTGTTCGATATTGTACTTGGTAACGAAATGGGGAACATTGGTTGGGTTGTCGGTCGACGCATCCCCGCCACGATCTACAGACGTTTGGACGAAGTGTTGCACGCGCTGTTTGATTGACTCGTCGATCAGGGCCTTGCCTTGGCGTTCTTCACTTTCGAGACTCTCGCCTTTAGCGAAGGGGCTCTATATACATCAATTACCCACAGTCAGTCTACCGTATTCTCTATCCAAGGGGTTGTCAAATATTCCATACCTGAAGACTGAAAACACCCCAAACAGGCAAGGATGAAGCTTTCTTGGCATTTTCAAAGATCCCGGCAGGATTGTTGAGATCGCCCTGAACCAGCTTAACCTTGTCCGACTTCTGAGCCAGTTTCTGGGCCGCTGGAGACTGGGTATTCCGGGTGACGGCGAGGATCTCCACATCTGCATCCTGGGCCAGTAGCCCGTCGACTACGGCACCACCTTGCTTGCCGGTGGCGCCGGTGATCAGGAGAGCGATAGTCATTTTGCGGAGAGCTGTCGAGGATATTCAATGACGCTGTGATGATTTGGTTCCTGACAGGTTTGGAACACTGTCCTTCTTATGTACCTGCAGCATTACATGCTCGATTTGAGGCAAGATTGTAGGTCTTTTCGGACATTCAACCCTAGCAAGGGATAATCGTGATGTCATGTTGGTCAGCAGACCCCGAGGCCGAGACCGAAAATGACTAAGGCAGCAAGGCGATGACTAAGCCAATGAAAAGATGACTAATGGCGCACGGCCTTCCATTTTATTCTGGGTTTCAAAAATAAACAATCTCGAATCTACTTTCTTGGCCGCTTGAAACCCTGGAGCGATGTTCTGTCATACTCCCTTTCACAGTAATTTATGGGTAATAGAAGAGTATACTATCCTGTGAAAACGGTATGTAGCATACTATATTAGAAAAATAGTGTATAATTAGTTTACTGGCTTGGGGACAAAAGCACACGTATTAATATTCTTGTTCGGATATCATAAAAATATATACTTCCACCCACATATTTAAATATCACTCACCACGGCACCACCACAAGGATATTGTTCTCCGTTTGATAATATCCAGGCGCTTCAAGAAATACTAAGTAATGATAAAAACTTTCCAAGCAGTTTAAAAAGATAGTTCTACCCGACGGTGTCAATGTGTAGATGAACTTGCCATCCGGAAACCTTGATTATTGCTTATTTACAATGCTAGGCTAGGGCAAGTAGGAACCAAAAATAATAAATCGCATTCCTCATCAAGTATCAGACACGCAGTCTATAGGTGGGCTGGTTGGGGAGGGACTCCACTACCAAAGTGCCTCAACTGTTGATAGCCTCCAGTCGCACCGTGTCATATTCCTCGCACGAACATCAGGCTTGGTGCTCTATAGCTAATCGTATTATCACAGATCCTGGAGGTCGGAGCTTACGAGCAGGGATGCGACGCAGTACCATCGCGCGTGGCTTCCGTCAAGCGCAAATTCGCTAGGGCGAACCGACAACCATTTTGACTGTCAAAGCACAACGATTTCCGTCCCTTCCTGGAGTGATGGGATACACGTGCTTGGAGAGAAACGCGACGAAAAGGCTCATAGCCGGCGTTCATTGTCCCCGCTTCCATAGCAGTAAGCAAGTTTTCATGTGAGAGATCCGAGGAGCCTTCCTCGCTCGGAGACGCAGTAGCCTCTGGCGCAGTATCATATACAGACTTATCTGGTTCAGGAAATGAGCCAGGTAGTTCATACATGCGCCCCAGAGACAGTGGAGAGTACTTCCCGCTCTTGAGGGTGCTTCGGCCACGCTCGTCATCTTCAGCCTCGTATCCGGGGTCTTCCTCAATCGTGGCTGCGATGTCCTCGTACCTAGTTTTGATCCTGCGACCAAGGCCAGGCGCGCGATGTGGCACGACCGCTGAGTGCTGATGGGCATTATCACCCCTATACTTTCTTCGTCTCCCTAGACGACACGTCTTGCCAACGCGTGATTTGAAGGATGTAGGTCGCGCACCCGAACCGGAGATGTCAGCATCCCAATCCGAGAGATATTCCCTCTGGCCCATAAATTGTGAAACCATTCTCTTGCTTATGATAGGAAAATCTGCTGTCTCTCCTTCAAGCGGTATATATTTCAAATCTGCTGTTTTCGCCGACTGGTTGCTGTTGACGGATGATGCGTCTCTCAAATCCCTTTCACACTTGAAACACCGGTGAGGCTGCTTTTCATTCAACAAGTCCAGCTTTTTGACATTTTTATGACTGAGTGGATGAATATTTGTTCGCAATAAATTGGTTATGTCGGTACAGCTCTCAAAGGTGAACGATGCAATGTGTCCGCAGGGGTAGTGGTGGTATGTACACATGCACATGGCCGGCTGTCAGATTTAATAGAAATGTTATACTAGCAAAGAGAGGAGGGAGACTAGCTGAAGCACACAAGAACAAAACATCAATGCCAACCTATCTGGGAGAAGGTTATATACCATTGATTAATAATAGTCTTCATCGCGAACCGATGGACATGAGTACAAAGCCCCGAAAGAAAGATGCTCCCCATACCAATTGATTGTCCTGAACTTCTTTATGTAACAGCTTTTATACTTGCAAAGAAACAGCAACGTCGCAAACATCTTAACTTGACGCCTCCAACAACGGTGAATTTCCCTTAAGATCCAGCAGATAATTGACACCAGAATCAATCAACCACCATGCAGCCATCTCATGGAGGAATTTCAACACAGGATTCTCTAGTGGCACAATAGCTCTCTTTCTTTGTCCGGCGTTTACCTTCCTCGTCCACATGATCGTCTCCGTGCAAAATACAACATCCTCGCCATCTTCCCAAAATCGAATAACCAACCGTCCGCTGACCTCCCCTTTGAACAGCAACTCAAGCACAGCTTTACTAGATGTCCGTTCCTGGACACGGTAAAGCCCACAAACGAGATCGCCTTCTTTGAACTGGAGTGATTGTATATGAGATGCATGGAAGGTTATACGGTCTGCAGGTGGGACACTCAATCTCAGTATCCAAGCTTGTGGAAACCGAGAGAAGGCTGTCATGTTGCGACGTAGGAGCAGTGTGAACAAGTCTTCTAGCGTTTGCGCTGGAAGTAGTTTGCGTGCAACGCGACGGGAAGCATGGTCATAGAATGCGCGGCATCCTCCACTCGAGACCTCTGCAGGAAGCGATACAATTTTAGAAACACATTCGGGGAGTTCACTGTGATGAAACTCGTGATGGATGCGATGCCCAAGAGACCGGTGGAGGAAATAGAGATATGTCACTGTGGCAGACGACGTGGCTAGTAGTACAGAAGATACATATAGAAGACTGGGCATCTTGCCTGTTGTAGGGGATGATCATCAAGTGGAAAGGTGGTAGGGGATAAAAAGAATTAAATACTGTCGAGCGATGGGAAGTTGATATCAATCGGTGCCACAATCTCGTATTACCCACGAATGAAAAGCGGCAAAAGCTATATTAAGAACGCCAAGAAACTGGTCTGCTGATGAGTGGTATCTGCTCAAATCCAAGTTCTTAGCCGCAAATAGGTCCTATCCATTCTGGTGGTGTAAGAAAAAATCCCCAAATTATGATTACAAGTCTTATCAAATATACTAGTAGCGAATAAAACACACGCCATATACTGTAGACATCGATCGCTCAATATTTGTCCACCGGGATTCCTCCGCAAGGCCATGTCCGCAAATAAACAGGAGTGGGTATTGCCAATGCCAGATTGGACAGGATCAAATGCCCATCGACCACATTCCCATGCGATGGGCCTCATTGCCTTCACTCTTTATTATCACTTTGTAGTCGTTCACTTTCGTTCCTGCACCTCGTAGGACTGCTTCTTTGCTTTCCGCTTCATCCACAACCGGTATGCGAACAGAGAAACGATGCCCACACCCACGATAAAGACGATACAGAAGACTAGGATGACGCCCGGGTTTTCTCCAGCCCAGTTGCTCCGTTTAACAATTTCATTCCGGACATGGGGGGTTAGGGCTTTAATTGCGGGCATTGTCTATTTCCCGTTAGTTCTCTTCACCGTTCTGGATATATGATTCGCGGTGCTTACGGAGTCACAACACTGAGGTGGCCTATATCCTGTCAAGAAGGTCCCAGGAAGCCAAAGGAGTGCCAAACAGAACACGGAGAGGTCAAAAGGATATTAGGGACGTGAGTCGGGGCATACCGCAGAGAGACCTATTGCACATATCGGGAGCCACGGAAGTTACTATGGGAATGACGTGGAAGAGACGAGTTTATGCAACCTCATCAGCTTGGTATTTAGGACCAGGGCTCAGAGTTTGAATGGAAACTGGATCGCAGTCAGGATAGAAGCTTAAGTAATGCCAGTCTCGCACTCTCCAGGTTAAACTTTCAGATTACAGTTCGTGGTGTCCATGTTGCAAGGCCATTGGCGAATGGCTGTCAGATTGGTGGAAGTTTGTGGTTTACATGAAAGGTTATTTCCTGGAAACGGTGACACCTGTCGGAGTATATCCTGTCAATTCCCCAGACCTCAAATAGCCTCAGAGTTGATCTACCTTGACCCTCCCGGGTTATCCGCTCACCCCACTTGGTGGTTTATATTAACGACTATGTCTGGACTTTTGGGTACTATACGCAACGGAAATCTGCAATTCTTTAACAATGAGTTACTGGCACCACATGTCATAAACAGAGGATATAGCTTTGATTCTTTGACCACAAGGACGTGATAAGCCTCGGGTTCCGTCGGTCCCGCTGGCGTCACCATTGCAACATTGTCCATGGATCGTGTCATATTGAAATAAGGTGTCGAGAGAGGGGGCTTACTTGGTGACTGGTAGGCTGATACTTGAGACTTTCAAGGTCCATATATAACAGGGCGGTTCCTAACCTCCCCTTCGAACCGATTTGTGGTTGTCAGGGTAAGCGCGATATAGTGACGTCATTGATATCAAAATACTACGTTAGCTCATCACTGGCTCATGGTAGTTGGCTGAGAGAGTATAGACACACAGCCTCTGGAATACTTCACCGACAGGTTAGTGGGCATTGAAGATCGACGACAGAAATGCATACCCCTCTCAGGGCTCAGGGCTTTATCCTGGGCCTTCCTGTTTGGGTATGGATGCACGTGAAGCATGGAATCGGTTAGTCATGCGTGCAGATCCTAATTCGGCAACGTACCAACATACCAACATCTCAACTTCAATTTCAACTCTGGCATTCAAACTTTTCAACAACGTTGATCTTTCAGCAGCTGGGACTTCTGTTCCCACACACCCCTCTCATAGACCCATAAGTTTTCTTTTTCTAGTGCCAACCTTGACGGAACCTACCTCCTAAATCGACCCAACTCCCCTTAAAGTTGACCTAATTGAAGGACTAATATCCACCTTGCAGCTATTCCCTCGTATTCGGCAGACCCACCACCAATCAGTTTCTTTGCCAATGCTAAGTGCAGGGCCAAGATTCTTGAATGACAACAAAAGGGCTCAAACCCCCACAAGAACGCACGAGGTGTGACCTTGGGCCCCAGTCGCAGGCCAATCATGGGAGATCGTGCCCTGATGGAGGCTCTTCCCGTGTCCGAATGTTACCACGGCTAACCTCGCTACAATTTCCAGCCTTGTAGTAATAATCCCCTTGTGCCTACATGAGTTCTAGTGTGCCCGCGTTTGAGAGGCTGTCAAATGTTAGGGGGCTCCTGTTCGAGTAAAGATTATCCACACCATGTGCCGCGCAGACATTCTTCACGCATCTCGGCGGCCTGCGCTGGCAAGGCCTGGTTCTGCACAGGCGTCTTGGGGGGAAACTGTCTAATACTTATCCCCGGACAAACCCCACTAATCTGCTGTCAGACATTACTCACCGAGACTTAGTGAATCGACTATTCGGCCACAAGCATGGCTCGTCTGTTAATATTCTGCCTAGCATACTTCGCCCTTGCCTTTCTCTCCTGCGCGAACGCTTGGACGCTAACCTGGCGAAATGAGACTGGCGCCCAAATAGTCGATGGAAACTCTGTACAAAACTGTACCAGGATTTACCACAAGAAAGGCGAGGAATTCTCATTCAACCCCGAAGGCAAGTGGTGCTTGAAATTTTGGGACGAGGCAACATGCGAGACACAGATCGGAAAAACGTGCGAGGGGCGGAGGTGGCAACAAATCGCATCACGGAATATTTCTGCATTCAACGTCTACGCGATGCCGCCTGCTGACATTAGCGCGAACGGTATGGCGAGTACCAGTACGACATCCACATCAAGCACATCATCTACGATCACTACCACATCTTCTGCGTCTACGAGTGCGGTTACAACTGAATCAGCCCAGTCCGGAAATGATAATTCCTCGAAGCACTCGCTGTCGGGTGGTGCAATTGCGGGCATTGTTATTGGTGCCGTTGCTGGTGTTGCACTCCTCGCTGCATTGTTCTTCCTTTGGGGTCGACGGAAACGCAACGCTGCCGCACCAGCTGCAGCTGATACGAGTTCAGCTCCTGGTCCAGACGATCGAAATCTACCCGAGGCCGTGGATCCATCAAAGCCAGCTATGTCCGAAACACAGACGCAGGTGTCTTCGGTATCTCCATATGGTTATCCTGCCACCGGGGGTAAGACTGTGGAGCTCCCGGGGGAGAAGGTGGGCGCTGAATTGAGCAACACTCGTCAGCTGGTAGAAATGGGCAACACTCCTTTGGCCGAGATGGATGGGACGAGTACAATTAAACGTCCTTGATTGCACGGTCTGGGATACTCTCGGGAAAGCTCTACGAACGTTGCGATCTAGCACGGCGTACAGTTCACCTCCATGCACTGCCTTTGTTTGATGATATATAATTTCGATATATGATACCAATTTGAATTTGTGTTCTATTTTAATATAACATTTCTCTCTGTGCACAGCGAACCCCCTGATGATCAAGGTCACCGTCTCAATCCTCCTTCAGCCAAGGCACTTCTTCCGGAAGATACTTATACGCCCTAAATATAGCATTGCTCTCATACGCAAAACCCATCTTCCTCATCTCCTCCAACTCACCCTCTCCAAGGACAGCCGCATAATCACTCAACTGCGGCACTACAAACTCCCAAACCACATCCCCCGACTCGGTAACTTCTAGAACCCTGCCCGTAGCTGCCTCACAAAGAACGACATTCCCATTCGGCAGTTTCTGCGCAGAACCCATAAACGGCGTGAACAGCCCAATACCCCCCGTACTCCGATCCTTGTATTCCCAAACGATTTCCTTCGTCTCCCGCGCCACTACAATAGCGCGAGTGAACGGCACCGAGATGCCAGGTCGGAAGACCCCATTATCGAAAATCAAGAGGTCACCCGACGGAAGCTGATGAGCACAATGCTGCTGATTGACCACCGGCTGGGTAAGATGCCAGAGCACTTCACCTGTCTCCCGACTGATAATAACCACAGTCGAGGTGTTGCGCATCGAGGCAATGATGTTGCCATCGGAGTCAAAAGAAACACTATTGATCAACGGCCAATGTTCCCGCGGGTAATCCTGGTGCATGCGGAACAGCTCGGGGTCAAGATGATCAATCGCACGCCAAGACCAGAGGAGCTTTGCGCCTCCTTTACCATCGCCCTCGAAGTCCTCCGAGGAAGATATATTCGAAGTAGACCACGGCTCAACTAGCTTTATGCAATCGCCGTACACAATCCCACCGGGCGCTTCACTGCCTGTAATCCCACCTTGTACTTTCGCCGCCTCGTCAGGCGTCAACGCTTCCAAGGTAGTGTAGAGAATCTTCCCATCTGGCAGATGATGCTGATCATGATGGGCCTTTGGATCACGGTATTCCCGTAGGATTTCCCCGGACGGCGATACTTGGATCATTGCGCCGCCGCGGTATTTGGCCCACATGGGGAAGAGGTTCGGGGCATCTGGGTGCGCGCCGTTGTAGGCGAGGTTGCCGTCCTGCAGGAGTCTGGCGTGTCGGCCTGCACGGTAGGGAAGTGTCCATTTGTGGACTTCTTTTCCGGTTGTTGAGATGAGGTGCGCGGTGCGGGATGTCAGGGGCGTGTAGAGGATGTAGCCTGGGGAGACTTTGGGGTCGGTGCCGCGGAGGCCCAACCCGCGGCGGCGGAGGGTGTGTTGTTCCATTTTCCTTGAATTTTTTTATATATGAGAGTTTGGGGATTAACCTGTAGGGTATTTTGAGTGTTTCATTTGGGACTTTGGGGTATATATGTAAAACTTTTGTGGATCCTGAATGGTCGACCGGCATGCCGCGGCATGCCGCGGTAAGATAGCCTAGATCTACGTAACCGATATGGCGTCAATTTGGCTATTATCGTGTTATCGGGATGCCGCGGTGTCTGGTGATATGAGCGATATGCGTTGTTTCAAATATAACTAAGGGATGGAGTAGCTAGAATGTGAGTATTTTGTTCGAAAGATTGTTGGGGTTCTTTGGTGCTGATCAAAATGGACCAAATCTCAGATACACACGGCAAATCTTCGTCGAGCATACATGCCGACGAGAAGACAGACCCAACATGGATACAAGCCCTTTCTATTGAGACAGGTGGTATTGAGCGTGTGACGCCTGATCAACGACAGGAAAATGTAACGCATTTTTGGAACGCTTGCACTTTCTGGTATGATCTCACTTTGGAGAGAACAACCCTTAACTTGACATGACTGATGGAATCAGGTTGAGTGCGAACATGGCTGTGGCAACGCTTACCACTGGAGCCCTTGGAGGGCCTATGGGTCTCAAATTCTGGGACAGCTTCATCGTTATCCTCGTCGTTAACCTCGTTAGCGACCTTCTTCCGGCATGGACTGCGGCCTTTGGACTAACAGGGCTCCGAATGACGACCTTCTCGTATGACCTCTCCACCTGCATACCGAAGAATAACTAACACATAGTAGGCGATATTCATTTGGCTACTGGGGTAATCTCCTCGTGGTCGTCTTCTCCATGGTCGCCACCACAGGCTGGAACGCAATCAACTCCATCTCAGGCGCTGCTGTGCTAAACGCTCTGTCCGACGGACGATGTCCCACCTGGGCCGGAGTAATCATCATCTGCACAGTAGTCTGGATACTCTGTGTCCTCGGAATCAACTGGATCCACAAAATCGACACACTGATCTGGATCCCCCCGCTGATAGTCTGGTGCGTAACGGCCGGCACAGGAGCTTCGCATTTCAGCAGTACCGAGCCCAAGGAATTCAAAACTAGCCAGGACAGAGCCGCGGCCATACTATCCTTCATAGCTATTATCTTTTCCTTTTCTGTGTCTTGGGTCAACTGTGCCGCCGACTACAACGTTCGCATGCCGATCAACACCTCCCGGACGAGGATATTCGGGGCCACATACATCGGTATCTTCATTCCCTCGGTGCTGGTTCAGACTCTCGGTGCCGCGTTATACAGCGGAACTATACAAAACCCGGAATGGAAAGCAGCATATACAAGTGCAGGTGTAGGCGGATTGCTAAAAATGGCCCTGGAGCCTGCAGGTGGATTTGGAAAGTTCTTAATGGTTCTGGCGGCGTTGAGCTCGATCCCGGTATGTACCCCATCCTTTACCCTCCTTTATCTTTAGTCATGAAATATGTTGAACTGACTAAATTAAACCCACCAGAACAATATCCCAAACAACTATTCCTTCGCCTTACATGCCCAGAACTTCGGTCCCTGGGCCCTCCGCATCCCCCGCATCGCTCTCGTCACGTTCGGTTTCATTGTCTCCCTAGTGGTAGGCTGCTGTGCAGCTCAGTACTTCAAAGATACACTACAGACTTTCCTAAGTGTCATCGGATATTGGACGGTGATCCACATCGTCATCGTCGCAGAGGAACACCTCGTCTTCCGTCGCGGATGGCAGGGCTACGACCTTGATGCTTGGGACGATCCCAAAAAGATACATTTTGGATGGTCAGCTATTGGGGCTTTTGGGGCCGGGTTCGTGGGTGCTGCGCTCGGGATGAAGGTAGCGTGGTATGTTGGGCCCATTGCTGGGTTGATTGGGGAGGGGGCGAATGTGGGACATGAATTGACGGGGGCGTTTTCAGGGATTGCGTTTCTGGTGTTGCGATGGGCTGAGAGACGGTTTTGTGGGATGTGAGTTACTTTTTCACCTTTAATTAGGAGTTTAGGGTTGTACTTGGGATAGGACATGTATATAGTAACAATGATATCCGATTCACGTGCGATAGTACGAACTATGGAGGGCTCGAAAACCCCCAACTCGGCAATAAATCCCAATTCCCATCTTCTGTAGTTTCAACGCCTAGGAACTCGGGGAAGTAACTAGCCAGATCATGTCCGAAGAAAACCTCACTTTGCTCTGTAGCAAGAGGCTGGGTAACGAGCGCTGGGCGCAACTTCTGATGCACCTTTCCAATGACGTGACCGAGTGTATGCGCTGCATGACAGGGGAGACCGATGGTTTGCATCCAGTTTACGAGGCTGAGTATCAATGAGTCTAGTTCGTCTAGGTGATATGTTTGTGATAATTGCTGCTCGTATGCGTTCAGTAACCGGCATATGATGATTGCAGCGAACGTGATCATGTGGTAGATGTGGTCGGTTAGATGGCGTGTACGGTCATCTGCGGTGTCCATGGCAAGGCGAATGATGGCTGTGGAATGGCGGATCATTTCGGAAATGACTGACTCACGGGCTCGCGCAGTCTTACATTTGAGGCATTGATCGTATAGTAGAAGGTGCGCGAAATGGAAGCCCATCAGCAGGAATTGGGCGCGTGGTTGTTCTGGTTTGGTGAGTGGATGAGAAATGTTAATTTGGGGATGGGCCATACCGAGGATGAATTGCCACTCTTTCTTCCAGTCCTGTAGACTGGCTATGGACTTCAGGAGATCTATTGATTCGCTTGATGTGTGCTCGTACAGTGTCCAGTAGAGATGGATCTCAGCTACCATCCGTAGTTCATAGTTCGTAGAGTGGTCGGAGCCTACTATTGCCCGACATTTCGGTATCTGAGAGGCATGTATCATGGACTTTCTGCTCGTACCGACGCAATACTGCAGATGTGCGAGACAGAGATGGTTCCAGATACACCAGCTATCAAGGGTCGTTTTCGTGAGTTGCGCGTGTGGGTTAGCTGTGTTAACTGCATCGAAAAACGGGCTGGATTGACAGTGTTGCAAGGCGAATCCGCTTAGAAGCCAGCTATCGATGCTCAGCGGAACTTGACCCACCGTTGTGGACCATAATGAAAGGACAATAGCAGCCTGGAAGAACTCAATCGGCTGCGGAGAGACAAGTAATGCGGTTGAGATCAGGGATCGAGCGCTTTGATAGAGCTTCGGGGCGAGAGTGGTTGCCAGGCCTTCTGTCGTATGTCGAACAGCGATCAAGCAGCAAGCAGAGAATAGCAGTGGCGATCGATTAACCTTGCCAAGTAAGACCTTAGGGTCACTTTCTGGGTCGAATAGGACCCATCGACCGTAATGCTCCAGAAAGCTTTATCTGTCAGATTTGCTGCTGCATGGGTGTTCCAGTAACTTACATAGTCATGAGATTGAGAGCTAGATCGGCCGATACGAGACCATCTAGTACCGATTCGTTTGAGCTGGCATCTGGTGATTTCACTCCGACATCCGATGCTAAATCACGGATAACCATGACAGGTGGAGCCGAGGGATAATCTGTCTTCGGCGTTACACTCGCTGTATTCTTGTGCGAACAACCTCCAGGATTATCAGGGCGCTCAACGGATGGAGGCATGATGCTAGTCGAGTCCTCTCCCAAGCGCTCTAATAGGGCCCCGACTGTTCTTTCGAGTTGCTCTATTCTTCATTATATTAACAGCGTACATCTTGAATCGCCAGAAGCGAAATCACCTTGCATCTACACTAGTAGTGTGGGAAACTGTGTCCTCCAGTGCAGAGGTTGGCTGATGCTCAAATGAACATCTCTGCTGAAGTCGCTCGCACCGAAGACATGGTCGCCCACCAGTGCCTGATTCGTAGCATCTTGTCTTTTGTTTTCGGCAGGAGACGCACGCGCGAGAAGCGCGACCTCGATCTGGAGGCATTGTTGTGTTAATACTACGACACGAGCATTAACATGAAGTGTAGGAAGTGATTTCGTGTGGAGACTCGCCATGGTATGGGGAAATGGCGTCAAATCTTATCGTGTCCACTGATAAGATAAAGCTTTGCTTAGTGATATTTTACGACCGCTACTTTTCCTGAACAGTACATTGAAAAGGATCAGGAAAATGATTCATGGAGTCCCTAGAGTTGCCTTGCATGGATAATGGATTTTCCGGTATTGAAATGAATTCTAACATTATTTGCATAGCATATGCTCCCTTATATAGAAATGGTATCAACCGTGGTAACATGTTTCCCGAACGCCGACTGAAGACACGAAAATATATAAACACAAGCAAATCAACCGCTTTATTGTCTCACATTCTGGTGCACCTCGACTCTTCCACTGTTATGCCACGTAGCCAACATAGTGCCACACTGACCGCAGTAATGGTTGTAGTCTTTCAGAGAGGACATCAGGTATGGGATACATCCCAGACAGAAACAGCAGCAAATAACGGCAGCCCATCCACTACTCCTCGTTAGCCTTTGCCCTAGTCTGCGACTCTCGAACTTATTGTACGTACTGTGTTGTGTTTCCGGACTCCGCCTCAGTTCTGGTCATCTCACGGACTCCGCAGATGGGGCAATCGACCGGGGTAGGGCCTCGTTGTAAAGCATGTAACGGGGTCGCAGCGTTGTATCCACTTGGATGTCCGCCAGCGGGATAGACATATGGCTGTGGTGCGGCCATCATGTTGGGATCATGTACTGGAGATTGGACATGTGCATTTGGAGGAGCGGTTGGCTGGGGGTGGTAGAATTCAGGTTGTTGGTCGAAGACGGGGACGGGGGCTGTCATGGCCAGAGTTAGTGAGAGGATTAGTTGACAGCTAGGGCTGGAAGTTCAACATACTGGGTGGTACTTTCTCCATGGTTAATAATGATAGGAGCAACGGATGTTTCCTGAGGGCTTTAGAATGACCTGGGCGATATTTGAGGACGGAAAGAGGAAAATTTGCACGAAGAGCTAACTGTCTACTTATATTGAAGTTCATTCCCAGTACAATCTTATAACCCTTCAGTTAAACTTGGTCATAGCCACAGACTCTACACATCGATACTATTTCTAGAAGCCCAATCAGAGATACCTTCGGGCGTAGGGTAATTTCCTATCACGAACGCTGCCTCAAATGTGGGCCATTCAGAGACGCCAATGAACCCCACTGATAGTCATTAGAGTGAAGTGTCATATATTGGCACGGGATTTTACGAGGCTCAAGCAGGGTATGCCTTGTGGGTGCACTGTGCAGGCAAATAGACTTGTGACCGAAGGCTCGGCTGAGGCTGTACAGAGTAACCATATATCACTCCTCTTATGCTGATCTTTTCCCGTTTTCAGATTTGGCCTGGCAAATACGAAGACCAAGCATGTCATCCAAAAGGTGGTCAGAACGTAAATTGTTTTGCTTTGTGGACCATTCGTTGTTAATCCCCTGCGAAGGTTTGTCATTTCTGAAGAGTTTCGTGTTGGGTCTAATACGAGGTTCGCCTGCATTAGTACAAACCCTTTAAGGCCAGTGTCAATTGGGTGTGAAAGAGGATGGGATACCCCTTTCTTTTTGGCCCCCGTGCACAACCTTTTTTAGTGTGGGTCTGCTTCTGATCTTCATCGTCTTTTCTGACTCATCTTCACACTATACCTTGGTTGGTAAGGCTCTTGGATGGGGCGCAGTTGCGCAGGACTCACGCCATATTCTTGTTGGATACCCTCGAAGATCCACCCCTTCGGTGTGCAGATGAACTGCGAAACGAAGCCATAGAGAGCCACATGGTATGGACATTTCTCCATCAGAAAAGCGTTGCCCTGAGACTCCTAGTCAGCCTTCATGCTTTCGTAGTCAGCCACGATGCAATTCATTTTAATAGTATGCGGATGGAAGCTTGGCGTGCATCTGCCCAATGGATGTGGCCCCTATCTTTGTCATAAGAACTGCAAAAGTCTTCAATCATGCCACCTGACGCTGGGAAAGCACAGCGAACATAAGCCCTGATATCTTGTCTCTGATAGAACTCTGCAAATAAGATGCTGGCCCTACTCCTTCCAATCTGAATCAAGAACAGGCGAGTTGGAATGGAGAGTGCAGTAGTGAAAATATTTCCTTTGAGCTTTCTCGGACATTCCGGTTCCCCTATCGTGAAGTCATTAAACGTGGGGACAATATAAAGGATTCTCTAGTACATGTTAGTGCCACAGTGCCTCTTTGTCAAAATTTCCAAAATCAATCGTAGCATCTCAGGGGATCAGCTACGGAGGCCTCGTGGAATTCATACCATGCCGGATGAGGGGAGGATTGCCATTGGGCCTAGATCATGCCTTAGGGCTGAAGTTCACTGCGGATCGTGGGCTCATGCCGAGACCACAAGTCATATTCTTATATACTTGATAAGTAAGCCGTAAGATGAGCGGGTCGACGAACCAGACTATTGCACACTCGGTAACAAAAAGCAGTTCCGAGACAGGAAACATGAATTGACCCTTTGACGTGTTCTAGACGTTACATAGCACCACGCTTTCGCGGTGGATCCAAATCCAGCTATGCGAGGCTGGATATCGATTACCAAATACACATGCCCGCTGCACCTACTGACTGGAAATGTTGGATTGTAACTCGGATCCGAATGATGGGATGTACCAAATCTTGCTCTGATTGATAGGTTGTCGGTAAGGTTATAAAGCCGCTATTGCAATACTACTGAAAGAGAAAAGAATTAGGTAACCTTATGGACATGTGGAACCTGCATAGTAAGGAGATGTGACTCTTATTCACTGGAAGGTAGACCATTAGGATGATCCACTAGCTGAAAGCTTGCGTAGATTGTCCGTTACCTACTCTCAAGACAATACGCGAGGTTTCTAATAGAGTGTCGTGCACGACCATCAGCATAATTAGGTACTGTTACGAAGTTCTATCTACGGCGGCTATGACCAATCGTTGTCAGAAGCCTGTGTCTCCCCCCCCCTTGTCGCTGGGATATAATAAACCACTCCTTAGAATCCGATTTGGACTATGTCTGGGAGCTCAACAGGCAGGATGTTGAGTCAGGTGATACACTTGCTAACCTGCGTATGCAGGACCTTAATTTTGGAATCAAACAGTTGAACCGAAACCACCGACTTGCGCAGACACCTAGCATGCTCCACTCCCCTCTGTCACGAATACCCAACTGACATGGGATACGCGAAATACAAAGCCTGTTAGTAGTGACCTAAAACTGCTTACACATTCGTAGATTATGCGGATCTGTATCGTGGATGTGGAGAATGGAGGTCGAACTCCGTTGCTGCCCATCCGTTTGGCCAATGAACGGCAGAGAACAACGTATGAAGTATCATGCTTCAAGTATCTCAGAGTTGAGACTCCGTGTGGTCCAAGATGAGGGGAAGTTTCCAAAGAATGTGCAATCTCTGCTCTTCAGTCGGGTATAAGTACATGACTGCCTCTCGTTGCGCGCGAGGAACTCAAAGATCTCAATGCTTCTATCAAACCTCCCTCAAACGTCATCATTCATGCTTCCATCAATGAGTTCAACTCACAGGCTCTGCTTTCCTCTCAATCAAAACCTGGATGGCAACAAAATGCCGAGAAGGTTCGAGACGCGTAAAGTCGTCGCGGCCGATGCAGAGACCTTCGCCCCTCTTGTTGACGACCGAACTCGTGCCATCGGCCTCAGCTCCGTCATGTTTCACAGTAGGCAGAAGAACGATGTTAAGGACATTTGCGAGGTGTACCGTGCGAAAGGGATCCACGTCCTTGTGGACATGACACAGCATGTTGGCTTTGTGACCGTCAATGTCACCAATCTAAACGTTCGGCGGCGGCGCTTGGTTTTCACAAAGGACTTAATTGCCCCACTGGCCTCGCCGCTCTATATGTGAGCCCCTCTGCCATTGAAGAAGCTGATCCCTCTCTTCTCACGGTTGAGTCCGGAGCTGTGTCAAATGTCCGGGGTGATCTGCTGGTCCCTGTGGATCCAATCATGTATCACCCAAATGCGCGGAGATTTGAGAGCCTGAATGTCAACCTCATATCATGTGCTGCGTGTAGGACATGGCTCGAGTTCTACCTAGACGTAATGGGTGCTGAGAATGTCGAAGAGCACCTTGTTTCCCTGGGCGATGCGCTGCGGAACGCGTGCAAGGCACTTGGGATTAAGATTGTGGGCCCAGATAGCTGTGAATACCATGCATTACACCTTTATATTCTCGATCTCCATGAGGCAAAGTGGATGGAAGACTTAAAGACACATAATATCTACGTGACACCCTATCGTCTGGGGATCCGGGTTTCCTTTGGCCACTGTGTCAACATGGGAGATGCTGAGACGCTGGCCACTGTTTTACAACCAGGTATTGACGCTGGTTTTCCTCTGAAATAGGCTTTTGTATTTTATCTTCAATTGCCTATCGAATATAACATCTCAATCCGGCTCGGCCAAAATGCCATGGGCATCAAAGTCGCGCCTTGAGTACCCCATCCCCAACATACCACACACTGGAATTGCTATTGCCTTGGAATCTCGATCTACCCTAATGGTCCCCTTTAAACCTGGCTTATATGTACTAAAGCCTGCGCAGCTAGACCACGAATTGCGGAGCATTCACTCAAAATACCGGACATATAATCTTACTCTTGAGCAGACCCAAAGTGTCTCAAGCTCTGCATTGCTTGACATATGCTGTATGTCATGATTATTGGCGCATATATGATGCCATGCTGTTGACGGTACTTTCTGAATAGACACAGGATATTGTTGGCCGCCATCAAATAGGTATTCTTTGACTCGGTCTGCGCATTGGTTCAGATCACGCTACGAGCAATCTCTTCCTGGCAGGTTGTGTTACTATATATCTATGCGAGGAAAATTAAGCTTAGAGTTGATGACGTATGTTGTTCTTGAACATCGCCTAATCCTCCAATACGGAAAAGCCTAGGCGCACTAGCAAAGTGAATTATGTTGAAAGTTGGAAACCTACTGGTCACAGAGGCTTAGTGGCACAGTTTAAGTTTTCTGGGGAAGTGACCTCGTGACAATTTCCCCAGGAAAACCGTATTTGGCTCAGCGGCCGGAACCAGTGTACTGGTATAAAACAGATTCTTGTGCCGTTTGACCCACTTTTCCCCTTCCTTTATGAGACACATTTGATGTGTTGAACACCCATAATGCCTACCGAGCTGTCTGTCATCCCGTCCATCGCTATTATAGCATGTCCCGCACAGAGCCGACCTCACTGTTTGGCTCGAGTCCCGGCAACCAGGCTCTAGGAGTCAGCATTGTCGTTTTTATAACCATCGCCCTCTATAATGCCCTCGAGCTGGTTGTGCTCATCCCGATGAGCTTCCACCGCTACAGCAGTTTATATTTCTGGGCGCTAATGACATCCACTGTCCTCGGTGTCATCCCCGCAACCATCGGGCCGTCCTTGCAATTCTTCGACCTCATACCGCTATGG
Source organism: Aspergillus sergii (assembly GCA_009193525.1). Taxonomy (NCBI): domain Eukaryota; kingdom Fungi; phylum Ascomycota; class Eurotiomycetes; order Eurotiales; family Aspergillaceae; genus Aspergillus; species Aspergillus sergii. The sequence continues at coordinate 697,113 of ML741765.1, forward strand.
CTGAGTATGCTGTTGTCGAATGTTGGGTTTATCATGATGATCCCGAATCAGTCCGTGGTACTTTACTCGCGGTTACACCTGGTGTCACAAAATAAAGTGGTCCTTGCCTTCGTGCGCTGGTTGATAATATGGTGTTTGTTCACGATCGTTGTGCCAACGATTGTGTTGAACGTCGGCTCGAGCTACATGCCACAGTCACTTGGATGGGTGCAGGGGTATGAGGCAATTGAACGGATTCAGGTAACCTGGTTTGCAGTACAAGAGAGCGTCATTTCCCTAATATATATCTGGCACACCACTTGCATGATTCGACTTAGTCCTAGCGAAGACAAGCGGCGACACAAGGTTCTGTACGAGTTAGTGGCTATCAACATCATAGCCATTGTCATGGATATATCGCTCGTGATCCTCGAGTACCTAGGGTTCTATTTCACGCAGATTATCCTCAAGGCTACGGTTTACAGCATAAAGCTGAAGCTCGAGTTCGCTGTGCTGAGCATGCTGGTCTCCATTGTGCACCCGCCTAGGTCCAGCGAGGCCACCTGGGGAACTAACTGCACCGTGTCGACTTTCTCCTAGCAGGTACTTTGGTGTGGCCTGTTTATTAGAAAGCTTGCATATACTTATTTCTAAAACAAAAATGGCCTTCGTATGGCTTATATAGTCCTAGTACAGTCAGTTACTTGTCCCTGGTGTGATAGAGCACCGACTCCTTAAACTGCCGCCATGATTGGTCCCTCCAAACCATGACGAACTAGACCGTTGGGTATCCTACCATACTATTAATTTGGTTGTAATTGGTCTTGACAATGCTAGAAGTCTCATGGGTACCTGTTGGAACTTTTGATCGAAATCTAAAGCTCAGGAGGGGACACAGTATCACTGCATAGCATGGTATGATGTGACTCGAGACTTACCAGTCTACACCGATAAATGTTTGAGAAAAGGTATGACGCTATATCTGTTCGGCATGCACTCTAGGTTGACGTAGAATGAACCTGCTCCAATATCTTTCCATGCTTGTTGGCTAATGGATAAGTATATTTCTCCGTTGGTAGTTACTTCGTGCGTCCGTTACTATCCTACTGCACATGCACAGGCAATCTAGTTTAGACTCGCCTACCTCAATAATTCCAAAGGTAACCATGTTAGAAGTCTCTTGATGGTGTGGGCTCAGAGTTGCAGGCCCATTAAGAATAGTCCACTCTGAAACCAGTCAACATACTCTCCCCTATGCCACAAACGTGAACGCGATATTGTTCCGGGGCGGCAAGAATCGGCCGAGGAAGGTATCTGGATTCTAGGATCTTTGGTGCCATATAGCCCAACGTGCCAATAAGGGAAGGGAACAGATGGATATGAAATTGAATGGTAGACAAGCAAGTCAGGGTATGGTTCGTTTTATGACTAGCCTGTCTCTTGACAACCACCTTAGGAACAGCGTGCCTGACTAGAAGAGATCTGTTAACTCTCGATACAGATGCTCACAGGGTTCGGCACACTACGACAGGGACATGATGTACAGTCTATCACTATACTCATGTCACTAAGGAGAGCTACAGATACTACCACTTCTCGGTCCTGGTGATAGTCATAACAGGAGATCACACCATTACCCTCCCCAGCCACTGAGTTATAGCCATCATTGATTGTAGCATAATTATGCGGTATTGTGGGATATAACGTGATCGTGTCATGTTGTTGGGAGGTAATGGCGGCCATGGATAGTCGTCGGCTTGCTGGTTCATGAAGCTGGAGGGTGGAGGGATTTCCTAACGGGTAAAGTCAGTGTTGCTTGATTGAATCTCGATCTCTTGCTCAAGGTTAGATATGCAGAATCGTTGGAATGAACGCCGCGGTTGACCTTCCAGCGATTCTAGGGTTTCAAAGAAGCAACAAGGACAATTGTCACAAATTAATTCTGACGATAATGAACAGGTGCCGCAGTCTTGACCTTTGTGCTCTGGTGATGTGAGGGCGAGTCAGGTATTCCACCGAGCCTGGGCCGCCGAAAACCACAATGCCAACGGGATTAATCGAGCATAACGGAATGCTCACAGTCGTTGTCGGTAGAGGGTCGTAGCCCGATGGTGGCCAGTCAAGTCGGAATCCGCGAAGGAGCGTGTAAAGAATTTTGGGATGCCTGTAGTACTGCCTTGGCCACCACCGCGCACTGTGCTACCATAGTAGGTATCCATTTTCCTTTCAGGTCTAGACTAGTTGCAAACTAAATGGGGATGGTGGCGTCCATACATGGGAGGAGAACGTCGGAGGCAAGTGTTGGCCGGTCAACGCGATTGTCGATACTAGAGATGGGCTGATATTGACATTCCGGCCAATCAAGAATATCACATCTCGTCTCTCGATGGTTTTCCACAAGGTGACCGTGACTCCTGTGGGCTTACGCCAATAGGTCGCCGATGGTACGATTATCCAGGATTGGAGCGGTGGCCACTTTCTAGAATTTGGCAACCAGATGATCTCTACACAATAAATGTACGAAGGCTGCTTTTGCAACCCTTCAGCCAGATATCGGGGTGCGCAGGGACGAGGCAAAAAAGCATCAACCCGATGTGTTCGCTAGAGCCTAGACTAACATCCCTTCCAGAACGCCACGGCAAACACGCCATATGGCAGCAATCTTAAAACTTATCTTATCGGCAGGGTTCCCGACTAAAGATAAGATATCGGAAAGGTTCCCGATCTGTTCTAGGACGGCGAGATATGCCTCATTATCTCCCAATGATTTCATCTCAGGTATCTCGAAACACACCCGTGCAATCAAATGCACCAGTCCCTATGGTCGAACTCAATTGATACTCCACCTTTCGTTTGTGGCTGTATCTATACTGGTTTGAGGCGGATTGACTTGATATCCAGTATTTAGCCGTTCTATTGGTGACCGAACATTGATAGTCGAGAGCAGGTGCGATGACGCTTGGTGGGGCCTTTCACTAAAGAATGTGCAATGAAGCGGTCGGAGCACTTGCTACGACTGCGGATTGCGCGGATATGGATTCAACATGAGATAGTTTGATATTACGTACGCTGATATCGGTGAAAGGCCAATCGAGTTCAAATGAAGAATGACGATAAGCTCACACGTAGTGATATCGACAGGGATATAAATTAAACAATTGAACAATCACAAACCCGACTATATTCAGACAATCGACAGACGTAAGGTATCAGCAATACCAAGGCAGAGTATCATGGGCTAAGAAACCATTTGACGTAAATATACTTTTGATGACGATAGTGGGATCTCTAAGCAGGTTCAAGCGATGGTGTCGTGCTACCAGAGGCGTTGTACGAATACGTAAAAGACGGAGCTGACCAAATAAAGAAGGCAAGGGTATACCCCGGGCCCGATGTAGAAGGTAGATAACGCGAACGATGGAGAGATCCGAACGCCGTCTTGATAAACAATCCCGACAAAGCCTCGGTAATATGCCTCATGGTTATCCGTACTAGGAAACTAAATCTTTAATCAACGTGACATACATCCACCAGTCGTATTTTAGAATTAGCGTCGCCCTTGCAAGCTACACAGATCAGGACGTCGGCGATGCCTACTTGGGTATATCGACGTAGACAGGATACAATAGAGAGATTTGGCAACACCGGGGTAGGATTTCCCATGGTAAGAAAGCTTGAAAGCTAAAGTGGATAGTCGCCCTCTTACTCCACATATCACAACCCCACCGTCTGAATTACCCAGGGACAGGCATTCCTCTGGACTCCAGCTACAGTGGATACTGCCCCAGTTCTTTGTTTTGACACATGAGCTATTATAAACCTGTTCACTGCCCTTGCCACCCACGAATGTATTCCTGGCTCCCCTTCCAAAAAAGGACCGGTGAGCATAGATATTACGCGAGCCACACTCTGTGTGGCATCGTATGCTTTTCCAGAATAGTCTTAGACGATACAAATTCTCGGGAAGCATCCCGTAGCTGGGAGTAACTTCCTGCCAATACAGCCATGCCTCGCGGGAAAAGTCAACTCTACCTGTTAATTTAATTAGAGTTGCATATTCAGTGGCGGAGGCGGGTTAGCCAGGTCTAGCCGACCGTCCGCTGGCGGTTAGCATAGTGTGGGATTTTCCCGACGTAACAGTCGAGGCTAGACTTTTCCGACTGCGGCATAAGGTGATCCAATAAGGTAGGCCATTCCCGTAAACTATTGCCTAACATGGCTGCGTCCGTCTAGCCAACGCCGGGCCGGTTCACCACAACGTCGTATCGTAACTGGTGGGTCTTCCCCGCACTTCACTATCGGGCGATCTGCGCCACTTGATACTCCTTACTCCGTACTGGCAGAGTTTATCTCTCCCCTTGTCGGGAAAGCGCCCCCTTCTTTGCCAAGAGAGATCATACCATCTCTCGTCGTCCACGAACTCCATGGACTCTGGATTATTGCGAAGATCTGCCCGGCATGCTGGTGACTGACTCCGTAAGTCCACATAGAGCTAATGAGTCTGTTCAGTACTCCACCTGCGTACTACATGACACGACCTCTGGACATAGCACGTTGTACTGGAGCGGAAGGAGTGGTTCCGGAGGGTTTGGGTTTTAGGGTTTAGGGGTTGCGCTCGTGGAGTGGCAGAGAAAGTTCACGCGGTTCCCTGGGACGGATGCTGCCGCCAGTGGCAATTCAACATTCCCGCAATCTGTCGCTGTATTTACTTAGCGCCCCAATGTGACGCTTGATACAGGACGGCGGGGGGCCAGTGATATAAATACGACCCACAAAGCACCCGGGTGGTGTTCAGTTGGACCCCAACATTAATTTGTCCTTTGACAGTCAGAAAGACAGGTCATCGATATGTCTGAGAAAAAGCAAGACGACATCTTACCACCCGAGCCCTACGACGTCAAGTACCCCGATAAGGATCAGGGTGTCGTCGATGAGGATGCTGTGTTTGGAGAAATCACCGAAGAGGGCCCCAATTATCGCAATGTCTGTCCATCTCAGGACTACGTGATATACCTTAGTGAACTAACCATTTGATTAGGTCGGATGGCTCGGAACCACGGCCCTCATGATGAAGACCCAGATCGGTCTGGGAGTTCTTTCGATACCGTTAGCCTTCGATACCCTTGGCCTGATCCCGGGAGTCATAGTCCTCTGCGCTATTGCTGTTATCACCACGTGGTCGGACTATATTGTGGGTGTCTTTAAGCTGAGACACCGGGAGGTCTATGGGATTGATGACACGGGAGCACTCATGTTTGGGTATCCCGGCCGGGTCCTTCTTGGAGGGGCATTCTGTCTTTGTGAGTTTATCCTTCTATCAGCCAGTACCCTGACCGTTCTAACTATCGATTAGACTGGACTTTTGTGGCTGGCTCTGGGATGCTTGGAGTCTCCATCTCCCTCAACGCCGTCTCCACCCATGGCGCCTGTACGGCCGTCTTCGTGGCTGTAGCCGCTATTGTAGGATTCATGCTTGCTAGCATTCAAACCCTAGGTCGCATCAGCTGGATCGCCTGGGTAGGACTGTTCGGTATCCTTACAGCCAGTAAGAGTCATTCTGTCCAGGTACTTCACAAGAATAATATCTAACATTACCAACAGTCTTCATCGTCACAATTGCCGTCGGACTACAGGATCGCCCGTATGCAGCGCCACAAGAAGGCGTTTGGGTCTCAGACTATAAGCTCTTTGCCAGCCCGACCTTTACCCAAGCTATCACTTCCGTGTCCTCGATCGTCTTTGCCTACGCAGGTACTCCTGCCTTCTTCTCGATCGTTTCCGAGATGCGCGAACCCCGCCATTATACCCGATCGCTTGTTATTTGCCAGTCAGTGGTTACTGCGACATATATCGCCATTGGCTGTGTTGTATACTATTTCTGCGGGTCCTATGTCGCTTCACCGGCCCTGGGCTCCGCGGGTCCCACTGTGAAGAAAATCAGTTATGGTTTTGCGCTCCCAGGTCTTCTGATGACCACTCTACTTGTCATCCATGTAAGCGACGGCGAAGCGAAAGGGTCAAGAGGATCTCAATTTACTAATTCGCTCCCAGTTACCAGCCAAATATCTTTTCATCCGCATCCTGCAAGGCTCGAGGCACCTGACTGCGAACACTATGATTCACTGGGCCACCTGGCTCGGTTGCACTTCGGGTATCGCTATTATCGCCTATATCATTGCCAGCGCTATTCCTGTGTTCAATGACCTGGTGTCCCTGGTTGGTGCCCTCCTTGGCACTCTGATGTCTTTCCAACCGATGGGCTGCATGTGGTTATATGATAACTGGAGTAAGGGCAAGGTCAGTAAATCGCCCAAGTGGATTTTCATGGTCTGCTGGAGCGGCTTTGTTATTCTGTCCGGCACCTTTTTGATGGTTGGGGGCACGTACGGATCAGTTGTTTCCATCATCGACAGTTATAAAAAGTCCGGTGGCTCGGCTGCTTGGTCGTGCGCTGATAACTCTAATTCGGTCTAAGCTGAATCAACGTGGAATGGAAAGCTGATGCTCTTCGTTGCACTCTAACCCACTGGTGGTGGCTACTTGTCTATATAGGTGATTGAAGCGGGACTTACTATATCTATAGATGAGTATATATATATATTCTAAGAATATAGAAGAGAAATATTCTTACGTTCGATTACATTCCCGTATCTAAGATTACTAGAATGTCATTCCGATTATTAGAATAGCATAATATGTAATTTCACCAAGTACTAGTGTACAAAGGGACGGAGTCATGTGAAGAAATCCCATGTGATCTCACGTCATGTGCTGACCTTTCTCTCGTAATAAAGCTGAAATTCCTCTTCCTAGTAGCCCGTTTACAGTTCTCATCTCTTTCTCCTCCCCACCATGGGGGCCAATTCCAACAATCCCACCCCCACCAGAGACTCAACCCTCACATTCCGCGAAGTCACCGAGCATAACTGGCGAGCGGTAGCAAACTTAAGTCTCAAGGACGGGCAGACCGGCAACCTCGCTGCCAACGTATGGTCTCTCTGCGAAGCCCACTACTCCGAAGACGCATGGGTACGTGCCATTTACGCCGACGAGACCCTTGTCGGCATGCTAATGATGGCGATATGGGATCCCGACGAGGCGTACTACATCTGGCGACTCATGATTGACGGCCGATATCAGGGTCTTGGGTATGGTCGACGGGCCGTGGAATTTGCCATTGCGCATATACGGCAGCATAATCCTCGAGCGAAGCAGTTGGGGGTCATGTCAACGCCGCCTGAGGGGAAGAAAAGTGATAATCCCCTGAAGACCGTCAAAGCGGAGGATTCGCCGTATAGGTTTTATCAGAAACTTGGGTTTAGGCAGATTGCGCCGCCGGATGAAGATGGGGAGATTATGATGTCGATAGATTTGTAAATGGCGAATACCCCGAAGTCGATGTTACGCTTGTTTTGAACATTGCATATGTGTTTCCAAAGACATGTATCCTTGTTCGTTGTGATGGAGTCTTTTCAAATGGCGTTTGCGAGGCCTTCACCAGAGCCTACTTCAACAAACTTCAACCCAGGCCCAGCCAAGGACTAGACTGGTGTATTTGTCCGTCTCAGTATGTTACAACTTGCCTTTGATATTGTAAATAGGTAACATAGAAATCTGCTGGAAAGGCCCATGATAAGAATTGATACATGTGGCCATAAAGCCCTTTTCTGGTCTGGCAGACATAGAAAATCCGGCATGAGGTAGGAGTGGGACTCAGGGCGTGAATGGATGCGCTGCCCCAGGCAACTTCCAAAATAGGAATGCCACATGACCTGCTGTTTGCATCGTGTTTCTTCTCCTTTTGTTATCCTCCTTCCTTCTTCCTCCTCCCATAGCACTCTGTCCCCTTCTTATCTCCCACAATAACCATCCCACGATCTTGCTGTCGTAATGCTAAGCAGCTATAGCTGCGTGGCTTAATTGCCACAACTCCATTCTGACGCCCCGTCCAATGTGCGAAGGCCATCGCTCTGGTGACAGAGCCTGGAGGAGCTCACCATGAGCTTTTCCCCCGGGGGCAACGGGCCACTTCTGGCCTCAATCGAGACAAAGTTGTGTCTCAACAGGAGTTACGAGGCCGCCGGCCGTTATTCCATTGCGTCGTCCAGATGTTGACGACGCTTTGGCGAAACTCACTCGGATTGAGAAACCCGTGGTGAGTTTACTACGTATTACTATGTTTACGGATGTTCATTTGTATCCTAATCTAACTCGTTCATTTTTATCAGTCATGGCTCCGGTGATGGCAACTGCTTAGAGCTGCGGTGAACGTGCTTTGCGCATCTGAACCGCTAGACCACATGACGATGGCTCTATGTTCAACATAGACATATACCTGCACCTTTGCGAGGACGCAACAATAAGTTCAGATCTTGGATCAGTCAGATGTTTGTCATGTTGTGCCTCTGGCGTCGTCCCCTGTTCGATGAAATGCATAAAAGGGGAGAATAGCTACGTTGTCCGAAGGGCCGCTCCTTGGCGCCATATAAACGGTTGGACCTGGTGACACACACCGACTAGCTATCAAGTGTGGGGACCGTGGTGTGTTGACCAGATTTCTTGGGAGCTTCAGCTACTTAGGCCTTGTCGCTGGGACAGGAAACTTTTCCGGAGGGGCAAATTTTGTAAGTGAAGGGACTTGGTATTTGGGTTGGTTATAATTGGGTGTGGCAAAGATCACTCTATCGAGCGTGCTGTAGGTCATACTGGATTTATGCACTTCATATTCATGCAGAAACTTCTTCCTGTTAACGCTCTGTTGTTGGAAACGGATGTCGAGATCATTTATCACAGATTGCGGGAGCTGGGCAAGTAACCCTTTCATGTACTATAATATTCGACATGGCGTATTCGAAAATGTCTATATCATTTAGGTGGGCTTAGCAAAACGGTCCAATCTGGTCATGGGGCATTCTGCCACAACTCACCCTTAGTCAAATACAGACAATATCATGTACACCAACAGGAAAGTCCCCAGTACCTGACAGATTACCACGAAAGCCTTGGATGAATGCGGGTTATACCAACCCTAGAAAGACATGAGCGTTCCTAGCCACAGTACTGTTGCAAGATAAATATACTCCGAAGGACGATATAGACTGTATGGTGAATCTCACAACACTGCCTTGACTATGCATAGTCTTATCGTGTAGCATTGATTGTTTGGACTAAGATCGCACGAGAAAAGCATATATTGGCTCCATCCTCGCATATGAAGATATAACCACATAGTATAGTGACTCAGTGGTATTCGTCACCAAGGTTTCCCTTAATAGTCGCCTTTTCACTGGAATCTCTATCGATTTGTGTAGCTATTTATTGGATCCAGTAAAAGTGTTGATCAAACAACAATTATTCATCCCATTACTCGACTGCTCGGTGCATTAGGATTACATAGATAGCAAAGACATGCCGATGAAATCTTCCCAGATACCACGTTATATCAAGAGACGCCTTGATGCTTCTTGCACAGGGTAAAGAAAACTATACAGGCCAGTGACGATAACAGCGTCGTAGAGCTAGGTATTTACAACTCAGGGTCCCTCGCTATGCTGCTCACTATTCAGGATTGAGCGCCCGTCGCCCGGCCACCGGCCCAATTGTTCGCAACCCTCTTCACCCGGCTCTTCCCCATCATCACCTGACGGCGACTTCGCCTCCGACGAGGTTCACTTAACCCTGCCCGGTCCATTCTCGGCGAGCAAATGGATACCTCTACCCGGAGTTGCGGCCATATGAGAGCGGGTCTAGGAGTCCAAGAAGACTACGAAACCCATCTTTTAAAGATCCAAGTCGGCCTTCACGAAGCGGGCGTCAGCTACAGTCTTGCACATTAGGACTTGGGTGTATAGTAAGCATACCACCAGCGGGTGAATCGGTACCTGCTGCGGAGTCACCGCCCTCGCGAGGCAACAAAGGTTTATCACCACTTAGACGGTCACCCTCCGTAGTACCCACTATCCCACCTGTGATTTCCCCTACCGTACCCAAGACGGCCCCTAGTCCTTTATCTTCGGGAGTAAGCCCTACGGCGCCAGCTTCCGGGGCGCCCGCCGAGCCCACTGGTGCTGCTGCCGAGAAGGAGGCCAGCCCAAGGGCCACAATGACGGCTGAGAAACGCATCGTGGAGTGAATTAGACGCTTGGTAAATGGTGGTAATACAATCTTTTCAAGGCTGATTTGGCAATGAGGAGGTTTCCCGAGATGATGGTTGCTGGATGGATTATCGTTCCTAGGGGCATCGTGAGGGTATTTATAGCTTTGAATCAAAGGAAGAGTTCAGTATACTTATGTGGATCAGCGGGTTTGACCGGGCTTGGATCTGTTTTCGGTAGTTCTCATCGATCATATGGGTATAGACCATGGATGTAAGAGGTCGATAGTGCTGTAGGTCTATTGAGGTGATCTCCGGTATCTTGCATCTGTTTATGCATCCTAATTTCTAATTTATGGCGTTGGTCAATGGTTGTTGTGGATCGTTGATATGTCACATATGAGCGTCTCAATGGTTATGGGCACAGTGCATATTGCTTCTCAGTACAGCGTGGTAGAAGCTCTCAATCCTAGTCGGTTAATGCACTCGGTAATGAAGAAATCGCAGTTGTAGCGTCACATCATAGTTTGGAAATATGAATGACCCTCATTGGGCTGCGGGACGACGGGGGGTGGGACCCGGCTACAAGATCGATCGATCTCATTTGCATCGCGAGCTTGATGGGTCACGCCATTGTCCAATTCGGTACTCGTCCATTTATTTTCCATCGAGCATATGCACTTCAGTCACTGCTCCTGTAGCTATCTAGAAGTTGATGTGTTGACCACAGGATAGGTGATGATCGACAAGCAACCGATGATCATAACGCAAGGGATGGAACTAGTAGTGCATCATATCTACGCGACGCGCCACGTTTACCGATATGGGTTTTAGATCGGGCGAAAAGGAATTAGAAAATCTATTTCTCGGTATAAGACAACCTAATGAGGAAAGATTTATGAATTTAATACAATTTGTACCATGAATGTAGGATGAATTGATTAAATACAGTTTTAAACACAAGCCCTATGCCAATAGGATGAAATCGGTTGAAAATATATTTTGCTTAACTTTCAAGCTCAATAATTGTGCTATTCAATGTTATAATCTTTTAGATAGCTAAGGCCTGCGAATAAACCCTGGCAAAAATGATAATATAACTAGCTGCATAGATGCCCCTTGTACATCGAGGAACAGTATATACTAGCTGGTGATAATAACGGAATTGCAGAGCTAAGTATCTACGAGTTAACATGTATAGTGACTGAAACGAAACGCAAGTTCCATAGAGCAAGCAAGCCATGCTATACAACAGCCCGAAATGGAAACGCCTGACAATCTAGTCACTCCGCAAATGCCATGTCCACTCAATGGCTGTGATTTTCGCGTACTGTACAAACATTATCAATTCGCCATCACCTCACTACCTCTGCTATGCCAGCACACCGTTGTTAGCGCGACCGCAACTAGTAGACCGCTTCGTATCAATGTATACAAAGAAACAGGTTCAATTTACATCTAAGCGTTATCTACAGACAGGTTGGCACAGCCCCTTTCGTTGAGCCTGCCTTGCTCCTGCACTTGCGTATCGCCAAAGTTAGCTGGCATCCCTTGGTTTCGCCGACAGTCCCCTCATTATGCTGGCTCTTTCCTGCTGTCGCGGAAGGGCGGCTATGGAGCTCCCGGACCAGGCCCTTCTCGGTGTGCAAATCGATATATCTACTGAGAACCTTCATTGACTAGACCAGCAGCCCCTGAGAGCTGGCCCTTACGAAGTAGGTGTCAGCCACAGTCTCGCTCTCGGGAACATAGGTGGGGATAGTGCTGACCTTCGGCGGTCGCATCGTCGCGACGTCAAAGCCCAAAAATTCCATGACGTAGCCTTCTACGTGTAGATTTTGCTGCGCCAGCTTGATCCTGGTCTTCATGGAGTGGGTGTTAGCCACGGTCTCGTTCACTAGACTTAGATAGGGATAGTGCTTACCTGCGGCGGAGGACTCAATATCTCTCTTGGAGCCACCGCCACCACCGCTACCAAATGGTAGCAGACCCTTTCCCAGGCCTTTATAAAAGTGGGTGTCAGTCAGTCTGATTCACTGGCTCTTGGGTGTCAAGAGTACTTACTTTCTGCGGGCGAATGGTCAATGCCCTCACGACGTACAAGCTCTGCGGGTGGTTGTCAGTTACACTCTTGTTCGGACTTGGGTGTAGAGAGTACTTGCCGCCCAGCACTTGTCCTGCTGAGTCAACGACGGTCCCTAGCGTACCTCCTATGCTCCCTGCTATCTCACTTAGCGGTGCCGCTGCGGAGAAAGATGTAAGCCCGAGGGCCATGATAGAAACAATAGCTGAGTAACGCATGGTAGAATGATTTAGACACTGGATAAGTTGTAGTGATAGGGTATAAAGCTGGTTCCGCGTTAAGGAAGAATTCCAGAAAATGATGGTTGCTTGGTGGATTGTTTTCCCCGGCCGCGTGGTAAAGGTACGTACTTATAGGTTCGAACGTGGGGACCAAATTAGCATTCTTGTGTAGATCGATGGTATGAATCTGGCCTCGGTAGTTCATTGGCGCAGGATAAATCGATCTCAGGGGCACAGATCAGACCTGTAGATCTGGCGTACCTTGCGTATGTTCATGAACCTTAATACTAGCGTCTCTTGTTGCTATTTTGCCCACTGTGTATTGCTATTTAGAAGTAGAAGCTCGAATCGTGCTCAGTCAATGAGTAGGTAAAACATAGCTATTGTCATTATAACTTCACATCGTCGTTTAGATAGGAGGAGTGACCATCTAGGGAGTTTGTGTCGCTACATTTGTGCCTCACGGCATCGTGTAGCTCGGCTGTCCTCGAGACATTATGCAGCGAGTATGTGCACTCTAGTTTGCCTCGCCTGTTAAATTGCATATATAAACGCTTAGTGGGTGATCTTCGGCTCAAAGACTTTGTTTCATCTGTACTCATTATTACATGTTGGTGATGGATCACGAGCCTCTTAGCTATCCAGAGGTCAATGCGTTGACCACAGATACGTGATGATCGACAAACTGCGGATAGTGAATGATAAAGCAAGGGATGGAACCCGTACATATTTTCAACGTCCTACATTCCACGAGGCCGCACCCTGCAGATAATATCTAATAGCCTTGCCCACATCGGAATATCAAAGTTGATGATCGGGTATATCGGGGCAGAGTCGTGCATGATATTGAATATTTCTCCGCCAGGGGTTGTATTCCACCCATGATCTTGAATACGATACATACACAGCATAATTGGGTATTTCAGCTGGGTTGAGTCAGTCGATAAGAATGGGTTGTGATCCGCGTACAGCCTGGCATTCCGGGCAATAGCTCTCTATTTCGTGCGTATAGCCTACCTTCCTAGTTATATTAGTTATACCTGTTAAGTTAGTAGGGCCCCCGTACATCTTAACGACCTCACTTATCCACAATTTCGTTTTTATATTCTCAACCTAATCTATAGAAATATTAGCGGTGAATTAATATTACTAAGCCTTTCCAGGTCGATACTATACCATTCCAAGCAATTTCCTAACTTAATTAGGCAATTTGGGCTCTACGCGGGTCACTACCCATGAGAATCCTGGGCGTCGTGAGTGGTAATTCTGCGTCTCCTATCGAGGAATACCAATGTGAAGCCTGACCGAGGTTCCTTGCACGACAAACCGATAGCTAAGGGCATATAGGGTCAGCCTTGTCATACCTAGCTTTCTCAGTGATCTTCAAACCACCAAATCTTCCCCCACAACCTACTCGTCAGTGTAATCGGTCTCACCTTGTACTTCCAATGGGCAATAGTGTACTCTTTCGAAGTCAAGCTCTTGGTTGCTGGGCTCGCTCTCCACGATGTTCCGGTCTAGTATGAACCAGGATAAAGTAGAAGGTATTATTCTATGTGGCTTGAAAGTATTTCTAGCAAATCATAGCGTACAAGCCTAAAGCTCCTTCCCGATGTAGGGAGTAAATATTAACACGAACAAGAATTATATACAATAAAACTCTAAACTCAAGCTCATTAACCTCATGTTGCCTTTGGCTTCGACCGGTGGCTGATATCCGGCCGCACAAGATAAAGAAACTTGAAGAAATTCAAATAAGCAAGCCCCGTATACGTAACAGGAACATAGCACGCTCCACGCCGAATCCACCACATAGCCACACGCGCCGCCCAGTCCGGCGACACAATAGCCTTACCCATCTGCGACTCGAACGCAGCAGGCACAATATGACGGTAGATAACGCGCGGATCATCGTATAGCGCACGAGCGTAGGGCATAAACGCACGCTTGGACGCGGAGTATCGTTGCATCTCGGGAATGCCCCATGCAGGATGGATCTCGATCTCACTACCGACGTACCATATCTCCGGAACCGTCTTGCTAGTGCGTCCTTCCCCAGCCGCTTTCTGTTCTAGGAACAACTCGATGAGACGAATGGTTGAATTGCAATTCGCGTCCATGGCGTCGAAGCCTTTGGTACCGTGTGATAGTATGAAGATATCGGCGTCTTCGAGGATCGGACCGACACGTGAGAAATCCTGGTGTGTCCAATCTTTCCCGAACCCTATTTTCCGGACATCCTTCACCCCTTCTGCCAGTAGTTGCTTCTCGATTGCGCGTCCGAATGCGCCCGACCCACCGGTGAGGACTACCCTTTTGTTTCGGACGAAGTATGCGGTGCCTGCTACCCAGTCGAAGAGTTTGACCATGGAACCCATGTAGCGATCGGGATAAACGTGGTGGAGGGCGTGGAACTCGGGGCCGACGAAAAGCCAGCTGCGGTCTTTGGGCACAGTGTCGAAGGCGATGTGGTTCGAGTCTCGGCCGCTCATGGCAATAACTACCATCGTCCTTATGAATTCGAAGGCGGATACCACGATTAGTGGCGTGGTGTCAGGGTTTCCGTTGTTATCTGTGATCAAGCTGCGGGCGACGAGCCAGCCGACGACGCTTCCCAGAATCTTACTGAGCATCTCCAACGGCAATGAGATCCAGGCATTCTGTCGTAGGTACCGATTATTGAACTTCAGGGAGCGATTATAGTAGAGATGGTGGAACTGGTGACACCACGACAGCCATCGCAGGAACTGCCATTGCGACTTCGACCATTGATGGAGGAGATAATGGGCCGTATCGAAGAAAACCGAGCCGGTTATGTAGAGGTAGAAGAATGACACGGCAAATGAAAGCGGAGACATGATTAACTAACAATACAATTGTCCCTTACTGGTTTCACCCTTCGATTCATTCTGGCGAATTGGTATAAATAAGGGTTCTGGGAGAGTAGAGCAAGCATTGGAGGTAAAGAACAGTTTCAGGGACTTCTGAGACACCAGCATCGCCACGAGGCGTAGCCGATATCAGGTTACCTAACCCCATTATGAGGCCACTGCTCTGAGACATGCCTCTTGGCTTTCGTGACGTGATCCACTCGCGGGTGACTGGGATTTGTTTCGAGGTGGGTGTTCTGGGGTTTGGAACATGTGCTTATGGGCAATTTCACGGTGCGGTATTTCAATTAGGTGCGTTTAAATTGTTTGTAACAGTTCATATCTTGTATCTCTATCACTCTACGCATGAGAAACATTTATTGAAGCTTGTCTTGAAATATTATCACACTACAATGATCAGCCAAGAACCTCCATCGGCCACTAAAGCTGCATAAGAAATCGCCAAGTCGACGTATGGTTATGATAATCCATTACCCTACCGATGGTGAGACCCGGAAGGTCACTCCACGGCCATGTCCACTGTGGCAGGACAATCGATTTCCTTCCTTATACCAGATCCAACCACGAAGATCGCTGAATGGCGGCGATCCGAAGGGGGAAGAGATACCGAGGTGATCCTCCTTATAGCAGATACCACAGCATAGATTTCTTTGTTACACCAAGTCTCTTACACCAATTGATAGCAGCCTAGCAAACCCTTAGCGCTATCCATTCAGCCAACATACCGTCGGTAACCCATCCAGGGGTCCAAAGGCTCCACTCAGTTTACATACTAAACTTGGCTAGTGCAATATTATGAACGGAATAAATATTCCGTACTTTGGCGGTGACATCCCGCCATGTTTGAGATTTATCCCGATATGTAGTATCCCAGGCATTAAATCGGAACGGAGATCCATAGCTCAGTTCCGATCTCCGACTGGACCTTACTGAATCAGGCGAAAGCGGCCAGCGTGAAAGCGGCCAGCCAACGTGGATCTGCGACGCGGTTGATCGTATTTCATGCCTATTCCAGATTAGTTCACGTTCATGTACTGAGTTGTCACAGCAGGGTCCAGAAAGCCAATGTTTTAGTGGCCTTGGTTCCGTTTCATATCCAGAGGGAAAGTGGTTGCGGTGAACCCTACTCACAAGGATGTTTCGGATTTCCCCGTTGGGCGGAATCGGCCTTACTCCACCAAGTGCTAGTTTCTAGAATGGTATTCGTTTAGTGTCGTTGCTTGATCTTGGAGTTAATTTGCTCATTGCACGTCAATTGCTACGGCAGTAACGTGCACGTAAGAACTGACACAGGTGAGCATATCCTAAAGAGACAACCAGAATAAGGGGCTACCTAGAATAATCCTCGGTATTAGATCTGAGAAATCTCGGCGCCATGTTTTTCACAACCAACCATGAGAGAAACCATTAAAAACCAAGGGTGGAATAGTCTGCCCCACAGAACGCTTAAATGTGGAGCCAAGCTTAAAATAAGTCTGTTCAACGGGAAGCCGTTCGGCCTATCGGAGACTCAACCCTTTTCTTCAGCCCTAAAACACCTCGTGGCAGTGCATACGAATACGACTCCCAATTGGGCAATGGCTGCCTACCACGAGGAAGATTTCTCTTCAGTAGGGGGGTGGCTGTGATGTGACGGGCATATTTGATATGAAGGTTGTGATTATGATAAGATGGATAAAGGGACAGACGGAAGAGGAAATGTGGGTATCCATTACTCAATCGGTGTCAAATAGTGCCTAGAAAGGGCGTGGTGTGGAATTGAAGGATCTATAATACGAACCCGTATAGCTTCACAAAGTCGGCATGGTGCAGGATCGCGTTACTTGGCGGGATCAATTCAATGGTTGCCTATAATACAAGGTAGTATTTTCTAACACTCTTAGGCTGCCAGATGCTACATCTCCATTTTATTTGCTCATTGCTGTATAGTCTCGTTTCTATGCGCGAGGGTGTAACTAGCCTGTGTGTAACGGAGTTCAAGGCTTCCTTGTTCTTCAACTCCGACAGACTCTACCCCTCGAATGGATGAGAATATTTCTCTGTTCGTTACCCTACCATTCGGTGCTCCGGTTCATGGGTAAATCGGCTGAACCCGGCAAGTTGACGTTGAGTCGGCCAAATAATGCCAGCAACCGGTAGACTACATGATTATCGCCAGATTTCAAAACACAAATTACTTATCTTCTAATTATTCCTGGTCAAGGGTTCAGATGCATAACCATACCACATTTAAATTAATGTCATTACTCCGTAGAGACAAGCTTCCAACAAGTTTGGCATGTGCCAAGGATATGCTTTCGTCCTAGTTGTGTCGGGGTGCATCCCATGTATACGGCGGTCTCCTAAAGAACCAACGAAACAGGATATATCCTATGTTCGTCGGTCTTGGAACCAGACCAAATCTGTCATTCAACCCTGCTTCTCCCTAATATGATAGCGCTTCAACTTAAGCAACGGATCGACTGCCTTTGGTCCATGAGTGTATCCCATCCCAGAGTTCTTCCATCTGGTCCTAACCTGATCCTGTATGTGACGTTTAGTTACGTAACTAGCATAGGTATGAAGGACGGGTATACTTACAGGGTTCGAATAGTCACAGCGGTTGATGAACACTGTTCCTGCATCTAACAACTTGAGGAGCTTTTCACCAGTTGCAAGATCTTCGGTCCATACACTGACACTCATACCATAGTCGTCGTCGTTCATCAACTGCACAGCTTCCTTGTCAGATACTCGTATAATAGGGAGCGCTGGTCCAAAGGTTTGCTCCCGCATGACGACCATATCGTGGCTCACTTGTGTTGATACCGTAGGCACCACGTAGTTACCCTCTGCCGACGGACTAGTAAAGGCCGGATTAGGAGACGTAGAATTAACGGCACCCTTCGCTGAGGCATCCCAAACCTGGGAGTTAATAGACTTCTGAGCCGCGCGTGAGATTACCGGGCCGACGTTGACTATGTGATCGGCGAGATCTCTAAGTTTATATCTAGAACTTTGTCAGCGCCGAAAGTTCACAATTGGTCTGTGGGCCACTAAATGCTGACTGGGCCAACTACTTTTGTACCTCCGCCACGGAAGCATCGTTAATGTCGGTGTGCACGTAAACACGCTCAACAGCGCAACAGCTTTGACCAGCATTAAAGACTGCACCATGCACCAATTGCTCTGCAACATATTGTAGGTCTGCATCCGGTCCCACGTAGGCAGGGTCATTTCCACTGAGCTCGAGATTAACTGGGACAAAGCGGCTGGCGATCGCTTCACGTATCAACCGACCGCCTTGTGTTGAGCCTGTGAGGGTAACCAGATTTATGTCTGGAATCTTCACTAACTCGTTCAAGGTGTTTGTACTCCCTGAACGGATAACCTGTGAGATAGCCGGTGGGACCCAGCTTCAAAGATCGCCTTGATGCGTTCGCCGACCAATTTCCGGTGAGTACAGCGGGGGAAAGGAATTGACTATGATCAAGTAAGGGAACTAAAAGATCAGAATCCATAGGATCGATGAGGTGAGAAGAGTTAGGCCATCACTCACGTTCCACGCGAAGATAATAACGGTCAGACCGATAGATTCCTCTACGATCCAGTTTTTGAAGCCTGCTTCGGTTTGTCCTAGTAATAGCTAGAGGGCATCTTCCGCGATCTTCAAGAGATATTCTGCACGCTCGTGCATTATTTCTACCTTCTTAGCGCCAAAAGCAATTGGTCGGCCCATCTGAAGGGTCAGTTCCTCTCCAAGAGTCTGCTTGCGCTCCTGAATCAGTGCCAACGCTTTCATTGCGATCTCCTTTCGCTGCGCAAAGGGCATCTTGCGAAATGTGAGCCAGGCCTTGGCCGGATCCCTACAAACATTCTCCGCTTCTGGGGTGGTGGTTTGATCCCACTCGCAGACGACCTTGTTCGTTGACGGGGAAAGGGTGCTGATTCTTTCTGACATGGTTTCGTCGCCTTCTTTCGATCGATGGACGATTGAGAAATGAGGTCAGTGATTTGTTTGTTCAGTCCCAGAGCCCGGTATAGCACGATCCAAAAGGGATAAATAGCACAGGCGAAAGTAAAGAGCATAGTTTTAAGGTGGGCTGTCTCCAAGGTAAACGTCCATGGGAGAGTATCGTCCTGCCGGCTCATATTTGAATCTGTACATATTGGACGTTTGATCCGAGAAGAATATCTAAAGACAAAAACATTGTCAAGGAGGGTGCTTCGACGTTGTGACGGCCACCTCTGCTTGGGAATGCATGGGTTAGTGAGCATCAAAGCCGCGCTGGGTGTGTCAAGCTCGGGCCTAAATATGATTAAGACAGTGTCCGACTATAGTCAAATGCCACAACCCCTATATCTTGGACCAGAAGCGTGTGGAGAAAGCAACAGAGCCAGATCTTCGCTGTTGTGGAGCGAAGCTGATTGTCGACAATCATAATGAGATACTCCCAGATTGGCACGTTGTACTCCAAACAGCGTGGACGTCCAATAACAAATGATTCCGCTGAACTAAACAATCTATGCCGTTAGAGTTTGGGAAGTCTGTTTAAATTTAGTAGGTCATACTGAGCCTTCGCAAAGAAGTCGACATCGAACTAAAAGTTACAAATAACGTATACTACGCAGAAACAAACAGCACACCGACGACGATGCCAGGAAGACTAGTCAGAAGAATGCCATTATTACCGATGCTGCCGGGTAGGTTGGAGGCCCCTAGGTTTCTTTCCCGAAGAGTACCAAGTAAGAAACTGTTTCTGACTCTGTGAAAGCTACCCCCGCATATACTTTACGTCTAATGAACCCGATGAATCAACTCCTCAGCTTGTACATACACAAGAAAGAATATCATGAATAAGGTATTCAAGGCGCGACGTTGATGCCATCAGGTTGTTTAGGTCGAGTGGGATTGATAAATAATATGTACTGATGTTGGCCTAGCTGTTTAGCTATGCTATGCTACGTACATATCTTGCAACAGCGCATGATGACGGAATCATATTCCGATCGCTATATACGTCTCAGATTGTATAATACCTCGATGAAAAGAAGCCTCTTGGCTTGCGCCGTGATGCTATGCTAAGAAACCAGCAACCAAATATGGTTGGCGAATAAGAACAAGTAGCTAAGCGTTCTATACAGGACCGCAAGTAAATGCACCATGAACCTTTCCGGTTCGGTAATTATTCCTCTAAAAATAGTGTGAGTACGCGTGACGGTCCAAATCCCGGGGCGGTATGGCTTAACTTACTATATCCTGAATACTGGCATATAGGCCACAAACCAAGACAGCCACGCCGAAGAGGAATACTAATGCGTTGACGATGCTTCGCAGTAGGTTCTCCTTGGAGTACCATTTCCCCTTACGAAGGAACATGAACCACATTACTGGAGGCAAGTAGAAAGAGAACCCAGACGTGAAAAGCGATGAAATGATGGATAACAAGTCTGAAAAGAAAGGGATGGCTTCGGCGATGACCCATGCTATTACCGTAATGACGGTGATCAGAGTAAGCCACGTAATCCAACCCCCAGTCGTATTGATATATCTGGTGACGCTGTTGCTATATATCCGTTGATGGATTAAGCGACCGGCGACAATTGTGTTGATCGAGCCCGAGATAAAAATAACTGGAAGTGCTATACCAAATGCAACCTTGCTAACTAGCGGGCCGGCCGATAGAAGCGCGGGAGACTCGACGTCGGGTCCGACGAAGGCATATATGGTCGCGCCTGTAATAGTATAGATCGCTATCTGCAAGAGGCCGAGCGCCCAGATTGACTTCTTATAGTCCTTGGGGGTATGCATTTCATCCATAAAGGAAAATTGGGTGGTGGCGAAAGAATAGGCAAATATGATGTTGCTAATGGCTATGAAACCTTCGGCAAAGTTCGGATTTCCTTGGGGTAGCGGGGACCAGTCCACTGCTGATAGTCCACCAGGGGTATTCGAAGATTTGATTCCCGTCGCAATGATAGTAATGCCAATTGCGGCAATGATGGATACGAAGTCGACATATCCAAGCCAGGCCACATCGGCAAAGGACGAGGGAACTGACAGCAATAGCAGGATGATGGCAGAGACGCCACCAAACAGAAGAGAGCAAATATCGCTTCCAGTAATGTGACGAAACGCGATGGTGCCGGTTAAGCAATGCGACCCCGTTACAAAAACGCATGACAGGATGAGCATGACTGTGAATGCTTCATATCCAAAACGTCCTGCCATTAAAGTTCCAACATCACCATAATGTCGTATGGATGGATGGGCTAGTTTCAGTTCTCCAATGATGTACGACGTGTATATCGCAAGCATACCAATCCCAACTGTGCATATCACGCCAGCTGCCATTCCAAGGGTGGCAAAGGCCGACGGAATTGAGAGGGCACCTAATGCAATCGCTTCGACGATCAATAGGACTGTGAGTTGTACCCATCCAACCCGATGGTATTTTATTTCACCGGCCTCGATGATGCGTTGTTCGACATCATCCACTGTCTTAGTGATCTTGCCATGGGAAAATGAAACTTCAGAGGTGGGAGAGTCTGGCCACTCGATCTTTTCCTTGTGTGCGCTGGTGCGGTCTGCCTCATGGCCTGTGACAGCATCCGTGATCTCGTCCTGGTTCCTCATGCTGTCAAGATATGTTTGAACGTGTGATGCATAGGAAGGAAAAAGGAGCAATTGCACATAAATTGCAACCCAGCCGATCGCAATTCGAGGCACTGACGGACGAGACGCTATTTGACGGTAGCATCGAATTTGCACGAGCAGATCATAACAGGGTTACACGGAGATCTCCGGGGGAATCACATTTCGGGTATTGGATCCCATGCCCCATCAGCCGTATGCAAGACAACCCTTGCATTGGTCGCAATGGCCTCGATTATACACGGGAAGTCTTTGAAATGACGTATCAGACTAGGGAGATGTTGAGCTCATCCTCCGCATCCGGGGTTCGTTCCAACGCCTTAATCAGCGCTGTTCGCCAAATGATTGGTTCCCAACCGGATATGATTGCGGACCGACCCACCATTCTAACCAGATCTGACATAGTGCATTCCAGTCCATTATCCGCGCCTGCAACCGGCCTATTCAGTAGGCTCTAGATCTGGTGGACTCACAAGCTTCTATGAGAACCTTGAGCTTTAACATAAGCTCGTGGTGTATAGAAATTCCACTATCCTCTTTTTCTGCCGTTCTTACGTTAAGTTCGCTGTCCCTTGCCGAATGTATGCAGTTATACTAGCCCGAGGAATGCTAGACCGAGTCACTGATATAACGTACTATACCACCGCGGGTTGTACTAGAATTGCGCAGCCGTGCGGATGCTGACCCTATCATACCCGACCCGCCGCGGATACTGAACCCCCAATCTGCATCCGCACCGCGGTGGATGCCGTGCGGATTTGCAACGATGAGCTGTACTACTTCCTACATTATAAATAAGGTTCATATTTTGCACCAATGTCAACAGAGAACAGCTATATCTAACGACGGTTATTAACCATATTACCAACTCGAGATATTGTTTGTTGTCATGAGCGGTGGTATCCGGAAGCTCCAGCATTTCAATGCGGGGATTGAGTTTCAGCGCCGGCTAAGGAGGCTCGGAATCAATTCCGTGAAAGCAGTCCCCTCTGGTTGAGGACTATCCCGCTTACTCACCATATCTGTTTCACGCCAAAATAACCTGGATCATTATCGACAAAATAGGGTCAGATAGGCACGATCGTTACCTGATGAGAATGATAAGCTGACGGCGACGCGTATCGCTCAACTTTATGTCTGAAGTTTCGCATCCCGCGGCTTGGACTAGCTTCAGTCAGCCACGTTTACTCGCACACCCCTTACGTATACTCCATTAACACCGACTTTTTGGCAATGAATCTCTCGGTCAGATCTAACTACCTACGTGACCTCGGTGATCTATGTCCCTTACTTCCGGGCTACACGTGGTTCAATAAAGCCCAGTGTGGGCGGAAGCTTTCTTGGCATTTCTTTTGCCCACGATTAACCATCAAACCCCTTGCGTTAGTGATACGAGACTCCGGTTCTCGATAGCCATTAGAGTTTACCTCCATATCTATTTACAGCTGGTATCACTTGTTGGCAGTGAATTGTGTTTCCATTGCAAATGGCCACTGAGGCTTGTCATCGCCAAGGATGAACTTCACCAACAGAGATAAACGCGCCTTCTGTGCGTCAGTGGCACAGCGCCTGCAATCTGCCACCCAAGCATCGATTACTTAGCGGCACTTGTTTAGCTCTTCTCGAAATGAGGACTTAGCGAGAGGCGGTACCCATAAATCGGGCCCTCGTATTTACGGCTTCCGGTTCTAGACAATCTTACGAGAGGAATTTATACACCTCAGCCAAATGTGCTACAGCTATGATGGAATCTATGTTGTTAAAGAACACGACCTATGAGCATACGCGAGACGCTCAATCTGGTGTCAATCTTCCAGAAGGAGGGTTCAAATCAGCTACGGACAAACATTTATGTGTCTATCTGTTAGTATCAGCGGCTCTTGTCACCCTGGTATGCACACTCAGGTTCACTTGCGTAGTTACAATTAGCTAGATGAAGACATCATACTTGGCGGAGATTTGAAGAACTTTGTCATGCATTTGCCTGCTCAAGGTTCTCAGCCGGAACTAACCTGAAAAGGTTTAATTGGGCGTCCCTTGACAGGATGCTACATATATCTTCCCGTCACCAACTTAATCAGTAACCACGACATGATAAGTATATGGAGTAGTTGAAGCTGTAAACCGCCGTATCTCGGATGTCGATTCAGTCTAACACCATTAAGCACAAATGTTTCACTGAAACTCAGTAATTACTCAGGCACGACCATGATGACTGATAAACATAAGCATATTCAGTTGACGCCATCGATGATTCCAAACTCTACCAATTTCGACGTCAGAAGCTCATCATTTTTCACTAACGAGAGTCAACTACGTGCACCAGAAGACGTTCGCAGAAGGGTTGAAGCTCAAAGCTATCTATTCAGTATGTACTACTAGTTTTTGATCAGTATACAAGCACCTGAGATTCATGAGACTATTATACGATGGCTATGGGATGCTCAACTACACGCACAGTGTAAAGCTGCGTTGCGATAATCGCAGTATATCTCTAATAGATAACAAACAATTGGCCGCGAATAGAAACATGGAGAGACAATGTAATAAGCTCGGCGCTGTCATTCCTAACTGACTTCTTCTCCCACAATCATCATAGTAGGTTGAAGTATCATGAATAGGAGCTTAAACAGGCATTCTCTCAAGTTCATATTAACCACAACATGCACTATTCCTCTTACTATTTTTAGCATTTCTAAAGGAGCCTTCGTGGTGGCACGTATTGTCATACTAGGGATATAAAGTCATGTGGTGTCCAGTCCTTATTACATCAAAAGCCATCGTCATCATTATACGTGATTTACTGTTTCATGACTCATATCACAAGTGTGATCATTGCATTTACACGGATGGTAATATCTCAGAAGCCCCTTGTTTTCACTTTAAAACATCATAGTCTTCCTGATGACATCGTTGAACACTAAGCATACAAGAAAGAAATCAATCTTATAGCTTTCAACCTTATACTTTGAAATGGACCTTCTCGCGGAGCTTGAGAACCTCGCCATCGAAGCTGAGAACGAGAACAAGAACAACACTCTCGAAATTAGCCTAGTCAATAACAATAGACCGGCTCCTCAGCTCAAGCCCCAGAAGCGTGACTACACAACAACCTATCTCGTCAAACTCGAAGGTCCACTAGCTAGCCCTTCCCATATACAGAAGATCGCCGGGCTACTAGAACCACCACCTCTAAAAACCGGAGAAGGAGAGCTTGGTAGTGCCACTTTCTGTCTTATCAGGGGCACTACGAGACTAGCAATACTCTCGGCACTACCCAACTATACACCCACCTTCATTCATGTCAACATGGCAGACAAGCATCTGTCCAACTACAGCTTGTCGCCATACCTTGGCTCCGATATTGATCCTACACTTCCTCATCATCGAGCTCAAAGTACGGATCAAATGCTTCTCCCTACTCAGAACCAGTACCCTGTTTGGTACTTCTTTTATGGGACGCTTACGGATCCTGAGACCCTTGTACGCAAACTGTTTCTTCCTGGACTACCGGTTCTTCGACGGGCGATGGTCAAACGGGGTAGGATAAAAATGTGGGGTGGAAAGTATAAAGCTCTCATTGATGGTCCCTCTTCATCTATTGTGGATGGATGGGCATACGAAGTCAGCTCTGAAGAGGAGGAGGAACAACTCCGGTATTATGAGACTGACCAGTATGAGGTGGTGAGGTGTGAGATACATATGGTGGATAGTGGAGATATTGTTAAGGGTCTTACCTTCAGATTCGTTGACGATTGATAACAGGTACGGGTGTCTATGAGTACTAGTCCTACATAGGACTATGATGAGTTGAGGGACATATCGAGATTTTTTCCATATAATGCTGATAGCGACGCTAAGCCTAGATGTGTAACAAATACTTTAGTTCTTTCATGGGTTTGATCCACTGAAATCATTTAGATTCCTTGAATTGCCTCAATTCTAATCAGCTCAACCTGTATCGACTCAGTATGATTCTTACCACTTAACATAATTACACGGCCTCGCACACATCAATGACTTCGATTATATCTCGAGTGCTACCACTACAAATGGGCATTTCATGCAAAGGATTTAAAGTCACCCAAGTACCCGTTTCACTACCAACGCTGTCCGTTCAACGATCAAATCGATATCCGCCTTGGTAGCATTGTATGGCGGCGCAATCTGGATAATATCGCCATTCTTTCCATCGGCAACTCCTGTACCAGGGATGAAGGAAATTGAGTACTCCGATAATCCAGTCTTGTGGATCAGAGGTGCGATTTTCTGCTCAGCCAAGAAAGGCTCCTTGGTCTCTTTATCCTTAACAAATTCGATCTACGCATGATATTAGCAAGGCTTTGCCGGCTCCAGGGACATCCGACACTCGGATTAGGGGCGGGCCAATACTCACACCCCAAAAAAAGCCACGACCACGGATATCGCCTACATGTTCGTGGTCGCCAAGCTGTTCTTTCAGACGGTTGCCCAAATACTCGCCCAAAGTCCGGACGTTCTGAAGCAGATTCTCTTCCTTGATGATTTTCTGAACTTCATAGGCCGCCGCGCATGCAACTGGATGGCCCTGGTATGTTTGGCTGTGTACGAATGCGCCAGTTCCTTTGTCCAGAGCTTGAACAACCCTCTTGTTGACCAGTAGAGCTCCGATCGGAGCGTAGCCACCTCCCAACCCCTTGGCAACCGTCTGGAGATCGGGCACAACGCCTTCTTGTTCCCATGCGTGGAGCGTGCCACAGCGGCCCATGCCGCTCATCACTTCGTCAAGGACAAACAACGCTCCGTGGCGATCACAAACCTCCTTCATCGCCTGAAGATACCCCGCGACGGGAGGGACGCAACCCAATGTCTGTGAGCGTGTGCGTTAGCTAATCGAACAAAATATTGAGATAAAAACTCACTGTTCCTGAAACAGTTTCAGCGACAAACGCACACACGTTACTTGGGCCGACGGCTTGGAATTCATCTTCCAGTTCTTGTGCCAGTCGCACAACGTAGTCTTCGTCAGATTCTTCTGCTCTCTTTCCTCTGTATGAGTAACATGGGGACACGTGGGAAACATTGGTAGTCAGTATTGGTGCATAAGGTGCCCGACGCCCAACATGTCCTCCCAATGAAAGGGATCCAAGAGTGTTCCCATGATAGCTCTGCCGACGGGCGATAAATCGGGTCCTGGAGGGTTCCGGATTTGGTAGTTCGAGGAAGTATTGACGTGCCATTTTCAATGCAGCCTCAATCGCTTCCGTACCTGATGACGTCATGAGCTACAGGCTCCGAGGAGCTGGGATCATCTAGAATGTCATACCAGAGCTGACAATGAAAGCTTTAGATAGTTGATTGTGGGTCGATTCAGATAATAACGTGGCCAACTTTTCCGACGCCTTACTCGTGAAGAATGGGGCGTAGATATAGCTGAAGCTTTGCAACTGACGCATTATGGCATTATTGACGCGCGAGTTGTTGTGACCGATACATGCCACTGCAGCACCACCGCTGGCGTCGAGAATCTCCCGTCCACCCTCGGCAATGAGGTAGTTTCCATTGCTGCTTACTATTGTCGGAGGTTTCGTGTCCAGTTTGGAGTGCAGGATAGCACTCTGATCACCTCTCTTTATGTGAGTAAATGTGTGATTTTGTTCGCCCTCGTGCTGCTTCTCTGCTTCCACCGGCTTATGCTTTCCCGTGGCCAGGGAAAATCGGCGAAGGGAAGTGCACCCTTTCCGAACTAGTGTGGCATTGGACAGCGACCTGGTCACTGTGGAACGCATGGCTATGTTATTACTGCTTCCAAGATGATTGAAGATTAACTGAGCGAAAGAGACATCGACCCGACGAAAGCTGTACATATAGTTGCTCTGACGTGGGGTAGCATCAGGCGATTAGGCCAGTTAGCCACATCCATGGGTCACTCAACGGGCATAATGCACCTCTTAAATTCAACCAGTGTTGGGAAGGTATGTCTCTTTTGGTTATCAAAGTCCCTTGCGGGTCCGATTTGTTGGATCGCCGAAGATCAGAAGAGTCGGATAGGCTCCTCATTCCGAGGGACCGAGTGATTGAGGTGCATCTTCTCCACACACCCCTTCCGCCTTCCTTGCTGGTTATCTTTAAGACTCGAGCAGCTTGATATGACTAACTAAGCGTCGATCGTATTCCCCGCTTTGTATTCATGAGTTGTTCGTGCGATAAGCTTGCATACAGTGTTCGGGTTCCTTATCCGATAATTCCCCCTCATCAAACATGATTGAATGAACGACCGTTGAGTTTATGTTATATTTCTACGAACTTGACGCAGACCTTTCCTTGATATGCTTCTATTAAATTGGTAAGGTGCAGACATTTATCATTCTATCATACTTTTAATTAGACATTAAGCGATCGTAATAATGATCTCATGCCGTGCAACACAATGGCCGCTTGGCTTCCAGTAAAGCAGACATTTCCTCCGTTATAGGCAACCCAGTCAATCCCACTCCCGCACAGGTCTTGCAGCTGATGCTGGTGAAGCTTCAGAGTGTTGTTCTTGACAAAAATAGTTCTGCCATGGTCGTGTCACGGACTTTCGCGGCCGGACATATGTATACTAGGCTTTTGTCAGAATATCCACGGTACGCAGACATATCCCAAGTACCAACTGTCGGCATATGAATCGCCTCCCGACATAATCCCATCTCAAGAGCGATCTCAGTATGTACGCAAGTGCAACGACTAGATCTTGGGCCACTCGATCGGGTCGACGTGCAAGGGGACTCGCCTCGTTCGAATTCTAGAAGAAGTAAAGCAACGGTTAGCACTAACGAATGACGTGCATGGGAAACAAGAAGAGCTGACTATCACCGGTGCACCGCCTTTTTCTTCTGACATACTTCCATACGATTAAGAATGTTGAAGGACTTGTTACAAGGAGGGTAACTAAAGCGATGATAGTTTCTGGAGTCCACGCCATTAGCAATGCTTCAGCTGGGCAGTACAGCTTCTGATTCCAACGTCTTTACGGTGCGTTATATATACAACAGACCGGGCTAAACCCTGGCCGACATTCGACAATCCCGCAATCAGGCACCGTGGAAGTAACCCCAAATCTTGGTAGGTCTGCCGAGACAAACTACACCTACTTCAGCAGCACCCCCTGACACTTGGGGTGAAACTCGCTAATGCACGTATAAGTCGAAGTAATTGGCCCAGCTCTACGGAGGCTTTCAGCCACTAGGTTCTACATACCATCCTACCTAAGATCAGAAAGGGTGCCCGCCAAAAGTGAATCGTCAATTTGATCTCCTCTTATGGGTTGTACAGCAGGATGTATCCTTGCAGGAGGTCAGACAACGTGATGTAGGTTAGTAAATGATAACTCCATAAATCGTGGCGGTGCTCTGATGTTCACCCTCCAATTAACCACTCGCATTTCAGGAAGCAAGTGACCTGGGTGGCGTCAACGGCCAAGGATCCCTGGCATCTGAACTTCTTCACCTCTTTGATCCCATCATCTTTTCAGCTACCAGGTCAATGATATCACTTGACTCTATTTGTGGTATCTTAAACTATCGTACTCTTCCTCTACTTTCCCTTCCAAACTTATAAGAAGCTCAAAGTCGTATGCAGGCCCATGGAGGTCATTCAAGCTCATATAAAGCTACCTGTGCTCGACTGGCAAACAGTTTAACATAGACAGATCTAGGACGACGGACGTAATGACGTCGCGATTCCTAATAGAAGGTAGCGGGAGCTTCTCTATCCAACATAGTTTGTCTGCCTACCCAGGCTCGTTACAGTCGAGACCCGGAGCCAAGAAGAGCTAAAATAATTGTTACACAGACCATAGCACCGATCCTCTGGCGCCTGTATGCATGGGTAGACGTAATGGCTCGCTTTTAGTCTGTTCTTCGAGTGCTCTCCTATGTCTCAAACCAGACATGAATACACGCCCAAAGACTGGGCCTGGGCCCACATCTACCTGCCAAGTTAGCGACTCCCGGCCATGCCTATATTTCCAGATAGCTGGCACTCGTAGCTCTCGCAACATGTTTCCTTTCGGTAATGTCGGTCTGTTACACTGCCCATCTAGGTTGTCCGTCTCGATGGCTAAAGGTAAACGCGCCACGAACCCAACGTTTGTTTGTCCCTAAAGCCCCATATTTTGAAAAAGAAATAAAGCAAGGCATAACTTGTAGATACTCAGCTCCCTTCTTTAGACAGAAATATTATCTGTACAATCCGTAAATTAAGATAAGTCTTTTGGTTTATGTTCAGAGTGCGGCCAATGAGCCCTTTTCCAACCTTCCCGGCATCGAGGGACTTCGTGGAAGCACATGATTAGCCCATAATTCTCGCTCTATAGGGTTTCGTATTTCGCTGTTTCTCTGCATTTGCCGTGCAACGTGAAGCCCGTCACCTGGTTTTCTTAAACCTAATTTCCTCTCGCAAAAGTATTTAGTATGCCGAATCCTCTTTGCTCGGTCGCTTGTTCTGGCATTGTGTGCAAGCCCGTTTGGGTCATAGACGGGGAATCTGAAGACCCACACTACTCGTCTCGACCTTTCTTTACCCAAACTATCTAGTCTACACTTTCCTCTTCACTAATTACGACATTTCAGGGCACCTAGGCTAGTGGTGGGGTACTCGTTAGTCCTCTGGAAGGTCTGGAATAGCCTTCCCGTTCTCAGCTCTCCAGCTCTCGATGAGCACCTCGCCCGGTTGTAGGCAGCCCTTCGTCGTGCATACGCATTAAATCATATGGAATGACCTGGGGATTGTCTCCATTCTCATCATGATATATTTTGATCAGACCGATACAGTGGATCTCATTCATCATCCAAGACCACCGACGTATGCTGGATGAGGTAGGTCATTGTTTGGTATTGCTCTTTATGTCAGGCAGACTGCTCCGCTAAGATATTCTATGATGCCCTCAGACAGACTGAAATCGACATCCAACCTTCTATATAACAGACACTCTGCACCTCCTAGACTGTCAATACCTCGAACCTGTCGCGTACTATATCTGCCAATGCAGCCGTCAATACCTGAAGCAGTTGACGATCACTCCTTACCAATCCAGAGGAACAGGTAATCAGGCCCTCCTTCGTTGCCGATAAACGAAGTGTGTCCATGATAGGCGTCATGTTAGCAGTACAATTGTTAAAAAGCGCTATCCGTATCTACTCTCGTCACACCAGAACCATGTTGAACACGTCTATATCGAAAAAGGTTAGAAAGTCGATTTTTCTGGGTGTACAAGAACATTTATACCGATAGATATATATAGTTCTTTGCAACCTCGTTTTCGACAAACACAAGGTGGACCGATTTTCTTTGAACCATCGCCTACTTCAGCTTTCATACCTTATAATGCACCCCATCATGGGCTCCCTCTTACTCTTATTTGTGGTTCAATATAGTCCATGCATGTACCGCCGCTACCCTCACAACTATAGACCAACACCACCCAAAAAGCACACTATACCACATCCGTCGACAAGCAAGGGCTAAAACCCTAGTTTTGAACACTCCGTGAGCTGAGCTATCGGATCCTGTATCTTTCTGATGATATACTTTCTAAGCTTATTTTGCCCTTAAATGCGATTAGTTTTCTGAATAGAAAATTAAATAAATACCCCACTATATAAAGTACAATCTGACAAATTTTCAGATTTAGACAGGTTTTTCTAATGGAGTTATTCATATCGCAGTACGCGAGTAAAGAAAACCCTTGCCACGGTCGGGGGGAATTCCACTGAGCTAGGCAGAAATCATCATATCATGTTGAATGGGAAGGCGGTTGGGGAGGCAGACCGCTGACTTTGTAGATGGGAAGGGGTGTTTTGGCGATAATGTATACCCCTTTTATCTCTGTCAAATGGGGTTGTTTTAGCGTGAGAAGAGCTGAGGGTGTATTAGGGCGTGGGAGTAGTGATAATTGTAGATTATATAGGACTTTTAAGAGCTATCTTCATTGGTATGCTGATGCGCAAAGTATACACGTTTCAATGTTCGACTTCGAGGAACGTTCAAAAGTTCTGCCCAGTGGAATGGATGATGCGGTGGCTGCTTGTTTGCAGGTTATGCGAGTTCCACTGGAACTCCAGGAGCCCTTTCTTTTTGTCTAATTGTCATTCTATTCTACTCTGTTCTTCTATATTCTATTTCTAGGCTGTGGAGAGTAGACAGTGTGTACGTTTGAGACCTCATAGGAAAGTCTAGTTGAGTTAGGGTTATAAGGCTATCGAGGTGGTTATGTTTGGGATAGATGGTCTAGTTACATAGACAGGTGAACATAAACGTCTTTGTCGAGGGCGACTAATGCAATTATCATCTACCTTTATGATCGGTAAATCTATCGTCTAAGGGATGTATTTGCCAAACTTCTTAAACTCTTCATCCGCCGCTAACCGCATCATATCCTCCTCCTGTAATGAGAGAGCAACAGCAATCTCGCCATCGGACCTCTTGGGCATGAAATAAATCAACCCTTCAACCGGAGTAAACTGCGGTCGTCGCACAGCCTCCGGCTTCCCAAGCCCGAACCCGAAATCTAATTCATAGCAATTGACGCTTGCCCACGAGCTAATCATGATATCCGTCGACGGATTGAAACTCGCCCCGAAGGAGATGGACGATTTGTCTATGAGAGACTCAATGTATGTCGCTAGCGCGCGGGTGTGGGACCGTAAAGAAGACGACTGCGGGTCTATTGCCGTTCTGAGTTGTGAGGCAATGTTGCCTAGAGGTTGCTCGAGTAGACCTTGTATTGTATCAGTGTGGTATACCATGTTTTGCATGAGGCCGGCGTATGTCGGAGCGATGCCAAAGTATTTCCGTACGTCGACAGCACGGCCAAGTGTTGTGTTGTGAGATGGCGATAGCCGCTTCAGGCGAGCACGAAGCACCGATTGCCACACGAAGGCGCTTAGTGCGTCATCGGTCGAGATGAATTCTGATGCCTTCGACTGTTCAGCAAACAATTTTAGTTTAGCGAGCGAGGATTTGTCGAATGAAAAATATGACCAGGTAGACTTTGGGAGAGGCATAGACGGCTGCTGGGGTCCCGGCCTGATTATTTGACGGTCGAGCTCAGGCCCGGGTGTATACGAGTCATCTAGGAGGGGAACAAGATCGCCCTCCACTAGGTTCCCGGACTCTAGCTCCAATTCTGTATATGTGTCCCCACGGCATGCCTTCGAGAGAAGGTGGATAACCTGTCCCTGACCAGTCATGTCCATTGCGCTATGATGGCCAACAATAGTGAGGACCAGGCCGCCGTGAATGAAATTAGCCTGGACAAGAAAGGCCGGTAGGATAGCATCTTCGTCAGGGCCTGGCAAAGTTTTCCGTGGAGCAATGATGTTCTCGTCTAACATCCGAAAGGGAAAATCGGACTGTCTCAAATCGTCCATGGTGGGGACGTCGGGATCATGACGAAAGTCTTTCACAACCAGTGGTGGAGTCTTCCCCAATGCTTTGATAATGAACGTGCCAGGATTATTGTGGCTGCTGCCTTCACTGACTATCTGGCCTGCTACCCACGGGAAATTGGTGGACAGTCTTTCGAGGCCACTCTCTAGGGTCCCGACTATCTCGCGGTCAGATGCGGCATAGAACGGAAAGCAGAGGCAGATTTGCGTGTAGAGCCTGAGGGCAGGCAGCTGACCCAGGTAGTTCAGTTTTACATGTAATGAATCCATGATGCGAGAGACTAGTTGCCCCAAGGGACTGCCTGTTCCTGTCGCGATATATAAACCGAACGCCACTGGAGATGCGGGATGATTAATTATGAATCATTCTAGATTCTGACCAATAGCATTCGACCATGGCGAAGGTGGATCCAAGGTGGATCCTAGGGGTGGTACACGGCATTAGCCGAGGAAGTCTCAAACTCGTATGAATTATGCCAAGGACCGCCAAAGGCACTATGTCAATATTCCTGACCTTGGATCATGGAGGACCCAACCAGGTACGACTGGTGCATCCAGGCCATAGCCCACATCACCCCGTGTCTCGGATTGTGAGCCATGAGCTTTCGAGAAACAACTAGGTTCCCAGTGAAGATATAATCTCTTTTAGCCGATTCATATTGGCTGGCTTCGTGAGAAAGAGATCTATACCACTCCTCATTGCATCTCTCTTCATAGCCGGGGTATCGACTGCAGTCAAAGCGATAATCGTCACCGGGCGTAATGAATTATTATCTTCATACTCGCGTATCTTTCGAGACGCGGTTACACCATCCATCACCGGCATGGAGAGGTCTGACTAGTTAATATATGGACTAGAAGATGGAGAAGTGCTAACTTACCCATGATAATGGCTTGAAAGGTCTCGCTCTCCGCTTTTTGTACTGCCTCAAGCCCATTTACAGCACTTTCATAAGCAAACCCGGCTTTTTTCATGGTAGTTTGTAGAATCTGGCCTGACGGTCAACAAGATAGTACACAGGGCATCAATATTTTCGTACCTTGAGGTTCAGATCGTTGTCCTCAACAAGGAGAACCTTTCGTTGTGTAATTGGGTCCTCTGGATTAGATGATATAGATTTTTGGTTGTTTGTAGGTTCTGGTCCGTGAACGAACGAATTTCTTTGATCTGACTCCTTGTGATCTTGTTTCCCGTCTTCTGGTGATGTAGATGCGGCGATTTGCAATTGGCGCTGGCATATTTCGTCAAGGGTGGCTGTGGTCGGTTCGTGCACTCTGTTGTCACCCGCACTACGCAACTGAGACCTTTTCTCAATACAGCTCATCAAAGCAGAAGCTAGAGTCTTAGGGGCAATCGGCTGCTGAAGAAAGACCACTGGCTCCGAAGGATCTCGGGGTTCATTGAACCAACTATGGGCATGTGTGCAGAGGACAATCTTGGGAAACGATGTTGTTGGATTTTGCCGGGCCTTCGACTTCCTAGAATAAGTGGCCACGCTTTCTTTTGCCTCGCCATAGCGGTATTCATGCTCAGTAATGATGAAAATGTCCGGATGTTCGTGGTCCCGTTCACTGGGCGTAAGAACACGCACTCCAAACCACTGGGTGATCATTGTCTCCATGCTCAGCAACATTGTATTGAAGATATCAGGTCCTATTTTTAGGTCTCCATATTTGGAGCTGTTGGGAAATAGAGATATCGTTTTCCCTTGTAGTTTCTCGCGTAGGTCCCCATACGGAATGGAAGGTGAGGACGGTCGCGAGGCTGGGGTTATAGGCAGGAGGACGCTCACCATCGTTCCCCGATTAGGTTCGCTCTTTAGGTCGATCAGTCCACGCATGGAATCTACGATGCGATAGACTACATTGAGTCCAACACCAATGCCAGGCGAGAGAGAATCTTCCTGCTGGAATGGCGTGTAGAGATTTGTAAATGTAAAGTCGGGCGAAATTCCCCGTCCCGAATCGCTTATTTGGAGGAGAATACCCGGCACGTTATCTTGTCCGACCTTCACCGTCTCATGTCGGAGCTTTACCTGAACAAATCCGGACGGCGTGAACTTCAGGGCGTTACCAAGGAGATTCAGTACAATCCGCCGCCAGGCACCAGCGGAGACACGGCATTCCCAGCCTTCTCGACATTCAATATCCACTATTGCAAAGATTGCCCTAGGAACGGAATTGGGGATATTTGACTCCCGAAAAGGCCGATCGGCCGTTTGTTTTGTGGCGGAGAAAAGGGCCTCCGCGTTGCGCCCCATGTAGTCCTGGCTGGCGAGCAGCGCCTCGGCTACTTCTTCGACCAAGGTAGCCATATTCACCTGTTCGATCAAAGCAGGAGCATTAAACTGGGAACCTTGAGGCGTTTCGGCATTCTCTAGCGGTCGATCGTGCGTCGTTGGTCCTAGAAGGCTATTGATTTTGGCATAATCTAGGACGTGGTTGACCGTGTCAAGGAGGGTTTTCCCGCAGGTCATGGTTATGTCAATTAAGGATCGTTGGACATTCGTCACCTTGGTTTCCTGAAGGATGTCAAGCATAGTGAGTATGCCATGTAGGGGAGACCTCCACTCATGTGACACCGACGAGATAAAGTCAGCCTTCTCGCGATCCGCGGCTCGTAGGTCTAGACGGGAAATTTCTGCCATGACGCTGTTGTTGAACGCCGCAAGATACGTTAGATCTGTGGACTCAGCAAAGAGACGCCCGGGGTCCTGAGTCCAGACGAAGCAACCCGCAAACCAGCGATTTTGTTGAAAATCCCACAGAGGGAAAAATGCAATGCTGGTCGCATCGGAGAATGTCTTAGAGATATGGCGCATGTCAATGCTATAGTAGCTCGACGCCATATCTTCTAGCGAAGAGCAAGACCCATCGATATCCGACGAATACCCGTCGCTCAAAGGCGAAAGCTTGTCTTCATCAAGATGGAAAATGCCACCCCTGCCATACCGGTGGACCATGTTTCCCAAAAGCGACGCCGGAACAGTTATATCCTGACTACTACCCGGAACTGTGGAACATCCCAATAGATGGCCTGTCGAGCTTTCGTCCTCGGCCATACCTGGGGATCGGGACCGAGAATTGCTCGACGCTTTAGAGGAGAGACCACGGCGCTCCTGATTGAACGCACTAATATCCAAGAATGCAACGCCATCCACATCCAGTGCTTGCCTAATCAAAACCGATGCCCTATAAAGAACCGAGTAAGTCTCTTCGGAAGTTAGAGACCCTCCCCGTGCTCTACGTGGGGGCGATCGGGAGCGATAGGTATTTGGGCGACCGCGCAATGGTATGCCCAGTTCGGTTTGAGGGATATGGGACGGGGGTATATCTAGCGTCTTCTGACTGTTGGCAAAGTGGATGGAAGTCGCAGGGTCAAGTGACTTAGATGATTCAAAGACGGGAGGCTGTCGTCCAGGAAGGCTGGAGACCAACCATTCATCGATATCAGATTTCCCTTCCATGAAGGCGCCTAACGCCTTAATCATTCTCTCGCCACGATGCTCCTCACGCATCATTCTCAATGTCGCCAGGTGCTCCAGCACAGTACCCGCCCGATCTTGGAGAAGCCGTAACTGTTCATCATCTAACTCATCGCCTTTGGCGCTCCCATATGACTCGATAATCCCCACGACGACGCCAGCTGAAGTTCGAACCGGGACTGCAAGATAAGAGCTATTCCGGGAGAATGTTGACCAATATGCATCAAATCGTGAATCCTGCGCAAGGTCCGCGACCAAGAACCAATCCCTATTCTCTTCGATGAACGCAATCATAGCGTGATCACACGGCGCAGTGTTGTCACGATGCCGTTCACAATTGTTGCGAGCGACCGGGGGTGTCTCAGCCAGAACATACTGAGTCTTGCGACCACATAGAGAGATAACAGCACGATTGGCGCCCACTTGAAGCGCAGTCAGCTGAGCAAGATTGGTCAGGATATCTGATGATGAAGTCTTTTCGGACGAGGGATTATAGGGTGGGAGGTACCTATAACAATTAACGATGTCAGATTAGTACTGGGGCTCGAACAAATGCTGAGGATGTCCATACTGGTGCACCTCTCTCTCACGAATAAGCTCGTTTCGCCGCTCATGTTTCCCCCGCCGTGGGGGATGAGGAGTAGAGTCTCTTGCGGACAGCATCCCGACGAACCGAGCCACAGCATGGATGTGTGAAAACAACAAGAAGCGGCGCGAACATTGTGGTGTGGTTGTAGAAAAAGAAAATGAATAACTGTGGGGTCACATAAGTTGAAAGGTTGGAAGTGGCAACGTTCTGGTTGAGCTCGAAAGCTCGAAAGCCCGGAGCCTGGACCATGGCTAGGGCTCCCCTGCCCGGATTCCTGCTTGGTTATTGGGCGGGCCGTCGTGCCGGCAGGAGTTGTGGCGTAATTGACAAATCAGAACGGCCGAATAAATCAATTCAGGGACATACATGGAGTCCCCAGTACATCATTTTCAGATCGATTGGGAAATATTCATTCTAATACGCTCATCATGCCACCCTGAGTCTTGGATTACGCGGAGGCAACTGCCGATCATATCCCGCGTTAATATGTTATCCCTACATGACCCTACAATTCTGAGTGGAATGTGCACTAGCCATGATGCTGATGAATGTTTATACAATAAAGAACCAATACTTTTCATTCAAACTATCCAATCACTTAAATATAGAGTAAGACTTCTGTTGACTGTTTCACTCTGGACTCTCGATTTGATAAGTTATTGAACATAGGCAAAATCTCGACTTGGTTTGCTTTAAGTAAGCTGGAGTAATTCGAGCTCATCGAGTTCGCGTGTTGGAGTCACTGTATAGAGGACAGTCTTGTCTGCTTGCCAGAGAGTGTGTACCTGGCGAAGTGGATGTCAATGACGTAATTTGCAGCACTACGGCATGAACCTAAAATAGGGTAATAAATGGTCCAATCGCATCGCCCGGTTGCCTATACAGAAGTACCTTATCTGACATGGTACATAGTGGCATGATCACGTCCTGCCAGTGGCCGTTTTCATCCCTACTCGGTTTTTGAAACCTGAGCATAAGCGGTGCAACCCGTCTCAAAATCGAATTATTCCTTTGATGTCAAACGTCTTTTGCGAACAATGACAGGAATTCACGCCTCAGCCTCTAAACATTGGCTATCCTCGTCTGCAATCAGAACAATGCCACGGGATGTTTATCCTCCTTTTTTGTTCTGGCAGCTAGCACAACTTCTACCCAATCATGCGGTTCTCGAATCCCCTTTCCATACTTAACAGTCTCGATGAGAGCCACGAATAGATCATCACCTTTAAGTACTGCACTTTCGGGAATAAAATCCGGACTATCGGCACCAAAGACGGGCGAAATTGATCCATCCTCATTGTAAGCCCACGTCCCCACCTCAAGATTTCCAGGATTGGCATTAATAGAAAATATTGATGAGTTGAGCATTACGGGCAAAATCAGGCACATCTTTGAGCATTGATCTCATCCAAAGGGTCGTATTAAACGAAGCTTCAACGGGGTAATGATAAACCTTCACGATTTTCGTCTGACCTAGGCGGGCGACTCTGCCAATTGCTTGTACGATGAGGCATTAAGACGTTGGGACGTCAGAGAGATGCACATTAGGGTACCGTCCTTTGTGTCTCGGCGTCATACTTGCGGACAATGTCTGAG
The DNA here is from genome assembly GCA_009193525.1 of Aspergillus sergii. NCBI lineage: Eukaryota > Fungi > Ascomycota > Eurotiomycetes > Eurotiales > Aspergillaceae > Aspergillus > Aspergillus sergii. The sequence goes on from ML741765.1 coordinate 736,095, forward strand.
TCCTCGACTTAGTCGGTACGAATCATGTTTCTTGCAGTATGAGCAAGGTGCTCGGACAACATCTGTACCGCTCGTCGGAACAGATTCTTATCTTGTTTGATAGCCTCGACTTCATCCTGCGTAGACGCTTCCTTCTCCTCTTGCTAGGAATTGCAAAGCAGATGTCTGTCACGCCACTAATACGTCGATCAGTGATCGAGACGTATACCTGCATTTGAGATTAATATGTCCTCTTTGGTGTGATAGTTGTGGAAGACATCTTTGAACAGGTTATTATCCGGCTAAAGTGTAAGCGTGCTTGTATCTGAAAGACCACCTGGATTCGTGTAGAGACACGTACGTTTCCCTTGCTGGCGCAACCACCGTATGACCGATCTTCATTGTTCCATAAGCATAGCTAAATCGATATCCATTGACAGCGAAGTGAAAATCAGCATGTGCATAGCATGCTTTGCAGCCTTAGGGATCTAATAGTATTTGCTGAACGAGATCGATCGGTAGGTATAGTGGTACCCTGTTTTTATCACAAGCAAAGAGAGAGCAGCTCACATACGGCGTATGACTTTCGCATTATATAAAGTAGGAGGCATTCTGTTGATATATAAGAAAAGCTCAATGATATATGAGGGGTAGAGAAAACGACAATCGAGGCGTCTCAGTGCTCTTTAAATAATGGATAGTACACACATGAATGAAATGACCCCTTTATTGAATAGCTGAAAGAAACTGTGAAATTCAACAAAGCCCCGATCTATACGACCCGGCCGCAATCCAACCGGGTATATTCCTGGAAATTAGCCAAAAGTCACGATACAAGAAGAGACATCGGCTCAACTCCGAACCCCCACGATCATCCCACTTGAAGCCGTCGGCCATGAAAGCAACACCCGATTGGATTATGTCTCTTTATTAACCGCTATAAATCCCATGCGATATACGAGTATTCTCACAAAGACCGTTGAATAATTCAGTACCATCTACTCTTCACTCAAACTCACCATGTCCAAACCTACCATTGGCTTCGTCGGCCTAGGGGCCATGGGCTTCGGCATGGCCACTCACCTCGTCCACGAGGGCTACACTGTCCATGGCTTTGACGTATTCCCTGCTTCTGTACAACGATTCCAAGCAGCCGGGGGTCTTCCCGCGTCATCGCTGCGGGAGTCTGCAGAGGGGAAGTCATTTTACGTGTGCATGGTTGCATCTGCGCCTCAGGTGCAATCGGTCTTATTCGGCGATGAAGGCATTGTACAATGTATTCACTCCCTTTCCACCCTTGCTAGAGTATCTCCGTGTTATAACAATCATTTTTGCAAAGTACTAACAATGCAATCTAGACCTCCCCAAAAATGCTACCCTTCTCCTTTGCTCCACTGTCCCCGCCTCCTACGCCCAGTCCGTCGCAGCAGAACTACAATCCCGTGGCCGCGGCGATATCCTTTTCATCGATAGCCCCGTCTCGGGTGGTGCCAAACGCGCCGCTGATGGAACACTTTCCATCATGGCAGGCGGTACAGACGAGGCACTGGAAAGCGGTCGCGAGCTGCTACAGACTATGTCCGCCCCGAGCAAACTGTACCTTGTTCCCGGAGGCATTGGTGCAGGAAGTAACATGAAAATGGTGCACCAGGTTCTGGCAGCTATTCACATCCTCGGGGCCAGCGAGGCGATGGGCTTAGCGGCACAATTGGGTTTGGATGCGCGCCAGACGGCAGATAAGATCATCAGTTCTGATGCGTGGACGTGGATGCATGAGAATCGGTTCCCGCGCATGGTGGAGGAGGACTGGAACCCTGGTGCTAGTGCATTGACTATTATTCTGAAGGATGCCGTGAGTTCGCGCCTGATCATTTGGAACGTTGAGTCTTAGAGCAAATTCTGACGATTGTACAGGGTATTATCACTTCTTCTGCCCGTCAACACCGGTTCCCGACACCCCTTTGTACCACCGCTGAACAGATCTATCTCTCTGCTTTACTACAGGGCTATGGACCGAAGGATGACTCGGCCATGGTGCGCCAATACTTTACCACTCCTATCGCTTCTGTGACAGCATCTGCGGAAGACCAGAGCGCTGCGCTGCAGCTGGTCCTCGACCTGATGCAGGGTGTCAACCTCGTCGCGGCTGCCGAAGCCGTTGCCTTTGCGCGATACCTCAAGGTCGATCTCACGCAGTTCTACGATCTTGTCAGCGCCGCGGCAGGCGCCAGTAAGGTGTTCATCACAAAGGGTCTGGAAATGATCAAGGGACAGATCGGCGAGGAGGCACCAGCAGGATCACAAACACTGGATGAAGCGATCGCAAGATTAGAGAAGGTGGTACAACAGGCTAGGGATCTTCACTGTCCATTGCATTTGGGTAATGCGGCGCTGAATGTGCTCTTCACTGCTCGGAGGGCTGGCTTGGGGGCCGAGGGTGCGACCAGTGTGATCAAGGTTTTCGGAAAGGATTAATTGTAGCGTTATTTTTGTGTGAGACACCGAGTTTAGATTTATGTTATGGTTATACGAGTAGCAATTTAGGCACAGACTTCAGGCACATGGACCCTGACGTCATTCGGAGCAACTCCGGGGTCGGGGTTCGGAGCGAGTGGGGGTTCAACATCCCATTGACTTTCATATGCTTTGCGACAACACATATAATAAACCCATTGTTCCATTACCTGGTCTCTCGTAATCACTTTTCTTACCTTTACTCGATCCATCTCAACGGGAGACACAAATAGAAGGTCACTAAAGATGTCTCTCTCCAACAACCGCGCCCTCGATATCCTCAACCACGCCGCCTCAAACCACTATGGCGTCCCCGCAATGTGCTGCTACAATCTCGAGGGCATTCTAGCCACCGTCCGGGCCGCAGAAATAAAGCGCTCGCCAGCCATGATCCTCCTCTTCCCATGGGCCGTCCACTACGCCGACGGACTCCTCGTACATGCCGCCGCAGAGGCCGCGCGCAAGGCCACCGTACCGATCACAGTGCACATGGATCACGCGCAAACACCGGAGATCATCCGTTACGCGGCTGACTTGGGTGGATTCGATAGTATTATGGTTGATATGTCACATTATGAGAAGGAGAAGAACCTCGCACTCACGAGAGAGCTAGTCGCTTATTGTAATGAGCGGGGGATTGCGACGGAAGCGGAGCCGGGACGGATTGAGGGGGGAGAGGATGGTGTCGCGGATACGGCGGACTTGGAGGGATTGTTGACCACACCGGAGGAGAGCGTTGAGTTCGTGAATACGGGAATCAACTGGTTGGCGCCTGCGTTTGGAAATGTTCATGGCGAGTATGGGCCTCGCGGCATCCAGTTGGAGTATGACCGATTGCAGCGCATTCATGATACGGTTGGGGATAAGGTACGGTTGGTGCTGCATGGTGCTGATCCGTTTACGGAGGAGATATTTTCCAAGTGCATTGAGTGCGGTGTTTCCAAGATTAATATTAACAAGGTGCTGAACAATGAGTACGTGCGCGTGCAGAGGGAAAAGGCTGGGAGGGTGCCGTTGACGACCCTGCTGGAGGAAGCTACAAATGAGATGCAAAAGGCTGTGGAAAGGTGTATGGATATGCTGAAGTCAACTGGGAGATACCCTTGATTTGTTTGTATAGAGCATAGATAGCACATGAACATACTAGGTTGCTTGCAGACCCTTTCATTCTTTTTCCCTTACCAACTGATTAATCAGGATACTACGAGCCCCTTAGAGCTACACGGATGTATAGCCATGCGAGCTCCTGCTCAGTGAGAGGAAATGGAGGTCTGAGACTCCATGATCCACCCCAACAACCAGCACATAAGAGATATAGTGAACGAAAAGCCTTAAAATCACTCAGTGAAAGCTGTTGCCTCTCTCGGTAGAGCTCGCTTTTTGTTACCTCGGCTCGCTGTACAAGTAAAGCGAGGCCTATCACGTACAAAGTGCGAGACTAGGGTCCCCAATACTACGTCCACCATTCCACCTTTACTTAAGTTTGGTATAGATCGCACATCGGCCGATGGCCGACTCCACTCGGCCCGGCTGTCCATTTAACCGCATAAGCACTGACATGGAGTTCAGCCGGATCTCATAACTCTAGGGTTGTGTTAAAACGACGCTCAAAGGTTATCTGTTAATACCAGTGTATATATACTGTTAGGGATAATGTGTTCAAGGCACGACTTTAGTGCCATACGGTATTTTCGTCGACTGGGCTTGACATATACCATATTTACTGTGAATAATTGATATAGTTGTTTCTCCATTTATTACTATAATGCATCATAGTTTCTAAAGTAAGTCTTGTACAGGCGCCTTCTTGGTGAGAAAAGGATATCTATTTATACCAGTTAAAACAGAACTTTGCCTGAAGATTGGGTATTAAACTACGGGCAGGAGTAACCTGAGATGCTCTAAGTAAAATAAACCCTAATCCACTTAATCTGATTGAGCTGATGTCCAAATGCCACAGAATAAAGCCTATATGTACAATGTGATTTCACTAGGCTAGTTGTATTTAGTATGTTGCGAACCATTTTGTAAGCAGAAGTACCAATGTCTGATGTATCTTCTTTGACTATGCTAAAATCCTTCGATGATGGTTGTGTAACCATTGCTGCATATATTGACGATGAACCCTCGATGCACCATACAAGAGCATCTGTATCATATCTCTGCCTTGTCCTTCGGCTGAACACCGTACTCCTACTTCTAAATCCGGACTTACGGTCATTACTAAGCCTCTGGAACATGATATCATGAAGTATAGGCCGTATTAGCAGAATATTACGATTCGTTGGCAGGCAATAATCCTTGGTATTATATTAAGATACTAATTCATGCTCAGATAGAACAATAGAAATCTTGTAGCAATCTTGTAGCGATGGCGTAGATGAGAAGACAACGGTTTGACACTGGAAACTGATAATCTTAATATTTTGATCGAACGCATCCATATGGCACTCCTTCAAATTCAAGTTCGAAAAGCAGAGAGGCCGATGTGGGAATCATGACAAGCTTGAATGGTATTTTGAAATACTCAACGCCGCGAGAGTTACGCTTCCTCTCAAACAGCTTTCGAGGGATTTTGCCGAGATGGGAATGCAAAGTACATAATCTCATAGTCCCTTTGCCTCGTAAGTTAGGAAGGACGGCATTTCCTGATATAGACTTACTATTATTCTTGACCTCTGGCGCATGTGTGTCATTGCAGATATGGAGATCCACAGAATAAGACAGATCTTCTTTGGCGTCTTTTACCCGAACTTTGTGATAGAAATCCATCTTGATTGGGTCATTTTCACAGATTTTAGAGGACTTCATACCTATAGTCAGTGTGTACTCGATATTGCAAGAGTGTAAGAAATGCTGTCGGCACCTTTTGAATATACCACTTCATCCGATTGACCATGTATTTTTCCTCTAATGGATCCCAGTAGTATTTGTCTTCGGCATTATAGTTGTATGGATTGTACTCCAGTGCATATTCAATCCCGTAGTGTCGACGGGCTACTCGGCACTCAACTTGATTGCCCTCTAGTCCACGATAAACAGCACCGCTTCATCAGCTCATCAGCAACCAACTTTCTAATATTTTTCTGTCAGCACAAACATACCTTACGACCGCGGACCATCTGGATACGTCAGCAGGTAGTTTAATTGTGTATTGGGTTTACTGGACCTACGCATTTGGTGGTTGGAGAACAGTCACAGTTGGGTTCGCCTTTTGCAAACGGTGAAGAAGGTATATAGAAGAGCCGAACCCGCCAACAAGAACAATGGCCTGTTAAAGATTAGCCAGTTCATGTATGATTAGGTATTGAGGATGACCTTCGTAAAAAGTCCGAGTTTCGCTATGCCCGCCACCTGCTCTGCAATAAGCTCCTCGACGTCATGAACGATGGGCTCAAAGATATCTTCAACGTCGGCACTGCTCCTATGTCAGTATTCTTGCACTGAAATTCAGAGCAACCGACTATCTAGATATGGGTGCAAGCTGCATCGCACGCACGTACCTGCTGAGTTGGAAAAAGCCGTCTTCAATCGGAATCGTCGGATTATCGGCGACTCCTGGGAGAGGAATGAAGTAGTCAACATCTGCATAATCATGGTCATATTTTCCAGTATAGTTAGGCTTCACGCGGTCTTGCCAGTAAGATAGCGCAGCTTCTTTTGACTTGCTTGACAGTGTGGCGTAGTTCAGTCCCATTCTCTCTCGAAGAAGTCCCTCAAATCTTTGATCTAGAAGCATCGATCCACAGATGCGCCCTAAATTTCGATTAATGGTGTTAGCTGTTGGTTAACTTTTATCTGGGGAAGGTGATACCTGTTCCTTCAGTCACCTCTACCAGAGCGAGGGGCTCAAGTGTTTTGATTTGATAAGAAATCAAGTCCTGCTTGTTTTTAGCAAAACTATTATGATAGATAAGATATAGCCTTACCACTGTGCCCCCTCCAGCATCACAAACGATGAATACGTCATTTTTCTACAGCAATAAGACATCTGCGTACACAAATCGTTCAACGGAGTGACTAACCACCATTGAATTGCTTTCAATAGAGCGCAACGTGTAAAGAGCGGCGGCTTCCGGCTCGGAAACTAGAGTAACATCCTGGGGCCGAATGTTTGCTTGTACTGCGGCATTCAGAGTCCTATCTTTGGCCGTATCAGACCAGACAGCCGGGACGGTGAGCGTAAATCGCAAGTCCATATCTTTAGCGGGAATACCAAATCGTCTTTGAAGGACCGACTTAGCATACTCAACAAGGTACTTTAAGTAATCCGCCATCACTTGCACCGCGTTCGTTTTACGTTTTCCCAAGAGCACCTTTGAAGCCAAGGAGGGTGTATACTTGGTTTCCTGGCTCTCGTCAAGCAGTAACTTGACACCTCGAAATGCTTCTGTAAACGGACGGACCTGATACCCCCAATATGTTCTCTGACCATCATAAGATATAACAGATGGGACTTTGACGGAGGTTCCTGTGATGGCTTAGCGTAAGTGTTGAAGATAAGTCGGAGTCGCTTACTGTTGCCTCCACCTGGCCAGACTGAGATGACTTCAAGTTCATCGACAGATCCCTCAAAGGCCCAAGCAATTCTGACAATGTGTTCTTGTTACCATTTACTATAATGAAAGAGAGTCATCTTCTGCATACCCACTGAACGTTGTACCGAAATCAAGACCAACGACAATCGAAGGTCCACGCGCCATGATGTCGTTTAAGATACGAGTAGGAATGAGAAATTGTGTATCTTGAACATGATCATCCGTACAATAACCGAGCCTTTCGAAGCCTTCTTGTATTTACGAAACGGTCCTGTCATAATGATCCACATACCTTATGTTGACGACTGTAGCGCGTCATTTATTTTGCAGCCTAGCCCGTCAATGAGGTCTCGGCTGACCATAAATTGGAAAGGAATGTTCCTTTCACCAAGAAGCACGTCGTGCGACCTTTTTGCAGGATGTCCTTTTTATCTTCCGATTATTGGGTGACGAGACACGCTAGCCCCGAACAAAGCGGTTATGATGCCGGTTAGTTTTGTGTTTGCCTACACTCTACTTATATCTAACACATTTAGGCTCAGAAGATGACCAAAGAAGTCAATCGCAAATTGAGAGTGAGCGTCGGGAATTGACGGGCCTTTATTATGTATCTACCCCCGATATTGAAGTGGCAAGACCACCTCTAACTAGAGACAAGGAGAATCAATACCTAAAAATCCGGGCAAGGGAGCTGTACCAAAGACATTTAGCGGATTCAGAGAAGATTCGGCGGCTGCAAGACCTGGTATCTCAAGGTTGTGAGGATGCTTCTAAGGCCGATAGGCTGCATCATGAGGAGTTGAATAAACTGTACAACAAAATAAATTCACTTCAGATGAGACGGAAAAGCTTAGATGATGAACAAGTGCTTGACAAAATGCGCAGTCTAAACCAAAATCTGGAATTGTGGATCAAGACTAACTTCAAGGATGTCGAGCGACTTGCTGGTCTAGGGCAGCCTGACGTCCAATTTCCGCGCAGTTCTCCTCAGTGCCGAGCTTGGATCCAAGGGTGTGTCACGGAGATGATATACAATTCAATCTTTTCCCCATACTACTTTGGACTACCCGATGACCCCTGGGGCCAGGCCATCGAGTTCATTAAAGCTGGCGTTGGGAAGACGCGTGCGTGATGACTTCCTCTCGTGTACCCAGTATGCTAACGACTATCAGATCCTGAAGGAACGTGCCATGATTGGCGGGAGGTTACATGTGATGCCATAGAGCAAATCACAAAAGGCGACCAAGAGGCTCTCTTTACATATATCATAGCCTCTATTGAGGAGCAGTTTAGCACGTTTTCATCTACCGAAGAAACACAACGAAAGCGTCAGCTCCGAGAGCTTTTACAAAAATGCTCTAATTTCAAGACCGTTCTAAGCCGACAACAAAATCGGTTCTACTTCTATCGCAGCAAATACGGGAAGTGTTTCTCCACAACCTCCATGACCTTTGCTGGAGGAGTGGATGGCCCAGCGACCAAGGTGAGAATCAGCCTTTGGCCCGGTCTCATAAAACAGAATTCTATGGCCGCTGGTAGCGTTTTCGAGGAGGAGTTAGTGTGGACTATGAATTAGCTGGTGTAATCGATGATGAGTCGAGGAAGGATGAGTTGCTCTAGCCATCCAGCTAGAATAAAATCCCGCTAATCACCTCAATGTCGATGCGAGAAAGTCTGTTCTTCTTGAGTTATCTTGTGTATTCGTATCCTTGACCAATGCTACGAAAGGTTTCTGCAGATATATGTGGGCAAAAGGCATGTACTCTGGAAAGTGAAAAGGTAACTTTAGATTACATGCTCCTAAAGGTAAGCCTTAGTTCCTAGCGTGGCTTTCAGCAGCTGAATTTGCTGTATGGGCTCCGGACACGAAGAACAAGTTTGCCTCCCACTGTCCTTCACTACATGGATGGATGAGGTATTCAAATGAACCATGCCATGCAACATAACTCGATAGGCTCTGAGCCGCGATACCCTTTTTAAAACTTGACAGACCAATAATATATTCACGCTAAGGTCTTAGCAATGGGCCGATGAAATATAGCAATAGTCAGACTCGATTCAACCATGGCAGGACTTCCACTGCATTTTAAATACTTCCACAAAGCACAAGCCATTACATTCAAGGAGGCCTGAGCGTCTCGTACTGGTCCCCTTCTCCCGAGCAGCAACAATTATATGGAATCAGCTAACCGTCATTGTTTTGTTCTAACCAGTTCAGAACCGTGCCAAACACACTGGAAGTCACGAGTTCGCCCACGAGAACAACGCTCCAAGAGAGTCAACCATATCTTTGAGTTGAGCGACTGGAAACTGGGCAGTGGCCTGGGTAAGTGGGCCTGTCGCAGCTTCGCCAGCCAGACCTGGTCATCCCATTTCAGTCTAATACATCTCCAAAGACATCCCGTCGTGGATCTCATAGTCACTCAGTGTTATATGATCCTTAAAAACTGTATACCATTTCTTCAGTTGGATCTAAGTTCCAGTTTAGTATTGCTTTTCCCCCTTCAGCTATACCACCTATAGTAGGTAGAGTATACCTTTGCAGCGTCCTCCCCCGTCTGGGCTGCTATCAGTTTCTTCAATTCACCAATCGTGTCTTCCGGTTGGAGCTTAACGCGAACCTTCCTCCCCAAACGGTCGTTACTAGATATTAAAGTAAAGTCAGCAAATGATAGTGATGAAAAGATGAGAAAAGATGCGTACGCTATTACTTCGATCAAAGTCATGGTTTTGAACTATTTGGGGAAAGATGTTTTAAAAGTTCCTTTCGATGCTTTTTATAATCATATGTGACGGCCTGCAGGGACACGTGGCTGGATCTTTGCTCAGATTTATACTCCGTAGGCTGCGAAAAGATCTTGCCACCTGGTGGATCTCCTCGTATACTCCACTCTGTATACAACATGTTATAGGACCGTCCCACTCATCTTTAAGCGAACTGCTCCACACGGATCAGCACGATTTCTTCACACCCTATCCCAGTGCTCCACCAGAGCGATCGCCGCGATCGCCCTCTTCTCTTTCCTCTTTAGCTTCAGCTTTATGGATATCTTACTTCAATACTATCATGTTATAGGAAAGGTCTGGTTAACTCGCTTACGGATTGGCAGCAAAGATACGAGTGACGTAGCAGATAAAGAACCTTCGAACAAATGCATCGTGCTACTTCATGAGATTTTAGATCTTACGTGATTCGATATAGGGTCGTGTTGAAAGGACCTTCATAGAAACCATTTGGACCTCCTCCGAAAACTTATGCTAGTGAAATACTATAATTCTTGTTGGTTTTCAACACGACTCTAATCTTATTGACTACAATAGCCACCGGAGAGGGTCAACTCGAGTGAGTGAAATCGAGTGAAGCGAGATAATTCCTTGTCATAGCATTGTAGGACCAGGAATTATGCTGTGGAAGTGATATTCTCTGGAATCAAGACAGCAGATGCGGACTGGATGCTGGAAAGTAGGCGAATGCTGCAACACGCTCCGTCACTACTGAAGATGTATCGGAGTCAACTTCAGAGTGATAATAGTATTCCGCTCAAACAACTCATACCCTGAGCAAGTTTCCACTTAGACAACCTATATCGGAATTTCTAGGGCAATGTGAAGGATTAGCAATGGGTGGACTCTAGTTACCTCTAAGGGTTTAATAATTGTTAGCTCTGTTCCTTGTACGCATACAATGCCTACGTGAACCCTACAAGCAGCTGGTTTACAATCGTTGAATCACCATCTTCTGCATCTACTCCTAAGTTGACTTATTTTTCTACTCTCGCACAGTTCAACCCCGGTTCCTAAATTCGTCCCAATAGCTTTGGCTGTTGTCCGGGGCAGCTACCTTCGTCGGAAGGAACCAACCTGACATCCTACATGGTAATCACGACATGAGACTTCGCGATTGCCTATAATCCAGAAGCGCACACAAAGAAAATAAGATACAGTAGAAGCTCAACTTCTAACTTCCTTCTCTCTTTACTCACAATATTGATCGCTCTCTCTCTCACAGGAAGCCAGTTAACAACTTCAAGCCTCATTTTCACTCCAAACCCAACCCCCTGCTTGTTCACAACCATGACTTCCACAGCATACTACCCATACACACCTGACGTACTTTTCGCAATCATCGGTGTAGTCGTTTACACCATACTAGCAGGCATACACGTGTTTCAGGTAGTCTCAAAAGAGGCATGGGACGGTAGCTTTATGGTCCTGGGATGTCTCAGTACGTTACCATAACCACCTACTTCTCTAGCAAATCTAACAACTTCTCAATAGCCTAAGCAATGGGCTGTGGAGCCCGCTTCATCTCCTCCTGGGACATACACGACAAATGGTCCTGGGCAGCACAGAAACTGCTCCTCCTTTGGGGTCCAGCCTGGATCATGTTCACAGTCAGCCTATCCAGCACCAAATTTGCAACAACATACAAAGCCAAGAGTTTCGTCCCTCCGCAGATCGCACGACCACTCTACTTCGCGCTCAACACCGTCCTCTTTCTTCTTATCAGTCTTGCAGCTTTTATGGAAGTCGCAACTACTGAGAATGAGGTTCAAGCCGGTCATGAACTCTTAAGAGCCGTGCTCATAATCCGACTCGTTTTTTGGACCTTTATATCGCTAGATAATACAGCGTCGCATAATGATCATTATTGTAAGCCAGGGGACAATGTTCATTTGACGCCCAAGTCCGAGGAATACTATCTTGTGCTTCAGGATTTTCTCTTTGTCCCGTTTATACACAACATTATGCAGTTACTATGGCTTTATTCGGGGCCGGATGGCTTTATGAATGCTACGGAGTGGCCACTTTATGTTTTCGATATTTATCTGGGGACGTGACCGCTATTAGAATGGAGAATATGGTATCGGCCGGGTGGGTCTAAGAAGGTCGTTGGTAGGAAATATTCAGTCCTAATGGGGGTAATGCGTGAGGAAGAGGACCATCTTTTTGTCGTATCACGGTCTGTTAATTGGACATATGATTAGGGTGCGCAGATTGCTGAATTGACTATGGGCTCCGCTGTACAGTTTGCAATCTTCTTCGAGGGTCTGCGCTCAAATAGCTTTAGGCCTATATTATCGGTAAATAGGTATTATAAAAGCAAATTCTGATGAAGCAAACCATAGTCTTTGCAGAAAGTGATATATCGTCGGGTATTCCTTGCATGACTAGCTATTTTCTGAGATTCATCTTGTGGTCTTACATAGAGAAATGGGTACCATTCTTCTTGTAGTTCGGAACCAGACATAAATAATATGCTCAGTTCAGCTGTATAGGTTGAGCTTCAGCTCTGGTATTTGTCAATCACCAGCTTCCTGAAGTCCGGACACTTGAGCCTCGGACTCCGGAACCCACGATCAAGGTGTCTGCGACAGATAGCTTCAGCATGCTCTTCATCCCTCGCTTGAATTCGACTACTTTGAACAGATGAAGGCAGTTCCTTGCTTTTATTCTCTGTATTTGGTTCTGTTGTATGTCAGCATCGCTCGGGCACATGTACGTATATCTCTTGATTTCCTCACCCATGGAGAAATCCCTTGCATTTAGATTAGACTGCTTCCTCAGTCCCGTAGTGCGGTTTATTATACCGTAATCCTGCATCATGGATGGGCGTTGGTGCGTTTCATTGATGCGAGGGCTGTCGCTCTGCGGGAGCTCGGACTCCTATATAGACACGGTCAGTGGCCATATCTTATAGGAAAGGCAGAACTATCCCATACGTCGTACGATGCTACTATATCAATTGCAGAGCTCTCTTCATCCCGTGCCTTACTTCCCCGGACCCCTTTCACACCATATGCAACAGTATTTACAACCAGTGCAGTGCCTTCAGTAGAAAATCAGTAAGCAAGACATCAATGAGAGTAAAAATAACCGGTGTTGAAGAAGCTCACTGGTGAAGGGAAGCAGAGCAATGTTCCCAAAGAACCTCGCAGTACCGATACCAACGTCTTTGGTCAGATTCTTTCTTTTTGGTTTCTCTACACTGCTGTCGTTTCTCTATTTTGTTTTAGCTATCCATACGAAAGGCCAGCAAATTAACGAATAATCCCACCTTTCGTTGCATCCCGGGCAGCATGCTGACCAGATCCGAGGCTGTAACGATGCTCTTTGCAGCAATAGTGACCCCTTTCCAATGATCCCTGGCGATACCTTCAATAGGTCTTGAGCCTTCGCATTGAATGTTGTAAATTTGGCGGATAATTCTACCAATTGCCGCAGTCAGAATTCAAAATGCTGTAGTTGGACTCGCAAAGAACAGGCTCACTTACAGCACGATATCGGTTTGTTTTATGAGCTGCTCCTCCAGCAGAACCGCAGCTGCTTCAGGGGAGATCCTCATTGATGGCCTATTCCAGATCTGATACATAGCCAAGTTCTGGTTCGTGATGTCGCATCTTTGGGCCTGCGGTGGTAACCAACGATAAAAGGCTTTAACGGCGCTCTCAAGACCTGATTCATTATGGACCTGCTTCTGAACAACACGAGTTGACTCTTGAACATCCGGACGGAGGCAAAACTCTAATGCCTGGTATAGTGCGTCGGGGGGAAACATGTTGCTCGTAATTGGTGTAGCTGCTGCACCGATACTTGAAAGTGTTATGCCTCTTGATAGCTGACTAGGGATGTGTTATTGTGCTGGAATGTGAGGTATTATGTGCTCGGGGAAAGCGTACTCTGCTGTATGCGGGATCACCACACTTGGCTTTCCATATCGTAACACCAGGGCGCTCTGATCTGCACTTCCTGAGTGGACAACGACAGCCACCCGCGGCAGAAGCCATGCTGCATGTTGACTTGCGTTAGAACCTGTCTGATAGTTTATATGTTATACGTACCATGGGGGATAGAGTCGGCCAGGAACACGTTATCATCGTTCAAAATCCTACAAGTATCACGGCAGTCTTGCGACAGTATGGCACGAAGACCGTGCTTTATCACAATATCCTGGATGGCTCGCGCTAGCATACCCGGACTTTCCATACTGTTCTCATGTAACATGAAGTATATCGGTGGTGAGCCAGACTCAATGAAACTGCTCAGATCTTTCGCTGGGCTATGGTGAGCTTCTTCGTCTCTGAATACATAGCCCGACGTATCTGCCCACCATCAGTGATTGATCTTCGCGACGGCAGGATGAACGATTGGCATACTAATTATACGGTCCCAATCACTTGGTCTTGAAACAAGCACTTCCGGACAGAAATAGGTATGTGGAATATCGTTGTCGATCATGAGTCTTCCCCCAGTAGCTGACGAGATACTCTGAAAGCCTAGAACATGTTGCCGAAATCTGTTAATAGGTTCGATAATACTGAGTTACCACGCGATTAGTTCTCAACAATAATCTCAAATCTCTTCAGTCTCAAAAGCTCACGTGTTCCATATCGTCTCCTCAACGAGCGCATAAGACAAAACATTCGCCGTGTTCTGGTCCATGTCTTCACTTCCATCTATATGGGCCAGCGGATGAGGAAGTTTCTTTGTCGGGCTCCAAATCATAGTCGACATGATATGCAGAGGAATTGAGAGACGCTCAGCACAATGGATATGCGCGTGGGCTAATGGATTCGCAATAATCGCGTCTGCTAAGAAGGGTCTGCTTTCACCATTGTACGACGCAATGCATGCTCTCCATGACTCGTGATAGCTTTGATAAAGTGAACGCTTGATGCTATCGATACCCTCGTTCATAGCATTGGATCCATGTATCCCTTCTGTACTGCTTATTTCGCCCTGGTTGCTACCGTCAGTCAAGCAGTATTTTAAAGAATGGTGTAGGTACAGATACGTGCCATCGGATGGATCATATCGTGGCTAATTGCGAAAAAGTCAAGGCCTTGGTCTGTTACTAAGGATTCGCATGAGGCATGCGCAGCGATCCGAACCCGATGTGAGTCCCCAAGCAGTCGTTTTCCAACTGCAACGAATGGCTCAATATTCTCTATAATGTCCTCCATTTAGTTTTGATCAAATCAGCACACTAGTATGCGGATTTTACCTCCAGCGACCATTATCACAATGTCCAAGGGCACTCCTCTGAGCTCCGATCGTATTTGTCTGTCGGATGGGCGATCTTCCGGCAAGGCATGGGGGTCAGATCGCACGCTTACCAATCGTGGTTGCGCTTTTGGTCGCAGAAAGGCTTGGATGAAAGCTGATGTACGCGAACCGGATCTTATATTCGTGCTAAATTCTTGGTTTTCTTCCCATATGGCAGGGAGAATGTTAGCAATTCTATCCAGACATTCTGTTTATCTTAGCCATAGAAGCCTTACCACCAACTGTAGCACAGCCACTCTCCTGCTGTGAAGTATTTGTGAAATCGGGTGCGAAATCCGGCTCCACCGTCCACAAGGAGGCCTCTGAGGAAGCAATCGAACAGGCCGGAGGTGAATACGCCGGTGGTGGATCGGAAGTCTCATCCAGGACCTGATAATTTTCGTGTAGTTGTCCATCTTTCTCGTCTGCCATGTTTCTGTTCAGAGAGGTCTCAGGTAAAGATTGAAATTTAGAAGTCGATCAGGCTCTTGAAGGACAAAAGTCTGCCAGGTTAACATGAAGCAAGAAAAACAAATCATAAGAAAAGCACAGCATGGGTCCGACATCTTTCTCTCAATATAAAAGCTACAGCGATTGACTATTCCCTTATAGCCTCCTAGCCTGAAACAGAGATGCTTTATTCCTACTAGAACTCGACGACTATTTTCAGAATGTAGATATCCAAAGGAGTCAATCTTATTGGTCCATGCTAGTGGGTCTCTGAAGAAGCTTGTCGGGTTCGTATTCGGCTTCGGACCTTAACTTCCCGTCGCGGCCCATGTGGTTAGGAGCGTCTTGTTGACTGCCTAGAACGTCCGTGTCTATCAGCATATCAATAACCTCAATTCAGGTCGAGCTACTTGCAAGAATACCAGTGAGGGCACCTACAAGCTAGGTCTTTTTGTCCCCGCTAATCTCAAGCCACCAAGAATATGCGAACCGGGTCCGGTCTGAAAGGGCGCCGGTCCCATCAGAAGTCACGGACCGGTTGCCAACAATGCAAGCAACGAAAGGTCAAGGTACATCAGCCGTTGAGTGCAAGGAATACCATGTGATAGTGGAGCGGCTGACCCAACTTTAGTGTGGGGAAGAGAAACCGACTTGTAGCAACTGCAGGAGACATGAGGTGGACTGCTCTTTTGCTTTCTCCTCCGAGACGAAGGCTTCGACCTCAATTGATAACCAGCTATCCCCTCGGAGCCGGACCATTACACCTCTATGCACCCCCGGGACGATCCACTCTGGCTCCCCAGGGGATAACGGCCAACTGCAGACAGCCGTTAGCGCTGAATTGCATATTCCAGATTTAGAGCTACTCCACCATTATACCACTTCAACCGCCTACACATTCTCACTCCACCCTCTCTTGCAAACATTCTGGCGAGTCGAGGTCCCTCGGATTGGGTTTACCGCACCATACACTCTCCGGGCAATCCTCGCCATATCAGCTCTGCACTTGGCGTTTCTACGTCCAGAGAAAATGCAGTTCTACATGACACAGGCGAACACTCACCATGAAGCAGCACTGAAGCTCGCTACTCCCGAAATGGCAAACATCGGCCCAGATAACTCGGCTCCGTTATTCCTCCTATCCGCCTTGTCATCATTCATCAGCTGTGCGAAGCCGCTCAAATTGGGTAACTTCTTCCTTTTAGAAAACAACAATATTGCGGACTGGCTCCTACTTATCCGGGGCACCGGAACTATACTGGACTTCGCCGACGAGTCGCTCAAATCGGGGCCGTTGGCGTCGATGTTTAGCGTCCGGGCTCAACATCGGAACTTCAGAACCAGTCGGCGGCATCATGCTCTAGAGGAATTGCACCAGCTTATCCTGACTCAGGTCCAGGATCAACACATGCTCCATATGTATATTGGTACGCTTGATGAGATGAACAGATCGTTCGCGATGTGCTTGGAGCATAACCTGCGCCTTGAGACAGCGGATGTCTTTGTCTGGCTGATGCGCGTGCCATATGACTTTCTAGTATTACTAAGGAACTACGAGCCGTTGGCCTTGGTGATCCTAGGTTATTTCTGTGTACTCCTGCATCAATTAGAGTGGATGTGGTGTATGAAAGGCTGGAGTACTCATCTTCTTTCGCAGATCTATGATCAACTCGGTCCGACACATCGTGTTTGGATTCGATGGCCAATTGAGCAAATTGGCTTTCTTCCGCCTACGTGATATCTCGGATTCGCTCAGAAAAAGGACCTTTCTCCACCTGATATACAGGAAACGGACAGTCCTCTAGAGATTAATTTCTCTGTCCTTGCCTTGACTCTGTCAAACCCTCTGGAGCACCTGAGGCATGGCTCTTTCGACCTCAGCATGTCCAGCTGTGAGTTTAAGTGATCCCGAATGCATCAGTGGCAAACTCTATATACGAGAAAAGATATCATTTTCCCATTTAATCCATGGGACTTGTGAACTTGTCTGCGACCAGACCAAACTTCAGCATCTCTCTTCCATGCCGTACGCCGGAGGGCGCATCAACAACCTCCCAGAGCGATTATTGACCGACATTGAGCACAGCCACTTAACTTTGTGTCTCAACTGACAGAGGCTCCATGGATTCCAACCAGAGGTGCTTAATCGCATCTACAGAAATGGTGCACCATGCATCATCATCTATCATTGCACCGGTAAATCTAGACTTGGAAAGCGATATAGTGCCGCCTTGACATACGCACTGTTTGTCAACTTCGTGCGTTTTAGCAATAAATCTTAGGACATTATTATCCTATATGACTATAAAAACCAAGAACGCCCTTCATCGAGATGGCATTTGCATCTCGCCTCGCAGGCTTCCTTCAAAACTAACACAAGCTTGCAACGATGCTACACACCTAAGTCGCTTCATAATATAGGTATGCAATGCAATATAATATCAGTCTACATGTGCTTAATAGTCAGATTCGACACATACTGGTAAACATAGGCCCATCGTGGCTTTGCTCCACCCGGCTATATGCTTAACCGGGGATGCGCCAAGCCGTTACGGCGTAACTACCTAGCATTGTCATGAACGCCTGATACCTAGTTGACAAGTGCAAGGGTAGGTAAGAACAGCTCGCCAGACCGCGTAATAACCTGCTAGAGATGTGAGGTATCCACTACTGAGTAAGCCAGCACTCATATCGAAAACGCCAGTCTAGTGGCGGTGTCGAACTGCAGATCCCCGTCTAGCATTGCCACGATAAGTCTGGCCGCCTGGCCCAGTGGCCCAGTGGGCAATCCAAGATCATGCATGATCCTGGAGCTTATCAGAAGGCAAAACACGAAAAGACAGGGATTGACAGGCACTGGCAGACTCCTTCCGGCCGTGTCTTCGGATAGAGACATACAGTAGTGACAATTGTCTTTATTATTCTATTTATCATAGTTAGATTATTGTATCCCGACCCAGAACATAAATAGAAAATTGATTTAAAAGGGGAAAAAAGAAAGAAAGCAGAAGAAAATTGAGTTTTCCGAAGGGAAACATAATAACACCATCATTATCACTGTTCGTCTAAACTTATTTTCTTAAATCCTGGCTTTACATTACTATCGGTTGATCGCTACTGCTCTTCCTTCTCTGATTCGGTGCTATGGAGGGAAGATGGAGGGAAAGATGGAGGGAAAGATGGAGGGAAAAAGTGGAGACAGAAAGTAGAAAGAGAAAGTGGAGGAGGAATTTGGAGGAAACTAGTCACTAGTGCTGAGGTGATGGTAAACTATAAACAAAATCGCCCGGTTATAAAGTGTGACTGGGAATTCACATACCTATAGGCAATCACCTAATAGATATTCTCAACCCTGGTATTCAAACAGCTAAATCTTTTGACTAGAGCAACTAGAGAATGACTGTGCAATGGATTTCATTCAAAAATTCATAAGGCACGTTGGAGGTAAGAGCGGACACAATCGCCCTTAAACCATATGTCACATGACCCTTCTCAGTACAAATTGGAGATAGTGTCATTGCTTTCGTGCTGCTGATTGGTTGTTCTCTGACCAGCTGCCTTTCAAGCCCTCTATCCAGCCCGAGTGGTAAGTCCACCGTACCTCCATCTATACCATGTTGCTTTTTTAATAAAATTACTCATTAACACCAATCTAGCACGTGGAAACAGCGACATCCCTCTTCATCGGTGTCTCCATCGCAGCGACCGTCATCCAGACCTATGCTCTATCCCTTCAACGAGGCGAACAGCGCAAAGCTGCCATATGCGACGCCGATCACCTCTCCGCGGTCCAATCCGCCATAATGCAATACATCGGGCTCTATCTAGCCCTTGTGGCAGCGAAACAACGCGGACTGCGATTCATGTTGAACCAGCCCGCTCTTGTCTGGGTCGGAGTTGCTCTGCTATTCCCTTTCCTTGGTCTTTTTGTATACCCAAGTCATGGTTATCTGACTCCGCTTTTCCTTTTCTTTGGTGGTCTTGGGGCTAATCTCGTCTCGGTTCATTTGCTGCAAATGAAGCCTGAGAGGGTGTTAGCATAGTGTTAATATCGGTTGGTTTGGTATAATGCCACGTGGGGATGTCCTAGACAGTTTCCTAATCAGGGACCCTTACGTTAAGGGTCCTCGATTAGGAAACCGTTAACTTTGCGTTTCCCTTTTCAACCTCGGAATCTGTTTCTGGAATGTTAACAAGAGTGTCAAAATGTCGAATGTACGATACTATGTTTTCGATGGAGATGTTATCGCTTATATATTATTCTTGGAGACCACCTTGAGACACCTAGATGAACGAATGCGGGAATTGTTTTTAGAGTCCATACATGTTGTGTTTGTGTAAATGGTATTAATTCGGGCTTAGTGAGGTTGTTACGCTCTTTGCGCTTTTTCTGACTATCTCATTAACCGCATATAATTCAAGAATACTTCCTTTGGGGGGAGTTCTGTCTTTATATAAGGGCCCGCAAGGGAGGCAGGGCGATGTGGAGTTCGAAGTGTTCGTCGAGATATAGATATAGAGTATATTTGTCAGATCTAGCGCTGATGGGTATCGGCTCACTTGGCTAAGTATTCAAGAATATATCAAATGTTCCACTCCCAGGAACTTGCGGACAAGTTCAATATATCACATCAGTTGCCCAATCATTCGGAACAATCGCTTTTACATGGAAGAACCGATGTGACTGTCCATATGAAAATACCAATAGGAGAAAATTGAATCGATGTATAATGTAGGGCTAATAGTATTCACAATGAGTCTACGATGACTAACACGGTGTACAGAGAAATTTCAAATTAACATTATGATTGTTGTCATTGTTGTTTTCCTGTTTCATTTGAACCCGAATGCTCAAACTAGAGGGCGCGGATATATATATAATCGGTTCAATGCACCGAGAAATTGCCGATATATATATTTTTCCGGCGGCCCGATCCATAACCTTCACATGCAGTTACGGAACAAAAATCGGCAAAATCGGTTGTTTCTTTCAGAACATATATAAACCATTGAGAGATTAGTTCTTTTCCATCTTGCCAATAGGAATGCAGCTTTTATTATTATATGCCCGTAGGTATACCTCTAAAACGGTTATTCATCGCCAGTTGCTTTGAAAATAAATATTCACAATTTACACCTATTGAAACATGCGACATGACGGCCTCAAGAACCGAGGGAATAAAAGCTAGAACAAGGGAAAATAAAAGGAAGGATACAAAAGAGAACCACCAAAGAAGACATATCTCAGAATATATAAAAACACTCCTTTACTTTTTATCCACTACCCCCTTAATGAGCGGCCATCAACTTCTTGATCTCCGCAATAGCACGGGCGGGGTTCAGACCCTTGGGGCAAGTCCGCGAGCAGTTAAGAATGGTGTGGCAACGGTAGACGCTCATGCTGTTATCCAAGGCGTGCTTGCGCTCAGCGGTCTTCTCGTCACGGGAATCGGCCAACCAACGGTACGACTGGAGGAGGATAGCAGGTCCGAGGTACTCCTCACTGTTCCACCAGTACGAGGGGCAGGAGGTGGAGCAGCAGGCACACAGAATGCACTCGTAGAGACCATCCAGCTTCTTGCGCTCTTCGGGACTTTGGCGGAATTCAAGGCCCTACGTATACGTTAGAATATGTGACCAATACCGTCGGAGGTCTGGAATAAGATGTAGGAACTCACATCCTCGGTCTTGGTTTCGCGCTGCAGGTAAGGCTTGATCGACTTGTATTGCTTGTAGAACTGGGTCAGATCGGGCACCAGATCCTTGACAACGTAGGTGTGAGGAAGAGGGTAGATGCGAGACTCCTTTGCGGTGTCGGTAGGAATGCGGCCTATAATAGCACAGTCAACACCCCAATTCCTCCATATTCGTGCGTAAAAGTTGGCGAGTCACGTACACAAGCAGGCCAGAGTGTTGACACCATCGATGTTCATAGCACAGCTTCCACAGATACCCTCACGGCAACTTCTCCGGAAGGTCAGGGTGGGGTCCATCTCGTTCTTGATGCGAATGAGGGCGTCGAGCATCATAGGTCCGGTCTTGTTGAGATCCAGGGAGTAGGACTGCATCTTGGGCTTCTCGGTCGGCTGGTCGGGGTTCCAGCGGTAGACATGGAAAGTCTTAGTGCGTGGCGTCTCGGACGGGTTGGGATCCTGTGCAGTTCAAGTCTTAGATTCGGGAACAGTCTTAGAACTGGCATAACCTGTCCCGCTCACCTGAGCAGCCGCATCGACAGTCGCATAGGAGCGAGCGAAGACAGCCGGGCGGAAAAGAGGCTTCGAGGATGCGACAAGGCGCGAGGTTGAGCGAAGAGCAGCCATGGCGGACGAAAGGACACTTGACGCGCAAAAAGAGGAAATGGTATGAAAATTGGATAAAAAGCGGGGAGAGGCGGAGGAGATGGAGGAAAAGAGGGTGGCAGTCGTCAATAGAGAGAGGAGAGGGGCGGTCAAGTCAACCAAATGAACAGCCAGCCAGCGGCAGCGACGAGATGAAGTCGAAGGGAGTTGGAGAATGATGTTTGTGAGCTTTACCCAAGAGGTAACCTCGGGTTTGACGGCCGGCAGGCGGCTTACTCAGCTCACGGGCCAATCAGGCAAAAGCTAATTGCAAGCGTCGGGGATACACGGCGAATCTTCACTCGTTCTTTGGGGAAATTCAATTCCCTTTCCTCGCACGTGAGAAGCGAGACAACTACGATGGCCGAATTACTTGCGAACAACAACAATCATTGTCACCGATCCGTCAGAAATTTGAGGTGAAATGTACACACACAACTAAACACCATCTTCAATCACTCTGTTCATCTTATTACATCACGAGTCTATTTGCCTTCGCCAATTGCCGCTTTCCCAAAGGGGAAACGGAACCGAGTTCAGTTGCCGTCTCGACCCTGAAGGCTGAGGCATGCACTGGCAAGCCGCCTCAGGCATATAGCCGCCGCCTGAGGCATAAAGGCTTCTCCCGATCATGGACTATTCCTGTTTTGGAAGAGCACTGCATCCATGGGAATTCTGGGTCAGTCATTGGGCGGTCTTTTGTCCTTTGATTAGTTCATTTCTCTCACAGATCAGAAACCCATAGCATAGTGAGCTTAGAAAAGAGGTCGTCGATCGCTCCATGTCCGGAAGTTTGCTTTTGTTGGACAAGATTGCAACTTGGTTGGTATTCATATGTCTCCTCTTCCCAGTTCCAGACTACGGAACATTCTTTCCTTTGGCACTAATAGAGACCATTGAATTCTCTCTCCCCCTTTAATTAAGTGGCCTGGTCTCGAGCTAAGGATCAGCTGATTGTGGCTACCATCCACCACAAGCCAGCCCACTGGACACTGCTATCTCCGAGAAAACGCCAAAGCACCCCGCCTGTCATTCGAGCTTATTACAAGCTGGAAGGGTGCTTCTACATTTGGTGCGAAGGAAGATCGGCTTAGTTCCTGCTGTGTGAGATGCTATTCTTTCCTAAATGAAAGCAACGGTTCTTCCTGGAGAAGAAAACAGCTCATTCGCACCAGCATCGCGAGCGCTGGGAAAGCCTAGGAATGTCTATGCTTATGGACGAGCAATCAAGATTATTATCATACCCTCAGGAGTACAAAAAATTAGCAAGCCGACATGCATATCAGATATGTTGATCACGTCTGACTAACTGTGGAAATTTGAGATGAAGCGCTATCTTGGAAAAATAAAACCACTGAGTGGGATGCAATGACCACGATTCACGAAGCCGCTGTTTTACATTGGAAGACTTTTAATGTCATAAAAACATCTGACTCCTTGCCATTGCCTGTGAATTGTTTTTAAGACAGTGCTGTCAGCGTTCTAGACTAATCGAAGCTTCTCGACGGGATAGGGGAACTAAGACAAATGCAAACGGAGGCTGAATGATAGGTAATCTAAATAGACGTTCATATACCGATGGTTTACAACGTGGAAGATATGCCGACAACCCCTAAATTAAATTAGGAGCAGAAGTTGAGACGCATAATGACAAGGCACTCAGGTTCTCGCCGCATATGCTTTGTCGATGATACTGTGCTTGCCTACTTCGCCTTTTAAAAGGCATTGCCATAACTTCAAGAGTTAAGAGGTAAACGGATGCCTCGGAGTTTACTCGTGTTTGAATTTCTTGTCAAGGTTTTATTCTCCGAAAGCTTTCCAAGATGTTGTTGATGCGGATCTGATATCGTCAGGAACCGAAAACCCGAGCGGCCCACTGTGGACCGATTTCACAGCTTTTTTTTTTGAGGTGGATGTCCACAACACGAAAGTAGATATTGCTCCGTCGTCCTGAACACTATTTCTCTAAGAAATTTGAAGCAAGGGACCTTATGGGAGGTCGAAAATAAAACACCACCGAATAAACAGCAGGTCTCAAGAATCGAGTAGCTAATGCGGACAAAAAGAGCTTAAAAGTGCTGATCAACAGCACGGAGCAATGCTAATCTCTCAGCCCTAATTCAGGCATGCCGTATGAATGTGCTACATCACGTCTCAAGGGTCATCTCTTCGCAATGCCTCCTGAAAAGGTTGTTTCGGTAGATCTCCGGCTGCCAAAATCAAATGCCAAGACGGAGAAATTGCTCCATAATTACTATTCTGCGTCGTCCGGAACTAAAAGGTTTAGACTACCGAACTAAGAAAGCCGAAGTGGCAATCGTGAAACACCATTAATGACCCTCTGCTCCTCCACCACCAAATAGGCTCAAAGGCCATTATTGGGCTGCCTTGGTCGGCGTATCTCGGAACCTCCATTCAGGGGAACATGGTTAAGCATCAGCTGGGTCGTGCCTTACTCCTCGCCCGCCAATAACCCTACCGGCTTCCGATTCAGTCTGGAACGCATGGATAAAGGAGTGGAGCCCTAGTACCTCCGGTGGGCAAAATGGATCTCTTGATATAAGATTACTCAGGCGTCTGTGCCCCAGCAGACTGGGACAAGGTCTTACTTTGCAGCACCGGCCTGGCGTTTGTCGGACGTTTCATGTCTAGTCTCCCCTTAGTCCCATTCTAGAACATAATGTGATCAATGGGTGATGCCTTTCGCAGCTCCACTGAGTAATTGAGCTCCTACATATAAAGCTGGGAACCTTCGCTCCGTTGGTCTGGAGTATTAATCCATTCCTTCTTTATCACCTACTTTTCAGTCCTTCCTTTCTTTTCATTTGTCTTTCTTTCAAACATGAAGTACGCGTCTTTCATCGCCGCTGCTGCGGCTGCGCTCGCCAGCGCCGTTAGCGCCGCCGGCGTCTCTGGTGCTGCTGAGGGTTTCGCCAAGGGCGTCACTGGTGGTGGTAGCGCTACCCCCGTTTACCCTTCCACCACTGATGAGCTGGTCTCATACCTTGGTGACAGCCAGGCGCGTGTTATCATCCTAACCAAGACCTTCGACTTCACCAACACCGAGGGCACCGAGACTAGCTCGGGCTGTGCTCCCTGGGGTACTGCCTCCGGTTGCCAGCTTGCCATCAACAAGGATAACTGGTGCACCAACTACGAGCCCAACGCTCCTACCGTGAGCAGCATCACCTACAACAAGGCTGGTGTTCTCGGTATCACCGTCAACTCCAACAAGTCCATCGTCGGCCAGGGCAGTGCCGGTGTCATCAAGGGCCGTGGTCTCCGTATCGTCAGCGGTGCCAAGAACGTCATTATCCAGTGAGTATTTCCGGATCTCTAGTCGTCTACAGCCGATACTAATCGCGACACAGAAACATTGCTATCACTGACATCAACCCCCAGTATGTCTGGGGTGGTGATGCCATCACTCTGAACGAGGCCGACCTTGTCTGGATTGACCACGTTACCACTGCCCGTATCGCCCGTCAGCACATCGTCCTCGGTACCCAGGCCGACAACCGTGTCACCATCTCCAACTCCCTCATCGACGGTCGCACCGACTACTCCGCTACCTGCAACGGCCACCACTACTGGGGTGTCTACCTTGACGGCTCCAACGACATGGTCACCATGATGGGTAACTACTTCTACTACACCTCCGGCCGTATGCCCAAGGTCCAGGGCAACACCCTCCTCCACGCCGTCAACAACTACTTCCACAATGTTGAAGGCCACGCCTTCGAGATCGGCTCAGGTGGCTACGTCCTCGCTGAGGGTAACGCTTTCCAGAACGTCGATGCCCCCGTTGAGTCCCCCATCAGCGGTCAGCTCTTCAGCGCCCCTGATGCCACCACCAACGAGCAGTGCAAGTCCGTCTTCGGCCGTGCTTGCCAAATCAACGCCTTCGGCAGCTCCGGTTCCTTCAGCCAGGCTGATACCGCCGTCATCTCTAAGTTCTCTGGCAAGAACATCGCTACTGCTCACCTTGCTCAGAACATCCCCACGTGGGTTATGGCCAACGCTGGCCAGGGCAAGCTCTAAATCATTGATTAAGCAATAGTTGCATAAACAGTGGGTGTTGGTGAGAATGTCGAAGGTCTTGGAAGGATAATTAATCTTCGTGTATCTACTTCATTTAATACTTTAGCAAGCTACAATATTATTAATTTAGCTTGAAATTTTGCGTTGATTCCTAATTTGTAGAAACATATGGCATCACCCATGAAAAACTATCGTGCTGAGCATACCCCTGTTTCTGTAGCTCTCAATCTTACGAAAGTTGTTGAACTCGGTCCTATTCAATTGTGTGTCCTTAAAACCGTGATATTACCATCGTGAGAGCTGCAATCAGCCTGACAGTTCGCATGACAGTATATCCCACATATTAAGCCCATATGATATGGACCTATGACATAGAATATCCAACTCGATGTAAGAATACCGCACAGCGACACACAATTAACTGGAAGATCATCAAAAGCATATGTTGTAGATACCCCATATATCTCCGCAGTATTACTATGACCTACCAGGGCTACACGAGGTCCATGATCGTCGGTGGAACTGTCAGGTCAATATAAGATCGACGATATAACCTCAAGAGGAAAGGATGTACGAACACACCCACCGGCCCACATGTTGTCTGCTCTGACATCCTGTACGCGTAATGCCGACGAGCGTGTCGATCCGCGTTTATATGAAACATCTCCTACTTAAATACAACGTGCGCTTCTGTTTACTGTAGGATGTTAAATTATAGGTCTTTCCGTGAGATGTAGAATATGGCAAGCGACAATATCGTCTTTTTTCAAGAGTTCACGGCACCCATGACATTACTGGCCAACAACGCTGCCCACGACAAGCGCAATCAAATCGAAACTAATTAACAATAATCAAACCAGGCCCAAAGAGCGTCTCCTGAGCAACATCATTGACACCCGCAAAAGGCCCAGCACTCTTCGTCACAGTTGCGATAGTCAACCCGTTCATCAGATTCTCATGGTACGGGAAAACTGCCTTCGCGACAACCTTTTTACCAGCCTTATACGACACGATCTTCAACTCCTCCACAATGGGAACATTCAATTGATTGACATAAGTCAACCACAGCTTATCCCCCTTCACCTCGTACTCCGATTCCCAACTAACAAGAATAAATTGCGTCTTCGGCTCTGGCGGTGTGAGAATATCCAACGGCTTGAACGTCGTCAACGCGATATCATCCAAATTCGGGCAAGACCCCGGAATGGTAAACGCTTGAACAGCTGTGAAAGCGAAATTTAGATCGCCGGTTGTTAGCGTCGGGAGTTCGCTGGGGATTTTGCCCTGGTTGACTCGGAACCAGCCTTGTTGTTCTCCTTCGTTGCCGATTGTTGCGGCGATGACTCGGGTGAGGTCGACGTCGCTGTTGTCTGCGAATCGCACGATCACGTCTTGTAATGTGGCTATGACGAGGTCGGTGAATGTAGCTGCTAGGGCTATGGCTGAGTCGAAGTCTGAGACGGGGAAATGATAGCGACATGGTTGAACTGGCTCTATTTTGAAGTGCTCGAGGCCTTGATTGGCGGTTAAGGCGTGGAGTTCCTCTTGCTGGAGGGGTTTATTAGAGGATGCTGTGCTGTTCAACATGCTAGTATGATAGTTACTTACAGCAAGTATGGCTATTAGGGATTCGATTATGAAATCTCGTTTCTTGGGGTTTGGAATTTTATAACCAGGTACGTTCTTCGTGATGTTCAGGAGTAATTCGTTGTAGAAGGCGACTTCAAACAGCTCATTGAACGCTATCAGCTGGAGATTGGTGATTCCTTCCTTACTGATCTTTGATGGGAGAGACGTGTTTGGTAAAGTGCCATGCGCTCTTAGCTGGATTTTCTTCAACTGCTCTTCACTGGGGTTCGGCATGCCATCGGGAAGAGGTGTATCAGCACGGGGCCAGATGCTTGGAAATGCGAGGCAATGGGCTATCACAGAGACCAAAAGAATGATGATGTGAGTATTGAGTCGCATTTTGACGTATGGTAAGAATGATGACACTTGAGCTTTTGGCTGAATCGAACAGGATAGTCACGGATATAAGACCAGAAGAATGTTTGCTACTCGTAATGACCGTGGGACTAGATAGAGGGGAAGAGAAACTCCGAGTTACACAGTATAATCTGTAGTCTGCCTAACCTGCATAGCGCATTTGGAGATACATGAACGTCTTAAATCCTACAAGTATGAGAGCAGAGCACGTATGCCCTTATGGCTTCATCATGAAGCATACAGGTACGTCATATAGTCTGTTTCTCTCGAAATTCTTATTTCACTTCCATATTAAATATCAGGGGTTATGAGGTCACCGCACAATGAAATATTTAATCTGAAAACCTTTATATTTCCTGTCTTCGCTCATTCTCTTCCTCCTCACCACATCTCCCCCCACACAAATACACCACACACACAATACACACACTTCACACACTACACAATTTCCATCTCTCTCAGCCTACTCAGGATAAAATCTCCTGCCATGGCACAAGGACACAATATCCAGCATTTCCTCTCCAAACTCAAGAGACTCGGAAGAAAGGCCAAGAAGGTCCGATTCGAAGACTCCGTTATTGAGATGAAGTCGACCACAGAGTCTGACTCAGAGAGCTTTGGATGTCCTCTGAAGAGAGTCCCCACACCTTACTACCACGAGATGAAGCCCATTATGGAGTCGGAGTTGGAGTCTGATCCTGCGCCCTATGGATTGAGAAGGGTGCCTACCCCATACCCTGTCTTCATGACAACTGGAAGGGTGAACTACACTAGATGATGATGATCCGAAGCACGGGAGGATCCTAAGCATAACTAAATATTGAAGTCCTGTCTGCATGTCTTTGTATTTTGTCATTTTTTAAACCCAGCTCACCCTAGCTGTCTGAATCATCATGTTAATGGGTGTTGCTGCATTTACTCTAGTGAGAAGGATATGGTTATTATCATGTATTACGCATATTCCCTTTAGTGGAATGCTTTGATGTTAGTTATAAAAACTTGAACTCATCTACCATCTGCATAACATAAAATGTTAGCAGCGATCAATCTACTGGTTATTCCAATTGGACTAGTGTGCCTTTTCTCGTAGGTGTCTCAGCGACTCATTTTGGCGTCATGTAAATGGCTCATGGATTGCTGCCTATCTGACGTCTGTATGGTATGCCTTACACGGGAGCATACTCTATGTGACTGTCTGATGCAGCGAAAGTGAGAAATGAGTAGCATGAAGCGCATTGGAATATGACCAGTCCAGTATGAAGAGCTTAAAGTTGTACATACAAATGTCTAAGAACGGAAAATGTATAACAACACGCTAGTCGCTAAAGCAGCAAGGAAAAAGAAAATGAGAGTAAAGAAAGAATCACATAAAAAAAGGGCAAAAGTAAGAAAGAAAAATAACCAATCTAAAGAATCGACATGAGAAAGAAGTAATCGCGGTCTTTTTTTCTTTTCCATTTTCTACCGGTGGCACAGGACCTCGGTCAACGGCAAATATCTGCTGTTTTCAAGTTTCGGTGATTTTGGCCATCCTTAACTTCAACTTGCGGAAGCATAATTGTAGCTGCTGTAGTAAGGACTCGGAGTGTAACAACTGTAAGACGAATTTCCATAAGAAGAAGTATTCCCGTATGGGGAAGAGTTTGCGTATGAAGACGTATTCGCATAGGAGGAGTTTGCATAGGAGGATGAGTTTGTATAGGCGGATGAGGTCGTGTAGGAGGGCGAATTTCCATAGGAGGACGTAGTCGCGTAGTTGTAACCATAGGAAGGGCTTTGAGAGTAATCGCCATAAGATGGCGTTGAATTCTGCGTGCTTCTCCCCATGGAGCTGAAGATGCTCGGCGGAGAGTAAGCAGATAAGGGAGAACTGCTCGAAGATGCCAGCACACCGATGGAACTATACGCGAGTGGTGTGGACGACTGAGGACGGGTCGTCGTGGGAAGGGAGAATTGGTATTGGCTTTTGGCGCTGGATTTAAATTCCGTTGGCTGGAAAGTGCTCGCTCGTGGGTCGAGGACCTTTTTCGAGCCGGACAATGAATTGCTCCAGCGGGATTGAGATAGCCCGGCGGGTTTTGGCTCGACTTGCTTTGGCTCGGGCTTCTTGGCTTCTTTCTCAGGCTCGGGCTCATTAACTTTGGGCATAGCATCTGTGGGGGCTTTCTTGTCTTCCTCGATGGGCTTCTCTGGCTTCTCGTCTGCCAATTCGCTTTCTTGTTTCTCTTCTTGAAATATTGTGCTCTGTGGCTTCTGTTCTTCGCGCTGGGGTTCTTCCTGCTTCACCCCTTCCGGTTCTGCGATCTTCTGGCTCTCATCGGGCTGAGCCACCTGCTTCTCTCGATTCTCAGTGATATCCTCAATCCACTGTGCAGAAGTGCCCTCATCCTCTTTCTCATCAACGACCTCAATCTCAATCTTGACCTCCACCTTCTCATGGGTCGCCTGCTGTTCAACAGGTTCCTCGCAGACCTCTTCCTCATGCTCATCTCGCTCCCAACTCTCCTCCACAACCTCTATCTGTTCCTCTTTCTCAGCCTCAGCCTCACCCTCCAACACCTCAACCTCCCCAACTCCCACAGACACCTCATCCTCACCCAGAGCACCAGACCCCCCAACCTCGAATACTCCCACACCAACAACAACTCCCCCATCAAGATCACCCAAACCCTTCTCACTCTCCCCATCTTCAGCCCAACCCTCAACACACTCCTCAGCCAAACCTTCCGTATCCAAAGAACTCTCCCCAACCCCATTAACCATCTTCACCTCCCCAACACAATCCCCAAAATCCCCATCCCCATCCCGCAATCCAGCAGAAGAATCCCTCATAACCTCCTCCACAATCCTCGCCGAAATAACCCTAACCTCCTGACTCCGACGCTGGCGCTCTCGTTCCCGCCGAGTAGACCGCCGCTCTTCGACATAGTCTTGATAGAGGTTGAACCTGGTCTTGAACCAGAGGGTGAAGACCGAGGCTAGGACGAGGGTTGTGGTTCTTTTGCCGATGATGGAGAGGATTAGGAGGAGGGTGAGGAGTTGGAGGGTGGTTGTTAGTGGGCTTTGTTTTGGGGATGGGAGTATTGTTTTTGAGGACATTTTGTGTGGTTTTGTGTATTGTAGGTTGGTAATCCAAGAAAATCAACTATCAAAGTTGATGTAATGAGAATAGAAGAGAATAGAATAGAATAAAAGAAGTAGTAGATGTAGAAGTAGAATGTAAACCAAATACTAGTACTACAATCAAAGCTCAACCATTAAATAACCAAATAGAAAATTATGAAGTCGACAACCACCAAAACAAAACAAACCTCCAGAAAGGAAAGAGACCCAAAATCTAATATATCACAAACCACACAATCTCAGGCACAACCCACAAGCCACAATAGGAAAGAAATGGGTGCCCAACAGCAGGCGCACGAGGCTGATTACTCCTTCACCCAAAGTCAAAAACAAGGCAAAAGCTAAATCAGAACGGGCCCCAAGAGGACGGGGACACCAGCTAAGCTATTTTTGGGCGGGTAAGCTGCACTATACAACACATCGTACGTGGTTGTGTTCTTGCGGTAAGGCAAGTCGGGCCACGCATGCGATGTTGCCAAGGGGTTTTTGGGCAAATGAAATGATGTTTTGGGGGTTTGTGGGGACTGTGAATTGTCTTTTTTTTATTTTTTATTTCTCCTTTCTTTATTTTAAAGGACTAGGTTTGTTTTGGTATTACTGTAGGTGAGTGTTTTTCTTTTTCTTTTTCTTTTTGTTTTTCGGTTTATTTATTTATAACTGTGGTGAGGTAGGGTTATGACAAGGCACGGGGTCCAGGATAGAATAGCAAAATAAGGTGCGGTGACTATCCACAACCTTAATGACAGAGAACGAAGAGCGCGATCGGCGCGGACACATCCGAATCCTTGATGCATCCTGCACGCTAACTAACTACTAGTAACCCGTCCAATGGCGGTCAAGTCTTCTTGGCCTTGTCCCACTAACAATTGACGCCTGTTCTCTTTCGATCTCCGCCGCTGAGTGGTCGCTTCACGAAACGGTTACAGATCTCAAGGCATGCGATGTGTCGCGTGTATATTTGACCATATTTAGGGATATCATGGAGCTACTATTACACAAATAAGACAAACAGACGCTTGCGCTCAACTTGTAGACCGAATGAACAGAGACGAAATTCCTCCCAATGCGGCAATCGCCGTGTAACCTTTCCAAAGTAGTTGAAGCGCGTCGGCAAAGGCGTCTTTGTCTTCCTGAGGCGCGTATGCGCCGAAGTGGCGGCTTGTGTACCCGGTTGACATGTCAAGCAGGTTTTCGGAGGATAGGTAGTTGAATATGATGGTCCCGCTGATGGGGATGGCGATGCACATGCCCCATGTGCGTAGGATCGAGTATATTAGTATCGATGTTGTGGATACCTTTGCGCTTTCGCGGGTATCCTGGCCCGGGTAGAACCTCACGGTATTTACATGGATACAAAGGTTGTATCCGAGTGTGAGGAGAGCAGAGCCCAGGCCAGCGACCAGGAAGATAATGATCCAACCGTATGTTGGGATCGACGTATTCAGTAGAAGTGAACAACCCGTTGCGGTAATAGTAAACAACCAGCCTATACGGGTAATCCAGGTGGAGATATGTGGGCGTCGGAAAACCTGCCCTGTGCCCGAGACCATAAGAGCAGGTACAGCTAAACCCGTGAGAGCAACTAGGCTTAGCCCTATCAATGTGGTATTGAGCGACTTGACGAAGATGAGGTACAGTGGCAAATAATGAAGGTGAGAGGATAACTAAAATTCTTATTAGTTGTGGTTATTCCAAGTGCGTAGATCCAACCAGGGCAGACTTACAATAAATCCATGGAGAAAGCCTCCTGCTTGCAGCATTGTCGATGAAAGGTCCCGAAACACCCTCGAACTGAACATTGGCTGCATAGCCCACATCGTCTCGTAGAGAACTAAAATAATCAGGAAGATCCCACCGACGCATATTGGCACTAGGGTTTGCCAGTTATCCCAGGCATTCTGTGTTCCTCCCCAGCCGATCCCGGTAAGTATGGTCCCCATGCCAAGCAGAGTCAACATGGCACCTATCCAGTCCATAGTACGAAACCTGCTCGTAGCACTAAGCTTATTTTCCGGTCCATGTCCTCTCAGATCCAGTGCAAATGGGATCACCAACAGGCCCATTGCGCAAAACACGAAGCTGGAATAGAAGGCCCAAATATAGGTCGTATAGTCATGGTATACCCCACCAGCAACTGAACCAATCACCATACCGATCATTTGGGCGCGGAAGATATAGGTCGAAAATTGTACCTGATGCGACTTTGGAATCAGGTCCGCAACGATCAAAAGCGAAACCCCCACCACTCCTCCTCCGCCAATTCCCTGGATGAATCGACCCGCTACCAGCACAGACAGACTCAGAGAACCCCCGCATATACCTGTCCCAGCTGTCGCGAGAACTGAAGACGAAAGTAGGATAGAGCCATAGCCAAGTACCTCAGCTAACATGGCGAAAAGAGCTTGTCCGGACGCGTTGCCAATGAGGTAAGCCGTGTTAATCCAAAGCGCATTCTCAAGGGGTTGCTGAAAGATATGTGAGAAGCCCTACAACATTTCCATGTTAGATTCCGAAGTCCCACGGATCGATACCTCCTTTTGTAGACATACATACGGGCATCAAAGGAATAACCACCGTTGTATTAAACGCATCCATCATCACCAAAATCGTGATACATGTTGTGACAAGCCACTCTCTCACGCCAGGAGTCCATTCTGGTTGCCTCGTGTTATCCTCTCGGTATGTGTATTGGGTCGCCGTGGCGAAATCTGTAGCATGGGTGGTGATCAAACATTGTTGGCTGCTTTCCCGGTAGGTACTTGATCCGGATTCATTATCCGTGTGGTACAGACTTTTGGACTCCACGCCCATTGGATGTAAAAGGCCGTGGAACGAAACCTATATGCTAAAAAACCTAGCAACATACAGCATTCAAGCAGTATTTAAAGAGATTGAACTGAAGTGCAGCAACAGCAAGAAAAGGGGGGAAAAAATCTTTCTTTTCGGTATGGAGTCACGCAAATCAGCAACATTTATAGAATCCATATGAGCTGGGGAGGCGGGGAAGCATGCACGCAAGGGATATCAATATCGGGACATTTACCATGTTGCAAGGCCAGGAACAAATGATACGTAGTCTTGGGATTACTGGAGATGATAGCGCTTGGTGATCAGCGCCGATCATCGAAGTCCTACATTCCAGTCATGGAGGTTCGCCGTTACACCTCACATCCGCGCGTTATGATTGGGTGAAATGCCAGCTGGTATGTGAACCATGTCACAGTGAGCACAGGACAGGATTTTATAGCTGTGCTCTAGCTGGATAGCTATCCGGATGATCTGGGGGCTATCGGTGTTCAGACAATTTTTAGTCAGTCGACATGTGCTTGGAATGAAACCCTTCCATAGTGGCAAGAAGTCAGGCGACGCTTGAATCCCGTGAACTGCTCTTGTAGTTGTACAACTCATCATTGGAGAAGTTCTTAGGCAGGAGTGTCTATGAGGAGTCATGGTGTTGAGCTGTGTGGGTTTAAGGCTGTAGGGTAAGACAGCCCCTATGGGGCCCCGCCTCACTGTTCTATTCCATTATTCCTGCAGATCATCCAAGAAAGGGAAATTGCAGAATGACGGGTGCAGAATATGCAGACATTTCCCGAGACATTGATTCGGCTCAGCTTGCCATTTCCAACCACTGGAGAATCATCTAATTAAACCCAGGCAATACATAACCACTTACTTCAATAAGAACTTGCCATAAACTCTGTAATGTCTTCACGAATTCATCACGTAACCAACCCCCGGTTTCTGTCGGTTCCAGTTCCCTAAAATACTTCCCAGCCACCTGATAGAATTAGTACTTTGCCACAGGAAAAAAAGTCCCAATCAAGAGAACTCTATATCACCAAACTCACAAGAACACTTGACCTATTCCTACTTTAATCTATCTCGACGTACGCAATCACTCCGCTACTAGCCTTAAAAGTACCCTCACGTTGAGACTATTAGAACACTAGATCGCGACGGCGGGGTTTGGACTTCATATGGTGGAAAGCGAGTCTCAAGCCTTGAGATATAGTTAACCCGGAACATTTTCCTAGTACAAGCAAGAAATAGAGTGTACCAACTATTAAAGTCCCCCTAATATTAATACCAATTACCTAAGACGGCTCGCGAACTCCTTCTAATTTCCATCCCATCTATCTACATCATCTAGATCTAAAACAGACAGTGAGTCCATCATCCCCGCATTATCAATGACGATATGTATGGCCCCGAAATACTTAAGCGCTTGAAGAGTGCAGTCATCTGCTGTCAATTCAGGACATCAGCTGGGATGAATAATGCATTTCCCGGGCTGGGAATTCTCGAATAAGGTTTTCTACGGCATTCCGATGTATTTCCAAGATATTACCACTTTGGTGCCGTGAATATTGAAGAGCGAAGTTATTTCTGCTTCCCAATATCGTTGGCGCTACTAGTGATAAAAGTAATCATTCCAGATGCCTGGAATAGATTTAAATTGATTTGTTGCATCATGTATCGCTGTATACAATCTTGGAATGCTACCAGGTAGTTGAGGTTAGGTTCAAGGTAGAGGGCTGAGTGATTGACGTGATCGGCTGCGGGGTTCAGCCACCGGGGATTTTCAAGCCTCAGTATACGTTAGTGCATTTTCTATGAAGCGTTCATATGTCTAAGATCCCTCATAGTATCTTATCTGTGATGTCGAAGATGGCAGTGGCTTGCTACGATTACGGGCATTCACGTCGCCCAAAGCTGCTATCTCTGCCTGAAAATATGCACTATTGCTATTGAATAATCCATTTATTAGGGTTGAGAATTATAAAGACCCGGTAGGTACTACACAAGCCGGAGATCCGGTCTTTCCAACCGATAGGGTTTGATCAATCAGCTTGTACAATACGAGCCAGCACTCATAGGAAGCTAGTCAATACGTACCATTTTGCTTTCTGGTATACCATTCACATGTCTAAGCGCGCAGCCTGCATTGCAGGGTGGCAAGTAATTACCAATGAATAACTGGGGTAATAAGGAAGATACTGCACATTAGATGTCTCCCCACGAACCTACAAGAGTAGCACCAAGTATTACCGACCTAAATAGACCGTCAACACCTCTCACTGGCTTTTATAACTCGTATCTGCATTAAGGTGAGTATTGAGGATGCCAAGGTAGACACCATCTTTATTGCTAGTGACATGTATCAATAGAGGAATAATGCTGTCTCTATCGGTCAGTGATAATGGAACCCCCGCATGATCCAGGGCTTTCTGGGCTTCTATCGAGACAGTTTAAGCGATTTGCAACCTCAGTGGCTATCAGAGACGATGAGTGCCATCTTTCGTACGCTCAGCTTCATGCAAAAGCGTTGAACTTGGTTTATCAGATCCGATGTTTACAACTGCAGCCCGAAGTTCCGATTGGGATCCTCTCACCGCGAGGTATAAATCATGTTGTTTCGCAGATCGCTGTCATATATGCTGGGGCGACGTGTGTTCCGTTAGACGTGAACCATCCTGACCAGTACTTGGCTGATCTACTGAGGAATCTCGATATCTCTATCCTATTGACCGACAAAGCCAATTCGCATCGACTGGAAGCCCATGGATTTAGTCAAGTTGTGGTAGACCACAGGTCGATGCTCACCTTAGTATGTGAGGAGCTCGGGTATGATGTGATTGATCTACAGCCTTCGCAATATCGATCACATATCTTCCATACGTCTGGTTCAACAGGTCGTCCAAAGCCTGTACAGGTGCTCGCCGGAGGAATTATCAACTACTGCCTTAATGAAACGTTTGTTCCAGTCCGGGAGGGCCAGCAATTTGGCCACCTTAGTAATGTCACGTTCGATGTGTCTATCATGGAGACACTGGGGTCGTTTCTCCGCGGTGCTACGGCAGTAGTGCTAGATCGTGACACAGTGCTTGATCCCGCTAGGTTGGTGAAACGTATACGGGAAGATAAGATCGATGTACTCTGGCAGACTCCAGCGCTATTGGCTGTAACGATAAATGCCTACCCACAAGCATACATAACAGTCGACACGCTTCTTACTGGTGGAGAGGTGGTGACGGCTCAACTGGCGCGGAAAGTCCTAGAATATGGTCCACCGAAGCGGCTGTTGAATCTTTACGGCCCGACAGAGTGTACTATGTTCTCAACATTCCATGACATCTCAATAGAAGATGTAGAGATGGGTAACATTCCTATCGGGAAGCCGATGGACGGATACGAGGTCATAGTAGTGAATGACAGCCTCGACGTCTTACCGCATGGAGAAGTTGGGGAATTGGTAATCGGTGGTAAAGGAGTCGCAGGAGGATATCTCAGCGAGTCCGAAAAGCCCAGTGATGCATTTACCCAGCTAGGGCACTTTTGTCCCAATCAACAGGTGTATCGAACAGGAGATCTTGGGCGGTGGAATCCAACTGGGTTGCTCGAATTTGTCGGTCGACGTGACAACCAAGTCAAGATACGAGGTCATCGCATCGAGCTTGAAGCAGTCGAGGCTATCCTGATGGCGACAGGGTTGATTTCAGCGGCGGCAGCCGTAAAGGTAGGCGTAGATAGTAACAGTGACGCCGAGTCGATTTTGCTGGCGTGCGTGGTACCCATTTCTGAGGACACGAATCCATTGACCATCAGGCAGGCCTACACCAAAAATGCACCTTATCTCATGCTGCCGCGTTTGGAAGTAGTGAGCCATTTGCCTCTAACAAATACCCATAAGATCGATCGTGGGAAGCTGGTTGAGCGATACTCCGAGAGGATAGGGCAAAAAAGAACATCGACATTGCATGAGTCACTATCGCCGATTCAGCAAATTGTGACAGATGTATTTGGATCGCAAATGGGACCAGAAGACAACTTCTTTGTAATGGGTGGATCCTCATTACATGCAGCCCGCCTGATATCTCGCGTGAAGGAGGACCTTGGTGTCCAGCTACGGATCGCGATGGTATATGAACACCCAACTCAACTAGAACTCATCGATCTTATCGAGTCGCTGCGAAAGGGCGAGGTGTGGACAGACAAGAATGAGACTCTTTGGCAGCCAGACCTGGATCTCGGGAAAGACCTGCGGCCAATACCTGGCGATATAGTAGACTGGACGATGCAAAGCGAAGGGCGCGTTTTCCTCACCGGAGTAACGGGGTTCATCGGCATCTTCCTGCTAAAGGAGCTGCTCCATCGATCAAATGTTCAACGAGTGGGATGCCTGGTGCGTGCGACAGACGAGCTGGAAGCCATTAAGCGCATCATCAAGGCCTTCGATCGGTACGGGCTTCGACCTTGTCACATGGAAAAGATCTGGGCCATTCCAGGGGACTTTTCCAAGGAAGGTTTAGGTCTCGATAGCGAAGTATTTGATTATTTCGCAGAGTGGACGAGCATCATCTTCCACCTAGGAGCACGCGTGAATTGGATCGAGCCCTACGAACCTCACCGGCAAGCGAATGTCCTAGGACTGTTGAACATGATTCAATTTGCAAACACAAAGCGACCAAAGGCTATCCATTATGCTTCAAGCACCTCTGTGTATGGCCCCACAGGACTTTTGACTGGCGCGACGTACATCCCTGAAGATGAAAATCCAAAATCCCATCTTGCAGCTTTGAAGTACGACACCGGATATTCGCAAAGTAAATCCGTCGCCGAGGTTATTGCGAGGAATGCGATCACCAACGGCCTAGCCGTGACAATTCACCGTCCTGGTTTTGTCCTTGGTCACAGCGAAACAGGGATTGGGAATTCCGAGGATTTTTTCAGTCGCGTAGTCCCCAGTTGTGTGGGCATGGGTTGTTATCCTGCACTCTCCGAGCACCGCGATGCCTTCGTGTCGGTAGACTTTGTTGTATTAGCGCTGTTACACATCGCATCATCGGAGAAGTTCTTCGGTCGAGCTTACAACCTTGTCGAGCCTCACGGGGATGCGATGATTTCCCTTTCAGAGATTTTCGAGGGCATCAGCGCAGCCCTTCCAGCAGGCTCCTTGATGGAGGTTCCATACAGAGAGTGGGTGGAAAAATGCCAGTCTCGAACTGATACAAAGGCTCAGCATCCCTTGAAGCCACTCATGCCGATGTTGGAAGAGACCATTCTGGACAACAAGACACGTTGGGAACTGCAGGCGAGAATGCCAGTCGTTGGTACGGAGAGTCTGCGGAATGCCCTCAGGGCGAGTCCCAATCTCCTTTGCTTTCCGACGATACGGACTCTTTTACCTAAGTATATCCGACACTGGCTTGAGATGGGCTTCCAGGTCTGATCTACGGGCGGTATATCCCTTTTCTAGACATCTTTGGGGGCCTTAATAAAGCATGACTTGTCTCGCTCAGAGGCAAGGTGTCACATCTACCTCAAGCAAGGGGTAACGTAAATAAGAAGCCCCTCAAAAACAGTCAGTGCTCACCGGAAATGAAGGAAAGACGCTCTAACTACATTAAGAACATTGGAAGACAAGGCCAAATGGGTCTAGACCTTCAATTATTTAGAAGGATCAGTAGTTCAGTAGTCCAGGCTCGTAGCTAGGTATCTCAATCGCTCGCATACTCAAAGTTGCTTTTTGAAAACGTCATTGAAGATAAACGTCCGGAGTGAAAACGCCATAAACTCGGCAAGAAACTTAACCCCAGAGAAGAGGAAATGTCTATGGGTGAGGGAAGCGTTTATTGTCAAAGTTGCGGGAATGAAAACAGTTGTTAAGCGAGCTCCAGCGAGAATCAAGGGAGCAGGGAAGGAGTGTTTAAGGTTAAACCAGTAGATGCCACTTCGGGAAAAGTAGGGTATCCAGATGCGAGGGGCCCTCGACGCTCTCCCACAACAACTGCCCCCAAGACTATTGCCCGCGAGGGAAGGAAAACAGAACTGATGATAAATCCCGATATGTTGTCATCCTCTCTATCACACTAATTCATCACCTATCACAAAGGTTAATAATTGGTGGTGTGCGGGCCAGTTCTTGTGACATGTCTCAATAGAGTGCGTGTAGCGGTCAATAGAGGAATGAGGATTTGTCTCGCAGGCGCTAATGCAAGCATTCCATTTACATACTGTATAGGCGCACGGATAATCAGCTAGCTACATTGGGGTTATTATGGCTTCAAAATCTATTTCCGAGCCAGTGGGCTTCTTTCCTCAATTCCTCCAGCGCTAGTGAAATAAAGCCTAGTTACGCCACGGGCAGCAGCAGGCATCTCGGATTCTTCATCCGGCGAGACGTTGCCTTTAAAGTAGAAACCCCAAACAACCCAGACGGGCCGACGTGAAGTTGTCCTCAATGGACATCGTGTAACTGAATTCCATGCTCGAATTGATCTGGTGATCCATTTTGGCGGTAGACAACTCCAGGAAAACTAGGGTTGTTGAATATGGTAAGAAGTCTAACGTTTCCGAGTCCATGGAATTAGTTGTACCAAATCTTGATAATAGATTTAAGAATCATTTGGCTAGCTTCGTAGGTTTTCGGTCCAGCAATATCCCAAAGAACTCACTGCAACGAGGAGTAAAGAGGAATAAGACAGATTACAGTTCTGACGGCCCAAAAAAATCCTCTAGAAGCCACAAAAGCTATACTAGTAGAATAAATACATTGTCGGCCACGAGAGGAGCAAATGAGGTCATCAACGGTCCGGGCGAAGGCGGGGATGGGGTGATAACCAGGTTCTAGAACCGGCGAACGGAGAAAAGCCCAGTGGCCAAAATCAACCCTTGCTATGGACCACGATAATCGAGAGTTTTAAAGGGACCATGGGGTGGTCGATGGCTGTTTCCATTCCAAGGGCCTGGGGTTCGGCCAATCATGTGCCCACCGCTGCGGCTAAGAACCAGAAAACGTCAAGCCTTCTTCCTCATCACTTCAATAATGCCCTCGGTCTAGCCTCAATCGCCCTTTTCCCTGCGGGGGGAATTTAGGGCTAAAGATTCCGAGTCACTATAATCCAATCACCTCGTGTCTCGATTTCCCTCTGAAAGACGGCGCTCGCCCTTTGATGCGAAGCTTCACTAGGCCAAATTTCCATGGTAC
This sequence comes from Aspergillus sergii, assembly GCA_009193525.1. Lineage (NCBI taxonomy): Eukaryota > Fungi > Ascomycota > Eurotiomycetes > Eurotiales > Aspergillaceae > Aspergillus > Aspergillus sergii. Next base: position 777,101 of record ML741765.1, read on the forward strand.
CCCTGGTCTTTACGGTCTTTTCCTGTCGCCCCCCGAGGCAAATCGCAGCACCTCACTCCATAATGAATATGTTATGGGGCTTTCGCTGAATTAATGCACCTTCGGTTTCTAGTCGCTATTGTCGATCTTTTGAAGGCTGACCTGCTGTTAATAGGCGTGTATCGTGCTTGACAGCGGGCTTCTAAATTTTTTCAGGCAGACAATAATTGTCGCATCGGCTCTGTTAATCATTATCTTCCCAGGATAGCATTGACTCGACAAATGCATGGACTGTGCACACTATTCTAGACACAATAGCACCCGTCATTAGCGGTGTCCCCCCAAAGGCGAAGACCATGGCAGCGGTTGAGACAGCCTTCAGGACTGCAGCTGCCGGTTTAGAATCTGCCATACCAACTAGAATTTATGATTCTCACCCTTTTCAACCGTTGGGCTCCCCGACGGAGGAAGTATACAATTTGCTCTTTCGGTTACCAGGAGAGCCAAGCGATGCAAAGGCAGCGTTCGAGAAACAGCTGCAGGCCTTCATAGGCCATATACAGTTTCTCCAAAATGGTGCTCTGGAGGGTGACATATCCCCGCCCCATTCAGAGAATGGATATTTATCACATTCCACTCTGTGCGGGCAGCACACTGAGATGATCCTAAGCCCCAAGCCCCGAAAGCGGAAGTTTGCATGGTACGTACATGTTTGTGTCAACCAAGTTGCCACATGACAACGCTAAGATGGATCTTAGGCTAGATGACATACCAACCAGTCGTCAAGTCGATCATAACTCTGAGTATGGGTTCACGAACGATGATCACTATTCCCTCGTTAAACGCGCTCTAGATGAGCAGAAAGACGAAATCAAGCTGCCACGGGAAGTCGTTTCGAGCCTCTTTCGTGAACTGCTACGTCACCGCGCATCAAACAAGCATCCCGATCATGAGGTAGACCTCCGGAAACATCAGCAGATGAACAAAGCGTTTCAAACAGCCTTGCAAGAGATTGCAAAAGTCATCACCAAAGTTGCCAATGGAGACCTATCTACTAAAGTCCCGATTCACCCGTTGGAGATGGACTCGGATATCATCACTTTCAAGGTCACAATGAATGCCATGCTTGACCAGCTACGAGTTTTCGCCAGTGAGGTCTCAAGAGTGGCGTGGGAGGTGGGAACTGAGGGCATTCTCGGCGGTCAAGCTCAAGTATCTGGGATGCACGGCGTATGGAGAGAAGTGACCGACAATGTTAATACTATGGCGCTGAACCTGACTAACCAGGTCCGAGAGATTGCAGTGGTCACTACGGCGGTGGCCCACGGGGACTTGAGCCAAAAGATCGAACGCCCTGCCAAGGGTGAGATTTTCCTGTTACAGAATACTTTCAACACTATGGTAGACCAGCTCCGTACATTTGCCACCGAGGTCATTCGTGTCGCCCGAGATGTGGGAATTGAAGGGGTTCTTGGTGGGCAAGCGCGGGTATATGGTACTCAGGGAATGTGGAATGAGCTTACGACCAACGTTAATGCCATGGCCAACAACCTGACCATGCAGGTCAGAGATATTGCAACTGTGACTACTGCCGTCGCCAATGGTGATCTAACTCAGAAGGTCCGGGCAGACTGTAAGGGAGAGATACTGGCTCTAAAGAATATCATCAACTCGATGGTTGACCAGCTCCGCCAGTTCGCCCAGGAGGTGACAAAGATTGCCAGAGAGGTGGGGACAGATGGTGTTTTAGGAGGCCAGGCGACTGTCCACGGAGTTGAGGGTGTCTGGAAGGACCTTACTGAAAGTGTTAATAGGATGGCAATGAATCTCACGAACCAAGTCAGAGAGATTGCGGATGTGACCACAGCTGTAGCTCGTGGTGACCTCAGCAAACGCATCACTGCCAACGTGAACGGTGAAATCTTAAACCTCAAGGACACCATCAACGGGATGGTCGGTCAGCTGAACCAGTTTGCGTCTGAAGTTTGCAAAGTTGCGCGTGAGGTTGGTGTCGATGGAACTCTAGGTGGTCAGGCTGTCGTTGCCAACGTCGAGGGAGAGTGGAAAGCCCTGACAGACAATGTCAATATGATGGCAGACAATCTGACCTCACAGGTCCGGGCCTTTGGACAAATCACTAATGCAGCCACTGATGGTGATTTTAGCAAACTGATCACCGTCAGCGCGTCCGGCGAAATGGACGAGCTAAAGCAAAAAATCAATAAAATGATCTCTAATCTACGTGACAGTATACAGAGGAATACTGCAGCTCGAGAGGCGGCCGAGTTGGCCAACCAGAGTAAATCAGAGTTTTTAGCCAATATGAGCCATGAGATTCGGACGCCTATGAATGGTATTATTGGTATGACTCAACTGGCCCTTGATACCGACGACTTGCCTCCCCCAACTCGGGAGATGTTGAACGTGGTCCATAACCTGGGAAATAGCCTTTTGGTGATTATTGACGATATTCTCGACATTTCGAAAATTGAAGCCAATCATATGAAAATCGAGTCTGTTCCGTTCAGCTTGGGACAGACAGTTTTTAAGGCCCTAAAAATCCTTGCAGTCGAAGCGAGCGAGAGAAGCCTCCATCTGACATACCACATAAACAACTCAGTGCGAGACTGTGTGATCGGAGATGCCTTTCGTCTAAGACAGATCATTCTCAACCTCATCGGGAATGCGATAAAATTCACGGAGACGGGCCAAATCCAGCTTACGATCAAGGAGGCGGCACCAATGTGCCCTCCAGACAAGTACCTGCTCGAGTTCTCGGTCTCAGATACTGGAATTGGGATTGACAAGAGCAAGTTAGATTTGATATTCGACAAGTTTCAGCAGGCTGATGGCTCCATGACACGAAAGTTCGGTGGCACTGGTTTGGGCCTGTCGATATCGAAGAAACTAGTCAACCTCATGGGAGGAGATATTTGGGTCACCTCAGCCGTAGGTGTTGGGAGCACTTTCCACTTCACCTGCGCATTTACTTCCTTAGATCCGCCTTTCAAGGACATTACCAAATATGTTATACCATACAAAGGCTGTCGGGTCTTGTTTGTCGAGAAGATCAGCAGTCATTGCAACGAGGACGGAAAAGGAATCCAACAGACACTGCAACAAATGGGCCTTCACGTGGATGTCGTGAGGCTTGAGGATGGCGCTGCACCGACAGAAACCGCGGCTCAGCACGGCAAAGACCTTCGTCGGCAATATGACGTCTTGATCGCTCCAACTATGGATTCTGTATCGCAGCTTAGAAATTTCGACCGGTTCAAGGCTCTCCCCGCCGTGCTAGTGTGCCCCGTGGTGTCAGTGGCCATGAAGTCCGCTTTGGATCTGGGTATCACATCCTATGTGACCACACCCTGTCGTCCGATCGAATTAGTCAACGGTATTCTTCCCGCCCTGGAAGGTCGCCCTTCTCGCCGTTCCTCGGATGAAACGCGCCCTTTGGCTATTCTGCTTGCCGAAGATAATGAGGTCAATCAGAAGGTAGCTCTCAAAGTAATGCAGAGGTATCACCACAACGTGACAGTCGTCTCGAACGGACAAGAGGCCCTTGATGAGTTTCGCCACAAGCAGTACGATGTAATATTGATGGACGTTCAAATGCCAGTCATGGGTGGGTTTGAATCGACCCTTAGAATCAGAGATTACGAGAGGGTTCATTCGCTTCCACACACCCCAATCATCGCCCTCACGGCTCACGCTATGTTCGGTGATCGGGAAAAGTGTATATCGGCGGGCATGGATGATTACCTTCCTAAGCCGCTCAACCAGACGCAGATGATGGAGATGATCCACAAACATGCCACCCTTCGGGATGTTCTAGGTTAATGCTTATATCGAAAGCCCAACCTCATGATTATACAGGGCGGTCGATCTTAGGCCTACTTCGTGACACTCCCACTAGGTTTGATGAATTCCACGTGCATGGATTGGAGGTTAATTGTATAATGACTGTGAACTTCTTATTCTCTCTTGTCTTTTTCACCTCTTTCTTTTAATCAGTCTCAACTTCTTATACCACGATTCCCTCTCTTTCCACAGCTGTACATAGTCTGACATAGCCACGCAATTTGATACAGAGAGGATGATGGCTCTTTTCACAGCTTAATAGCTCGATTTACAGGTTGATTGTAAGCTATTCACCACCATATCGAATGCACCCTTTGAATTCGTGTTCAAGGGTTGCCATTCTCCAATAGCATACACGCCGTCGTCGCGATACCTGACTCCCCGTATTTGGTCAAGTCCATGACAATGCTGTCGTTAAGATCCTTGAAACCCAGCTTCTTATATAAAGCATATCCCTCTTCTGAAGATTCCAGCCAGACCGGAAGGTTAAGAGCCGTTGCTTCTTCCAGTCCCGTAGTCATAAGCTTCGCACCAATCCCCTTCCCTTGATACTCAGGGAGAACGACAAGGACTCTGAGAACTGCAGTCAAGTATTAGCACAAATATCTGGAATTCGTGAAACCACTCCAGCAGAAGAAGCGCCAGCATCTCAACAAACAAGGAAACCCAGTTAAAAA